>JAVKLA010000053.1:5870825-5981823 GCA_034782735.1 Sagittarius serpentarius | reverse complement strand
AAGCTTCTAGCAACTTTTAAAGAAGCCACCCCTGTGGCCCCCCCACTACCAAAACCTTGCCACGTAAACCCATTACACTCTTGATTTTGAAAAGTTATAAAAAGAATTAATGTCTTGGTCCAGAAGCTTGACAAATATTCTCCACCATAATTTACATTCGTAATCAGCTTTTTCTGCATATAGTTACTCCTGCTTTGTCCCCCGCCTGTTTGCTAACAGTGTAACGTATATTGTTGAAGATGAAACTTTGCAGATTTGCATAGCTATAGCTGTGCTCCTCAATTAGATCAATACAATTTCTATTCAAGTTGGTGCATGTCAGCCCTGACTGAACACTTTTAGAGCTTTTGATATCGTTGGTACTCTCAGGTACTGCAATGAAACAGGTTCTATGTGTTCCACATCCATGAAAAAGTGAGGAATTAAGGGCAATGTCTGCAGCAATGTTCAGTTTTAAAGAACTTAATTTTTACCATCTTATCTTTGTGACAGAATCTACATTCTCAGATTGGTGTAATGTTTTTCCATGCAGGAATGTAGATGCCTGTATAAGTAAGGAGTTCAAATGCTTAAACTATCCCTAAGAAATTCCTGAATAAAGCATGTATATTTAAATCCTTCCTTTTTTTTTTTCTGATCTATAAATGCCTGCTTTTACACAGTTAGACACTCGTTTGTTTTTTTTTTTTTCCTAGAAGCTAATGCCTAGGTTTTTTTAGTCACGCAAAATTCTGGTTATATTGTAAAAATGCTGCTCTGTGCCTAGCAGCTCAGTGGTTAGTTCACTCATACAAAAGTTGCGAGATGGTGCAAAAGAACAGGGAAGAAATTCCTATTTATACTTGAGAGAAATTACTCCCACATCTTCCATCTATTTAGTATTCTTTAACTACGAAAAAACGGTTTGTTAATGTGAGGCAAAGATTGTTAGGGTTTCCTGCATATGATATCCCACTTTTCATGAAATAATTCAAGGTTCAGTGGGAAAAGGAGAAAAAGACGCTACACACAAGAGGGGGGGTATACATCTCCAAATACTAGATAGGCATGTGGTTATGGGGAGGGACCTTGTGTTCCATGTGAAATGGTATGATTTCTATAGGAGAAGTTAAAAGGCCCTGCAAGCAACATACACAGCAGAATTCATTATTTCTTGATCCTGGCAGAATTCAGCAAAAATTTAGGGTCAGATTTGCATCAGGTATAGCGCTCTGTTCAAAACACTTCTCTGGACATAACAGACCTGAAACACCTAAAGCAGTTCATTAAGGTATTTGGGAATTAGAGGGTTCTGCTTTTCATTATATGTTTCTTAGGCAGAATATTGAACTAGATGTGCATGTCTGTCTTTTTTGTAGTCCTGCTGCTAAGTTTCTTCACTTTCTAGGATGTAGCCTTCCAGAGGCCATCCAAGAAGCCAGTTTGTAGAGATGAATTGGTAGCTGTAGCTTGTTTAGCTGTTAGTAAGTAAAGCTGAAACCTATACTTTCGAAGTAGGTGGTGCATATGGAAGAAAACAAAGGCACAGCACGGCTCTGTAACATGGGGGAGTTGTAATTTTCTTCATTTCTTCCTCCAGGAAGATTTTGGGCAAAGGGTGAAAAGGAGAACTGAAATGGCTTGGTCTCCGTTACAAGTTCATACCAGTATCTTCAAATAAAAATGAGGCCAAATAGTAATGTAAGGAGACATAACCCCAATGCTTTTTTTTTGTTGTTGGTTTTTTTTTGTTGTTGTTTTGACCTTCTTGCTTCTTTTAATGTTTAAAACTGGGTTTGGCTGAATGTGGTGCCTTAGTTGAGTCCAACACAAAATATCTACCCTTAGATGCTCTGGATAACTTTAAAGTCTTAGTAAAACTTGAGTAGTGAATGGCTTTCAATCCATCAAAAAGATGGAGTGGTGCTAATGGCAATCTCAGTGAGTAATTACATCCAAGGGGTTAAAATCTATATCAGTGATGCTTTCTGGTTAATGGAATTGATTTTGACCCTCACAGACATCCCTGCACAGAATTGTATATAACGTCAATGCTGTTCTTCTTGGCATACGCTTTGCTTAATTCTCCAACAGAACATACACCTCAGCTGATACACTTGATGCAGTACATGTGAAGATAAGCATTTCTAATACAATAAGCTGCGGTAAGACAAACATAAATCACTTCTCCGTGTGTGTGCATAATCATCTGCCTTCTTTTTCCTCAGTAAAATATCTGAATCAGAACCCAAACCCACATATATCTGCATCCCTCTGCGGAAGACACAGCTGATTTACAGCTTGTCCTTATTGGATAACTCCTCATTTTGTCTGTCACGTACATGACTTGTCTGTGGAATACCAAAGACACCTAAATACTACAGAAAAACATAACTTCCAAGTTGTACTCAACAGCTGTTCTGTGTGTTCTATTTCCTTGGGTGTGCAGAGGATGTGTACAAAAAATGGCGATTTTTCTTTTATACATAGTTGTTGACAAAATATACATTTTTTTTAAAGAGAAAACTCAGAGGTACATCTCATACACTTTACTTTCTATTATACTGACTTATTTTTTGCTTTCAAACCACGTTTCTGATTCATGTCACATTTAATTAAGTAAAGCTAAACAACTATTCCTAAATATATCATACATCAGGCGAAAAGGTAAAACAGTAAAGCAGTGTCTTATGAAAGTAGCAGAGCAGGGTAAGGCTTGTCCGTGCATTGTACACTAATAGAACTAATAAAATAAGAAATATACATAACAACATTTATTCTAGAATGGTTCACTGTAGTATCTTTCATTTTCTTTTAAGCTGATTGAGGTAAACCAAAGGCGAAAAAAGGTTGTTTTACTCATGCTAGGAAGGAGGCCTAGGTTTATTTGGATCCTCCATCCTACTCAATCTAATTCCTTAGTATAGAAAATGCTTTCTGTGATTTATGTGCCAGGGTTTAAAGTAAATTTATAGAAAATATATTCATCTATCAATTCATATTTTTTTATTCTGGAAACAGCATAGGAAGGGAATAACAAGTGGCAGAAATTAAGAATGATTTTATGATTCCTTTGAATAACAAACATTCCCCTAAAATGTAGAATCCAAGGCAGGCTGTTTTCCTACAGATTTGTCTCAGGGCAGTTTGGCTGTGGCGTCTAGGAAGGTTTAAGGTCATCCTGAGGCCTTTCTCTAAGGAAAGGTACTTAGAGGATCATTCTTCTCCAGCTGGCTGCTTATTTTCATGAAAAATGTAGAAACACAATTATTTTTTGAGACTGTTCCACCTCTGTCAAATTCTTCTGAAATCGTTCAGTTAATACGGAATTGATTGAAGACATATTGAGACACTGACAATGGCACAGGGAAAGTTACTAAATCAGCTTGGTTTCCATGGGAAACAAGCTGAAGTAAAACAAAGGAAAATCCATGATAAAAGATCTTCAGTGGAGCTCGGAGGTAAGGAAGCCGCCTTTGGACCTGCAAGATGAATTTAGTGCATCAGATGTTCTTATTTGTGTTAGTCATGTTAGTTTGTATTTTAAATGCACTGTATAGTTTACCAATGGGCTTCAGTGCTGACATTTTATTTCCTTCCTTGAGACCTGTTACATTTCTTGTTAATGCTCTTGCTTTTCTAAGAATGAGAATTGATGTTACTATCATTACCTGGTATCTAGAGGTCATCCTTTTCAGCCTGAGAGCTGATGAAATCAATTTCCAGTTTCTACTTGATAACAGAAGCAAGAATATCGAGAGTCAGAAGGAAACATAATCTGACCTGCATCATGTTAGGTTTCTGAAGTGTCTCAGAAACATTATTCTGCAATCACTTTTAAAAGACGCTGCAAAATTTGCAAGATTTGCAACAAACTAGTATCTTGAACAACTCAGCCCTCCTGCCCCAGTCAACTTAAAAAGTGTTTTTATTGCTTTATTTTGCTGCTGTTGTGCAAAATAGTAACTTTTCAGTGACAGTGTTCAATAGCTTTTCCTGTAGTCTACAAAAAACTTTTAAAAACGTTAATGTGCTACTATCATGAGTCTGTATTATATTGAGCTTTCACTTAGCTAATCTGTGTGTTGTTAGATGCTTTAGTATAACCAAGACATAAACAGTTTTAGAGCCACATTGAGTTCAAGTGAAGGGAAGGTAACAATTCATGCAGTTATGGATTACTTTCCTGCATGGCATTTCTAGCTAGTGAGCTGGGAAAAAAAATTTACAAGTGATGAAATAAATAATGAGCCTGAGAACCACTCATCCATCACTATATTTTGCAATGATAATTTTTTAATAAGTAGGAGTCTGTAATGCCTCAGAACTCTTCCCAAAGTTCCTTGAGATATCTAATTATTCAGTATAGTACTTTATTCAGATACAGCAAAATTCAAATGTGAAAGTTTGTTTTGAGTCTGTGGAATACAGTAATTATCTTGTCCCTTAATTTTCTGATTTTTATTTCATTTACTTAGTAGCTTCTACAGTCATGCTAAAAAATAGCAACAATGGATATCTAAACAGTCATTATGCTTATACATAATTCAAACACCACAGTCAGTGGTGTTAGTAGTAGACAACATTGAATCACCAAACTAAAACTAAGCCTAGAGACTTTTTGTGATTCAGTTCCAACAAGAAGGAAAGCAAAATATATAGGGTTGTCTGAAACATTGTGAGAACAAAATCTGAAAGAGGAAATTTTATTTTCTTTTCCTTTCAGAAACCACTACATAGTTCTAGTAAAAAGAGTTGCAATAGTGATCTACACCTTCTATACTGGAGGTGTTTCAAAGCAAGGGTTGCTGCCCACTGCTTTCTCTAGCTGTCTTTTCTTGTCTTCTGGCCAATGGAACCTGCGAGGGGAGGGTGGAAACTGGAATTCCGGCAGCAAACTGTTATCTTTCACAGCCCAGTAAATAGGAATTTTGCCATGGCTAGTTTAAGTTGACAGGCTTTGTATTGACCTGACAAGACTTGGGCCTGAGCTGATTTTAGCTTCTTTGAACAATTTTCTAGTGGTTGACTCCTGTTTATCTGTTTCAACTCAAGCTCTGTGAATGCCATAGATCATAAAAGTCTGACATACCTAGGGAGTAGATGATGACATACCTAGGGAGTAGATGATCAGATCTAGCGTAACAGGTAGGTGTGGTAGCCCAGCAAACAACAGCCCTTTGTGCCAGCTGAGACAGCAGGAGGTTATTTTGCAGCTTTCAAACTTCATCTGAGAACCAGTGGAAAAAAAAAGCAGACTGTGATTAGAAAACATTTAAAAATAGATTCAAGAGTGAGGAGCCCCATCACCAGCATTGCGCTGCTCACGGTGGGTAATTACGGATGTTGGTACCTCCTGGTGACACCTCACAGGACATCTCTGCCTGAGTCAGAGGACATTAGAAAGGTGAGCATAACATGAGAGAAAAGGAGTGGCTAGTAGTAAATTTTCTTTCATTACAGTTTTAAGGACTTTTTTTTTTTATTAATGGACCATCGATCTTATTGTAACTGAATTAATGATAAATATTGTACTTTCATTGGATAATTTGGATGTTAACCGAGCTAACACTAAATTTTTGGTTCAACTTACAAAGTGTGTTCTACTTTTGCCAACAAGATTTAAACCATAACACTTTTGGTAAAACCTTTGTGGAGACGGTGTTATCCTGGGCCATGCAGAAACATATTTCTCTCACTCTTCCGTTTTCTCCCCTCCCAAGGTTTTGACTACTGGGCAAAGCTGTGGGATGGACTGGACCAAGCAACAGCATATAGCATAAGAGAGAGACTTCAGCGCTGCGGAGATATGAGGTGCAGTTCTTCCTGTCAGAGGAACCTCCTGATATAGACAGTGGGATTGAGAGACTCGTAAGGTGCAGAAGCAGTTGCTTAAGATATACAGGATGCTTGTGAAAATATGGGTTCAGAGAGGTCTATACTCTGTATCCAGGAATTAGAGAAAGCACAACAGGTCTGGGGTTAGAGAGTGGAAGGCTGAGGAAGAGAGTTCCATTGTTTTTTTGATCTTGGTTTGGGAAGGTACAGAGGCGAACACAGAGAGGGCAGGAGAATGCAATTTTTGGCTAAATCGGTTTTGGACTGTAGTTACTATAGCCTTGGAGTTTGATCAGTTGAGTAGCATACTTTTTTTTTTTTTTTTTAGGTAAACCATCAAGGGTAATATCAGATTCTGTGTACTGAGCTGCTTGACTTCACAAGGGCTTAAAGGTAGCAGTTCATAATTATGTCTGAAGATCAGTCAAAAATTGAAAGTTGTGATTATATTGCTTTGCTTCATCCATTTTGCCTCCTATTAATCTTTGCTTAAAAAAAAAAAAAAGACATTTCCTATATTTGTTGTTGCAAATGATATAGGAAAATGTTGAACAGGCTGCATCCCAGCATAGGTTCCTGTGATTTCCTCCCGTGACTTCACTGTGAAGTAAACACATTTACATTTTGCTTCTTTGCATGAATAGAACCAAGTTTCTGTTCACACGAATGGCTTCCCTCTGTTTTCACAGGTGCTTATTTTCCCTGGAAGTCATTGTAAAAGCCTTTTAGAAATGCAGTGTGAAGTGGGATAACCTTTATTCTCATGATCTCTGAGTCCTTCAGACAATTCTAGTGACTTTTTGTGGCATAAGTCCTCTTGACAAAAGCCAGGCTGACTTAAGTCCATTATATCCCATTTTTTCTGGGTTATTTTTGTGAAATCTTCTACCAATTTGTCCAGCATAGCCATCAGATTTCCTGTTTTGTAGTTTTCTATATCCTCCCTGGAATACTTTCTCAGGAAAAAAAAAAGAAGTCACATTTACTTCTTTGCAGTTGCTGAGAACCAAGAAGTTTAAACGCATGTACTCCACTTATTTTAACATTAAATTTGTGTAGGACTCTTGGACTGAATACCATGTGGCTTTGTGTCTTGCTACTCCTTTTACATGGGTCACAATCACTTGCCTTGGAATTTTCTGCATCTCGCAAAGGAGAATCCTACATTCACAAGGTTTTGCATTAGGAACCTCATCCTTCAAACAAGCCAAGTTCCATTTGTCAATCCTCGCCACACCTCCACCTTTTCTCTTGACTGTCTTTCATCTTCAGTGATGTAATCAGTCCTAATTGGTTAATCAGTGTTCTCCAGGTGGAATGGGGAGCCACGTATCCAGCAGTTGTTCAAAGTAACAACATTTCTCAGGAGGATGCACCTGTTCTGTGAGCCCATCCAACACAAAATCTGAAGGCAGGCAGATATAAGCTGTATACTGTTTATTGTATTCGGTTACCCACCAGTAACGAAGTTCAAAATTGGATTCAGGAGATGTACCTGAGGTGCAGTAATCACAATGTATCCCCTTAAGCAATGTGACTGTGAGCTGCTAGAAATCCATCTGTCTAGCTTCTCTCTCTATATGTGTTTGAATCTCTCTAGCAAGGGAGTGTTTAACGTATGTTGTTCTCCAGACCTGCACCCTCCACTGAAGTACTTTCAGATTTCTTGCTTAAGGGAGTACACTCACTGACAGACAACATATGTGAAATGGGAGTCAGGTCCTGCTAGTCTCTTTGATCAGCAAAAACGAAATCTCGGTTTCTTGTTGTATTAATTGAAATCTAGATACTATGTAAGTACCAGAATTTTGCATGAAGGAATATACGCCTAGCAACTAACTTGATTTAGAGAAAAAAGGAGGGAGTTCACATTCATCTCATGTTTTCAGTATTTCAGTCTTGAAAAATGTTTGGCGGCTGGGCTTTTCCTTTCAGTTGTGACTTGAGTTGGTCAGAGGCTTGAATGTCCGTAACTGCTGAGGAATTTTTGAACCTGAAGTAATTATGTCAAATAATAACTATTATTTTTGCACTTCCAGAAGTTTTTTAGAAGCGTGCTAAACCCATCTATAAAAACGCCTTCCTGAATGAAGGTTCCAAAGCAGAATTTCAGCAATGATTGAATCATGAGCTCCTGAAAAGAAGTATTTGTAATGGAAATGCTGACAAAACATTAACCATCAAAGTGTGTGTAGTTATAATGAAAAGTTTGATAATGGGTGTGATAATGAGTTACTAACTTTTTTGTGCAGTAGAATTGATGGCATGACTAATTTATTTAACTTCTGTAACCATATATTAGCACGTACATTTATTCAGCTGTTAAAATTCATTTAAAATTGTTTTAGCTTTCTAAAATCAAGCATGTTTCTATTCCAAGGTTATAATGGACTTGCTAATGGGGTATTGACTACTGTTTCTTATCGTCCATCTTCTGGTGGAAAGGTGATCATTACTTTTCACTTAATAATTCCCAGTTTTCTGCACATTTACATAAAATTACTTTTATTAGGAATTCATTCAGCTTTCAGTTGAAGACAGCCCCAGCAGCAGCTAGTATTTAATAAAGTTATTTTCTGTATAGTATAAAATTGCAGTTTCAGGGATTCCTCAGAATTAAGAACTGTTTTCATAACTTGAGATGTAGCAAGCATATGCACATCTTCATGCTTGAAATTTGAGTGCTATCATCATCATTGATAAGGAAGATCTAATATAAAATTGATTTTAAAAAGGTTTAATGTGGCGGCATGTCTCATTGAAATGAACTGTTGTTGAGAAACTCTTGAGAAGAAAGAATGAATTTGATGATTTAATTCTGTATTTGGATTTCTATGCTTTTAAAATAAAAGCCAAGGACAAAATAACAGCCCCAAACAGAGGAATTTTCTAAGCATTTGGTTCTGTCAGGCTCAGCACAAGAAGAAGAAAATGCAAGAAACATCCATTTCCCCACCTTTTCAGTAGGTCCTTGGGATAGCACCAGCTTTTATCAAAGCTCATAACGCCTTCTGTTTCCTTAAAAATTGCAATAATTTTGAGAAACTACTCACCCTACATGTATGTGTTTGGTTGCATCACTGATGGCTAAAGCCAGGCAGCACCTTAGAAAGTGACACTTAGACATGAACTGCAGCTCTTTCGTGGGTCAAAACATCCGTTCCTTAGGACTGCACTGTTTTCCTGATTTCAAGTGCATAAAATCCCCACTTCAATTATCAAAGAGTGAGTGAGCACAGAGACTCAATTCTTTTATCACGTTAAATTAGATCCTCATAAACATGTTGATTTATACTGGAAGAAAATTACTGGAAAGCTTTAACAGTGCAGTTCATATTCTGCTTAAACTGTACTTTAGCTTTCTGATGAGCAGCTTTCAACAGTGCTCCAAAAGACAGGACGAGATTAAGAGTATAGAGCATTAAATGTTTCAGTTGTAGAGAGAATCCTTTCAGTGTGGAGAAATTTTCCAGATTTCTAGACAGAGAGTAGAACCAGTAGCCAAACTGAAGGAAACTCTTTGTCATGCAAGTTTAAAGTTAGCTTTATCTATGATCCTTCACTAAAAAATATTCCCAGTTCCTGACCTCAGTTCCCATGGCAATCTGTGGCAACTCAGAGTTAAGAGCAAAAAGCTTTGTGAACACAATTTAAGCATGAGCATTCATCTATAAGTTACGTAGTGACTGAGTTTTTCCTTGTTACACTTCTTGAAGTCCCACTGAGTTTTCTCTACTGTTACTGGTGTAAGAACTCGACATACTGCATAAAAAGTGAACTTACTTAAATAGAGAGTTTCCTTTTCTTTTCCTTTCTTTTTGTATGTAGAGATCTTCTGAGACAGTGGTGTAGTCTTCCAACCTGCGTGATCTCTGGTAAGCTTTTACAGATATTTTTTTCTCTGCTTAAAGAATTTCTTTCAAGTTAGAGCACAGTGAAAGGAGTCACAATGCAGTGCAAAAGAAAGTCCCTATGGCTGAATCAGCTGTAATCAAGTAATTCTCGGCAGTACTGAGAAACGGACTGGACAGAGTTTACTGTGTGTTACGTGGTATATGCTAGCTGCCTGAGAAATACGGACAAGACGTTAAGATCTGTGTTCAAAACTTATAGTATTAGTAGACACTAATATTCTCACTTTCTGATTGCCTGTCATTATGAGCCCACATAACAAACACGTGTAACATATGAATATAATATCTGCAGGTACAGACATTTCCAGATAGCAAGAGTAAACAAAATTAGGCGTATGCTGAAGGGTTTTTCAAAGATGGGAGTTTAGATTTGAGTCAATGATTACTTGTAACAGGCCACTGTGCCCACAGTTTGTGCTAACTGGAAAGACAAAATAGGAAGTATTAAATGAAATAAATCTGCATTTAGGCACTTTTTTTGAAGTAGTACTGCTAAAATGTGTCATTTCACTTGCACTACATAGATCAAAGCTACTGATATGTGTTTGATCATTTATTCCCCTGTGAGCAAAAGTCATCAGGATACTACTTCAAAATGCATAGCTTACTGCTCTGTAAAGAGATCTTATTTCAGAAGTCTAATGTGCCTCCTCCGTATAAAATGATTTTCACACCTGATTGCAACACTGTCATTTGACCTCCTAAGGTCAATCAGCAGGGTGGTGTCTTAATTGACTTCAGAGCTGGTAAAATTTCCTAGCACCCAAGTTTTCCAATACCTTAGTTTGAACTTTTTCTTTTTAGTGGTACACTTGAAAAAATATATGTAAGAGTTTCTCAGGTGTTAATTGTAAGAAAGATGTTTGGTCCCATGTACTCATACAGGGCATAGCAGAACTGAAAGGAGTACAAGGAGAAAGCTGCTTAGAAGAGAGAGGTTCCCTTACCTTATGTCTTGCAGCTCTGCAATGAGATCCAAGCAGGGGAAAGACTTGCAATGCAGGAGCTATACGGGTATGTCTGGTTACCGTGTGCATTATTGCTCTAAGAATTACAGTCCTTACAGCAACAGAGTTTGCTGCTGTTATAAGTAGCAAGTTATTCCGTATAACTTGCTTTGCTGCCTGTTAAATACATCACCTACATATCAACATGACTCACCATGAAGAACTGTCTAAGTATGAGGGAGGTTCTAAAGAAACATGGAAGTAATTCAAGATTGTCTTTGTCTGCTCTTGGTATTTAGAAGTTTTTCATTCAATGCCTCCAAAATTCACTTTGTTTCTTGATTGACTTCTAAGAGCAGATAGTGCAGTAGAGCAGCAGTAGCATCACAGAACTTATTAAAAAAACTTGTCCTTAGGGACTGAAGGCAGAGGTTTGATTTCATGGAAATAACTGAAGATGCTCTGCACAAATGTTCCTTGGACTACATTGCATTGCTCTATTACTTCAGTGCTTTTATAGTATAAACAGATTTTTAAATTCATCTTATTTTCTGATAGAGAAAGAAAATTATCATCCCATTTACCGTCTAGCAAAGAGGAAAATGCAGGGAAGTTTCAATGATGTTATGCATTTGCTCCCAACAAAAAAATAACATAGTTGGCTCACTGAAACGTTAATAAAAGTAATTAAAATGATTGTCATTTTTAAGGGGATCAATATCCAAGTCTTTGATCTGTGACATGGCACAGAAAATATTGTTGAATTACTCTGCTGGAAAAATTAATAATGCATGTTATGACACAGCATGTAGTACTGCACAAAGAAATTATTTTGAGAATCCTTTTGGCCCTCTGCTTAAATAGTTGTGCTTCATACGTTGATGATCCCATTTTGCCCACAGTTTTCTCCTGTGTATTCTTACCTGAAAGAGTTAAATCTTATTTGCTTTGTTGTTTGTGTTTGTCGCTACTAACCTGGCTTTCACAGGCACTAAAAATTGATGCTGTCTCTGGATGGTGCACTCCTTTCTGTACATCTGCTAACTTGTATCTGCGTGCACAGTGATACGTGAAGACTGCAGACCTGTTCTGCAGTGCAGGGAGCAGGACTCCACGGTACACTTGAGGGAAGCACTTCACCTTATATCACATAACGTTCAGACAAATCTGCTTTTTAAAACATAGTTCACATTCCCTCTGGGACTGCGGAGCAAACAGATATTGGAGTATTTTATTTCTGAAAAGCACCTTGAGTAGCCAGAGAGGATGAGCCAGGAATTTCTTCTAAGGGATTTTGAATTTCTTTTTCTTTATATATATATATCTCTCCTTTCTCATAAACTTTATTCTGTTCCCTATCTAGCGTAGCATTTTCTCATCACAGTATATTATTCTGCAAACATTGGGGAAAAATTGTGCACTATCAAGGGAGAGATAAGTTCCTTGAAGATGGTCAGATCTTTTTAGCTTCCAGTCTTGGCAAAAAAAAAAGCAGTAACAAAGTCAGTTCTATAGAGCAGATTACTTCCCAAGACCCATGTGCAGCTAGGAACCTTAGGCTGCAGCTTGCTTTCTTTTCTGAGGAAAATGTTTATACCAACACCTAGTAGGTCGTTCCTACTCCATTGGTCCTTCTAGAACTTTACACCGAAGGGCCTCTATGGGGCATAGGATCGTTTGGTTTGCAGACGAAAGTGCAGCAGAAAGTAAAGAAAGTGCAGCAGAAAGTGTGATCTGGCAGCACCTGTTACCTAGATTTATAAGCAGCCTCATCTCTTTAGCCACTTAACTCCTGTGTATCAGAGCTTTGAGGAATATGGGTGGTATTGAAATCCATGAGGTTCAGCTTGGGAGATCTCAGCCTGTTCCCACAGACCTCCTGGCTGTGGACTGAAGGCCTTTTAAAGCCACTACTTCAAAAAGTTGGTTTATTACAGCCGTTCTTTTAAAATGATTGCGGTAAGACGATGACAAGACCTGGAGAGTTTTATCAAAAAAATGGTGTATGTGTTGTCAGTTCTGTGAAGAGAGGGTAAATCCAGATCAAATTGTACCAAAACCAGGATTTTGCACCAATTTCAAAGCAACAAGCAGTCTGCCCAAGTAAGATGTCGCAGTGCACACAGTCAGAGCAAGCACTGTTATAATAGAACACTGTCATACAGCCGGTGGAATGTTTGCAAAGCATTTTCTGTTACTTTCCATGAAACCAAAACTCCACTTCAAATCCCCGAATGCCAGTATTTTTGTAACTCCTGTGGTGCCACTGCTGCTCTCAGAATCTGTATGGTGTACAGGTTCATGATTGACAAAAGCAAAAGAAAGATGCCAGAGGCATATTTCTTGCTGCTGAAAGAAGAGATTTGTGCTTCCATATTTGAACTGTCAGCTGTGAGCTGTTAGCAGGGTATGGAACAACCGGGTACAGGGCTACTGCGTGCAGCCCGTTCAGCTACAATACCTGAACAGATCGTCCAGGCATTTAACCACTCACACAGACTTCAGACTACCCAGGAAAGCAACTATAAGTGACCAGATAGATAATTACATTGGTCATAAATCACAATATATGAATAAATTTTCTAAGATACCTAAGCCATTAAAAATCAGAAGATAATAATCAACAAGAAGCAGCTAATTGTCACCAATGCATCAAAAACAATGCATAGGCAGTAGGGAAAACAAGCATATGCATTACCAGAAACTGCAACCTGAAAAACTACTCCAGACAAGTAGCTATACCCAGAATAGAGTTTGCCCCTATTTTATCTTCAGAGCTGATTATTATAACATTTTTCTCCCACAGTCAAAAAGAATATATATAATTTTTACTCAGAACATGTGATTCAGCAACTGTTGCTGTGCTTCTTCCCCTCATTTTTTTTTTTGTGTTTGTTTTTATTCTGGTATTCCTGACTTCCTGGTCAGGTTCTAATAGATTACACTGGTGCTAATTTGAAAGCACTCATTAGGTCCTCACTGCAACTGGTTCTAAATGATGACTGACTCAGTCAAAGAGCCTGTTAGCTGATGGACCACTGTGACAGCTGCGGGAGAAAATATACCCATTTTCTGTAGGAAATCCTGCTGCATAGATTCCTGGGGTCCCTGGGACTGACACAGCTCCACCACTTACTTCATCACTGCAGTTTAGCTTTTTCCATGAGTGAATGAATAACAGGCAGTGTTCTGGTCATGATTTCAGGGTCCCTGTATGCACAATTTATATACTTTTTTCCTTAAAATTTGAGCTTTAGAAATAAACAATTCAAATAAAGAGAGACTTTGAATACTTGATGAGCCTTCAAGAGCTAATAATCTAAATTAAATAAGAGTGAGGCACTGTTAATTGGCCACATAAGAAGCTTATTTAGACCAGCAATGCATAGAAATGTTTTGTAACTTAGAGAAAAGCCAAAGTGAATGAAGCTGGATTTCTCCAGGGCTTATTGTTTTGAATTTTCTGTATTTTGTGTTTTTGGAACTAAGCGTGATGCTGTGAACATGTACAAATCCCACCTGCTTACTTCTTTCTAAGTATCACTGAAGATTGAAGCTCTAACCCAGTATTGACACTTGAGAAGGATAACTTCAGCTCCTGGCGAACCTTGCGGGATCAGCCTTGTAACCTGAACCTACAGTACTTGGGTTGTGGATCTCCTACTTCCTGTGAAGTAAAAGAAGGAGTACCTGTGGTCAGGAAACATGTCAGAGAGGTCAAAAGAAGAGATAATGTTCTAACACTGTGAGACAAAATGAACCTTAGAATATACACGTCCAGTGTGCTGGGACCTGACAAAACAGGTGAGCAGAAGAACCTGATCAGAATTTTCTGAATGTCTTATCTGTGACAAAAATTTAAGTACAATTACACTGTTTTTTTTCTAATAATTTCAATGCTAGTTTCTGCATTCAGTGTTAGTCCTGCAGCAAAGAAAGTACAGCCCCATAATTTGTCTGTCAGTGTCCAGATCCACATAAATGCTCTTTACACCACTGAATTGCTTGCTGCCAAGTACAAGTGTGAAGGTTATTTTGAGACATTGCTTACACGCAACAGAAATCATTCAGCTCAGGAAGCAATGTACCATGTCTACTCTTTGCTATTCTCAGTAAAAATCACACAAAGAACATAGAAACTGATTTAGGAAAAGGTTGAGTTTAAGGAAAAGGTTGAGCTTACGGAGAACCAAAAGTAGCTACAATAACAACAGGGCCAGAGACCTGCTTTTGGGACAAGACGCTCTTCAGTTAAGCATAATGGCAAACAACTTTAGGCAAATTCATAAAAGGAAAGTTTAGTCAATAGCATCCTGCGTTTCAAAGCCTCGCTGTGCCCCTTACAGGTCATTTTTCTCTGGTGCAACACGGGACAACAGCAGAGGCAGCTACCGGAGAGGGAGCTGCTGTCACAGCAGTTTGCGGGCTCCTCCTGCAGGAAACATCTCCTGGGAGCTGCTTTTTCTAGGAACCTCTTCTGGTGGCTTGCTGCCAGCAGTGAAAGTTAACTGCTGGAAGCGGGATATAAAGAAAAGCTTTTCTTATCACGAGGGTGGTCAAACATTGGCACAAAGGCCTAGGAAGGTTCTGGGACTTCCATCTTTGAGATGCCCGAGACTTGACTGGACGTGGCCGTAAGCAATCTGATCCTATCAGTTCTGCTTTGAGCGAGGGGTTGACTATTTGGCCTCCAGACATCCCTTCCAACCTAAATTATTCTGTGTTTCTGAGATCTTCCAAACTGATTACTGATAACATAACACTTAAAAGATGTTGAGTAACCCTCACTGTTTTGTCTGGCACGTGAATTATTTAGGAGACCTTAAAATAAATAAAGACAAAATCCTGCCTTACTATCTTTTCAAAGTATGTCTGACCTAAGAGTCAAAGTTGTTTTTGTTTTTGAGGTAGTGGCATTAGAGAACGTTTTTGAAAAATATTACTGCTACGTCTAGGAGAACATTAGTTTGGCTAGAATTACTCTGTTGCTACTGAGTATTAACAGTGTCTTTATCTGACCAGAGACGTCCCCCTCTGTGTTTTACAGTACCTGAGGTAGTTGTGCGTCTGATGTTACTGAGCTCAGTAACTCACAAAATTGATACTGCCAGGGTTTACATGAGTTACAGTGGGTGATTTTTGTTGCTCTTTTTATTTCTGTTGTTAGAGGAAGATGTATTAAAGAATATAGAAATGTGTGTGCGTTTTTAATACTGTATTTTATTGATGTTTCATACGGTAAAGAAGAGTCTGATAAATAAACAGAATTTATAGAAACCGGTAGTAAGCAGTCTTTCCTCATTCCCGCTTTTATTTGTGTTCTGTACATGCAGAACTGAGAGGCTTCATGCCAGCCTAATGAATTACTCACTGAAGAATCTTCCCAGCAAATGAATTCAATATGAAGTAGTTGGGAGCCCTGTATATTCACATTTGTAAAAGGGATATGTATCAGCAATGGCACGTTGTTATTGATTTTGTAATAAGCTGCGCTAATTAACTAACTAATAGGCCAGCTGGAAGTCAAAAGGGATTTTTTTTTTTTTCCCCTGCACAGGTTGAGAGAAGCAATATTACCAGTGGAAGTATTGGAATTTTGTTTCATTTCAAAGGCATATGCTGGGAAAATAAACCAGTCCCAAACAATTGTGTAGTGTGGTTTTCCACAAAGGCAATAAATAACCTGAACCTCTACAAAGCATCTTTTCTCTGCAGAAGAGTACGTGTTTCTACCTGACTTGTTTAAATTAATTTTCTTTGCTGGGAATGCCATCCATTATTTTGACATGTTTTATGGTGAGTAAAAATCCTTGATTGCAGCTGCATACCGAAAGAAGGAGTTTTGCCACTTTTCACAAGAAAACTATCTTCAGAAATGTCAGAGGCCATTTAAATGTCATTGCTTGAGAAAGTACTTTGAGAATGCTCCAAAATGAGCTTTTTTGGAGATGTCAACTCTTGAAAAAATAATAATACTAATAATAAAAACTTATCTGTCTAGCCACATTGGAATCACTTTTATACAGGTTTTCTTGTATGCACATAGGAAATACATTAGACAAGTGCTCAAAGCCAGAGTGCCCACACAAGGAAACACACTTGAACATTTCTCACAGAGAAATTCACAGATTACTTCACAAGTAAGATTAATTGGATTTATTTCAGTTTGGCTGCTTTCTCATAGATAGAAAAAGAGGATCCAAAATTGCTGGTAGTTTGCTTGGTTTTCTTTACTGGAATTTGTAATATACTGGTGGAAATCATGAAATGTAGTAAGTTGTTTCACAGCTTCATTATCTCTGTTTTACACGAAGCTCTAGTACTCTGAAGGCCAGATACTGAACCTCTATTACCTTTTATAAGAATAGCTGGCATTTTGGAAAAGTAACAGAAAATTACGGGGTTGTTTTTTGCTGTTTAATGTATTTGTACATCATTCTGGAGACCTCAGCAAAATTTTAAATATTTCTTTATTACTATTTAGGTCAATAAATTTTGAGGTCAGATGTCAGAACGACCATGACTATCTTTCTCTGACTTTCTTTGCTGCAGAAGCTATAGAACTGTGAGTTATTTCTGACTGGAAGATCCACAGTGGTGAGTAGCTGCTGCTTCTAGAAAAATATCCTTGAGTCTTGAGTCTTATTTTCATTGATGAACAATGCTTAGTAAGCTATCCCAATGGCTAATTGCACTCTCCATTAAAAAAACCAAATAAGCAAAAAGATTTATATTAAATTTTAATTTAGATCTTAACTTCTCTGTAACTCAAAGTTTATAATTCTTCAATTGTTCTTGGGGTTTTCTCTGAATTTTTGCCAATTTATTGAAATTCTTCCTGAAATGTGAAGATCATACCTGGATGTAGTGCTCTAATACTGATCCCATCACTAGCACAGCATATGCAGAGGTAATGTAACCTTTCTTCTACTACCATGGCCTACGTGAGGACGCAAACTGTCTGTGACACAGCCTTGCAAGTTCACTCTATGATGTGATGTCTTCACACAGGCTAGACAAGGTTGAAGTGGAGAGTAGTGCCTAATAAACCCACCCCCGCACTTTCAGAAAATTCACTTATACCCTGGAACCTGGTTTAGTGGACATGGAAAAGTTCTCTGCCTCCAAGAAACTGCAATGAAACTTGCAAAATGTCTTGAGCCTTCCTGAAGCTCTCAAGAAATGATGAGAGCAAGAATTATAGGTAAGCTGCAGACCTAGTAGTGCAGTGTGGAGATCCTCCAAGCTAGCTGGAGGTATGTACTTCAAGCCAGCTGTGTGTGGTGGTGTCTCCACTTAAACCAACAAAATGCTCTATGGAAGGGTGCCTGATCTGCTGCCAGTGCCATGCACTGAAACGATGCTGTACTTCCAGGGCAGGGGCATTCACCCCGAGTCGCAGTTCTGCCCGTGCTGTCACAGTGCTGTTTCTAATTGACTTGTGCAGTCCGTGCCAACTTAAGTAACTCTAAATGTGGGGTTTTTTTAAATTTAAATATTATAGCCAAGTCCTATGACACAACGTGTAATCAAAATGATAGTGAACTGAGTAAGGGGGTATCCAACAGTCTCCAAGCCTGACAGTTGATTCTCTGAATAAGCGTAATTTCTGAACCTCGGAGGTTCCCACAATGCCTATTATTGCACCTCAGCACCAAACTAAAACTTACGTGAATGCAAGAATTCAGTCTTTTGGCCATGGTTCATAGGTTGATACACTGAGGTTACATCTAAGCTAATGAATTTAATCTGCTCAGAAAATATTTCTGAGCATGCTTATATTTTACTGTGTTGACAGTCTCGGAGAGTGAGGGTGCCTGTTGCTGTGTTAGACTTTGTGATTACTCATCCCACCAAACTTCCAACTGATGACGATTTCTGTGTAATACTTATCTTGCTTTACTTCGGCTGGTGATTTTCATACCTACAATTTTCACTTTGCTTTCATCTGAGCGTATCCCAGATGCAGTGATATCTGGTTACATTTTTCTGCTGCATGGCAGAGCAATACGCAGTGTATGCCAGGCAGCAAATGTCAAGCAAAGAAAAGCATTTAATTGTTTTACAAGTCAAGATTATAGTAGATGACTCTGCATCATATTGCTTGCTTTTATTCCTAGCATTATTATAAACTCCTCTGTTGGCTTTCTGCTTGGGGGATGAGAAGGTAATGAGAAGCAAGAGATGGCCACTGCCTACCAAAATCTCCTATGCTGAAGTCTTGCCAACATACACTGAAAGTGTTATAATTGATAATGAAGCAACAGGGAAAATACACCTTCTCTGGCAGGGGTTAATTGAATCTGTCCTTTTTTTCTTTGCCCTACATAGTTCCCAGCCTAATGTTTCCTTCCACTTTCCCCAGGAGGTATCAGTACCTCTTAAGGGACACTGCCTTGATGGCAGTATCCTGGACAGGTCTATCCGGACCTTGAGTAGTCTATTACCTGTTGCCTACAAGTATATTACACCTCTGGCGTAACAGTTAGTTACTGTTTTCTGTATGAGACTCCCCTTGTATTAACTCAAGGAATCCCTGCTTTCAGGTTTGTTTACTAGGAAGCAGAGGAGTTCAAGAATGAAGTGTTTAAATCCTAGACTGCAGTAAACCATACCTTTATTGCCCATCCACAGGTTCCCTTGGCAGAAATGCTTTTTCCAGGCTAGGTTTAGAATTGTTTCAGGCAAGGAGGAGACTTAATTCTTCCAGTAAGCTGGCACCACTGACATTTGTGAGTGAAAAAGAGGTAACTCATAGGTGAGCCAAGAGTGTTAGCTCTTGGGTCAAAGCAGATTAATAGTAGATCCAGAGTACAGATTGCTCTACAGGGACCTTCACAGAAATACACAAGGAGTGCTTCCTATGTGTTCTGGCACAGGAAAGATATTTTTTTTTTTTTTTTTTTAATTCCTACTTGCATGTAATCAGATATGTTTCTTCCTTGACACCTAACCTTAAACAGAAAACAAGAGAATGAAATGCGCAGAATGTAGCATAAGGTGTTGATTGTGGTTGTTTTGTTTATTTTTTATTTTTTTTTTTTAGAAAAAAGACTTAACTAAGAACATGTTTGCAACTATTTGATTATTTTTTTTTTCCCTTGTAGTTTTCCTGTAAGAAAGATAGCATATGTGTTTCAACAACATAAGAGATGGGTGGATGTGGATGGCTCCCAGGGTCAATTCAGTAAATTTGTCAATACATTTTGGTCAGATTCTCAGATGGTAACAAACTGGAGCAAATTTGTTTTACATCAAGAACAAACACACCATCAAAGTGCATGATATTAATATTCTGTGCATATTCTAGCAACTGCCTTATCTTGAAGATATTTGGATTTGAACCAAAATTCCTGCAGAAGCCAGTAAAAGATTTCTATTACAATTAAATTATATGGATCAAGCTTCTTGTCAGAACTCACCAAGATGTCTGATTAAAAATCAACGAGGTCCATATTATCTTGTTTCAACCATTTGTAACAATCCAGATTTTTGTTTAGATAGGAAAGTTGGTGGTATCTTACTTTACATACAGTTTTCAAGAATACAGGAATAAATTTAGCTTGTAGTTGATATGGGATATGTTTCAGTATTTTATTGTATGTGAAGCTCACAAACCTTGGGTTCTATTAGCCTCTCCACAACTATTTAAAATATTCTGCAGTGGCAATTTTATGCCTGAGGAAAACAACTCTGAAACCTTCCTCTGAAGTAGAAAACATCTTATATTATGAATTCATATACATATATATATAGTTTTCAATTTTCTAGGCGGGATAAATGAGACTGTTAGTAATTTGAATTGTTCTGTTACAGACAATTTAATATTTTTAGCATTCATTTCATATTCTGAATTACTGTAAGCCTGGTCCAATAAACAGTACAGATTGCTTCTTTATGGCTTGTTTGTTGCATGTTTTATTGATCTGTGTATTTGACCTCTAAGCATAACAGTGAACTACATTAAGAAAAAAATTAAGGACAAATGAAAAAAATTTAAAACTGAGCAGGCACCAAATCTCTTAGTCTATGTGGTTCGAGTCTACAAAAATATATTTGTATGATTGTAAGACTGGCTGGAAGCAAAATTAGAGAGAGTAGAGTAGGTAGAAAACAATTTGGAATCCTTGAAGGTAAGAAGGGATTGCTAACTCATCCTGTGTGTATCAAGAGATGCACTGAATGGAATCGTTATTAATGCCTTAAGTCTCTCAGCCACTTCCTACTTACAAAAACTGTTGAAACAGAAGGCATGAGCACGGTAACTTGTTGGATTTCCCCTCCCATCCCGCCCTGCACAAGACTCGTTCAGTTTGCAGGATAAGCAGCAGACCCTCAGCTTCAATATTTTATTTTATCTTTGTTTTTCAATATGAAAGCCCAATCTAAAGTACTGGATGATATTTAAACCCTGCTCTGAAGACAGGATTTCTTATTTATTCATATGTTTCTATATGATGTAAGTGTACAATATTGGCTCCATTTTATCAACATTATTTAAAGCACTTGAAACATGAATTTTTTTTGTCTGCTAATCCAGGGTGCACAGCGTGATATTTGTAGTTCAGCAAATTTCAGAATCTTGCACAATACCTAGCTGGACAGGCCATTTTTTAAAATCAAAGCACTTTCAATTTTATAAAATCAAATCCTACTGACAGTTTTCACAAGTGAGTGCTTGGTGGTTTTGCAATTTACATCATCAGGTCTCAACTTTCTATGCCCAAATAATGGGGACAGATTGGTTAGGCTTTCTAAAAGATTTAGTTGAAGCATTTTATCCAGATTCCTCTAGGAACTTTTTGTCAGAGACAGGGATAAAATCTAATATTCCAGGAGAGTGTAAAAATTCTTAAGCCATAGGACTCTTTCTTCCCCTGCAGTATCTGATTTGATTTGCCATAATCCTTCCAGCTCCTGAAGGAAATGGAACCAAGATCATTCTCTTCAAAGCAGTGACTTGCTGTTTATTGAATAAGAAGAGTGAAATGTATGTAATTACGTAATTAACTATCATCATTCAGAAATATAGAGGAGAGAGATTAATTAATTTAAACATGCAACCTTTCTTACAGATTTTTCTAACTTTTTGTTGTTTGGCTTTCTGATGTTTGCTTTCCATCTTTTTTCACACCAGACACCTGAAAAGCTTCTGGAGCTGCAAGTGGAATGTATGTTAACACTGCCCATGCCATCCTGTAAGTAGAGGCTGCTGTTTTGACAGAAATTTCTGACTCTACTTGGTAAGGCCAATATTGTTTCCATGTATTACAGGTATCGTACGAGCAGGCCATAGTGCTGTCCTTTGTCATTGTTCAGAACAGTTTTTCTTTTTACATGTTGGCATAGGCCTATGTTGTCTTCCCGTCCTGCAAGGATGTGGAATGTTGTCATGCATTGCTTTGTCTTTCTTGATAGCAGATTGCTTCTTTATGAACTCTTTATTGTAGGTTTTATTGATCCTAATGTTTGATCTTCGTGCAGTCAGCTGCAAAACATTAAGAAAGGAATGAAAATAACATTACAAGCAGAGCAGTCCACCTAGTCGGCCTTATAGCAAATTCCTTTTTCAGGGAGGACTTCAACTTTAAACTAATTTTCTCAAAAGCTTGTTTTTTTCAAAAAGGCATAGAAATCTCATGGCTTGAGCCCCAGATGTTATCTTTCCATGGGCAAACTTTCATGATTGCACTGGAGTTTTACTTGGTTGCATTTACAATTTTTATGATCCTGCTGACCAGGCAATAGATATACCTTCCTCTTAGACATGCTTTCAGAGGTATTTAACACCACAGAAGTGTCAGCTACAACTTTTTTTCCAATTTAGCTGGGTGTTATCAGTGTATTTTAATTTCTCTACGTGTATAAGCTCAAAAACTCCAGCAGTGCCTCTAAGTAATTATAGCAAAGCTTCTAAGGGTAAAGCGAAAACCTATTTCTTTTAGCACAAGAGAGTGTTGTGAATCGTCAAACTGGATCTTGCACTCTTTTAGTTAAAGATAAACTGATTGTGATTTTAATAGTTATATTGTCTTCAAAGAGCACTTGATATCAATTTTCTTCTTGTTTGACACAACTTTGACCTCAGTTTCCACCTTTTTCTGGTAACAAGCCTACTAAGACCTGTTGAACTAGAGGTTGACCCAAGTACCTGTTTGCATGATGCCCAGTACTCACAGCATCTGCATAATTTACTTACACGACTCTAGCAACAACATGACCATGTATGGTATTAATAATTCAGTGTATATATATACTTTTTTAACAGAAGGGTGAAGTGAAACACTGACCTTGCCTCCAGATGCATAAAATCCAGGTCAATTCGGTTAATTTCCTTACTATCTTTCTTTTCACATGCAAATTTTATACTTTTTCCCATTCAATACTAGATAAGAACAACAACAGTAAATGCTGTGAATGTCTTTAGTCATTATCGTTTCAGTATGTCAAATAAAGATTTGCAGACTCTGCTGAGTTGGTGATAGAATGACAAATGGGTCATTAATGCTCTTAATAAAATACAACTTGTCATATTTGGTTTTGAAAGTTCAGCCAGTTTTGGTGTTTCTGCCTTCCTGACAATGTCAGCTCTGATATGGTTCTGCATTCTCATGTCACTTGTCATTTTGTTATTCAGCTTTGACTTAATTTATAATTAAAAAAAGAAATCATTGATTCACTGACTTATTGATCTATTCACTACACAGTTCAAATGAAGTCACTATCCTGTCGATTTCTTTGCATTTTATATTTACTTTGCTTCCCCTTTGTCAGGCTGGATGCTGCAGAGTTTTGCTTTTAGGGAGCCGTAAAAAGATTTGGAATTGCAAATTATGAGCATGCTGTGATTCTTTATGCTGTTCTATGAATTCTCATTTAAGCATTTAAGATTTTCTCCCCTCCATGATAGCTGTGTTTGAAGAGACGGCTGATTTTGTACAACTGATTTAGTATCAAAGCCCTCCTAGGGATTAGTAACATGCTACCGCTGTACAGGTGTTAGCTCCTCTGTAGCAATGCTTTGCATTTTGCTTTCATATTCGCAAGTTTTAGAGATGTTTTCTTGTGTTTGTTGGTAGTCTTCTAGGAAGATAACAAGGTAAATAATTCTATCTACTCCCTAACAAAGTAAAAAGCTTTTTTTCTAAAGGAAAAAAAATAATTTACTCCTTTAGTCTTCCCTCATGCTTTTCCCTCAGAAATGACCGGAAGTCTGAGGTCCCCAGTTTTGCCTGTCAGCCTTGGAAGACCATCACGTTTTTTCAAATGAAACTGCAGGATAACCTGCAGTTTCTGAGCAAGACTCTTCAGACCACCACAATTCACTAACTACTCTGCAAGTATAGGCTAAAATGAGGTGACATATAGGTTTAACTTAAGTTTCAGTGGCTAAGATAATGAACAAAAGGTGCATAATTATTATGAAAGCAGTTCTTAAAAATTAGTCTAATTCTTTATAAAAAAATAGAACAATTCTAAAAATGAATGTATCTAATTGGGACTTTTGCTTGCTTGTTAATGCTTTTAAAATGTGAATACTGTGCTTTTCTTCTTCTATTTTTTTGGAAGTTATCACGTCTTCAGTTGCTATAGCACCATCTGTGAGAGAAAAAATGCAAATAGGAAAGTACAAAAAACCTCTCTGTCTGCATAAATGCCAGATACTTTCTGAACTTGCATTACTTCGTGTTGTTCATTTCATGGAAAAAAAAAGAAGCGTTTTGATGAAATCTTCCAGCAGACTTGTGCCAGTGACTGGAATGAGGTACACGCTGTTATTGTGTATCTGAAAATGCCGGCGGCAGCATAGATACAGCCAGGGCAGCTCAGTGTGGCACTTTGAAGAGCATACTGCATCCCATTCTGCCTGCCTGGTTGTGCCAGCAGCATTTGTAATATCAGGAAATTCTCAAGAAGCTTACGTATGGTCTTTACCCCAATATTAATGCACCCTGGGAAAGTCTGATGTAACATGATAAAGAGGTAATAATTTTAATACTTTTCCTTGTTACAGAAAAGCCATAAACAACAAATAATTCTTTCTGTTGGGCTAAAAAGTCAGCAGTACTTTGATAACACCTTGGTCTCATTTGCTGTAAAAGAGTCTTTCACCTTAAAACCTATGGTAAAGCATGGCATTTACAGGTGATTTATTACACACACACGTGCGAGAGAATGTGAGGTTTTTTACTTTCTGTTCTCTTAGGCCAGTTTGATAGCTGTGTAGTATAATTGACCAAAATAGAGTTATTTTTTTATTTACAGTGCTGTAAGTCAAAGGACAATCAGTGTTGCTGTAATTTATTTTTTAAAAAACATTTAAGACTTTTCATTTATCAGCATGGTGAACCTGTAAGTGATTTGTGCTCTGGTATATGCCCTGGTGAGAGAAGGACTTGGCATTTTCAGTGGTGATTTGTAGTCTGGGATAGAGCAGGGTCAGTAAACAAGTCTAAGTCGCAATGTCTTCCAGTGCCCAGTGTGAGGCCACATGAGATGATGTGCAAAATTAATGTAGGGCTAACTTAACAATTGCAGATGAAATAGAGTGGGGAAATGGTGACTCAAATTTAGCTGCGATTAGGGAAAAGATCCCACCAGATCCTCCTATGAATTGGAAGTGCCTGATAGGGAGATACAGAAAAAATGTCATCACTGATCACTCTACCAGTTGTGTGTGTGTGTGAAACAACATAGCATGTGAGAGCACACAAAACTCTCCACAGATAAATCCTTTCCCCTTGATCTTATCCTCCTTTCAAATGCAAGGTAAAACTATATAATCTGTACAATTTCATGGCTTTTTTTGTACAGGCAACCTGAAATGCCGGAAGAGAAGAAATGTTTTTCTTGGTGCCACAGCTCTTGAAAGTTAACTAGATTGTCTGTATTAAAAGCAAGTAATCTGGTTTCCTTTCAGCTTATGCAAGGAATGTGTCTTGTGAGTTACTGTATTTTGGCATACTTTTCTCTTCTGCCTTTAACAATGCATTATCAGGTGATATCTCATTTCCTACATAATACTTTCAGAGATGTTTGAGCAGTGGAGGCAGTCCATAGTACTTATTATATGCATGAATTATACCTTTAGCTGTACCTGGAAACTAGATGCTTCTTTAATTAAAGTATCTACCAGACTCAGGGTCAAGATTTGATTGTATGATTAGTCCACATCTTAGATGAATATCCTTCCTATCATGCAATTGACTGTACTGGCATGGGTTGCTTTCAATCTGTTCTTTATTTTCTGTAAGTAATTAACTATCCATTTGTCCAAAGAGAATAACTCTCCTGGAATATGCCAGAATCAACCAAGTCCTTACTCCGGCTGCTTCATTGTAGATACTTGAACCGGAGCTGCTGGCTGTTCTTGCTTTGACTTGAAATGATGTAATTAGAGAGCTTGGTCTAAGCAGAGAGTTTTCCACAGAACATTTTGCTATTGCTTCCTTTTAATTTTGCAATAGGAAAAGGTATTGTAATCAAGAAAATTCTGCATATCTGTAAGTGCTACTGTACCACATTTGCGAATGTCAGCGGTCAATAGCAATTTCTTTTGGTCTGGTCTTTGAGGTCACAGGTGTGCTGACAAAAGCATTTGGTTATGTAAAATGCTGTGAGGAAAGAAAATAAAGGGGGTATAATCACATCACCAATGTAGTTGTCTAAGTTGGGCTGCTATCCCTAAACTTTCTGCACCACTGAGACTTGTTCTTCACTTCTCCAGATGTTCAGGATAGGAGATTAATTTTGTTTCTCTGAATTGCACAAGGCAATAGCCTTCTTTTCTCCAGTGACTGCAGTCTAGGTCTAAGGAGACTAATATCTTAACTTCAGCCTCAGATAGACTCTTAAAGTTAGGGTATATGAATATTCATCATGTCAATGTGTAATTTTCTCTTACTTTCTGTTTCAGTGCCTAGAAAATGGAAAGCTTTGAGAAGGGAATCAATATATTACTCAAGTATGGAAGGTAAGAACTTACAGAATTACACTAAGAAATTTTTGTCCTTGTTAGGATACTTTTGATTGCCTTCGAGATATTTCCTTGTCTTTTTGTGAGGTGCTGAAATGTAAGGATGTTTTTCTTTGTTCTGTGTCATTCACCTTGAGTGACTACTCGTATAATTAAACAGAACGAAGTCATGTGGTTGATTACATTTTAAGAATCTCTTTCCACTTGGGAAATAGTATTGCATTCACTTACTCTGAGATATAGTGAGCTATAGATGCAACGGCAAGGTTAAATCCTAACAGGTGTTTCCTAAAGGGGGAAAGTTTTGCAGACCTATTGAGTCCTTGGGTTATCTGACCATTTTGTATTTCGCCGACCCAAGTAATGTTTTGTTTTGCAATTTATAGTATAGTAAATGGAAATGAGTTTTCAAACTCTCAAGGTTATTCTGAGATTTTAACTACTGATCAGTGATGCTAGTTTTTTTTTTTTTTTTTTTTTAAATCTTTCTTTGGACTGTAGGTGGTTGAGGTATAGATGTACCATTTTCTGCTAAAGATTTATATGTCTAAACTAGCTGAGAATTTAGACACTTTTATTATTGTTCAGTTATGAACAGTATGCACAAAGGTGGTCAGAACATAGGCAGTACAGTGGTTAATACATTAAGAATAAATTATTCCATGGCAATTAGATTATTTTCCATGTCAGAAGATTTGTTATTACGCTTACAAATTAAAAGGCATTGTAGTTAGAAAGCAGTAGAAAATTTTCATTGGAATCCAACACCAGGGCCACAAACAATCAACAAGCACTCTTCTTACTTCTGTAACTACTTTCTTGTATCTTATTTATCCAGAATTTGTCCTCATGAAACTTCCTAGGAAAGTATTTCCAAGCAGAAGAGAGTTTTATGTGTGCTTATGTATGTGTGTTGAGGAGGAGAGGATAGAGAAGAGGAGACAAGAGTGAGAATAGATGAGAACATCAGTATGGCTAGGGAATGCTAAAGGATCTCATATCCATTTTTGCACTGTAAATACTGCACTAGACATTGTAAATAGCCACTCTATCTGCAAATAAGTTAGTGGATGGCTCCTTGAAATCTACTGTCCTTTGCAACTCTGCCTCGTTTGTAAGCTCCTAGCATTTGTCATGGGAGCAGCTGTCATGACAGGGCTATAGGCTGAGACAATCCGTGAGCCAAACGCTGCTGTTATATGCTCTTGTGAAATTTAGCTTAGGTTGCTCCTACCCGATCAGCATAGAATCCTTTGAGGATGGAAAATAGTATTAAAAGGAAGAATTTGCTGGGAAAGAGCCAGCAAAATACTTGCAAACAAAGTGAAATGGATTCAACAAGAGCTAGGAGGAAATCAAGACAGTGTAGAAATCGTCGAAAGATAATAAGGTGTGAGAGGAAATGGACTTGCAGAAGAATTGCCATCTACATATAGTGCCTAGGTTACAGTGCAATACTCATTCGGATGTACTGAAGGGGGAAAATGTCAGCAATTTTCGCTGCAAAAAGGCAGATACTTTTTAAGTTTAGCTCTCAATTAATTATGTTCTAGAACTTCGCTTATCTAAGACACACCTTAGAAAAGCGTACTTCCTAGATTATGTATAGGGATATACTTCTGTTGCTGGCTGTACGGATTAGAAGAGTCTAGGACTTTTTAGACTGTCTCAGAATCACACCCTACCTGAAAGTATGTTTTGCCAGACAAATGTTATGGGTGTCAGTTTTTTACTAGCTGATTCAGGAGAAGTTAGTACATCTAGATTCAAGTTCTTTTACTCAAATAAAAAGCATTAACATATTAATTCAAGTTCTTTCCTGTAGCAAGGTGAGTAAGCTTATCTTTCTTCTTTCATACTGGTTATGTATCTTATTTCCTCTTTGTAAATTGTTTAAGTCAACACTACCCACTGTGCAGTGGAAGTAGGTCTGAAGAAAAAAATAACAGATGTAGTGTTTATCTTGCAGAGCTTCACTGAATCAAATAGAGTGAAATCTGTGATATCCCTGTTTTCTGGAGGTGTGCGTTGTAAGTTCACCATAAATTAGTTAGGAAAAATGAGAGATTTTAGGTGACTGCTATGAGGCCAGTGTCATAGAAGATGCACAATGATAGGGGCCAGGGTTTTTCTCTAATTCACCTCAGAAGACTTGGGAAGAAGTTTACAGTGATATAATTCCAAGCAACATTTTGACTGAGTTCCTATTTTCACACAAACTCTTTAAAGCCACATGATCTCTCATATAAACTGGAGATACCAACCAGGCCTGCCACTTTCATTAAAATGAAGAAAATGTCATTAGCTAAAAGTTGCATTTTGTGGAAAAAGTAGAATATGGGAGAAAGAATGGAAGACATAAATCTAGCGTATGGGTTTTTTGTCATCTAATGGCTAGAACTAGTGTCCAACAATTGGCAGTCACTACTGGAGAAAGGAGGTAAATCACTGAAGATGGTAGAAGTTACTACATTTGCAGTTATTTATAACCTTAGAAAATGGAAAACCTAAGAACTTGGCCAGAAACTTTGATGTATAGCATAAGTTTTTAGTGTGATATGCCTCACCTCTGAAATAAATGTTTAGCAGCTGATATTCTAGAATAAAATACTGCTGGTAGGAAAAATATTTGCAACTTTTCTGTGCCTGGGCTCTTAGTAAACTCTTGTCGTATCAAATATTTTTGTTGCTTATGTGCATAGATTCATATTTCATTGCTATATCACTGGATTTTTGTACTTACTATAGTAAAACTGGGTATTAAACTGGGAATTTTGATACCTGCTCTACTAGCTATCAAATATTTCACTTAACTACAATTTGGAAGTGATACGTTTTTTATTTATTATTAAATATAAAACTTGTACCTTTACAAACGGTTTCATTATTTTTGCTTTTAAAAATAGATTCAAGAATATCTTTGTATGCACATGGGACTCTCAGTTTTAAAGCACAGTAGTTCAATAGTATTACAAGCTTCTTAAAAGAATCTTCTGTGCTTCTATGTCACCTACTGCCTGAGTGTTGTCTGTTGTGGAGTGGTCAAGGGGAAAGGAAATTTTGCCTTGAGCTCTTTCTTGCAAATCCCTTCAGTTTTCTGATTGTACTCTCTCTGCAGGTGAGAATTTATATTTATATCCATCATAAACCAGAAAAATATGACTTTGTAAGTCTGAAAGGCTTACAGGCTGAATGCCTGACTCCAGTTGTTCACCACGAATTTTGAGTGATTCAAAAAGGCAAGTGATCATTCTCTACTGGCTTTCAGTTTGCGGTGTGGTCTTCCTGACATCTAACACTCCCTATCTAGCAAGCACAGACTGCACATTTAGTAGGCTTTTTGTGTTTGCCCGGAAGAAAAGATTCATTCTGACTCCCACCCTACTTGACCAGTTGAGTTCTGTAGGGGTGGAAACTGAGAACATAATTTATGTAACCAGACTTTTCTAATTGGCTTTTACAGCTCTTTGGTGGTAAGGATAACAGTATGAGACTATTATATCATCATTAACGGTAACAGCTCATCCTTCAGAAAAGATGGCTACAATACAAGCCATCTGCACCTTCTCACATTTGCCTAAGAGAAGCCAAACCCTAAACTAAGTAGGGCATATGCTTCTGAATCCTTAACAGGCTAAGGAATCTCACAGGGAGACAATAATCTGCCATTAACCCAGAGGTGCAACTGTGAGCTCCTCCTGAATACTATTACCTGCCATCACTTACTAATCTTAATGAGGTGTCAGGGGCTGGGGGAGAGGAGACCAACATATGAGAAAAGTTTTATTAGGAAATAATATCTGATTGTTCTGTCTTTCCCAATAGAACTGTCAAGAAAGGTAGAGAGAGTTTTTGAAAGTAAATTTTTATTCAGGTATTGTAAGATGGGAGCAACGGCTCTAGCTTAGACTTGCCAGCATTCATGGAAGATACTTGTTGTTGGGTTTAGGGCCAATGGAGGTCATGCATCACACTGTGCAAAACCTATGTGATTCATTCCCAAATCTTCTACTGTTGGTAAAAGCGTGTAACTGATTTGGAAAAAGAAGTATCTACTAGTTAGAATGAAAGTCAACTGAATGTTTATGAGCTATTTCTAATGACATCCTAGCCACACATGGAAAAGAAACAAGAAAGGTTTGTAAAGTCCTTAAATATATGAACTGCTCGGATACTGGATTCCCTTATTCTTATGTCAGACAGACAGGGTCTTCTGCTATGCAACAAATTAAAGTAGGATAAAGAAGAGGCTTTCAGAGAAGCCAACAAGACCATTGTAATCTACACAAGTACTATTGGTGGGAGATATGGCTGAAGAGAAAGAAAGGTATGACTTCTCATGTGCAAAGCCTTGCCATCAGTACTGGAGGTGGCACCTTTGCAAATAGTACTGATGAAGGAGATTGCCTGTACTTTCCAGGTAGGTGGAGTACACTGTCCTGTATCTAGTAGAGGTACCTCTGGTAGTTCAATGTAAAGCATTAAACTTGTGACAGCGTGATGTTCTGTCCTGGCTAATTTTCCTTGCTGAGAAGCAAGACAGATTAATCTGAACTCAGTACTGTGCTGCTGCTGGTGCGTACTGCTAAATAAGACATCCCTGGAGTCTCTGCAGGACACCGCACAGTGCTGTAATCCTCTTCATTCTTTTCGTTATTCCTGGACTGAACGACTTGTCTTTCCGTGAACTGCCAGACCCTGGGAAAGAATACCATTATTACTGTGAGGGTACAAAATCACTCTCTAGTAAAATGCTGCAAGGGAGAAAAGGATGGAGAAACACCAAGGTGGAAGGAGAAGGATTGAGGTATATGTGCCTCTTAAGGGTATACTTTTGAAAATATTCCCGCAGGATCCTAGTCTCACTTGTCAGCTGTGTTGCAAACAGATGCCTTCTCCCTTCCTAATCCACCCCAGACAGATCAGATGATGGCTCATGAATGCTAATGCTGCGTTGGCAGAAATGTTAGCACAGATGTATACAGTAAAAGCTAGACAATCATTTGCCTCACTGCTTGCCCTTGCAGTCAGTTACCTGTTCACCTCCTGAAAAATCATGCCTCTGCTCAGAACAATTAGAAAAAAAAGTGATTTGGCTAAAAATTTATCATATGTGTTTTGAAAACTTATCTTCTTTTCTTTTTTTCCTTCTCAAGCAAGTTTTTCTTATTTCTATTGAATCTATTCAGTTCTGCTGCTCTTGCTATGGCCATGGGGTTAATTGAGACCAAAGAAAATGTACAGAAAGTTTTGAAGTTATTCAGATTTGTGGATTTTTTTTTTTCTTGGGAATTTGCAGGGCTGTTTCTGCTTTTCCTTGTCCAAGGCAGCTGAAAAAATAAATGTCTCAATAAGGCTGAACATTTCGAATTTTACTTCTTTGCTACATGGCCATCTATGATGCCATTTAGTCACTCTGTGGATATCGACATACATGTGTGTACATATGTGTGTATACATGTGAAAATGTCACTGAAACATTCCATTTATGACATAGCTTTGCTTGTTATAACTAAAAATGGAAGTCAGGGCAAAACTATTGGTTCAGCTGAAGCACATTTTAGTTCAAAAGGCAATAACATAGATGGTCTTTATTGCAGGATGTTATGTTTTGGTCACTGCTTTTAGCATTACCTAAGTGCATCCAGGCATTGTCAAACTTGTCACAGACAACAGTATATATTGTTTTTCCCCATTAATGTTTTTCTGCAAATTTGTTCCTTGTGATAACAAAATAAGAATACAATTGGAAGACTTTTTGTCACTGCTGTTAGTGTAATTTTTGTGAGCTTTTGCAGTCATTTTGCAAAATTGGGAATAACAGCACTTTGGGAGGGTTGGCAAAAGCTCTAAATTCATTAAAATATGTTGCAGTCTTTTCCAGCTCAAAAATGTTGACTACTGGACCAAGGAAAACATATATGTGAGAAAATAGTTTGTTGGCTCTTTTCCTAGAATCCCATTTCTGCTCTCTGCTCCTGATGGTGTTTTGGATCTACATTATGCCCAGCTGAGACTATTAAGGTGAGTTCTTTACCTTGGTACATAAGTTGTTGGATGTATTTATAATCTTTTAAAAGTCCTGCATATAAATCAGTACAAAAAATTAAAGTAACCACAACAAAATAAAGTGTCATTATGAACACAATATCAGTGGTTTTGACTATATCTGAATGAAAAAGGTACCTATTACTTCTTAGTAGAATATTGTTGAGCAAGCTGTAAGAAAACACCTCTTTACTTGAACTGTTATATGTAGTCTCTGTTCTCTGAACATACATTTTTCTTTTCATTATATTCTTTGTAATAAGAATGAAAGTACCAAACCAGAAAGTTTTGTTCATTTGTTGGGTTTTTTTTGTTGTTGTGTGTTTGTGGTTTTTTTGGTTGTTTTTGGTTTTGTTTTTTTTTAATAGCCGAATTTGAAATGGGCACTCAAAAAGGGTAAAAATTGTCAAAGAAGATTCCCTTTGAATTATGACATAAAGAGAACGAGTCTGATTCTAATCTCAGAGCCCTTAATTGGTTTTGGTGGATAAAAGGTAAGTGGAATTTACACCATATTTGAAATGTGTGTATATATATATAAACACATGAAATTGCAAAAGGTAGAAGCCAGCCTCACTCAGAAATTGGAGCTAGAGGAGGTGGATGTTTACATAGTTCTAAATACACTAAAAATGTTGTGTTCTGCCAAAACATTGAATGTCACATGCTAAATAAAGGAAAACAACTATGCAAGGTGGCCTAGCCAAATGTAAACAGTCCACTGAATGTACTTTTTTTGGGAAAAAACAACAACAAAACAAATACCCCTCCCCAGCAAACAAACAACTTATTTTTTTACTATGTGCCATTTTATTATTTCTACTGCACCAGTAGCTATGTAAAAGTACAATATCTGATGTGCGTATTTTCTGGATTGTTTCTTTTTTGCTTATAGGAAAAAAAAATCTTACCCTTCTTCATGAATATTAAGAGCAGATAAGCAAATTTGTAATGAATTTCTGTTGAAAAAGTTATGCCATAAAAAGGTACGGAAAGCCTTAAAAATCAGTAATCTGGCCCTGACCTTTCCAGTCTATGTGCTACAGATACTATCATGGTAACTAGACCCAAATACATCAGGGGTTTGATCTTCCATTGCAATGGTTCGAGAAACTTTGCTTGAATTTAGAGGTGGCCAGAGGCTACTCTTGCTGTTAGGAAAATTCAGACATAATTCTGTGCATCATGTGAAACGGTCTCTTATGCTCTGTCTCCCACCCTGCTTCTTCCTGAAAGCAGTCTTCTTATCAGAACGGGTGTTTCCTTCAAGGTCTATGAAAAGCTATTCCACTTTCCAGCCTTTTTCTGCTTAAGCAAATGCGAAGGAGAGGAATGAAGCTAGTGGACAGAAAATAGTGTTGCTCTTAGGGCTCTGTTTTTAGGTGGATTTTCTATTGGAACACCCAGCATTTCTCAGCCTCTTAGGCTGCAAAAAATTGTTGCAAGAGCCATTTTCCCCCTTGTGAATTGGCCAGCTTTTAATTATCTGCCTGGCTTCCTTCTGTCTGTCTATCTGTCTGTCTATCTATCTATCTATCTTTGCTATCATCTATCTAGTTGTCCTAGCCAAAGAATGTCCTATATGGTGGTTTCCAAATAATTTCATTGGGTTTTTTTTTATCATTATGTCCAGTGAATGAAACACTTTCTAAGAATATTAGAGTTGCCCAGACTGTTTTGCACCTGCATGAAAGGAAAAAGCCATACTTTAATGGAATGAATCTAATGCAACTGCCAAAAAATTATTTCTAATTCAGCTCTGATAACTCCCTCTTTGGGGTTATTAGAAGGAAATGACTGAGTGTGCTAGATTTTTTAAAAGTGATCTTCAATGTATGTCATATTAATGCCCTAGTTAAACAATCCACCTCAAACTAAGAAAGAGGCCACCTCACAAATGAAGGTTGGAGCATGAAAAATGTCACCCCGTAAAACCTTAGGAGCCTTCCAGGAAGTGGAGCCCTAAAACTGATGTAAGAAAACTGGAGAATTAGCAAGTAAAGTTCCTAAGCCAGAGGCACAATAATAATTCTTAACAAAGAAAAGGACCAAACAGAATAGTTAAAACAATTTATGATATAATTGTCTATGAAAGAGCCATTAAATCTGAACAAAAAAGCTCAGCTCAGAAGCTTGGGTCCATCCTAATAGAAGCACTAAATAATGACCTCCTTCATGGAGAAAATACATGAACTTTTGGAAAAAGACTAGTATTAAAATATTATATCATTACAAATACCTATGATTTTATTCCTTAATAGTGGTATAAGTCAGGCATAAAACAGGACGAATGACATTATCAGGAAAACATAACAGATCATTAACAGGACGGTAACTTCACCTTGTAAAGGACACAGGACACTTCAGCAGTCTCTGGTACTGCTTGAACTCCAGCTGACATTGCTGCAGGAACTAATGTAAGGTTTTATGCTTAGTACTGTTTCTGTTACTAGAAGGAGGCGATGGTAGTAGAAGTAATTCCCCTGCTTAGCCAGCCAGAAGAGCATTTTCTATCCCCTCAAGCCATATATTTTATGTATGATCCAATGAAGAGGTTTTTAACTTGTTTGTGTCTTCCACCTTTAGCTTTATACGCACATTTATGAATTGTAGCTTCTGAAAGGATAGAATCATACTGCTATGCTATAGCTTTAACCCGGTCATTTTTGTTGATAATACTAATATTTTTCCCACTCTGGTTCTATCTGAATATTTTTTTCCTTGCAGATTTAACTTTAAAACTTGTTAAAAGTCTGTCCTAGAAAGTAAGTGCTACTCCTTTTACTTTCCTATTCAAAAACAACTGGACTAGTTGTACCTTGCATTAAAATGATCAACTTACAGGTGGAATAGCCCAAAAATAGTGTTAGTTCGTAAATGAAGAAAAAAATTTAGATGAAAAGCTATCCTGGGTGTGGATACCATAATTTTAAATTCCTCTTAACTGTTCAGTTTTGAATATTGGTCCTCCTAACTGCTAACAGTGTACACAATAGTGTACACTATTGTTGTATAAAAGAGAATGAATATTTGTTTTGACAAACAGCGGTTGAACTGATATTTGCAGGAATATCTGCATATATGCAGAAAAATGCATTTGTGTACAAACTCAATGGATTTCCGTAGATAAATGTTTTGTAGATGTTGGAGTAGGGTCTTTGGATTTATGAGAAAACACAAAGTGCTGAATTCTGTAGCTGATCATTTGCAGTGCATGTTTCAGAGCAGCTTTTCTGTAGGGGTTTGCAGAAGTCTGGGTCTTGAGAGACACATTCTGGTGAAATCATGATTCAACTGAACTCTCATTAAAAACTCACCTTAAATTCAGTAAGGACAAATTTTATTTCAGATTTTCAAGCAAATGCTAAATATTGTCAAATCCCCAGCAGATTAAGCCCCTTGTGACAACTGGATCTTTAACCCAGTTGTTTTTACTGTTAATACTGATCTTTTCCCAGGAACAAGTTCCTTGTATTGAGTAAGGATTGGATCAAGTTCTTTGTGAGAGAGGAAAGAAGCCAAAAAGACTGGAAGATGTTTTGCTCGATTCATATATTTAGTTAAGTATAAGTGTGGTAAATGTAGTGACAGTACTACAGTGCTTCAGTATGGAGTAAGAGTTTTGATTAAATCTGAATGTGGGAGCAAAAACTGATGGTATTTTTTTTTTTTGGTCTTCAGTGTTTCAGCTGAGACACGAGAAAGCAGTATCCACTGTAATACTGACTTATTTGTGCAAAGTCTTATGTGACATTATTGACATCTTTGGGAAGATGGCCCTGTATTTATAAGAATGATAGAATTATTTAAAGTTTTAGTTAAATTAATTGTGGCTGATATCAAAGCACCTGCTCTGCAAGATACTTATTACTGTCAAACCCTATTGCACTGAACACTAGAATACAAAACACATGCAATAACTGTTTCAGTAATTATCAGAAAGGCATTTAGCCTAATGTGAATGTCCAATTGCTAAATGTATCAGTGAGCCGGAAAGGAAAAAAAGGAATGGGAAAGGAAATGAGGGAGATGACCAGTTTTGTGGGGAGTTGCTGCCTCCTGAAAGAGATACAAAATGGTTCCAAGATTTAAGAATTCAGGGGCCAGCTTTTGCATACAGTTCTTTTTCTCCCCCCGCCCCCCCCCCCACTAGTTCAATAAAATGTAGAGCAAAGACATCATAACTTTTCAAATAAACTAGCAAAGATGCCTCGAGAGAGAGTTTTCAGGCACCGTGCACCTGATCTCAGCTAGGACTAATGGTCTGGAAATCAGCTTCCCCCGCTAGTAACTCTCTCCACCGATCTAGTCTCTCTGGAATTAATTTTTTTATGGTCAGATTAGAAAAATTAAATCAGTGTGTTCAATGGTATAATTGCTGTAATATAAAGGAGAGTATTTCACCTCTTTCATTTCCCCAAACAACTCACTGAAACACAATTCTAATGGCAAATATACTAGAAACATTCTGTCCTTTGTGTAAAACCAGAATTCTGTCCTCCTAATGTAGTATCTTAGTTCATCTGAAGCAGCTCTCAGCCCTTTTCTGAAAGGATTCCCTCCTTGAATTTGCAATCTGTTTTAGAGATGGACTGGTTGTTACACAGCTGGCACTGTTATTACACAGTCCCATTTTAGTAATCTATAATAGCCATCTGTACACTCTCAAAGCCCTACCAGAAAAAAACCAAGCATTTCTACAGTCCAGAGGTGTATACTTGTGCTCTGGAGTGGACCCAAGATGAGGATTTAATGGGAACATAGAATTATGCTATTAGGAGAATATTGGCTTTAGAGGAACTGATTCCATGTGTTTAAAAAAGTAACCAGATCTTCACATTAACCAGTTTAAGTATTTTTTGGCCAACCTAATTTTATTATGAATATGTTGAAAAACAATATAGCACATTCTTATGTTATAGTGGTTTTCTAAGGCTCTTTAAAGAAGGTTTTATAATTTCATATAGTCTAAAACTTAGTTCAATAGGATAGTTAAGTGTAGCTTCAAAAAAATCCAGTTTTTAAAAGAAAAAGGAAAGTTCAATTCTCTGTCTCTTTTATAAACCTGTTTCTAAATGGACAGTGTGACATAAAATTGATAAGTATTTGCCCCAAGCAAGTTAGTTTCCTTTCATTCAGGTGTACAAGATGAGTAATTAATGAAAACATACTGCACTTATTATTTTGGGCTTTAATTTTTTTTTTCTTTTAACCATAATGCTCTTTTCTAAAATAGAATTAATTTTAGCTTTAAAAAAAATTTAAAAAAATCACATTTTCACCATCCTGTCAAACTTTGGGTGTTTTGCCCATAGGTGAAGTTTGCAGCTGTACACACAACAAAATTCTTTTGTTTTGCTTGTTGGAACAGGCTGTTAAAATGATATAAAACAGAGTTAGAGTTGCTTGCTGCCTGTCACAAGCTAAATATTTGGGATAGAGGACTGAAATGTGCTATTGGTACTCATACTCTTTCAGACACTGAAAGGCAGTGGAATTTCCACTGCAGATTTAACTTAAATAGTTACTGAGCCCCAATTCTACTTAAATTCTGAGTTTACCTTGAGATCGAAATGTGCTTCAGATCAATGGGTGCATCTAAACCTACATTCCCCCTGAAAGTCGTCAAAGCCATTAAAATGGTTTTTGGAACATTTTTCTGCAATGGATGATGATAACAAGCTTTGTGCCTCCAGCTTCCCTTGGGGAGGAAAATAAAAGGAAAGGGGAATTATCCTTGCCCCTTTCCTGTATTTTTCTACCTCTCTGTCTCAGGCTTTCTCAGCACAATAGCAGTTTCTGCAGGGTGAGAACAGGATAATGGGAAATATGAGGTGTCTCCGTTCCTTCTACCCTTGCTCACAAAGGAAGAGTTGGGTTTTTTTCTCTCCTGACACAACAGATGTATCTGTTACCTTCTGAAGCCTTTGGTTTCAGTGTGGTCTCTTCTGCGTCTTCAGAACAGCAAACGTTGAAGAGGTGTCTCTGCATAAAATGTAAAGTAAACAACCCAGTTTAATTGTATCTGGGTGGTGGCTTATTTTTAAGTGTCAGTTGAATTCCAGAAATTCAGTAGTTCAGAAAATAAAAGATGATTGCTATATCTGGGTAAAGTATTGGTGAATCCTTTTAACTAAACCTAACATGGTACTTTTTCTGTTCACTGTCTTTTCACAGAAGTTTGTTTTTGTTGATGTTGCTGTTGTACATTGTATTGTGATGGTATATCATACATGTATGTTTGCTGCTGTGGCTAGATTAGGTACCCAAACATATATATGCCGTAGAATTGACAGCAAGGTTTTCAGCAGTCATATCTACTTCCATTTTCAGGAGTGAAACAAAGATCAGTTCTTAAATTCTCTTATTTTTAGCTTGACGATAAAACTGAAAAAAATATTGGCAGCTAAAGATGTTATCACAAGCAGAAAGTAGAGTCTGTTTTCTGAGTGTAGAGGATGTAATTCTTAGGAGACTATTTGGGATTATCTTCTTTTTTCAGGCGGTAAAGGAATGAGAATGAGCCATGGAATAGTGCTCAGAGAGATGTGATTATACGGTCTGCACCATGCCACTACAGGAGAATAAAGGATGTTTTCTCACATTAATATACAACTTTATAGAGCTTGCCGATTTGCATAATCAAACAGATGTTGCTTTTGTAACAGAGTAGAAATCCCATATAGCCATAAACTGTATTGGAAGGTCAGATTAGAGCAGTCCTCAAAGGTGTCTGAAGAGTCTGATTGCTTATGGAAACTCTGAACCTGCCGTTACTCCTGTCACAATCTTAAATAATGTGAAGTTGTAAAAGCCTTTCTTCCAATCATAGTAATGATGTTAGAGAGATATTAACTTTCTGTGCAGTAATACAAAGTATTGTTTAATTGATTGTTTAATCAGTCATTATGAAATGTCATTTATTTTAATCCCTCTAAAAAGTCATCATATTTAAGAATTGCAAAAGGGTTGAATAATATTCAGAGACCAAATTGAAATTTCTATTTAACCATAAAATATTTGTTGCAACTGCTGTTATACTATTTCAGTACCAAAGTTAAAAAACTGCCTTGCCTGTACTTGTTTGCTTGATGACAGAACTATATGTATTTGCAAAGTTTGTTGCTAGTGAGCGGTTGTCCACAGATGCACATAAAATAGAAATATTGTAAACCATAAATTTCTCAGGTAATTTTGATTTTAAGAGCTATTGTTGAAAAAATAAAATATAGAAAGTGAAATTTAACTAGCTGAAAATTAATTGACCGTTTATTAGAGATACACATCTTCATTTAGATTTCTGTATCAGAAGATTTGTGGTCCATAGCTCCAGTAAGGAGATAGAAAAAATAAATCACACTGTTTTCAGAACATTTTCGTTTTACTGTTCTGAGAATTATCAGCCTTATTTATAGATAGTATTCCATTTGATTTATTAAATGATTCTCCAAATAATGTTTTACAGTGCAATAAAATCATAGACCTTAACACTAAGGTGACCTTCATCTGAAATGTGCATATGAAAATGCTCAGTTCATATAAGGACAGTCATTATTATTGTTTGGCTGCATGAAATAGTCATTTCCATTTATACAATAAATATTGCTGGTCTGCTCAAATAACTTACCTAATAGTGTATCATCCAGCTTTAGTTGGTAGCAAAACCAAAAATCTAAACAATGCAACCATAGCCACATAGCTTTAATGATTTGATGATACGATATTGAAACAGCTGAGAGAAATAATTTCTCCTCACTTAGATTATCCTTCTGAAGCTTCCTTCTAATACAATTCCTTTTATTGTAATATATTTAGCACTTCTATCTGTTTTTTTTACTGGTCATTTTGTGGCTGGAAAATATTTATGTGATTTTTTACATCACCACGGAACAACAAAATTTGGGATCATCATTAACTTTGTGAATTCCACTGTAATCCACTCTTTGTATTTCATTACTTCAGATTACTGTTTTGTGAGGGAGAATAAAATACTAAGTCATGAAAAAAAATTTTGAGGTGGATCTAGAGAGTAAATCATTAGACCTGGTGGTGCAGAGATTAGGAAAGGAGATGTGATCAGAGTTTGAATATTGTTATGCCAAAAAAGTGAGTGACAAAAAAAAAAAAGAAAAAAGAAATAAAAAGGTGGGAAGTAGCACCATGAATCAATAAAAACCAACAAAAATGTATATGAGAGTAAGATACATACTCAAATGTTTCCTTTTGAGCAGTACTGCTCTGAGTATCCCATATCCTATTCCTGCGCTAAGAACAGTACTATCTGTCATTATGGGAAAAGTCTGCAACTTTACTTTCCCTGAGGCAAATTACATAGGCTGGTAATGCCGCATGTTGTGTGGTTTTTGCTTTACTATTTGGAAATGCAAAGATCAGTGTTGCTACTATCAGTTACATTGCAAAAAGTAAGAATTATTTCATTGGCTTTATAGAAATTATGATGTCACAGGGAATACTTTGATGAAGGCTGTGTTTTCTCCCTTTGGAAAAAGATGATTGATTGAGCCTAGAAGTAGTAACTAGTAATTTATTTTTTTTATAGGTCCTTTTATTTCAAAGAAGCCTTGCAATGTGGGGAAATTTTAAACGGCTTCTGAAAAGCACTTCTTTTCTCTTTTTGATGGAGGCTGTGAGGAGAGTTCAGAACCATAATATTTTTGTCTACTTTAGTGAATGAATCCAAACAATATTTCTTGCTTAGTTTTGATTTTAAGATCTCTATTCTTTTAGTACCATATTTACACTTCGGTGTGGATATTCATATTCATGCACACCTGACCCTCATTTTTTTCAGATTGCATATAGTTTTGCTCTTTGGGCTAGTTTTCTTACAATGTAGTAATGGCTTCCTAGTTCCATCACATTGCTTAAGAGAAGATGTGGTCACATCTGATAGAAAGTAACTTCTATCAGTTATGTTATAGGGAGATGCAATTTGGTACTGCATTAACTTGGCTTTCCATATACAAAGAGTCTTCTTTTAGAATTTAACGTGAAGATGCTAGCAATGTTTGCAAAATTACAAAAAACACCCAACAACCCACAAACAAAAAAACCCCCTCAAAACACAAGAAAATTTAATTTTGAAGAAACCGAAGTCTCTCTCCAGTTGTTCTCAGAGCAAATTCCTAAGCAGCTCCTAATCAGCATGTCACATAGCTTTGGTATACACATAAGATCATATGGAATCTTGCCAGCTACCTGTAGTGTAAACATCTGCATTCAGTATCCAGCAGAAGGCAAATCCCGGTGTTCTCCTCCTGGGGAGGAGGTTGGTTCTCTGAAATGATTGACATTTAGCCTACTTGTGCCGCATGGAGTTATCAGCAATGAGCCCTGTTCCTATCTTCTCATTCTTTGTCCCTCTGTAAGTACAGATGAATTTAGAATATAGTTCACAGGCGGCTTTCTAGCTAAAGCCTCCTTTGTGAATAAGACAAACAAGAGCTGGCTTGTGCAGGATACAAGGTAAAATAATGAGAGAAGGCAGCTATTCATGTAGTGCAGGCTAGAGAAGATCTCATCATCAATTTAAATATTAATATAGATCTGCTTATAAATGCAATAAGAACCTGCCAGTATTTGTGCTTAACCTGGGGTGCAAATGATAGCAAGATCACTTCATTCAGTACTAAAATGAAGTTATTTAATAGTGTATCAAAGTAGAGCAAGACTTAATAAGAAATAATGAATCATGGTACAGTCAACAATTTTAAATATCTGTAATTAATAAATAGAATTATTAAGAAAGAGAATTAAGAAAGTCTAAATCACTTCACCTCTTAAGCTAGTGAAATTCTTTGATTTATATATAAACACTTCATGAAACAGAACAGATTTGCCTTTGCTCATACCATCGCATAAGAGAATGCCCCAGCCAACACACACAGTAGAAAGTAGAGCACTGACTAATAAAAACAGAGTCAAGCAACAATAAATGTAAAGAAGGAGAAAGAAATGGTGAAATACTTGTGCACTAGAAGTATTTTCTCTGTGGACCCAGACACTGAAGTAATTACAGAGAAGAAAAATTCTATTAAGCAAAGAATTGTCTTGTGCACTCTGATATTGCAGAAATGTGAATATTTTATAGTTTTGGCATGCCCATAATTTAAGACCCTCATTCTCTTCTCGTAATCTTGTTAAGCCTTATGTGCTCATCTTTTGCTTTTAATTCATTCTATTTGGGTTATTGCATAATGGCAACAAATAGATAACAAATAACATGAAATTGGGTCCATTATATTTTGTTCCCATTTTGCATGTTTAGGGCCTTCTAGTGTCTGACACTTTGCCAGCAGTAAATTTGCTGCTCTTGTTTAGATTAATTTAATTTTTCATGCTTTTATGAAAGTAATTAAACAAGGATTTTGTGCATTCAGTATAGGATTTACTTTACGTTTAAAACTTCTGTCTGGGTTAGAGGTGTCATATCTCACCACTTGTAGGAAATCATCGTCAGCCCTGAGTTGTTTAGGCTTAGATTCAATGCGCTGCATCTTAGCTTTCTTGTTATTATGAAACAAATTTGAAGAAGTACTGTTAGTAACCTCTTCTATTGTCATTTGTTTTACTTGGAGGATGACCTTTACTAACTCGAATAGGAGTCTACCTACTAGCAAACAAGATTTTAAAAGCAATACCAATAAGGATAAGCTGATGTGAGTATTCTGCTTGCAGCACCTGTCCTAGCATCTCTAAATTATACTTCTCCTTCATAGATAGCTTGGATATCTCAAGACTGTTGGGTCAACAGTGCTGACATAGTCTTAGATGTCCCAGAAGTAAACTGTGTTCTAACAGTCAACGGAAAATACCACGTGCAGAGATATGTCTTAAATCTAGTTCCTACAGGAGACTGTAGGAAATCTCCTACAGAGATTTAGCACCTACGGAAGACTTCAGGAAGCAGCCTATACCCAGTCATGCCCACATTGTAGCCCATGAACCCTTTTGAAAGGTAGATGCTGACCTACCTTGTTTCAGAAACCGGGAGTGAATCAGGGCTAAGTGGGAGAAAGAAGCTGAAGAGGGAGATCATGGCTTTCTTTTGAAAATGGCTGATTCTTAGCCACGTTTTCTTTTGTTTGGAAACCTGGAGTTTGGAATACACATTGAAATAGTGCGAGGCAGAGGACCATTTCCCTATCTTGTGTGAAGCAATTCAAACTCAGGTTTTTCAGGCCAAAGCAGAAAGAATACCAAGGTTACTGGGGCTGAAAGAGAAAAGCACAATTACAAATATGACTGACTATCCTGGCAGTTAGACAGAAGGAGAACAGATCAACACACATTGCAGCTGTATTAATTTAAGGGAAGGAGAAATATGGGCAACATGAACTTGGAAAACTGCACAAACTCATTAGAAGAAGGCTAAAGCTTATGGGATTAGTAGAGTAGCTTAAAACAAAAAAAGATTGACAGACACTGTGTAGGTTATGTGAACTGATAATAGATATTCTGGTAGAATATTAAGACTTTGAAGCAGTCAAACTCGAGATTTTAAATTGACAATCAAAAGAGTTTGGGACAAAAACAATTTACTCCATTCTCAAGAGCAATGGCACTTAGTATAGAACCTTTATTTGTTGCTGCCATCACACTGAAATACTCCAAGTGTGATTGTGATCTGCGGAGGCAATGGATGGGCTTTAGGTTTTTGTAGTTAATCCTCCTATGAGGATAACATGATACCCTGCAAATCGGTGGAGATTCACATAGATTCACAGACTAGTAAGTACCCTGGGCCTTCAAAATAAAATACATGAAAAACACAACTCATAGAGATCCCTATTTCTCTAAATATATGCCTATATTTCTAATTATATTTTATTTCTTTTTGAACTATGGAATTACAGAATTTTTTTCTCAGTCAAGTAACTTCTTGCTGTCAGAGAAATCACCTTTGACGTGGTATACATATAGTGCACAAGGCTGGTTGAAGCATTCATCTTTTTAAAACTAGTTTTGCTATAATTGTAGTAAACATTTGTGATTCTGCTAGCAGCAATAACAAAAGAAATAGAACAAATGATATGCAATTATTTCTTCTTGATTTAATCAAATGCTGCTGTCATAGTGATCTTCCAGTCACGCTTCTGCAGTAGTTTTACTGCACAGACTGTTTCTGGATTTATTTGCTTTCCGATGCTAGGTCTGCTGTTATGTTCTTTGCCTTGTAAGCACCTGTAAAGACCTGCAATTATGAAGTAGTATTTGTTATTCATACTGTTTTCTGAGGCAAGCAGGAGACAAGAAGGACCATAGGTCACCATAACCCTTTCAGGTCAAGCAATTTGGATTCTATAATCCCTCAGAGCTATCATCCTTCCTGCTTTCTCAACAGCTAACAGCATATCATAAAATGTCAGTGGTTTTGGTGTCAAGAAATGAGTAAAAACAAATCCAGAAAATAAATTTCCTTCCTGTTTAATCTGAACAAATGTTGTGAACGTAGTTCTCTTTCTGCAGGAGTTGCTTTAATTTATTTTCCAGTTGACCTTAACAGCAGTCCCTTAGAATGTGTGGGCAGATCCTTGCTGACTAGAATCTAGTACCTTCAGTGTTCAATGAGAACATGATGCAGAGAGGCTACTGTGAGGTTGTATTTTGCCATCTCTTTTTATTATACATCTGTTTGTGAGTGGCAGCATCCTGTTCCACGTATTTAGTGACTGTTCTCAAAGCCCACAGATGCCTAAGAGAGAAAGCATCAAAAAAAAACCCAAAACAAAACAAAAACCTGCAATAATTCTGGAAAGATCAAACATTGGATAGACATTTCAGGGAGGAATAAACTGAAATGGTAAATGCCTTCCTGCTGTATCTTCTTCCTGCTTTCATATGGATGTATTTTTTATTATTGTTAAGGACAGAGAGGTTCAACACAGAAAATAAGATTGCAATGTGGAACTCTAAGTGTGTTCGTATCTGAGAGTTTTGTGACCATGTCAGTCTTTCAGCAACGTGCCTTTTTGCTGTATGCCTATTTCAGGCACATGCTGACTGTGGTGCCCATGTTAAAGCAGAAGTCTATTACTTGTGAAATGCCAGCTGTTGATATTTGGCAATTGCATAGGGAAATTCGAATCATTTGTAAAATCTCTCTAGCAGGTTACAGCAACAGTTAGGGGAGCAAGGGCACTTCGGAACAAAAATGCAAGTGTCATCATTTTTAAAAGCAGCTAACAGAGATCTAGTTTCTTTTACCTTCAATGGTAAATGCAACTTTAATTAAGCAGAGCAGCAAATTAGCTTCTGGCATTTTGCATCCTAGACAGCTGTGATGCTCAGAGCCACCGCAATGACAGTTAGGAAAGAAAATACATGAGTAGTATGGTAAACTGCAGGGGGAAAAAAGAGTCCTCTTAGTCCAAATAATTTATCCAAAATAGATTTCATCAGGCTAATGTCAAATAATGTTCAAAAGAAATACACTTTCTTCTTCCCTGAAAAAAACCTAGATGAATTGTCTTCTGTTCCTGGCGTATTTGCCATGTTTGCTATGTACTCCATCATATCCAATGCTGAAGTACATTTATTTACATTATTTGTAGAGCAAGTTAGAAAAGTAATTTCTCCTACCATAAAGACTATACTGTGCTGTACATTCTTGAAGGGAATTAATCTAAAAAATATTTAAATTATGTGAATTTTTTAAAAAAAATCTCTAGGGAAAATAATTCCTATGCAGTTACATGAACTGCTAAATGTGTTGTAACCTGAGTTTGTTCACACTCTTTTAGAGAGGAATTTTTGCTGTGAGTTGGTGGTACTGTAGTATATAAATAGTGGGTTTGCATTACTAGTTTTTTGTCTCAGTTTGCTGTTGGAAAATTAGAGACACCACACTAGTCTCTAATGGTAAAAACAGTAATGATTTCAGTACTACGAACTGACTTCAGTTTCCAATTGACAGAGAATATGGCAAGAAGGGGAATGATTGCATGGATATCTTTCATAATTACCATATTGAAGAAGTCGGTTATTGGGCCTGTTTCAAAAAAGCCTTTTTTTGTTTGCCTTTCCTTCTGATTCAGTGAAATTGCACACTGTTGCTTTTTGGTGGTTTATGTCTCTCTGTTTCCATAAATTAGTTTGCGCAATCTGTCCCTGTGACCTCAGGAACAATTCTCCTTCTGTTTTCGTGAGGCATCTGAGCGCTGATGCTGAGACTGAAAAAATTACTAGAGCTGGTAATTGATAATGTTTGCCCTGTAAGTAAACATACGCTGTGGATAACATTGGGTTGGATGGGTAATTTTTTTGTATCACAGCCACACACACTGCTACACAGTAGGAGGAAAGGGAAACTTAGCTGCTCATGGATTAGAAGGAAAGAAGGGGTTTTTTTCTGCCTGTAAGACTAGCAAATTCTTACGGATTTCTAGCACTGAGTGTGAGATGGAGACTGGTGTGTTCATGTTGGTTCCTCCTGTAGCTCTGACCCCATAGCATCAAAACAAAACTTTTAGAGCACACATGTATGGGTGGGAGGAAGGGATGGTGGTTAAGATTACAAATTGTGTATGTGTACAGCTAGAAAGGGAGAAAAAGAGATGATGTAAAGAACAAAGACAGAAGGGACTTCTTGAGGCACTTAGCTCTGTCCGCTTCCCCGCTCTCAGGTTTCATAGAATGGTTTGGGTTAGAAGGCACCTTAAAGATCAGCAAGTTCCAAGCCCCCTGCCAAGGGCTGGGACACCTTCCACTAGAATGGTTTCCACATAATACGTTTGTGTTCCTGAACATTTACTTCCCCTTCATCACAGTTAATAAAAAGCTTTTCAGTGCACTGTGATAAACCTGAGATCTACAGAAAGAAACAAAAACATCAACTGTAATTTTTCACAAGATAAAAGCGGGAGAGATCAGACACTCAAACAGCAGTTCAGTGTCCTGCAAACATTACCTTAGAGGTCAAAAAGATGGCTAGGAAAGGCTTTTAAACTCAAGTATTCCTTTTTGCTCCATGATTACTTACATTCTGTCAAGTTTTTTTTCAATTATAAAGAGCATAAATGCTCCCTACTCATTTTAAATTGCATTTTAAAAGTCCTGTCTGTGGATGTCTGGAAAGCACCCTTCATTTCTACTGAGTTATTACAAGAAAAATTTATATCAGTATGACAATAGACCGTTACGCCTTGTAACTAAAATATTTCTTCTCTCATCTTAATATTTACCCCTGCCTCTACAATATTTTCAGACTTCCTCAGTTTCTCTTTCCAGTTTCATTTCTGTAGACTAAAAAATCTAGGTTCTTTTAATCTGTTTCTCAATTAAAGAAAAAGTTCTTCAGTCCTCTAATCATTGTATTAGTTTGCATTTCCTGCTATGAAACCCATTCCAATATAAATTCACATTTCTAAAATAAAAAGGGGACCAGAAGTATATGCAGTATTCTGAGGTTTTTCCAATTTGGAAACTGAATCTGAACTAAAGTTAATTTACCATTAGCTTTAAAACGATGAGGCTTTTTGTCCTTCTTGTATTTGTTATGTTATAGAATTACCTTTAATTCCTTTCCTGACATTTCATGTCATACAAAAAGGAATCACAAAAGCATTTGTTTCACAGTCATCCTTTGGTTTTTGTTTTGTTTTTTTTTCTTCTCACCAATAATTCTAATAATAATAAAAAAACCCTGGTGTTGACTTTGGTAAAAGATGGCACTTCACAGTGCCATCGCCATCAGAGAGTATATTGTAATGATAAAAATAAACATGCTATGGGCATAAATGTTATTTGTACTGTCTACTGTTAAATATCACAAGTAACTTTGGAAATAATGATCAAGGCTTCCTGTATCTATAAAATGTCATAAATATTAGGTATGAACATAGCTGAGAATATGTGACTGTAATAAAGTGTATCTATTAATTAAATGCTAACCAAATAAAAAATATATTAGTGGAACATTTATTTTTAAAAAAAATCTATAAAGCTGGTATATCAAGCGTTTTCTACTGATCTGATACTGCTTCTGGATTTAAGTATGTTGCCTGTGGCCATCCTGCAGCTTTAGAGGAAAATACCTAGGTATTATAAAACTGACTGTCTGATGCTGTGCCTTGATTGAGCAAGAATGGAACAGGAAAGGGCAGGAATTTGATCACAGTAGGTTGAGTTTCTATTATTATTTTTCTTGCCAATTTAAGAGGTAACAGGAAAAGAAAAGCCAATCTTAAAGGCAATATAATGGAGGCATAAGGTAACAATCTATTCATACACATTTCTGAAAGAAAAAGTAACACAAACCACAATGCAGTTACAACAGCTGCTAGAGAAAATGACAGAGTATATATGGAAGATAAGATGCAAACTCCAGGCTTAGGCTTTGATCATGTTTCCTTTGGGATCAACAGTTGATTTGATGATACAGATACAAGTGGAAATGGGAGGGAGATATAAAATATTTTCAGCTATGGAGTATTTGCTAGTCATGATGGCAGATTTCTTCTTGCTACTGACAGGAATGCTATTAAAGATATTGCTAACACTTTCCTTTTATTCCCCTGTCAAATACTGAACTTGCCTGTTTGAGCATTTCATTTGGTCATTGTCTGATGCCCTTGGTCCTAGATTATCCGGTTATATAAATTAACATGAAAAAATCCGATTTTTATTTTTCAGAAAGGTACACCTCTGAATATCCAGAGAGAGAGAGACTCGGGGGCAGAGAGAGAATTTACTTTTCTATAGAGGATGACTAAAAGACCATTTAGGTTATAGTGCTATTTTCAGCAACACATGAGTGGGGCTCAACTAACTCATAGGCTTTGTGTTGACCTGTTGTGCTGAGGTGAATTTTACCCAGGCAGTGGAGCTCTTCCACAAAAAGAATTAAGAGCAGCAGCATAGTTTAATATTAAGGAACAAAATTCAGGTGTGATACTTTCAGTGGATCTTCGCTTCCCCAGTAGAATTCCAGTGGCTAAAATATCAATTCTGAATTCAGGCCAAAGCGTTTGAACTGCAGTCTTTCTGGTGTCGCATCCTTCATGCAGTTTCCTCTGGTGGTGTTGTGCTTCATCTTCAGTCAGCTGTGTAAAAAAAACAATCCAGGAGTGCTAATTAGCTGAAGGTAATGGCAACAGAATGTGTCACTAACTGTTGAAATATAGTCTGAAAATTTCAAAAAATATATAATAAATCATCACACTTTGTCAAATCAAATCACTCACTATAATAAACCAATGACAGTGCAGTGCACTGATGTATAGAAAATACTGAGCACGAAATATCACCAGTGATTAACTACCTATCATTGTACCACAGACCATAATTCACCTTCCTGAGAAAGCAGTTATGATAGAACGTAATATAATAAAGTCTTTCAGCAGGTGCCATTATAATGAGTAAAACTGACTTGATGGAGCCTATGCATCCAGTGAAACTTCTATCCCTTTTAGAGGCTACAGCTTCCTATGCTGACTGCAGCCCTTTAAATGAAGTTTCCCTTCATTTTTGGGGACTATGCCTGTTAAAACCCAAATTATGCACAAAGCTTATAACAGCAGTAGAATTTGTTCTGTGCTTCTCTTGCAAATATTAAGAAACTTTGGCTTCTAACGTCATGCTTTTTTCCCCTAGTTTGATAAATAACTCTTCTTCAGTATTTCTAATTATCAGAATCAAATGCTGGCCACGCTCCGTTCACCATTTGTTTCACCTATTTGTTATGCTGTTACTTGCTTTTTTTCATGTACATCATAAAAAAGTAATTCTGGGAAATGGATTCATTAGTAATTGTAATCATAATGCTGTAACTTTAATTTCTTCAGAATGGAATGACTAGCTGCTATGCTACTTTTTAATTTACAAGCTGGAAGTCTAGGGAGCACAAGAAGGTAAAATGTTTTTTATAGCTTAAAAATGGGCTCTGGATGTTTAGGAATACAATAGTAATGGTAAGGAAAGGACTAATAAATCAGGTGAGGCAGAACATAATTAATTAAATTTAATCTGAGGATGGTAAAAGTATATGCGACATATACTAAGGATGCAGTCTTGCAAGCTGTTGCTACTGTGGCAGCATAGATTTTGTCAATAGCACAGCAAAACTAGGTGTCGTACACATTCATTAGCAGCAAGACAGAACAAAAGTGGCTAACGTGCAGTGCTGCTTTTTGTGCCATCTGTGACACAGTCGGTGACACGTAGCACTCCGCCTCGTAAACAACGGGAAGGTGCAGAGTAGGTCACGTTTGCAGTAGAAGACCTAAGGGAGCACACGAAATTCACCTCTCCTGCGCTCCTGGAATCTTAAGGCCAACAAGGTAAGTCTGTGGTTTGTTTGGCCCTTTCCCCTTTCCCCTTATTTCACGGCTAGGGATTTACTATAAAAAAGCTGTCGGTAATGAAGTTGGGAGCGTTTTTGTCAGCTCCGAACAACCCGAGTTGGTTGAATTCAGTGCAGTGATGCATGTTAAAACAAAATGCAGATCAGGCAGTGCTCACCTGCTGTCCGTGGAAATATTTTCAAAAGATCTAAATAAGATTCGTAGCGTTTTTGAATCTCATACAGAGACAGCCAGGGGCATGGCAGCAAAGGGCAACTTTCCAGCTGTGATGTTCCTTCCCAGCAGATCCTGGCGGAACGAGCTGCAAACCAACGGTGCTGCCACGCTGCTGGGCACCACCAGGCACTGTGGGCAGCGCTCCCCTTCTGCGTGACTTCCAGACACCCTCACGGCTTGGGCGCTCCCGGTATTCATTGTTTTACAAGCCAGCAGGGAAAATGTCGGAATGTAGTTAAACAAGTGGCTGGTTTGTGAGAGCGATGGGGGAGGCTGCAAAGCATTGAACGCCCCAGCTAAGAGAATAGTTCAAGCGTGAGAATTAACATGGTACGTCTTGGGTTATTTTAATGTATAAAGAGCTGTAACGACAATCTTCGCTCTGTGCTGGGCCTTGCTGAAACTTGAAGCTCCTGAGTCTTCTTCACTGGATTTATACTGTTTTGTTTAGTTTTGTTTTGTGTGTGAGAATTATCCTAAATAATGATTAGCCTGAGTGGTTATTTTGGCAGCTTTGATAAGGTGGCAGCTACTACGAAATTTATGTGCAACTTTGTGGCTTGGTGTAGTGAGTGTCCTTGCATCCAATAATGACTGAAATTAAGTTCTATCACTTTTGCAGGAATTACATTTCTGTAAATACTCCTAAAAATCTGCCCATGACATAATTTCTCAACCTAAGAGAAATGCTTCTCCTCACCTTTGTACACCCTTCCTCTGTTTTTCATCCACTCAGGCTTTCAAAAGCATATGCTTTTAGTCCTAAAGTTCAATTGAAGAGAAGGCATGGCTAGTGTGAGGTATTTTGCTACCCTCAATGACTTAAAAAGTGTCACTCTTCCACCTTGACAGCACTGATTTACTGATTAATGGGCCATCATCTTGCCTTTGTATAAAGCAATTGCTCTCGGCTCCTGCTGGATTACCAGAGGAGCTGTGAAACAGACTGCTGCCCACTGTACAAGCTTCCACCGCTCCGTGAGAGCCAGTGAATCAATTAGGGCAGCAGCTCCTGTCTCCTGATGAGTTCCTAAGGCAGGTGACCTATTGCTCCCAATAAGGACAATTTGGTAGCTTGGGACTGTACAAATCAGTAGCCTCCACTGGACTGATCTGTGCCCCACTAAAATACTGTGCTCACACTTCTTCCAGCTTTAATTTCTGCTGTGGGAGCCCCACTGAGCAGCCAGGTTAAAAGGATTCACACAACCCTTATGACCTCTTTGTATTTCCACTGAAACTCAAAGTAGATCTTAAGTAGTGTGTAGTTAATCAGCGGACTTAAATCAGTTGTGTGCATGCCTGGTGGCTGGGATGGAGAAACTGCAAGTCCCTTGGAAGCGGGGATGGAGGAATCCAGTTCTATTTGCTACTAAATAGCAGTGTGGAAACATGATGTTCTGGAGATTTCATACCCTTTCCAAACTTTTCAATTAGACCTGTAGTGTTGATGCCACTTTGGCTTTTGAGAGTGTATTTATTGTATGTGCAAATCATTCATTCATCACCTAAGTGTCGACAGAGTACAGTTGCTCTGTGGAGTTTGTTTTCAGTAGAATATGTTGTTCTTCTTTCCCTCCACTTTGCTATGCAGACAGCTTCCACTCCTGCTGTGCACCCTGCCCTTCTATTCAAGTGCAGCTGCCTTGGGTGTAAATTCCTCCTCTGGTATTTTGCCTTCCTAAACTTTAGAAGGTGTGGAGGATATAAAATGTTGCCTTCTACTTCTTTTGCAGCGCCGGCTGTGCCCAGTTCACCATTTTAATTCTTATTTGTATCCCAAAGGTAATGGTATTATATTTTATAATTCATCTTGACAGATTCAATAGTGCTCATGGCCTATATCCAAACCCACCTTTTCTTAAGGCTGGAGTTAAAAATGATCATGTCTTGCTACCTCCCTACCCCTGAAGTTTGTATTTCACTTCTGCCAACAGCACATTTCTTTATATGTGCACATCTCACAATTTGACATATAGCTTGTAAGGTCTTCAAGATGTTATATGTCAACAAGTAAATCAATTGAAGAGAATTTTCATTAACTGAACAAGAACAGATGTGTGCATAGAGTAACTTATTCCTCCTTAAAGGAGAAAGTGTATGACCTTTGCAGCACTTAAGCCTCAAATAGCTTATAGGTATATGGTGTGGAAGGTTGTATCTCTATGAGGCTCTTATCCGAGCCCTTTGGAGTTAGCTGTTATGCAAAAGTTTATGTTACATACCTTAGTCAGCTAACGCACAGTAGATCTTTGTCATACAGCAGAATGTGTAATAGATTCTGACAGAACTTAGTTGATTTAAATAACAGATTTGTTATAAGTATGTGGTTTTCCATATTTACCTTTTGAAATTTTTTCGCATGGCTGCAAAGTGAAGATTTGCAAAACTCCACTGCTAGGACTATGCCCCGAATTATCTTATACTCGAGCTACTGAACAGAGACTCAGTTAAACAGCAGTAATCAACAAGATTGTTTTTCTGAACTAGTCCTCAGTGACTATTTGACTTTTGATTACTGACCTGTGGTGATCTGCATGCCTGTGAGTGACCGCAGGCCCCCAGCAAAACTGCGGAAGAACACAGTCCCATTCTCCGTGGACATTTTCTCATTGAGTGTATGTTTGACATAACTGCCAGTAGGATCGTATCTTGTGGTGGCAGCAGCAAAAGGTGCTCACACTGGGCACTGGCCATCACTGGAAGTTTTAAGAGATCTGCTTTTCTCAACAGCTCTACCCTTCCGGTTTCCTGTGTTTTCTTTAGCAATACCCACTCAGCGCAGACCCTGAAGATTCTCCACAAATATAACAACTCCGGGCTATTTAGATAGCAATATAGCTTTTTAATCTTTCCTTTCTCAGTTTGCATCCTCTGGAGATGGCCAATGAAAAGGGTGCACCACTTATATCAGCCTGTTTAGCAGACTTTGAAAGCAGATAGCCTTCTGTCTGTGTGGTAGTGTATCCTTATTTTCTGCCTTAAACCTTCGTCTTTGAGCTTACTTACCAAAGAGTCTCTCAGCTTCAGTTCTCTTGGCTTCTTTCTTCCCCACGTTAGCCTCATGTTCAATAATCAGGTCTTTCAGTTTTTATTCGGATTTGAAAGAGGATAATTTTAAAAGAAAAAATCAAAAGGCAAACACAAAAATTGTCAGAGGATTTAATGCCATTCTCAAAAGCTTCTGATTTTTAAAATGCTTTCTACAATTCAAGATGGTTTTTTTCCAGCATGTTAATAAGGCCAACAAATACAATGCTGGTAATAATCTAAGAAAAAAAATAATCCAACCCTTGTCTGTTACATTGCTGTAGAATTACTTTAATAGCTACAACCCCCCCCCCCCTTTTTTTTTTCCTTGAGTTTAAGAACTTACAGGAAGATACTTCTAGTTAGTTTGAAACTTTCTGATACAAATCTGTCTTGAAACTTCTGATACAGATGTTGAGACAAACCTATTATATGGGTCTACCTCTTGTGCTCTGAATTTTGCCTTTTAAGCGTGCACAACTCAGCTCTGGCCTCAATTGTGATAATGTTAGGAAAAAAAAAATCTCTAATCTGAATCCAGTCCAGGTTTGACTTAGGATAAGCATCTCATTTTTCACTCTGTAGCCATAGATTTCACTCTAACACATCTTACAATGTCCCACTTGAGTATATCCCAGAGAATCTTTTTCCTAATTCTTCCCAAATCTTACACTAACTCTGGAAATTACTTGTCTACGGATGACTTTATTTTTGACTCCCAGTAGATCCACAGAAAATTGCTAGGGTTAGTTCTGACAAGGACCAATACTTCTCCTGTCAGTTGAGGAACTCTATTTGCTGGGTCTGAAGGCAAAGGTGATCCATCTTACCCTGTACCTCGACTGCACTTATTGTGAACAAGAGGTAATAGAATATAACAAGCATTCTACATAAAACATTAATTTCAGTTGCTATATGTTAGATAAAAAAAGGGATATATACTGCAGTTTTTTTATTAGGAAATAATATTTAAACAGCAGCTCTTCTGGTTGTAGCTCCAAATTTAAACCCATTTAGAGTGCACTTATTCTAAATAGAAAATAAGTTGTAGATGCAATTGTTCTGTTGCATGAAATCACATGCAAATTATCATTTTTCTGGGTGTAAAGTACTTTATATAACTGCAGTTGTGTAATGAAGTGAAGAATAGTATACTGCACATGAGACTTGTAGACTTGTACTGTAATTGTAAAGAAAAATTACTTCCCTTGCATTCAGCCTAACATTTTCTAAAAGAGTCATTTGCATTTATGAAGTCAAGCCCAAATTGTGGATGTTTTCGCTTTTTTTAAAATGTGAACGTAAAACTGAAACAAGGAAATTAATTAAGGTGTGCTGTATTGAGGTTTATATCTGGCAGTCCAGAATGAAAAGTGCCAGGAAAATGAAGATCTTTTTCTAACTGGAAGTACCGCAATTCTAAATTGAAAAGACAGAAAGCAGGAAGTTGAAGGAAGATTTCCGTAGTAGCATTTTCTAGGTATGATGAATGTATGACATAGTTCAGAAATCTGTACTAGGGGACTAATCTTCTGAATGTTAGATTATTTAGAATTATTTAGCATGTTCTATTTAGCAGAAAAATCTTTTAAACTGGGATCGAGCTGTTTCTCTTACAGAATATGTATTCACTTATGAGTTAATCCTAGGGAACAGAATTGGTAGTCTTCTCTCTTATCCATTTTGTATCGGTTGACCCATCATTAAGTTGCACAATTCACCTGCCAGTCACAAGTAAATTCCATATGGGTGTTGCTTGCTAATTACTCTAATTTACTTTTTAAATGAGGAGATGAGAGAACAAGCAAGACACTGAAGATAACAGCTTTAAAATAAACCCCTCATCATGCACAGTCATATATTGATGTTTAACATCTGAATATCAATTTAAACATGGATTAAAACCTGAGGTTAGATTAGGGACAGTCCAAGTGAAATAACATTAAACTGATGTAGGTCAGAGAACAAAAGTCATCCTAAGGAAAAGAAAGGGCAGGAGAGCAGTTGGAATAGAAAAAAGGTAGAATACAGGAGTTAAGGTGCAGTTGTATTTAATCTGCTGAAACCGCTTAGCATCGGACTAATTCCACTCCCCAAGAATTCAGTGGGAATTTGACTTCTGATTTCTGTGGGAACACTCAGGTGAAGCGGGTCGAGAGCCTGACTCAGACAGTCCTATACTACATCTTGAAATAATTTGAACTCTCAGTGACAGGCTGATTAGGTTTTATGTATAGCTTTTGTTAAAGTTTTGTCCTATTCTTTTAGAAAAATGTCAAGGCAGTGGGAAAGTGGCAAGAAAAGTACTTGTAACATTAGCTGATCAAGTTAATAGGCTACTTTAACGTGATGACTGGAAAATATGTAAAAATCTTGAAGGACAGTAGCAGAGGTGGATAGTTATATAATATTTGGAATGTTGTAATATTGATCCTAAGGCTTGTACAGGAAAGTTGAATAATAGTCTAATGCTGAGTGTCTTGTGTTATACATTATGAAAGGCAGAAGCAACTATTATAATGTTATAGTCACTCATAACAGTCTCTCTTCTATTCTGTGCTTAGTCCTCCTTCTCTAACTGGGTCTAAAAATTCACCAGGAGAGGCGAATCCCTGAGCACACAGCTCCTCTGGGGGCCTTCTCTGCACCAGCTTCAAAGTGCCCGTGCCACCTGGCACGACAGAGACAAGGGGCACCCGCTGGCTCCCAGTCCCACTGAGCAAAGACGAGGAGTGGATTACAGTAGCTTCTTCACGGTGAGGCAATCCCATCAGAAGATAGGATGAACAGAAGTGAGTAGGGAGCTGCTGCTGAATCTCAGTGTGTTTCTTTCTGATACGTATTACCTCCTTGGAAACGCGTGTCTTCTGATTTTGGTTAATGAGAAAGCTGACAAACAACTCCCGTTTCTGACCTCTTCTGCAGCTGTTCTCACATCTTCAGAAAACAGTTCAGGGACACAGATATATTTGTCTTCACCTCCTATGAACAGACGACGGGGTAAGTATTGCCCTCCGTTGTTTCACCACCAACTGAAGCATGATGTAGAAACTCCAGTTATTTGGTACTCACATCTTGGAAGCCCTGTCTCTAAATCACATATATTGTCTGTATTCAGGCTATAGCTTCCTTTCAGTATTTCTTATAATCTATAGGATCATTGCAATGGATATCTCTAATTCAGACAGAATAACTGCCAAAAGGGAACTGAAAAATCATGCCTGGGTCTTCTGTGGTCTTGTTTATTACCACCACAATATGAAGCTTTTTTCAATATAATTACTGGTAAAGTTTAAAGATTTTGTTAATTTCGAGCTTAGCTACAATTATGGCTTTCTCAGTGACAGAGAAAAACCTATGTGATTTTAACAGTCTGTGAAATGCACATGTACAATTCTGATACAGTATCCATCATTGCCAGGGGCTCTGCTTCTGGATGAGAAGAATGATTCTTGAGTTCAGGTAAAGGCAAAACTAAAAGAAAACAAACAAAAAAAATTTTGATTTATTTAGTGGAAATTTCATGTCTTTTAAATTACAGCTAGTGGTTGAAGGAAAATCTAGCTAATTCCTTGCACATAAAAATATATGGAAATTCCAAAGGAGTACAGAGAGTTTGCAGTGCTTAGGCAGAACAGTCTTTAGAACTAAGCTATCAGCAGGCTAACCTTCCTGTTTCCTACCTTGCCAAACCGGGCATGTCTGCATGTCGATCAGAGTACTAAATTGATTCAGTGGGTGAAGATCCTGAACCCCAGTCCTTCACCCAATCCTGGACTTTCAGCACTCACTGTGAGACCATGAGTCCACAGTTGGCAGCAACCTTATGACAACCCTAAAAGACAGTACAGACACATTAAGTCATGTCTTTTGCTCCTGTGCTGTACATACAGAGAGCGTTCGCTCCTGGGATTGTTCTGAAGACAAAGAAAACAATGTTAGTGCTGCTACAGGGAGCTGGGCTCCACTGCTGAAATGCATCTAAAATGGTTTTTCCGTTGGCAAAATCCATTTTGGGCTGCATTTTCTCAGTTGTGTAATCAAACAGGCTGGTTCCTGAACAAAAAAAACATGATCAAAGAGGCTAGTTTCCTCCTGGTAAAACCAGAAAGAAAATCAAGCGTACTCAGTTGAGTCAGTTCTGAATCTATGGCTCAGCAGAGTAAAGGGCTCCATATTACAGATGTGATTGTATCTTTCACATGAGTGACAAAACCAAAAGCATGTCAGCATTGTTCTGCAAGAATGGACTTGTTAGCACTCTATTAAAATTCCAATTTGGGTAATTACTTTCTCCTTAACTACCTGCAGTTCCAAATGGATGCAATCTTCGATTCCTGTTATAAACTATTGTGTAAAATCACTGTAGCCTCTGCAGTTTACCCTAGAACTAACTGCAGTTCCTAGTGTCTGAAAAGATTCTTGTGTGGTATACATTCAATCTGTAAAGACCTTTGAGATCCTTCTGGAGTGATATGTGTATATGAATATATAACGTTACTTTCCTAGGCTAGGTAAAATGGGGAGTGATTTCTAACTAAAACAGGCCAAATGATGTGAAATTAGCCAAAAATTTGATAGGAGGGAACAGGTCGATACGTTACTCTTTAGATCTTTTGTCCTCTTCATTCACAGTTCTGTCAGTTACTTGATCAGCACCTTTTGTGTAGATGGAGGTAGGAGATGGAAGGGAGAGAAAAAGGTTGGCTAAAGAGAGAAATTCTGTTGTAGCTTAATCCTCAGCTGAAAGAGATGTAACATTGATGAAGTCAGATTGTACCACAGAGGAGGAGCATGTTCCTTCCATAGCAAGAAATCGCTCTCCTTCGTATCTTCTTGCCTCTCAAGACAGGAATACTGCTATTACTGCTGTGTTTTTTCTCCTGATGTTACACTGGCTGTTGATGCAATAAAGAGGGTCCCTGAAAAGCTGGAGCATTTACTCCATTAGCTTTAAAATGGGGAACAGGAGGTGGGAAAAATATCAGACATGCATTCTGGGCTGCTGATGGAAGGTATCGCTTTGACTTTATTACTTACAGCAGTGGTTCTAAAAGATTGTTTCAATCCAAAATACATCTATGGGCTAATTAAGAAACAGGATTTTTAAGCAATGCAAAATTCCTTTTTTTTTTTTTTTTTCTGTCCCAGTCATCAGCTAGGATACTTGACTTGACTTATTTTTCAATCTTGAAAGAAGCTATTTTTAACTGGATCTCAAATTTTTTTTCCACAGGTAAAATTTAGCACCAAGAGAAATGCACAGACTTGTGTCTGCAGAGATAAATTTTTGCTATGTAATTGCCAGGTGCTTTTACAGTCCTCTCTTTCATAGGCTTCTATGATTAGAATATATTCTTTGTACAGCTGAATATTTTGAATTTATGTAATCTTTGTTGTTCTTACCTCCCCCCTTTTGTTGGTTTTTTTTTTGCGCCGTCTCTCCAGAATTTTTTTTCTAATGCAGTACCTCTAAGTCTTACAGGTGATTTGAAACGTTTGCCAATGTGCCCTTGAACACTGAAAACTGGTTTGTAAGTACCGGTGGTGAGTGCTAATGATATGTAGCTCTCTCAGCACAAACCCCTGAATCACTAAGGAATTGCACTGATTTCAGACATTTGTGGTTTTGAGATCTTTAAGCCAAGGATCCAAACCAGGATACTGATACCCAGTTCCATTATCCACTGCATAAAAATAGGTTGGAGATAATCATTACTGGAAACTTGATCCAGTTGAGATGCTGAAGTTGATTTGGTTTTGCTTCTTCATGTGTGAAGCACATATTCCTTCATCAATATAGAACTTGTCAATACTTTATGGATTTTGTGTAATTTTTCTTCCTCTTACTTAAAAGAGTGTAGTCAATGACACTTCTTTCTCCAGTCCCCACTGAGATCAATGGCAATACCACCACTGACTTAAAAAACCAAAGATCTCACTTTTTATGTACCTTAAAGGAACAATTGAGATAGTTTTTGATGACAAGGGTCTTAGACATATTGAACTCAACCCGTATTCACACAGACAAAGCAAAAGAAAACACAAAGATCAGATTAGGTGAAAGGGTAAAAGACATCTCAACTGTAAAATCCGTAATTCCTAAGAATGAATAGATTCAAATGGCACATTTAATATTCTATGAAATGTGTGTCACCTTTACAGACATGCATTAAAAATGTGCTGTCATGTATTTCAAACTTGCTGAAAAAGCAGAGTTTTTGTTTTTATATTGTGTGACCTAGAGAATAAAAAATAAAAAGTGGCTCCTAGTGGTTTTAATGCTCCAACTTGTCAGTAAGCATTATAGATAATTACTACTTGTCTCAGTGCCAATGAATGCCAGTTTCAAAGCTAGATTAGAAATTTGTATTAAGATTGTACAATTTGTGTAACATTTATAACGTGTCTTATTTTTCAGAGCTTTTAATATGTGTTACCAACTTGTTTATTTCTAGATTTGGTCTACAGATTTGAAAATCAATTTTCTTTTCAGAAGTTTTTTTCCTATATATTTATAAAATTTTAGAAATCTCTGCTTCTGTATATCTGTCCTGTTGTCTTTAAGTTTACATATGTCAATGTAATTATTCCTTTGGTTTAGAACATCTGTATAGGCATCAGCAATTGAACAAAGATGTTTCCAATATTTTCCCAGTGTAAGATTTCCCTATTTAATCATACATTTTTCTGTTCTCGTCTCTCCAGATCATTATAACTGTTTGCTGTGATTTCTAAAATGGCAGTTTTACAGGTGCCAAAATCAAAGGTTGACTTTGTGGCTAAAGAGCAATAAGACAGTGGGTACAGAGCCAATGAGCATATTGCAATGCTCTGTGACCAGTATACTTTAATTACCTATTTAGGTCATATTCCTCTGGATGTGATTAGCACAATTGACAAACTGACTGTCTCTAACAATGCTTGCTATATAGCTATACTTTCATTTTATAGACAATTTCAAACATGTTTTCCTTCTGAATTCAATTTTCCATGTATTGCTAAAATTTCTTTCTCATTTGATTCGTTTTGTCTACCCATTGATCACCAAGCTATCTCCAGTTTCTTTTATGATATGATCATTCAGCCAGACTGAGAATGATTGACCCCCAAATCTATGTAGTCTTTTCAATATTGATAACACACCATTGTCAAAAATATGGTATGTGTCTGAAACGGTGAATAAACTCATTGTTATAAAGAAGTGAACGTTTATCACAAGGTGCAATCGAATTGCAATGGGACCAAAGCGTATTACTGAAGAATAATTATTTTAATATGCTGCTGTGCAGTTACTTTGTAGGAATGTCCTAGGGAATTTGAGAAAACTGGCACCTTTCCCAGAGTATTTTTTTAACTTTTGTATAAAATTTTGTTGTTAATTGTATACATTTTACAGCATACTCTCTGTAAAAAACCTGAATTCTCTAGAAAATCCGTTTGGTTTTTAGATACTGTCTGTAGGACTTCTGTACTTCTGCAAAACTTGTGTACTTAATTCCTAATGAATCCAAGTGACTTTCAGAAAGATAATAACCTTTCATATAAAAAATACACACTAGAGAGCAAGGCGTATAATTTATACTATTAGCGTATAGTAAGCACATAAAACTAAGACAAAGTATAATGACTTCATATTTAGTTGAAAAGACAATTTCAAAGATCACATTAGAAGACAAGACTTGGAGTGATACACTTGCAAAAAAACTTCCTGTAAAAATCTCTTGGCTGTTTTAAATGGAATTCCGCAAGACTCCGAATCTGTACTGTATTACCGTCAAAGATGGTGAGATCTAGTATTTCCTTCTCATAAGAACACTCAGTGGGGAAAAAAAAAATCCACTTACATGTAGAAAATGAGTGACCTACTGCTACTTTTTTTTAATCTTTATAGGCTTTTATAACTATAGAGTAAGGTACAGGTTGTTTCTTACATTACTTGGCAGTTACTGATAGCAGAATGGAAATGTGCATCCTTCTTCTTGTGCTAAGTATTTACTCCTTGAGAAGGTGTAGATGATGTACATCAGAATAGGAACACTGACGAATGAATTGCAGCACTGGTGTCCTAAAGCAAGCAGGATGATCAGCTTGGCTGTAAAGGTGCCTGAATCAGCGACTTTAATCATTGCGGCTTGTGAGGCAAACATTGAAATATCAGATGCTCCTATTTATATCCTGGTTAGCTAAGTGTGACTTCTTTTTTTAATTTCTTTCTTTTTCTTTTTTTTTTTTTAATATTACAAGCAATTGCATCATGCATGCCATTAATCAATTTATTAATGTCCACATTAAAAGCAGTTTGATGTTTGGGCTTCCCACTATTTCAGAAGAGAGACCGGTAACAAGGCACTTGCTTTTTGAATTTTCAGAACAATTTCAGTTCTTCATGCCCAGTTCACACTCATTTGTTCTTGTGCCACATTATCCTTGATATGAAATCACATCTCTCTCTTTTTGATACATTGCCTCACTTGATATGTCGGCAGAGGGCAATCGTATCGAACCTTGGACTTTTGGCAGGCTAAAAGCCTAGTTCTTCTCTCCCACAGTATCTGTTTCTCTGTCAGATCTGTAGCTCTTCTCTGTGCCTGTAGCAGGAGTGATCAGAGATGCGTTTTTGAAATTTGAAAGCCCCTTGAGCCTTCTGTGGTGGCAGAAATGCTTCTTTCTCTCTGCAGATGTTGAGAAACCCTTGCCCAGCTTCCTCAGAGGGATCTTGTTGGCTTTGAATGCGGCGTGGGGGTGCTTTGGTGCTGAGCCAGGCAGGCACACCGGCACAGTCCGACGGCAATGAAAATCTCATCCTCTCCTGTGTTACTCGCGATGTAATAACAGACAAGTTTGGATGTCCCGAATCTGGCTCAAGTGCATAGTAAAAGGGTTTAGCTTAAAAAACCACAATGCTGAGTATTCTGATAGTACGGGAGCGTCCCGTTGATTCCTGTGTGCCTGAATTGCTGAGTTATAATCTGCAGGAGAATGGAAGTTTTAGAATGGAAATAGAACAGAAAGTAGGTGAGATTAATTTCCAAGTTAGTCATTCTTGTGCTGGGCATACTTCTTTTACAGCTGCAGAAACCTATCAGCTGCCTAGATTCAGGTTATACTTTGGATGGTGCATTTGAGTGCTAATGTGGGTGAAAAATAAGGTCTCGGGAAGGTCTGCCAACGGAGACTGCCACTCAGAGACAGAAATATTATTTAACAAACAAAAGCAGAACACACGGAGGAAGAAAAGGGGGACGCTGAAAAAAATGATTTAGGAAAGAGAGGTGGTGATCTTTAGAAAGATATCCTTGAAATAATTTTCAATGTACTGTGAACCAAAAAGAGCAAACCCAATTTATGCAAACTGCATATTATTCCACGCTGTGTAATGTGTATGTTACACCGATGAAGACTCTGTGCTCTCATCAGTACAATGAAAATTTTGTCACTGATTGGAGTGAGATCAAGATCTTTTCAGTAGTCCAATCTGGACTCCTTTACAGCTACTGCGAGACAGCAGATGCTCTCATCCTTTCACTGCTCTGTAACTCTCATCTGTGAGTGTGACCAAATTAATTCTGAAGAGCACTTTGAAACTCACATGCTTATCCAGAGATTATGCATGGTGGCATTCCGGACAAATTCACTGAATACAATGCAGAATTGTTACTGCATGTATAGAAAAACACTTAAAAATATTGATAAAGAAATATATCTGAATATGATTTCCCAGATTTAATTTTCTAAAGACTAGCAGAGATCATGCATAAAATTTTCAAAATTGAACCCTTTAAAATATTTAGTTGTAAAAATTAACATATAATAATGCATTGACACTAAACAACATTTTATAAATGTTACTAGTATTTTTTTTACATTTGTAAATTAACAGGGAAAATGTGAGACAAGACCTCTCTCTTTCTAATCCCATATCAAGTCTGGGAGATAGCTTTGCTTCCTTAAGAAATAAAATGGAAAGAGGCCATTAGGTGTTCCGTATGTGTGTTTCTAAAATCAAAGCTTTATAATAGTCCATTAAGGAAAAAAAAAAAAAGCATTGAGGTCACTTTACCAAACATTCAGAAATGCAGCACGAAATAAAGTGAAAGCTGTACCTGTTTAAATGTTAATATAAGAAAGATTGTGATTATATGCCAACAGAGCTGCACAGGAAGATTGTTTCACTTTAGTTACTTTCAAACAGAATCTATAAAGAATTGAGTTTCATGACAATGTTCTTTCAGCCATTCCTTTCTTTTAAAAAAAAAAAAAAACCCAAAGGCTTCATTTTATAAGATGTTGCAGGATATATAAACATCTCACCAACTGTTGATATTTCCGCCTGCCATTTAAGAAATGAACTGTAATTCAGGAATAATATGCTCTAGTTGGGGTACATGGTGACCACAGTACATAGCGTCTGGTATGTTTTTGCATGCCAAAGTCCATTTGACTATGTGATTATTTGCAGGCAGGCTTAGAACTTTCTAGTTATCCAAAGAAAATGATGCTAGTATATGTTTTGAAGTGAATGAAGAAAAATAAAAGTAGTTTTGCAAAATGATGGGAAATTTGGGCTTATGTCTTTTTTTTTAATAGCAAAACCAATTTGGACACATGTAAGCAAAATACACAAATCTAAACAAAATAAACTTTTTGAGGAAAAACAGATATCTTGATGAAGAATGAATGTTTTAATGACAAAGGAAATAAAGGATTATAATGGACATATGAAAAATGCTCTAGTAATGTATTAGCAAATGGAAAAATAGGGCTTTAAATTTACATTTCATTAAAAAGAACCAGTGTGTAAAAGCACACAGTTTTGAAGAGTACAAAAATAGTGGTTTCAACAGTCTGGTTAGCCTTGTTTATCCCAGGCATACTGTAATATCAGCAAATGACTGTGCCATTCATGACACTTTATTCTCCTATTCTTCATATTTATTGGGATATAACTTTTGGAAGTGAGGCCATAAATGTTTTCTTTACCTACTAAAAGACACGTCTTTGTTTTTTATTCAATAGCGATACTGCCACTAAAACAATGAAATGCCTGATATCTGCGATGTTGAATATGTGCAATATAGTATGCACCATGAATTATAATCTACCTAATCATGCAGCAAGCTGCTTTTTAGGATACAGTTTCCATAAAAGTAGAGCTAAAGATAGAGTATATGACACATGGTTGAACTCAAATGCTCCCCCCCCCCCCAAATTATACCTGAAAGTGCAAGAATAAACTCACATAAATTGTATTGCTTAATAAAAAATTAAACGTGTCACACAAATGCTAGCATTCAGTTTGCCTGGATATTTAAGTAGTAGGATTACCTGAAAGGTACCATTGTTGCTATTGATCTATTTCTGTCAAAAAAGGTAATGTCACTTATTTTCTAGATAATTGTAATCTCCTTTGTTTTAGGAATTGCCATACTTGACTAGACCAGAGGTCTCTCTGGTCCAGTATTCGCATTCTGACCTTAGGAAGGATGTTGTTTACTGTGTCTGTAGCTACAGAAAAAAAAAAAAAAAGGTGTGACCATTTCTGGCTTGGTTAATCTAGAATAATTTACAATGGTTTTTTTCCTTTCTGTTCCTCTAGGTCTTAAATTGACTTCTGGTGGACACAAAGCTTTTACCCTTAGTCCTGAAGTTCTATACATATTCCAAAACAAAGGTTATTGATACTTGTAAGAATTCAGGATGTTCATCAGATACATACGTTCTTTTTGGATCTCTGAGATTTTGACCTCAGCAACTTCCAGGAACAGTGACTTCTATTCTGCTGTGTGGAAGAAAAATATTTATCATTAATTTACCTCCCTTTAATTGAATTTTTTCCCATCCACTTATTAAAAGAAATGGAGACCTGAAGCTCCCAACCATTTCCAGACTATCAGTGCGTAGGTTTTTATTGTGATGGGTATACATGATAAGAGTAACTTTTTTCTATCGCTTCTTAAGTAAAACAGTTCCAGCCTTTCTGAGCATTTTTCCATGCCTTTGATCCTTTCTCTGAGATTTGAACTCCCTTTTCTGAACCTCTGCCAGTTATTTAACACTTTTTTTGAAACACAGTGATCAGTGCTGCACATATTATTCTGGAGGAGATGGCATTTTAGATGGATATATGGTCATTTCTTGACTGTAATGGCACATTGAGCAATCGACGTTTTTTATTCCCTGCTTTTCTCTTTCTTCATTGTCAGTTAGTTTGGAAGGCACAGTGTAACTTGCTCCAGACCCTGTATATAAGTACCAACCAGAAATTGAAAGGAGATATGATCACTCTTTTTTATTTCTTGCTCCGTATCAGGGTTGCATTCAATTACTGCTGTCTTTAAAGGTTTCTGACCCAGCTAGAAAGAACATCCCCTCCTTCAATATGTGATTTGGTTTGGGGAGAAGTGCTGGGGTGGTGGCTGGGGTAAGGGCTTGTGCCACTTTCCTCTGAAAGAGTGGGGCTGCTCGAGGGGTTGGTAAGGACAAGTGCCGCAGAAAGCCTGTCGTTCCCGTCACACTGAGAAAACCTTTCGTTGCCTGTAGCTGGTTAGTGTGGCGCTCTCTAAGTAGCTGCCCCAGATTAAACCTACAGCCAGGTTTAGGGAAAAGAAGGATTTTTCACTTATGGCAGGCTGGTTTACTCTGTAGTGTTTTATATGATCTTGTTTCAGGGATCCTCCTGGTATTTTCACCAAAAAGTTCCATTCTATTGCAGAAACTCAAGTTGTAGGCAGTATCCTTAATCACTGCAGGCTTCCTCCTCTGGCATGTTTTCATTTTAAAGGCTTTTGATCTTTTACATTAAAGGCCCTATTCTGTGATCAGATGCTGAGGCACGTTTTGTGCACTGAGGGGTGTTTTACAACTTGTGGACTGGAGACTGAAGAATTCTGTACTACCTGTGTAACAGACGATGTGTATCTGGCCATACACCAGCTCTGTAGCTGGTGAACTTGGTGGAAGTGTCCTTAAAGGACCGCTACTTTGTAGCCTGAGTTGCTAAGTGTGTGTGGAAGGGGAAGAGGGAAAAGCAGAAGGGATGGAGAGAAGATATAGGGAAAAAGAAAAGTTGGAGTGAATGCGTGCATAAGTGCATCCTTAAGATGGGGTGTTGGCCGTTTTGGAGGGTGTGGCCTTAGACAAGACTGCTGACTCCGAAGGCTGTGCATGGACTTGACTTCAAGTAGTCAGAATACGGCCTGAAATTTATCCCTCCCTGTAGCCCGTGTTCTAGGCTACAGAATATCTTGTCCACTTACTTTAGAAACATTATATGGGGTTGGTTTCCAGCTGTACTCTATGATTTTTGTGGGTTTGAGAGTCCTGTTGGTCCCTGTACTTCTTAAATTGAATTTAGGAAACTAAGTCAGAAGTATAGATTTCATTAAAGAGAGCAGGCAAGTTAAACTAGATGTTTCAGTGCTGTGGAATTTAAATCTCTCTTAGATATGGATCTAAGACCTGTCTCAAATATAAAGGCTTTCCGTAATAATGAATCTTTTCATGAATAGTCATAGCTGGGAAAAACAAGAGACATGGAAAAAATACAAACACATAGCCCAGACTTCTCTACCTCATTAAACAACAGAAATTACAGTCCAGTCAAAGTATTTAGTTCAAACTGATCCTACAGATTTGGAGATTATCTAAATATGAGGTGTAAAATTTGGGCTGCTATACTTCGAGAGCTTAGTTACAGGTTCTTTCAAGTTATTTCTTCACTCCTCTTTAACGTTTTATGACGTAGGCAACCTTGGGAAATATATCTTTTTTGGATGTAGCAATAGTATTTCAAAGATGCTTTAAGAATTTTATTTGCCATCTGTTTATTTCTATACTTTTGGACTCATGAGCCAAGATGCTGAACATGCAGTATACACACAAGCCAGGTAATAAAACCAGCTTTATTTTTTTTACATTACTGTTTTAGCTTTGTTTCTTTCTGAAGTACTAAGCAGGTCATGAATCTGAAAATCTAATCTTCTCTAAGTGTTAGTAATGAGAGAGTGCAGCAGAGAGGCATGGCCTTTTCCCACAAAGTTTTATTTTGTTTATGAATTAAGTCATATGATGTATGGAATCTGAGATAAGGCATGAAATTTTTAGGTGGTGACAGCTGGCATAGCTCCATTAAAATCAAAGGAAACACACCAAGTCTCACCACCAGCTTGTGACTCACTCCCAGGGGAAATAAAATGGTTAATATGAATGTTTCAGTCATGAGCCTTTTAGATCAAACTATTGACATGGCACGGACAAATGTTGGTATTCAAAACTGGAGACAATTTGAGATATTATATTTTGGATTTGAGAGAATCCATGAGTTTTCTCTCTAATCATCCAGCATTGCTTTCACCCTGACTCATATTCGAGCTTAGTAGAAATTAGCTGAATAATGTGAAGTTTCTTGTGGCTGTGGATTAAGCTGTGGGCTGCTGCATAGCATTAGGATGAAATCTAGCCTTTATTAAAGACTCAGGCAGAGAAGGGGAAAATAAAATCTTTTCCCCTTCATTCCTCATGAGACACATATTGACTTGTACTACCGAGTCCTTGTCTGCAATATGACTATTGACAGATGCTGTTACTACTAAGTTCAGTAAACCCATTTAAGCTGATAATATGCATGTCACTTTCTGTCATTTCGCTGTAAGGTAGGCGTGGGATACCATTTTCCAAACTGAATGTGGCAATAGCAACAGTCAAATCCATGTGTAAGTTTACCTGAGCGGGCTTGGAAAGAAGGGAGAGCAGCTTTCGATTTTTTTTTAGAACCACTTTCAGATTTTACAAATTCCTACTACGAGCTCAGGAAGCCCCCAAGCAAACAAAATCTAGAATAAGCAGCAGAAACATAGCTGATTTATCTGAAATTAAGAGAATCAGAGAGGCCGTTTTTTGACTTTCCCTGAAGGTATGTGTACCTGTCCCCGCACTTGTCTGCCAACACTGCCACGTTTACAGCATTATGAGCGAAAGATCATCAGACTAGGTCAATAGTGCCTCACTATATGTGTTAGATAAAAATACATACGACTTATCTACTATCTCTTCATTTATTGTAGCTGTGATTTTGAGTATCACTGTTCCTTGTAAAGCACTCGTGTGTGGTAGTCTCTGGAACACAGCTCAAATTTGCCTGGAGGATAAGTTGTTAATAATGATGAATATGCATCTATAATTTTTCCATGGGTTTTTGCTTCCTCTGGTGCAGGTGTTGTCAGCAGAGGAACAACTGGAAATGCTAACTCCTAACTCTACAATGCCTACATTTGGAACTTTAAAGAAGGTTGCTGTTATACAGAGACCAGGGTTTCATGTCTGTCAGTAAACTATACTGATGTTTATTGTGAATAATATAGGAAGTGAAACAGCATGATTTATTTAATTTGAAAAAAAAAAAAAGCATGCTACTGACATATGCCGGTTTATTTTTTGTTACATGAATTGTCTGTAGTTTTTTCACAAGTTGTACATTTCAAATGTAAAGTGCCAGTATAGCAAAAAATACTGTCAAAACAGGGAAAGAAAGTGGATTGTTGTTCACTTTCAGTGATATTTAGGCTGTTACATGGTTCGGTTGTTTTATGACTGAATATGGGAATGTAGCTCTATGTCTGGAAGTACGTTATCCAATATATTTTAAAACATAAATTTAACAGTCTACTTAAGAAATATTTTTTCTGAGATTTATCTTTTTTTATTAGTTTTCAGCCCTAAGAGAGCCAAAATTGTCTTGTCTATCTTCACTACAGATTTTTCATTAAAATTTGTAACTGAATTGAAAGGATTTAATTATTATGGCCATTGCAATATTGGTTACAGCTATATTGTAATGAAGCTTTAACTTAATCACGATATCATTTTCCATGATAATTATAATAGGAATCATTGATCGGCCAAAGGTGAAATAATTTATGGGGATTTTGTGTTTTCCTTAGTAATATTAATGAAAAATTAAAAAAATAAAACATGATGCTTTAACCTTCCTCTTTAACATCAAGATGAGCAGGGAGAGAAAAGGCAAGTATGAGGCAAAGCAGAATTATTTTATCCCTTCACTGGTAAACAGGGGTGATAGACCTTGATGAATCCTGCTTACACAAGAAGTGAAAGAGTTTTATTTCATGGATGGCCTGGTTTCTCCATTTACATTACCCTTGGATCAGTGCACAAGCAAGTTTCTCGCTTTGGAGCTTTATTAATGAAGCTATTGTTAAGCAAGCAAGCTCAACCGTTTTCCTTCCAAATGAAAAAGGGAACTGTTCTGTGGGCCAAGATTTGCCCTCAAGGTAGGCACCTGAAACCTCACCAAGTTACCACTGATCCTCTACCCATTTTAACTATAACAATGGGGATGAATGGACTTTAAGCTGTTTCAAAATATGCCCCATTAACTTTAATATGCGCAAAACACTGTAGCAGAATTTTAATTTTCTGCCTTTCAATATAGCTGTACTTTTCCTATGATGAGGCCTTTCTGTTGGAGAGATTACTGGCATTAGAAGGAAGGCTATCAATTTTATTTTTCCCGAATTCTTAAACTTATTGCAGTCGTAAGTTCACAGGATATTTCAGACTGGAAGTGACCTCAGGAGCCATCCTCATGCAACCTCCTGCCTCATGCAACCTCCTACTCAGAGCAGTCTCCTCTATGAGGTGAGACCAGGTTACTCAGGGCTTTATCCAGCCAGGTCTTGAAAAACTTGTAAGAACAGAGTAAGAATGGTAAGAACTTGTAAGTTCTTGATATTGAAGAAATTATAAATCCACAATTATTAGATAAAGGGTATTAGGCGGTGTGTTTTTGTTTATTCACTTCAGCACCTGTTCATGGACCTGTTGTCTTTAAATTTGTCTAATTCTTTTTTGAATCTACTGCCTCCAAGAGCCTCCTGAGGCAAGAAATTTCAGAAGTTCACTTGCTGCTGTGTACAGACGTTTTTTCTTTTGACTGTTTTTAACTGATCTAATAAATTAATTGAGTGCTAGCTAGTTCTGTTGTGGACTTGTTGAATAAATAGTTCTGCATTCACTCACCCTTGTGAATTTACAGGCCCTCAAGCATACCCCATCATCCTTCTCTTGGGATGGAAGAATCCCAGCCTTTTTCATCTCTCCCTGTAAGGTAATTATTCCTTCTCTGTACCCTTCTAACTCCATGATGTTTTTCTTGAGGTGCAGGACTGCCCACAGTACTCAAGATGTTTGTGTGGAAGAGGCTGCTTAGCCATCCCTTCATGCCTGAAGTCTGCCAGAGACAAATGTGTAAACCGTAACTTCAAAATGATGCTAATAGAACAGAAAGGAACTGTAAAGTTTTGGTGTAAGAAAAAAGAAAATTAGCTGTTGATCTTAATGGTGGTTGAAACTAATAGCAGAAGGGTGTGGTTTGCTAGGCACTGAGGATGCCTGTGTAAAAACACGGTGAGATGAATGAGGAATTACTTGACTGAGTGACTCATGAGGTACTTAGACCAGAATCACAGTCCATGGCAGGTGTTTGGCTGAAGATCTTTCTAAGACCCTGGAGGACACCTGATGGCAGCAGTGACTGCTGATGGGAGGAGAGAAGAGCTTGCTATAGCGTTGAGCTTGAGGCAGAGAAGCTGTGTGTATGGACCCTGGTCTACATCGGTGTCTCCTGGGGTCAGAGACAGTTCTCTAGCACCGTCAGCATGTGTACCCGCTCCCAGCCACCCATCAGGCAGTGTGCAGGAGCGCGACTTCCCTGCCATCGCTACACGGTGTGGCTGGTGGCCAGGGAGGTGATGAGCGCTGTACGAATGGGTCAGCTAGTGTGAGCTTGTGCCTGTGTGACTGTCTACGTCACCAGTGTCAGGGTGAGTTTTAATACTGCTTGTGTGTAACTGAAGCATTAGAAATAAGATAAGCAACGCTAGCTCTAGAACATTGTTTTATATAATAAGGGTTGGTTGTCAACCCATCCACTTGCCAATCTGTGCAACTGATTTATCAGTACCCAGTTTATCTGGATGTCTTGCTTGCTTTTGGACTGGTCTGGTCTTTTTGTTTTTTGTGTATGTGTGACTAGTTCAATTCTAGCTTGTTTCTTTCTTTTTTTTTTAAAGTATGTATTTGTATGCTGAATTTGTTTTGCTTGTTCTCTTCCACTGCATTGTTGAGTGTGGTTGTATTGTGATCATTAATGAGTTAGTAAGTGCCCATGATGGTAAGTAATGAGTATTTATGATGCTGAGTGTTACTCTAAGGGTAAGGCAAAGACTTCAGAAAGAAAATGAAAGTACAAAAAAGCTTTATATAGATTTCAGGACATCTGTGGATGACTTACAAATTCACATTCACTATTTATCAGGACTGGGAACTTAACTGGGGTATGCTCTACTTCTCATCAAACCCTTGCATTTGTTTCCTTTCTGGCACAGGAGGATGTAGGCTAGGAGATACGGCTGGTACTTGCTTGAATGTGACAGGGAGATGACAGATGCTCTCAAGGTCTGTTAGACAAATATTCCTGCCTGTCTTGTTCACACGGTTCAGTTATGAGGACAGAAGACATTTCTCATAAAAGAAACAGGTTAGTACACCTAATTAAAATTGCTAATTTAACCGAGCAGTCAGAAACACTCTGTTTCCCCTACTTTCTTAAGTCTGCTGTGCAGCTTCTAAAAACACAGCTAAATGGCTTTTTCTCTTAAACCTTCTGAGAGAGGTACTAGTCCTGGCTTTCAAGATTCATTTTACCTCAGCAAGTATATTCCTGTGCTGCAATAGCTGAACATAAGCTAAGGGAAATGGAAAAATATGTAAAAGAAGTTTTGAAAGTTGGAAGCCAGACTTGATTCATGCAAGTAATACAAGTTTCCTCAGACTGTAGTGACTTATCTTAGCTGGAATGGGAGAATATTGTTTTTTAAGCTATAAACTACATCATGTTACATGAAACTTTATTTCCTGGTACCTGTAAAGAGGGTATCAGCAGTGATTTTATTGACAACTGTTCTACAAGATTTTATTTTTAACTACCTGCTCAGTCATCTCAAGGCCAATCATTGGAAAAAGTGGCTGTAAAACTATTGTGATAGCTCACATTTATTTTTGCCCAGTGATGGAAATAATGAATTATTTTCATGAAAGATTCATGTCAAAATATGTATTCTGTGTGGAAACAGACAGGTTTCTTATTTAGATCTCTCTCTGTTCCTCTCCTCAGAAAACATCCAACTTCGTGAACTTTCCGGTCAGAATCTTTCAAAGTTGATACAACTCTGAGAAACGTGTTGCTTTGATAAAAAAAAAAAAAGTTAGTAACCATAAGAGCACTATGAGGAGAACTTCTGGTGTCAACAAGTCTCCAACCACAGGCAAAAGAAATCATTCTGAGCAAACTCATCACTACATGTAGGTCTTCTAGACTGACACTGGAAATTAAGGAGCTGAGTCATCCTTTCTTTCAAATTCTGCTAAGATTTTCTTCAGATTAGGTAAGACATGATTCAGTATACATTAGTGCCAATTTACCAAATGTTTCGTTACGCTGTTTACTTATGAATGTTCCTTTTAGCAAAGCCTTTAGAGATGCAGTATCTGACTTTCATTTCAGTCCTGGGGGACAGGGAGCAACTCATGCATAATAACTATAAGTTTCATGAAGCTAATGAATTCACACTGCTTGTAAATAATTATTGTGTATCAAATGTGAAAATATGCAGGAGGAGATTAACAATTTGTAAACCCTGAAAGAGAAATGGAATTCAGTTTTATAAGCAACATTTTCAAGTGACTCTCTACTTCTACTCCCTTTAGATGAGATAGGAAATAGTAACCTCCCTGAGACAGTTGGGTGTTACAATACATCAGCATTACAAAAATATAGTTAGGAAACAACCCATTAATCTTCTGATTAATCTGTGTTGCTTAGCTTCCTCTCTGTTCCTGCATTTATATTATGTGTTCATCACTATCCTAGTTCTTTCTTATGTGCACTGGCTACTTTTAACATGATGTTTGAAACAGAAAGTTTAAATAATGCTATTTTGGTAAAAGTTCTGAGAAGTTCTTAGATTTTTAACTCAGTTTCATTGTGTTTGTATTACAAAAATCTTAAAATAAATTCAGAAACACCTTCGGCACATTTTGATTTTGTGCAACTGGGAGCAAAGTTTTCATTCCAGCCTTCTGTTAGCCTCATTTTGGTACCATTGTAATAAATTATGTCAGTCTCTAAGTGTATCTAAAGTGTCATTATGCAGGCTGGAAGTCAGCTAGAGTGTAGTGGCACTCTGGCATGCCTCTGCCATCAACTCTTCACTTACATTTCATTGCCACAAGAAGCGGATGTTGTAGGGACATCTGTGCCATCAATACACCATTAAGGGATCCCCTTAGCTGCTAATCCAGAGAAGTTTTATAACTCCTTTGCACATTTGTACTGTGCAGCATATTAGGGTAAAGATCATAATGTTTTTCCAAAACAAAGCTTAAGCACTTTAAAATGGGCAATGGATATATTTTCTCTAGTCATTCTCTTCTGTCAAACAATAGTATAGTTCCACTAGCATATTGTAATACTACTTTATAATACATATAATATCCACAACACTCTACCAATAAATATTTTATGAGAAAAGCTCATATATGTAGCTCTTTGGCCACACAGAAACAGGACCCCCCCCCTGTTTTCCTAGTTCAACATGTTTAATCTGGGTCCTAATCAATAAATAAACTGTTGTACTGCACAATCCCAGCAAAAGTAACTGTACTCTAACCTCCTTGCAGCAGAAAAAACTTCCTCACTGGGACACACACTCTAATCATATAAAGACAAGGAAATCTTTAACAGGAAATTTAAATGTAATCATAAAAAAGTGAAAAATATGGGAATGGTATGTAGCATGTATGCATGGATAGAAATTTCCCCTTATCCAAAAAGCTGGCAGTATTTCATGGAACATCCCTGCCCTGAGTTGATGAGAGGGTTTCTCAAGCAACAGTCCCCTGATTGCATCAACTCCTGCACCAAACCTTCCTCAGACTCTCAACAAATAACTAGCCATAACCTATGGGTCTTCTTAGCAGGCTTTTATTAATGCCAAAAATATCTTCTACCTTCTTCTGGCTCACCAACAAAGTTTGTTAAACCAGAGATGAAATAAGTTACTGAATAGTAATATGTCCATGCAGTGAACCCCCTTGTGCTGTGGTTCACTTCCTTTATTCACAGTAAATTTATTAATCTGCAGTAGCACCTCATCAAACTCATCATAGAATCCAAAGTCAGAATACCTTTGGTCAGACCCAAAGAAATATTAGGACACCTAACCAATCATTGATTTAACTACATTACTCAAAGTATAAGTTAAACCCGAAGATGTTCACAGAGACATTTCGATTAAAAAAAGTTTTTTTCATTTGATGTACTTCTAGGATTTAGAATTAAAAATTGGGAAAAAAATGGCTCATAATTACTTTACTTACATTGTTCCTGTCAATGCACTTGAATAGGTTTCTCTTCACAGTGTCTTTTATTCAGCTACTTTCCCTTGTTGCTTTTGGTGATATTTAGAGCAGAGAGGATGAGAAGCAAACAAAGAAAAATGGAAATCAAGAAAATGAAGACAAGGAAGACTCATGTAGAATGCCTGATATTGTTCTCAGAAATAGCTTTGGACTTGACTTCAAAGTAATGATTTGTCTGTAGAAATAAGTATTTGAAAGTCACATTCTTTGCCTATACGAAGTCCCTGATGACGGTTACCATAAATTTAGTTTATCTGATTGAACTGGGCACTGGCCCTAGGTCACTTCCCCAGCAAAGGGGACAAAATTTTCTCATTTGTGTCTACTTGTTCATTTGGTGCTATTGGCAATTCAGTGTAGGCTAAAGCAGTCCTGAAACTCTTCTGTGTAATTCTCTAAACTCTTGACTAACTTTGTGATCAGGGACCTGAACAACTGCTACAGAGCAACTGTTCTCTCCCTTGTGAGTGCATGAGCCAAACTATAAATGAAAAGTTGGGCTATGAAATTGTGTTCTCTCAAAGTAGCCGGAAATGTTAAATGTTCAAATTCATATAATCATTATATGTAATTTTAAATACAATAAAGCAGATGGTTCAGAACAGAACCAGTTCCTTTTGGTTGTCGACTTGGTAAAAGAAAGATGTCTATTGATACGAGTGCAGGAAAATTTTAGCTGTGAAACTTGATTCTTTTGTTTCTTTACTTTTCTCTGCAATTAGGAAAATGTTTCAAAAATTAAACAGTTGTTTCATATGCTTTCTTGTATCCCAGCCAGCTGATGTGTACTTTGAGTCTATAATTAATGAGTTCCTGTTTTGCTAGAGTCCAAATAACATTATTTTCAGAAAAGTGACTGTCATTAATAAATGATCTAGAAATACCGATTATAATTTTAGCATTTCTAAAGAGTGAATGCAGTTTGTCTATAGCTAAAACTACCTTTGAACTTTAAACTTGATAAGAAAATTAAGAGAAAACTCTTTCATTTGCATTTCATCCTGAAATCTGGTTGTTCAGCGTAAGTGTTAATATGAAAATTTAGCATCAGCTTCAATTTTTGTTTTCCTTTTTCCCAGTCGTGACATATCCACTGTACACTTCTATTTAGAGAAAGGCCCAGGTTCAGGTTTCTTGTGCTGTTAAAAAGTAACCTTGCAGTTATAGCTGAGCAGTTTCCCACAGAAGCAAAGTACTTTTAATCTCTCAGAATGGGAGATGCAATTGAAGACCAAGTATTCTTACTCTATAATCTAATGGAAACTATCTCTTGTCTCCTGTTAAGTAGCTAAATAAAAATACATGGCCTCATCCAAGGACTTCTGAAACCAGTAAATTTCTTTGGATTCCTCCCCTGCCATTTGATGATGACTTGTAAATGTAGAACACTTGTTGCGCATGATAAAGACCAGTGGATTGGTGTCTTTCTCTTGCTGGGAAAAGGCCTTGAAAAAGGTTGTAAGTGTTGCAGATTTGGGGTTTGTTTTGGTTTTGGTAAGTATATATTTCTGGAAAGGAAATGACAAAATTTGAAGTTAATTAGATAATAATGACCACACTTAGGACTTAAAGTGCTTTGTGGTTTATGGAATATTACTACCACCATTTCATAATTAAGGAAAAATGAGGTGGAGTGATCTACCGAAGGTTACTCTAAAAGTTAGTGATACTTCTACAAAAAGAATCCAAGCTGTGCACCCTCTGTAGACCACACTAAGTGAAAAGCAATGAGAGTCTAGAATATCTTGTTATTTCTGTTTTTCACTGAGCCATATGTGTGCTACTAGAAATACTATATACAAATCTGATACCCTTCCCAGTGGAGTTCAAACTCTTTAATGGACTACATGAAGAGAAGAGGGTAAAGAAACTAAAAGCAATCAGTCTATTTGATTTTATGTCAGTTCTCCACATAGTTATTTAGAAAGACTGGGACATATATAGACATATGAATCTCTCTTTCCTAAGAGGACTTAATCTAGGAGAGTGCCAATATATCATAAGGAACTAAGTAGACAGACTAATTTTACTTGCTTTCAGTTACCGCTTTCTTGAGAAAAGAACTGGGTTCAACAGACCACCTGAAAGCATTGCGTCTCAGGAGAGAAAGCTGAGGCAACATCAAGAAAGCAGTAAAAAAAAAAAAAAAAAAAAAAAAAGAAAAAAGAAATGGCTGAAAGCAAGTCAATAGAGAAATAAATAAGAAAGAATGAAAACAGGAAGTTTCACCGTGTGGAAAAGTGATGTGTTTTCCCTTCTCTTCAGACAGAAAGGGACAAGAGAACTTTGCCTTGTTTCTGGGAATATCAGTGAGTTTATCTTTGTGTTTGACAGCCAAAGCCATACAATCATTTTTATTACACTACATCAACATACTCCTTGAGAAAGGACCAGCGCTCTGTTAGATCACTCAGGAGTGCAGCAATGGGAGTGAACGTGTAGTAACGCTCAGCCATGTTCTCCTTCAGACCCACAGGGTCTCTCTGCAGCTCTCACCCAGCAGCACGCATGAAAAAGCTTGACTCTTCTAGAGCCCGCATATTGCCCTTTTGTTCAGTTTTCGTACACATCCCTGGCTGCTGCTGGTCAAAAGGATCCCTACCAGTGTTTGGCTATTATTCAACAGTGCCGTCACAGGGTGATGAGGAGGAAAAATGGATTAGAAGACAGATCAGGAACTTCCCTACTGCTTCTCAAAACTCATTCATACCAACATACCAGATCTGCCAAATGAGGCTGGGTGTCCAATAGCTTGCACAAAACAGGAAACTCACCTACCCTGGATGCCAGTGCTGAACACAGTCAAGAGTTAATTTAGACATTCCAGAGGTTTTTTGAACAAACTAACACTAGAAGGAAGAATGCCATGTATTCTCATGAGGACCAAGAACTCTTAAGAGGAGTTTGCACCTCCTCCGTTCCTGTAGATGGCCATCTGGGCTACTAAGGCAAGGGAGGAGAGGAGTCTTTCTTTCCAGTGGGATGAGATGGTGAGTCTAAGAGATCCTTGGACAGAGGATTTACTGCCTAGAAAAAATCAGGGAGAAGCATCTAGTGTGAGAAAAGGGGAATAAAAAGTATTCTAAGGGGTGGGTCATTTGCTCTCATACCTGATAGACGTTTATCTTCTCCTCTGTTTGTAGTTCCTGAAGCCACTGCACATCTACCTGGACGTGCTAATCCTGAGAGTACCTAAAAGAAGGTGGGCAAGGATTACTACATGAGCAGCTGTCTTTGATGAGACCTATTTATATGAGAACATTTTTCTCCTCCCACCCTTCCCCCTGCCTCACCAATAACTCCAGCTCAGGCAGCTTTTTGTGTATTTCAGGGCTATTCACTTTGGTTTGCCTCCTGCAGAAGATCAGAATGGACTGCTGCTGACAAGTGAATCCTTTCTTCTGCAAAGAGTGGGGTGACATAGGCCAGGCGGTAGTTTTACTAGCACTAGTCTGTAGGGCTGTTCCCAACCAAGCCAGCAACAATCAGGTCAGTCTCTGCTTTGCAGTGACGGCTGTGGCAGAGTAGCCAAAGAGCTGCTGGGGAGTTGTGGATGATGTGAACCTGAGTGCTTGGCAATAGCGCAGGATTAGAACCCTACATGTGCTGGGACGTATATATGGGAGATTATTGTAGGTATGGCTGGCTGCTAGCCATTCTGGTGGCTCGCAGCTTGCAGCTGAGGAGTTAAAGTGCTAAGAATTTCTGATACCATATGAAATCTAATGAAACATCTTCACAATATAGAGGGGATCACTCTTACCAGTCATGCTGGTGCTACTGTAACACCAAAATCTGCTGAGAGTATGTGTGGCTAGCGTTATGGCCTGTGTCTGTGTCGCAGAGATACAAAGAGACAAGGCAAGGATGAAGATGTGGGATTTCTGCAAATATTTCATGAAAATGTGGTTCTGTTGCACAGCTTTCCTATATATGTAGGCAGACTGATACAGAATTAGGTGGGGATGCTGCTGAGGCTTGCGGCACCAGCAAAGAGAAGCAACAGCTAAGGGATTTATTTCTCAATAATGAATGAGGTGAGCTAAAATAGAAGCTCAGGATTTGGGGATTAAATATATTAGAATTATTGAGTTATTAATAATCTATGTCTTTGAAAGCTGAGAGATCATCTTACATTCATATTAAAAGCTGTGTTACATTATACTCTAAAATGTCATGCTGTGTAATTGTGAAGGGAAAGGAACTGCAAGAAAATCACTCATAAAAGAGTATTTCTAAAAATATATTTCTGTAACTTAGGTAAAGAAAAATATTCTGGATATTCAGTGAGGGGGAGAGGGGGTGGGAAACGGACTTGTAAAATGAGAGTTAATAAGTGTAGTTATACAATGGACTGATTTTTATGGCTCAGTTATAAACCTTTGAAAGCAAGGGTTTATAGAGTAAGTGCTGACGCTATCTTAAACACTGTAAAACATTCTGTAATGGTACCAGATTTCTGGGATTTCTTTATATATCTTTTTTTAATAGCTAAGCCTTTTGAAAAGAAGTAGTACAGATTATAGTAAGAACTACAGACGAAGAAAGGTAGCTTTTTGCTCTAGTATAATAGGTGTTAGTACTAAAGATTATTGACTTTCTAGCAACATGCTGTAAGAAACCATAATAAAAGTCCTGACCTTCTGCAGTTCAGGTAAAACCCTCGAAGTGAATTACACTTTAAAAAAATACCTTTTTTAAAATAAAAGCTACTTACCCAGTTACTTGAAATAATTCTACTGACTATTGATTTTTTTAATCTCGTTAGGTTCACATTCTTCTCTTCGCTCGCAAGAAACGACTTCTTGGTTCAGAAATGAAATATCTGTAAGTGCCACATTTCTTAGAGATGAGTTTGTGTGCTTTTAGTTAACCATAATCATTCCATCCATGCATCAAACTTATAATATTCTTCTAGTTGTAAATTCATAAATTTGAGTCAGATATTACATACACAGAAACTCTAGTTTGTTGTCATTAAACTGATCTGATCTTTCATCCTTTGGAAAAGAATGTCCTTAGTAGGTAAGGATTTTTACATATAAGATCATATCAAACAGCTGAGGTTTTTTTTGCTTTTCAACGTTGCACATTTTTATGTACTGCCATTCTATTATTGTTAAGTTATTACTCCAAAAACTTGATGGTATTACGGATAACACTATATTTGTCAAGTTTAAACTTGTCCGCATCTGCAATGTTGAACCTTTCTTAAGATTATCACTGGAAACTGCCGCAGGAACTCCAGTCAGATGAGTAACTTCTGATTCACGACAGCCTCAGGCCTTTCTACATGTAATGTGGGAAGCTGTGTAGAAATAAAGAATCATTATCATCAACCCTTCCCATCCTTCCATAGTAATGACTGCTTATACCCAGCCTGGGATGATCATGTAACACCTTTTTTAAAAGCAAGACGTCTCCTTTTAAAGAAGGAACTAGAACCCAGTATCCACTGAAGTAGGCATACATTGAAAATGCTGAAGGTAAAAGCACTGTACATTCTTCAAAATGACCTATTTACATTTTTCTCCAAAACCTGATGTCATAAGATGGTGGTGGAAAAGCGTACTTCAGCCTGCCTGCCTGAGGCTCCTTGACTAGTGTGATGACTATCTGAGCTGTAGAGGACTGGAACTTCTGCTCCAACCGTTGGAGGCTGTGCTGTTTCAAGGACCTGGTAGCATCAGTTCCAGACTGTGAGTAGTGTCAGCCTTCACAGACAAGGCTGTTAAAAGTCTGATGTCGTATGGCTTCAGGGGCATATGTGAGCTAGGCTGAACATAAGAAACTGTTTAAGCATATTCCTTTTTATGTTGAACATAAGGGACACATTTTTTTTGAGCCATGTCTTCATGTGGTACAGCATCTAGAAGATGGAAAAAGAATGTTTAATAAAAATTAAGGGATACCTTTTACTGCTGGTAAGCGTTCCTGGATTAAGCAGTGTTGGTCAAAACAACAGTTTTAGAGTAGTGGAAGACAAGCTTTGCCAAGAGAACATGTATTCTAACAACTCTTGATGTGTTTGGACCAGTGACCTCTTTGGAACTGGCTTCTCTGGAGCTACAGAAGAGGAAACTAGGGAGAATGAGTGAATTCCTGAATATGGTGTCAAAGGTTGAAGAATATATTTTTATGGTCTTTAACTGTCTCTAAGTGTCTGCTTGCATATGAAGAGATGTTTGTGTGTGTCTGTATAGACACAAAGACCACCCAGGGTATTTTCTTATTTTTCTGGGTTTGTTTTCATCTTTAGTCTTGTTGTTAAGCATCTAGTCTAGTTTCACATTTCTATTTCCAAATTAGATACATGGGCATGAGTTTAAAATTGAAATATTGTTGCAACATTCTGTCATTGTTTAAGCCACATGATATTTTGGACTGATGTGATTACCTGAGAGAAAACAAAGAGATTTGGTGGTTAATTAGGTGAACAGCAGATGCAAGTACTTTTTGATTTAGCTCCTGGAATGTCAGCTTATTCTGTAGGCTATATTGAAGGTTTCCACAGGTACTGAAAATTGGCTAGGAAGAGAAATATGCAAGCTCAAAATCTTCACCTGCTTTTAAAGACTGATCCAAGACAAGTGGCACTCTTTAAAAAAGTAGCCATAAATTGAAGGTGAGAACACATCCAAATGGCTTATAACAAAAGCAATACAGTTCAAAATGGATTCTGTAATGTATCGGTCACAACACATTTGGCCCTTGTTATTTCTATACTATTTTTATATGCTTGTAAAAGAAGACTAGTGCCTTGTTTCATAATACCGTGTAGAGAAGTTTAACATATGGCACAAAGGTGGCTGTGGAAACTGTACCCCTTGAAATGGTTTTTCAAAGGGAAGTCACATCAGGCTGGCCATTCTGTCTTCACGCAGTCTTAGCTCTGCTAAGAAGCAAACCAGGTTATATTGAGAAGCAGGCCGTGGTTTGTGTTATAGTTTTAGTAAGTACCAAAATATACTTCACCATTTACAACAGTTTAGTTTCTTATCGTGTCTGATGTCCTTTTTAAGGTAGCAAGGTGATGAAGGATGAGGGCTTTATTTTCATGTTTTCTAAAAAACTGAAATATACTTTATTCTTGCAGCTCAGAAGATATTTTTGTGTCGCCACTGAGCTCTTTCTTTAGGCAGAACTCTCCCATGAGTACTTTATTTCTGGTAATATTAAGCAAGCAGGAGCCAAGCAAAAGCCACCGGAAGCTTAAATTTGTAGGATGTCAAAATGAGAAACTAGATTAAGTGTTGGATGCAGATATAAGGGAGAATAAAGTCACATATTTTAAAAATTCAAGAGTATCACATTCATTATGCAAAAACGTACACGTACGTTGTTTTAGAACAGTAGCTAGCCATACCAAAGGATTTTTTCAAGTTAGAGTCTTGTGAGGTGTTGTAAGCGCCTGGCATCACTGAAGTCTGGTTTTGACAGAGTACAGGATTTGAGGACTGCGTTTCTTTGGGATTTTTGTGAGGAGAAGACCCACATTGTTCTTAGAAATAGACTTTCTGGCCAGTATTTGTTCTCTTTTTATTCTATTATAGAAAAGTTTTGCCTTTTCAGGGAAGCTTTCATTTGATTACATTAATGCTCTACTGTTCTCTCTCAATAAATGGAGTTTTACAGTTTGGTGTAATTCAATTATATTCTGTAAACTGTGGGTGTTAGTAGAAAGCTAAGAGTAAAGAAACGGCTCAGATTGGGCAATGAAAAGCGTAACAAACTGGGAAATTTGTACTACTTTTAGCTAGCAAAGCAGGATTTGCTTTCAGGATTGCTATACAGGAAAAAAAGGTAAAATAACACATTTAGCTTATGATTAAATGGTTTTAGAAGGTTTTAGAAAGATGAAGACATTTCACTTACCTTGTTACTGAAAACTGGCAGACCTACTGTTTTGAAACACACCTTTTGGATCATCACAGTAAAACCATGCTGCTGATATTACCCAAGTTTTCAAATTAACAGAGGTTCCTTGCTTCATCATATTTTCTTATTTTGTATTGTAATGATAGACTTTAAAGTGTTGGAAATGAGCCAGTGTTAAGGTCTAATTTCCATTTAGTGGTATAATGAAGTAATAAACACAGTTTGATTCAGATTAAAGTTTCTTCCCCTCCTAACTAAAAGCTTTTAAATATCTTTTTGTAGCTTCAGTGTTTATACAAAAATAGCTATTAGCTGCATGATTGCGTTTAAAAAAAAAAGATAGCCAAATTCAGCCCTTGCTGCTCCCAGAAGCAGCTTATCTTCAGTGCTCAGAATTTTTATGGTATCTGGCTAAGCAAAGCAAAATCATTTATTCAACTTGGCCATGAACATCATCCTGGACTTGTCCTGTGAGCAAAGCTTAAATAAATATAAATGAGGGCACTGCCTTCACTCTCTGCACCCAGCTTGATTGTCCCCCTTAACCACATTACTCCTTGGGGTGTTTGCTGTACAATAATGCTCAGCACAAGGTATTTTCTGGTACCCAGATGAAATCTATATTTAATAAAGAAAATGCTGAACAGATAGGAAGAGGCTTTTCTCCTTTAGTCTTAAAAGCACTGGACCAAATCCTGCTCCCGGCTGTATTTTGTAAGCAACACTCATGATAGAGTAAACATTTGCCTATAGCAACTTGGTAATGTCTTTGAACAAGACCTGATGGGAAAGAGGGAAATTAACTGGAAGAAAGAAACAGGTCTTGATAGGGCTGAGGATCAATTAATAATTCTTTCTGTAATACTTCTCCTGAGGTTATTTTAGATTCAACTTCTTTAAATCTAAGTTTCAAACTTTTAAGCAAGGAAACCTTGAAAGTGTTTAAAATCTTCACACATAAATGCATATAAACCTGGAGCTTTTAAATTGCTAATGGCTTGTTTTATTTAGTCATTTTCAACAGCAAATTCTAAAGCAGTAATTAAATCTGTAGGCCAAATTCAGTCCTTAGCTGAATGCAGGAACCACTTCCAAATTTAGGGCCAGTACAACGGTTCTTCTCTGTTTCTTAAAGTGTTGTGATATGAATTCACGTACTGTATTACAACAGTATTCTGAGGACTGATTTTTTTAAAATATATTTTATATATTTGCTATTTATATGTATAACTCCATGCCATTTCTTTAGGCTTAGGGCTGGTACAGAATTAAGGTGTTTGGTTAATTGAGGAGAGCACTGAAATTCTGGAAAAGCTGGTTGCCCATGTGACCATACCTAAGCCTCCTCAGTCTACTGAAGATGTGGTTTGATGTTTTATCTCTGAGCTGCAAGCAACCTTAAAGTGTGATTGTCTCTTTTTCTACTCTTCCCCAGTGATAGACTTTGAAATGCCTTGCCTTTGTCCATAAGAAGAATGGAAATTAACGTTGGACCTTTCAGAAAAGTTTCCTGGAACAGAAAATTGTTCGTTCTTAATTCTGACTAAAAGACAAGAGGCTTGAAAGGCTTCCAAACACCTTTGAAAATATGCTGGAGGTGCCACACATGCCAAGTTACTGAATATAAAAGCAGTGCAATGTGATCCAGAGTTGCGAATCAGAAGAAGTCAACTGCTGTGCTAGAAAGGTGGAAGAAGCCAGAGGTAAGTACTGGCAAATGTCAGAAAAGGTGACCAAGTTATATTTTCTGCATTAACACTATCACCCAGAAGGCAGGAGAGAAAGCAGGCACGGATGGTGGTCTGTGTAAAGTACTGACCTATGATGTGGAACAGGTTGGTTGTTCCCGAGTTTGCCCGTGAACTACAGGTCAGAAACAGTGGAAAGAGATAAAGTATGCTTATCCAACAGCATTTACCCTGCTCAAAGTCAAATTGATGTTAATATAATTTTTATTAATGGAATCGTAGGAAATTTGCAACTAGTGTACTTACGCTAGGTTTTATATTATTTTGGTATTACAGGCTGTGTAAGTCACGTTTATACAGCCAGTTCAGTAGCTTTCTGAGCAAATCACTGCTGAGGAGAATAGGGATACATGGAGCAGAGGAATCCTTGCTATTGTCTGTGACTACTGAAAAAGGGAATGACAGGCAGCTATGTGTGCTGGATTAAGCATGTTGATTTGTAGACAGGTAGCACAGGGACACATTTTGGCTACATATCAGTTTCCTAAATATCAGTGTGCCATGCTCTTATTTTTTCTGTGTCATCTTTGATGAAATGTAAACAAATTGTACATTTACAAACCTGTGTACCTCTAGTATAAAAGTAATATCCATTCTCTGATCCCATCTTCTACCAGAGATTGCCAGGGTTTTATTTATGTATATGCATACATGGAGAGAGAGGGAGGAAGAGCACATGCTTGTCACCAGGTATTGCTCTTTTAAGAAATGTTGAACGCAAACTTGGCAAGTAATTTATCATATTTGCTGAACAGTTATGCCTCTGCAGACTGTGGAATGGCTCCCAAGCTCAGGTGTCGGCATGTCCCAGCCCGCTCCCCAAATTGTATCCCCTTCTATTTCCTGAGTCTGTGAAAGCGCTGCAGGTTTCTGCTCGCTACACACTCCAAAAAGCTTTGTGAAAAATCAAGCGGAAACTGGTATTATTATGTTCTCTCTGTGGCTTTGGATGAGCCTCCCCAGGAGTGTTTGGCCATGGGGTCTTGAGATGATACATTGACAAATGACGAATGATGATAAGCTTTTTATTTAAGATGTGTCTATTTGGGGTCAGAAGCTGTAGGTGAAGTCCCTTATCTAATCACCATCTTGTTTTGCAACAAGTGAGACTGAAACATGATAAAATTGTAAAATGTGTCCTGTGAGTTCATACACTCCAGATTTCCCTATAACCTTCTTATTTAAAGGATTTTTCACTTGCATGTGGAGTGAACTACATATTGCTCTGACCATTGATACAACTTTCTGAAGTGATGGACAATAGAGCTAACTGGAAAATGCAGATTTTTATTATTAAGAGGTCTGTGTTTTAGTTTGGGGGTTTTTTTGTTGGTTTTGTTTTTAAAAATTACAGATTTGAACAAAAGGCCAGTTCACACAATGTCTTCCGTGAGGTTTCCAGATATTCTAACAACTGATGTGGAATTTTTCAGCTTGCTGGAAATACCTCCAGCTAATGACAGTGGCTTGTGCCCTAAAATGCAGGGCTACTAGGCTGCCTGAGAGCACCAAAACCCAATTAGTCCAGGAGCTGGGCACCTAAAAGAGGCTGGCACCTAGGGCCTGCTTTGGGTATTTCTTGCGAAGATGCTGACCAGTTGACTTGTTTGGAAATAACTGCTAAAGGGCACTCAGTCACCAGCCCCGAAATCCAGTTAATTAATACTTGTCAGAAGAACTTTACCCTGGATGCCTAATGTCTAGTTATACTGACCTTTAGAGTAACACTTGCAGCTGAGATAGCTACCTAATAGCACCCTGTCTCCTGAATGCTGGCTTTCAGAAATAGGCACAGCAGGCTTCTGTTACACTTTTGCTTTTGTTCAAGACTGTCACACTTCTTATCCTGCTTTTATTCAAAACTTTTCATCTCGCCAGAGTGCAGACACAGCTATGGCTGAGATCACTTACACTTTTCATGTCGCCTGCGTCCTCTTGCAGACAGTCAATACCTTCTCCAAGGATTTCCCTGTGCTTAAAATTCCATTGCCTTCCTTAGGAAGATTTTTCCTGGCTGAAGCGAATTTCCTGCTGGTCACAACATTTTCGCCTGTTGCAACACTTTGTAGCTCTAATCTCATAAAACTGATTCCCTGCATGTGCGTGTAACCAGATCTGCAACTGCTGATTTGCTTTTAGCTGTTAGTACAGACCATTCATAAGATAACAGACAGGAGGTCTGGTCTTCAGAGCAGACTGTCCAGACATTCCCTCTCTACCTTTTATCAGCCAGCGGCATCTCATTACCCAGCCAGGTAGCGCGCAAGCAGAGGAGCGGCCGCCAGCCAGGTCCCCTCAGCGGCTCACGCACAAAACTGCCGCAAAACTGGTGTCATCAAGGTTACCCGGCTTTCAACACCTGCAGCTACCTGGGCACTAAAACCTCTCCCGAGGCAGCTGCCTGTGCCCTGCGATTCCCCCTTCGCCCCTGCGCAGGCTGCTACCGCCCCCCCCCCCCCCCCCCCCCCCCCCGCCCCCCGGCGCCGGCGGCCACCGCCCCCCCCCCCCCCCCGCCCAGCTGACGGGCCGGGCGGTGCGGCCGGGCGCTCGGGGGCTGCGCAGGCCGCAGCACCCGTCTGCCCCTCCTGCCCGGGCGGCGGGGGCGGGGGGGGGGGACACACGACACGCTGGAAGCCCCGGCTCCCTGCCCACACCGCAACGCAAGTTGTTGGGAGCCTGGGGAGCCGCGGGGCTCCCCTTTTCGGGGGGCGGTTTCTAGGGCGAGGGCGTCGGCGGCTGGCAGGAAGCCAGAGCGCCTCGCCTCAGAACCTGGAAATCGGCCGCTTCCGGCTTTGCCGAATCAGCGCTTCCAAGAGGAAAGCTGTTCTGTCGGAAGATTTTTCCGCCTGACACCACGAGCAGAACAGTGAAAACAGCACGCTTTGCGGGAGGAGGTTTTTGAAAAGGTCATTGACTAAGTACTCATTTTCCACCTTACCGTATTGAGCGTTGAGAGCATATTTCAAGAGCGGAATGATGCCCAAGTGCTCAATTGTCTTTGGAAAGTTATCTTTTTTTTTTTTTTTTCTCTGAATATCCCAGCCTGAAGGTCTGCATACCTAAGACTGCCCTTTGGAAAATTCCCCCACAGGCGGTTTGCACAAGTTGTACTGTATTTTAAAGATTTCAAAGTTTTCTCTTATTTTTTTTTTTTTACCTGTAGCACTTTAAAATTCTTGAATTACAATATTTTAGGAAAATAATTTAATTTTATCCTTATTTATATGTATGCAATAGACTAAACTCACCACCTTCAAATACTATTTGACTTTTCCAGAGGCATAAGTCTGACACATCAGAAAAACGTGGACTTTCTGCAAAGGCACTACAGCCACCTGCCTTGCACAACTGAACAAAATAGATACAGAAAATAACAGCAGAGAACGAGACTGGCAAGAGGTCGTTCACACCTCCCCTGTATCTCCCGTGCATCCTTTGAGAATAAGGAAGCGGTGCTTTTGCATTGTGCTGCTCATCGTCACAATTCTTTGACTATTTGGTCCAACAATAAGAGGAAATCGGCAATAAAAGAACTCAAAAAGAAATATTCAAATGGCAAGCGATACGATTCTGTTTTTCCTGCTGTATGGCGGAGTTTACTCTCATCTCTGCCTCTTTCTGTACTCAGTTATTGATATCAAATTAATGAGATGAGACACAGAAATGATTATCTGCCATTTTGTATTGGACGTCCTCTGTTCAAAAGCAATAAACGATCTGAAGGCTTTTACAGTGACAGAAATACACATTAACCCTTATTAAATTATACTATAGCATAAAACATAATTTTCATTTTAATTAATTAAAATGAAAAACTTTGAAGCATGAATTTCAGTTTAAATATTTAAGTAGTTATTTGAACTGTAGTTGCTACAAATGGCATTGCGCCAAATGCTAAATTCATTGCCTGGTATAGACAGCTCTTTAGTGGCCTGATACAAAACCTGTTGTACTTGCTGGGGGTCTTTTCACTGACTCCCAGCGTTTTGAGGCAAGCCTTTTGCTGGTTATTTTCATAAACGTGCTGTACGGTATTCTCAGAAGCTGTGGCAGAGCACTCCCAGTCGGGGAGGAGCAGGGTATGAGACAGGCACCTGCAGCTGCCTGCTCTGGGTGCCAAGGTGCAGAATTCTTTCTCAATTGCCTTACAAAATACTGCACGCACATCACCCCCCACCTCACCCCCCTCAATATTTTGTTCATTTCATACTGCACTATGTCTGGGCTTGTCGGCTGAAAAAACCTAAATAACTGAAAAGTTGCCTTTTGAGCTGCAGCATATCGTGTTTCTGGAAATGAGAGAGCAAAGTGGCATCAAAGCTGAATAGTTAGAAGCCTTAAAGGCCTCAATGTGGGTTATTCTGAAGTGGAGGGTAGAAGCAAGAGGAGGATAAACTTTGCAAATTCCTTGAGATAGATTTAGAAAATCATCCAAGGGCAGTTCTTTATGAAATCCCTCAGATAAACTAATATTCTGTGTCTAACGCACATACTCACAGAAGCACCTTTACCAATGTCTGTATAAAGTATGTTTTGTAGCCAGTATGGTAGCACCAACGTGTGAGCGTAGTACGAAAATCATATGCCCTGAATTACTCTTAGTTCTATGTATGCTGCTACAATTTTATTCCTGAAATGATATAATAAAAAAAAAGGTGGAGTTTGTAAAGAAACCGCAGTATGATTCCATCAGAATCATACTTTCATCAGAAGAAAACAGCCACCTCCGTCTGATGCAATATACAAAAGAAATTGCAAAAGGGATGAGTCTGGAATGGGCTAGTCATAAATGCAGAGAAGTGTCCATTTGGTGGGATGCTTTTTAGGGAATGACAATGTGTACAGATGGTTTTATCACAAATCTTTTCCATTCGTTTTTCTGATTTTTGTTGAGAAAAAGAGAATTTCCTTATGATGGTTTATAATTAGAAAACTTCTGCTCAGCAGACAAATGTGCAGTATGATGGCACTGGTTTTCATCCTTGACTCCGAATAAGCTGATGAAAGTTTTGATGCGACAACTTGTTAGTCCTTAGCAGTAAGATTTGTCTCATCTGAAACTGGAAATCACAGATATTTTAGGATATTGGTCTTGGCATATAAAAACACCGGTCTTGATGATAACTTAGGAAAAAAACAATCTAAATGTTGGCCCTCTACAGGAATTCATGTGGAATCCCTCTTCAAATCAAGTATTTTCTTTGGGTGCGTGTGTGTGTGTGTGTGTGTGTGCTTGTGCTCCTGTATGCATTTTTCTCAAGTGCACAGTGAGTGTGAGAAACTTTATAGTTTGGAACAGACAGAAGATCCAAGGTGAGCTCCCTAAGGAGTCATCACCTTTTCTAGGCGGAGCTGTTTGGAGTATTTTGGTTATAAAGAATATAATATTTTGGTTATAAAGAAATGTTTGGCAAATATCTTTTGAATAGGTGTGCTGATGAACAGGTGGGTGAATAATTATGCTGTCCAGGTTTCTGAAGCAGTAATATTTTATGGTATCATTGTACATATCATAGTGTTACAACACTCACAGACCTAAGATGGATTCATACTGAGCTCAACACCTTTGTCCGTTATAAATAATAATCTTTGGATTTTAAACACATCTGTACAGATTTTTGTATAACCCTAACACTTAAAATAGGGAACAAAGACATACAGAAATACATCCTGAGGTGAGATATGGATAATAATCATAGGAATATGAATCATAAATAATTTGAATTTTACTTCTGTTCTAGGGACATTAAAAGAGTTTTGTCTTTAGAAGCTGGATAGTTTAAAGGAAAAACAAAACTGAAAATTATCTGAGCTGGCTGCTTACAGCTGTAGTAGATACCTGCTAAGAATTAAAGACAATAATCCGCATCTAGCCAGGATGGAAGTGAAATTCTCATTGAACGTATTACTGAGCTCCACATGTTTATATACTAGCTGAGTTTGATCTCACATAATCCAAACCTAAGGGAAAAAAGCTTAGTGTAGGATTCTGAATCTTTTATGTTGAAATATCATTTCAAATACAGCACTTTATAAACTTTCAGTGTAATTGTATTTATTTAAAAAATGTTCTAGGCCATTGATTTTGGTAATCTCTCTCTGAAGAGTTAAGATGTGGTTTTGTTAGAGGGCAACTTTATATTTGTTTTTCTAAAAAATAAATAAATAATGTCTCTCAGTTTCTCTTTGGAAAAATAACTGACACCATAACAGCAAGAAATCCTTTGAAAAGCTCATGGGAACACTGTAATTTGCAGGAACAGGATCACAAAAACACTTATTCAAGGTGACAAAGAGGTACTGCTGTGACCAAGAGGAATGAATTCGCTTCTACAAAGTGACTTGTTTTGAGAGAGCTACAGAAACAGCATTATCAAAAACCACCACAACATTTAGAAACATTGCATTGCATGTGTGACAAAATCTTGTTGCATCAACCGTTAATGACACTTCTTCATCAGAGCTCTTTTTAACTTAATCTCATGCTTGCTGAATTTTTTAACATACGTGACTTTTAAGATAAGGTTACAAGTGACGATTTCTGTAACATATAGAAGAATAACGATTTAGGTGAAAAATAATGTTCCTGCGATAGCCACTATCTGCAGAATGAATCAATGTATTTTATTAGAGGTTCCTAAAATCACAAGAAAGAGAAAACTGAATAGCACCTTTCTCGTTAAAACCAACAAGAGACCATTTATCCTTTCCCAGTTACAACACGGCTGGCACACTTACAAGAATCACAAGCAGCTCACAGATCAAGCCTAGCCGATTCCTGTGTAAGGAATTCTGAAAAATATGTTAATTACTACTTTTTTTTTTTCAAAAAGTCCAGATAAATTTGTGGCTAGGTATAACACACCAAATTTCGATAGATTTGCTGTAACTGAAAATTATTTAATAAATTTAGAAATTACATGTTTTAAACTCTGAGAAATGTAGCATCTGCTTTAAGTGTTACTCTTGTGAGTCCCATCACCATTTTACCTATTCTTAAGGCCTTTACAATAACAAGTGTTTAGTTATGACAAAAAAACCTCAATGCAGTTCTTTGTAAAATCTTTTCTACGAGACTATGAAAGGAACGGAAAACCAAAATTAGCTTGCTTTTCTTAGAGTGTGAAAGTTGTCACATAATTCTGAATCTAGATATAATTACTGGCCCAAATCTTAACCCCACTTACAGTTTTGGTTTTAATGTTACAGTAGATTTAGGGATACTTCTCACCATAAAGCTGATGTAGCAGCTCATGCTTTGGGAACAGAGTTTTTGTACTTTGAGGAAGGAAAAAGATGAAAGGAAGTGTTCAAATGCGTAGGGGCTAAAGAGTGCAATTCATGCTACATCATTGGTCACCTTCCATGCTGTGCATTATTACAGATGTGGTAGAGAAAGTAATTTGTCTTAGACTAAATTGCTAATATTTTCATTTACTGTCCATGGAATATAGGTAGCCCAGAGACAGACTGTTATGGTATAAACATGATGATACTGCTTTCTATGGTAAAGAAACGTAAATTTTAGTTTTCAAGGAATGCATGTTTTCACCAGAAATTTGTCCCTCTGAGCCAAGTACTGCCACAATTATGAAGAGCAGTCCCATTACACTGAAGAATTAATTCTCGACCATTTCAGAGCTGTGAAGAAATGCAAGAGCTCTTGAACTGGGTCAAAACGATGGTGTCCAATATAATTTATTTGCAATCATTCCATCTCTGCAGGTTTCAGAATTAAAACTGTGCTCTCAATTTCAGTCTGTTATTCAAGCATTGTTGAAAGAACACTCATTAGAAGAAAAAAGTGGGCAAAAGCTTTAATGAACCCTTCCTATTGTTTTATGAGCTATGCAAGTCAGTCAGCTATACAGCATATGTAGAACAAAATTTTTACACTTCATGTAGCACTAAATTGTTCCGCTTTACCAATAACAGCAAGCAACAAGAGATGTGGCAGTTCCACAGACATCTTACCTCCATGCCGCTCTTGAAAATATCCAGGTTTGCCTCGTTAAGGACTATGGCTTTGAATTATCTGTTGAGAGACACAGCTGGAATACAACCACAAAAACTTATGGGTAACAAAAGGAGAATATTGGATTATGGTTAAGAAGGTGAAACCAGCATCTAGTTCCCAAAAGAAACCTCTGAGTGCAAATAGTTACCAAAGTGCAGATGTTTTGTGCCCTAAAATCTTCTGCATGACCAACATTGTTTCATCGTAGCACCACTGACCAGGCAGGTGCCCTTGTTTGCGGCTAGTTTCTGCAGCAAAGAGGCTTTGGAAAGATATTCACAGTTTTGCCATCAGGACAATGATGAGAACGGGGGAGCAAGAGCAAAGCTTCAGCCTCTCTAGACAGAGAAGAACGTGGCAAGAGGCCAGAGTGTCTAATTGGGTTTATTCAGGTGCTAACCTCCTAAAATTAAAATTGCTCACTAGTGCCTCCACTTGTGAGATATTTGCCTTTCTGACCTATGAATTTGCAAAAGCCCTCGTGTGCTCCGTGCGCATGTCCAGAACTGCTCTGCTCTGAAAAATTAGTCCTGTCGGTAATCCAAAAATTGGCCAGAGCAGGACCGCAGTCCCTTGAGAAACCCAATCTAGTAAGCGTTTCCCATACAGGACGGATGCACCAGCAACAGCCACACAACCTGTGACTGATGCAGTGCTGCTGGTATGGTCCCACCTACCAGGTGTGACTGCTGGGGCTGCGTGATGCCAGAGGGCTGGGTTGCAGTCTCTCTTCAGTCAGAAGGAATTCAGCAGCCGCTCAGCATAGAGCAGTAACGTCATTACCCTTTCCAGAAAAAGAGAAGAAAACGGTGCTCGTAGACCTTCGCTCTGAAGAATAGGCTCCAGGCTGCAATCAAAGTGGGCAGAAGCACCACGCTTTAAGGCAGGGTAAGAAGTTAGATACACGCATAGGTTTATAATTCTCCATCGGCTTTCTCCAGACTACTTTCTTCTCACAGCTGGGGCATGAGGATTATCCTCAGCAGGTGGCTAATTTCTTTCCATGCTGCCTATAGGAAGCCAAGTAGGTCTCTGCATCCTCTGGGTTAGGAGCAACTAGTGTGCTGTTGGTTTCGTAGCTGTGAGCAGTGCTTCAGAAGTATAGTTCTGCCCAAGGTAAGAGGGGGTTTTTTGAAGAGGGAATCTGAAGACATTGGTGAAATAAATGCAAAGCAACCATTTGAATTAAGTGTGATGCTGCATGTGTCTTTCAAAGACTTGTAGGGAACACCAGTGCTGAGGTTATCAGTCTGCTGCTTGCACCCACTAACAGCGTTTTTAAATTCTAGTGACAGAAAGTGAAATAGATATTGCGATTTCTCTAAAGCTAGCACTTCTGGGAAAAAAAAAAAGAAAAAAAGAAAAAAAGAGAATTTTAGTAAGATAGTTAATGCTTTGCATGCTGTGGAACTGGACAGGTGTGTTGTGAAGAACCCCTGGGGAATGTCTGCATTGATGTAAACAGGAAGGAGTTTTCATTTCATGACTCACTAGATTTTCAGTGATGCATTATACCTTGTCATGGATGTTGTGGAGCAAAAATGAGGTATTGCCCTGAATTTTATACCCCGTGACTGGAAAATTTGAACTTGGGGATTTGTAAGTTGGATGATTTAACTGTAATCATCCATGGCAATTTTGTTAACTACTATTATTACTGTGAGCATTTTGGAGACACTTTTTCTTAATAGATTTTGTAGCTAGATGTAGTGATTAACCCTTTAATGTCTTCCTAATGGTAACTACTCTCTTCTGTCAAAGGCAAAATATGATAGTTCTGAATATCAAGCAATTGCTTTATTCATGGAATAAATACAGTGACACATTACTATACAGAAAGATTTGTGAGTTAGTCTCTGTATAGTGACAGATAAAGTAGCCCTTAGATACGCACTGCGTGTAGTAGTAAGTATACTAGAGAGCTGGGCATTACTTTCTTAGTGACTATATAAGTCAGGGAACACTTTTGTGCCTCTCATCATGCTCAAGGAATAATGCCATGATTGCTCAGTGGAAACTGGTGGCAAAAGCTGAGAAAGCCAAGGTAATGATATATCCTTACCCTTCCTAGCTCAGGGGAGCAGAAGACTAGATGAATGCTCATGTAAGGCATAGAAAACAGCATTCTTCAACAGCGCTGAATACTGATGTTGAAAGAGTGTTGGGTTGTTGGTGTTTGTTTTTTTCCCACATCTTGGTTGTTCGTTTCCCTGAGAGATAGATCAGTGGCAGAATTTCTTGCGCAAGTTTTGATGAAAATATGCTGAACTCTTTTTTTTTTTTTTTTTTTTTTTTTTTCTCCTAATTTCTATATATATGTGACCATTTCAAAGATCATTTTGGTTTGGAATTCTTTTATTCCCTCCTGAAAGTCTTTCACTGAAGCCAGTATGTCAGTCTGGTGTTCACAACTTGGTATACTTCCCTGAACTTTAAGGATAATCCTTTTGTAATTATTTTGCATAGGGTGTTTGTACTACCAGATAAACATAATACATCCACTTCCTTAAAATGAGATATAATTCCTGAATACATCATATATAGTGAATATTCAACTGAACTGGGAATTTATTCACATCTGTGTAGTAGAGTTTTGCTTTTAACTATTTCCAGCTGTCACTGCTTTGTGGGTGTCATTCAGTGCACACAGTGTGGGCAGAAAATATTGCTATCACTTTTGCAGAAAATGTTTTTGACCTTGTGAATTTCCAAAATTTCATTCCATTAATTTGAAAGCTAAGATTTAGCATAGTGAACATCAGGCAATCTGTAGTACTTAATCTACTAGCTCAGCAAAACACCAAATTAATTCAAAATTGAAAAGGACTCTCCATCTGTAGCAAAAGCATGTTCTCAATTACATATTGAATTAAATAAGAGAGAGGAATATTTTTGAAAGCTTGAAATTTATGGTTTCATTAGACTGAAAAATTAAACCTAAAAATGTGTAAAAATCCACATTAATCATTTAGTTTTAGCACATAAATGCAAATGGCTTGGAACTGAGCTTCATTTCAGACGGTAAGTAGTAATTACCTAGTGACACCTCATGAGCTTCATTAGAACCCTGCTTTTAATAAAAGTGGGGAACACTAGGGATCTGCGCAAATAAGAGGATTATGGTATTTAATCAGCACAAAGTGGTAACGATAAAGCTTCATTAGATAGCATTTCCAAATATGAAATTGAGGAAGATGATCTTGACTATAAGTGGTTAAACGTTCATTAAAAGTACTTTGTTCAGTGAATTCTCTTCTGTTCATGAATGGTTTGATTTGAATGAATTTGTTTGGTGCTTGAAACAATCATATTCAGCAATCAGTAGATGGAAAATTCTTTCTGCCAAACTGTTGTTCTTATAAAATGCCAGTGTGCAACTGGTTTTAGTATTCATTAGTGTTTTGGTATTCATTATCCACCAATTCAGATATTTAGTGACTGCTTTTATCACAAAGTTGTTTCTGGAGCAGGGCTTGCCTACATATCCTACACAAGATAAAAGTTCATATACAACCATATATACATGAGAATTCAAAGCATAAAGATACTGAAATATTTTTCTTTCTTCAGCCTTATGAACAATAGTCTAATTACATATAGAATTTCATATAAAGAAAGAAGAGTAGCAAATAATATTCATGGAAAGGGATTGGCCTTTTTATTCAAAAGACAGCTCACAACTACTTTGCACTATTTTTTCAGGCCTAATCTCTCACATGATAACTGATTACCAGCCTGAGCATTAGTTTAGGGAAAATTTAACTTATAACATCTGGATTTAAATTTCCCGTTTTCATATGTTTAAAAAAAGAAAGTTTCAGCTGAAACACAAATTCTATAATATCATATTGATTTTATTGTTTGTTTAGCATGTATTAGCATTATTATACTACACATGTAAGAACTTTATGGGAGGAAAATACGGTTGTACAAGTACCTCAAGAACACCATAATTTACCTTACAATTTTAATCTAATATTGAAAGCCCTAACCAAAGGAAATATACTGTGAAACACTTCTCAAAAACAAGGAATTAGATGCTCTACTGCTACATTAATGTGTGGGAATTTTATTTTCATAGAGGTGTGTGCTTCTAACTTATTTTAAACACGAGAGTGCTGTATTCTTAATACTTAAAGTACCTTTCCAGGAAAGAAATTTGTAGACAATGTCTGTTTTTTACTATTTTTTTTTTTTTTTTTTTTTTTTTTTTAATGCTACTTTCTTCCCACATGTCTTTATTGAAGATAGTAAGAAAATAAAACCAGAGAGGTAATGCTTTGTTTATTTTCAAGCTGGTTCTCACTTACGTGGCTTATGCTGTATTTGAGTTCAATATATGAATAACTATTAATTTTCATCTTGCCTTCTCATTTTGACAGGCATTTTACATTGGTTTGAATTAATATTTAGAAGATATAAGGGAATTGCCTTCCTTAAGCACATGACAGAGGATTTTAAGGTGTATGCCCACTATATGCAGATATGAAGACAATGGAATTATAAATTTTTAAAATGATAACAAAAAGAGAAAGACCTACTTCTTGCTCTGCAAAGCATATTTTGGATAAGAGGAGTACAATCTCTTTTCTGCTATTCAAGCTTACATGTGTAATTTCCCTAAGTGAAATGATTAAATCATCTTCTATACTTTCTTTTCTATCTCACACTAGCGAACTCAGGTTCTGTATTTTTACTGATGTTTTAGTTGCAGGCATCCCTAGATGTGTTACAGCTACTCTGACTCTGTGTGTGTGAGGGGAAATTCTTCTGATGAGAGTTTTATGAGTTTATATATTGGCCAGTATCAGACACATTATTCTGGACATCATGATCTACTGTGAAGTTTTAGTTAACAATGTTTTGTTGAGGCAGAACAAATGTACATACGGTATTCCTAGAAGGCACCAAGGCCTTAACTTTTTTTTTCATTCTTTGTTTTATGCTCTCATCATGTTCTTGTAAGTTGTCTTTTCATTTATAATCTCAAATTGTACTGTCTCATTCCATTGCTTAGAATGTTGGCTATATCTCATCTTGTGATACCCTCACCACTGTAGCTTTATTATCTGAGAGTTTATAACTAGGCCAGGCACTACCTTTCTAGACTCCTCTTTCATCTGTTCGTACACAGATCAACTGTTCACTTGTTTTTCTGTCGTGCAAAACTTAAGCTTGTACGAATTGGAAGGTTCACTAAGAAAGGTGCTTAAACAGTTTGGGTTACTATGCCTAACTTCACAAATGGCCTACGCAAGCTGCATTTCTGAAGATGTATGCCATTTTTGCATGCCTGCAATGGCATTTTGAATCACCCCAAATGTCCAATTGCACGTCTTCATCCTACTGATCTCTACATGAGATTGATATTTAAGGGCTGGGTCAGAAGAAAATGGTTTTTGTATGACATCTTTCAAGCACAGAAGATTTACAATTCAAGATGTCTATGCAATAATGAAAGTCAAGGATGAATCTTGGAGAATGTTTTTTCTGGTTGGGAAGCTGGAATTTTATAGGAAATCATACATTTTTGTCATTAAAACCAGAATTTTGAGTCATTCTGTCATTGCATCAGTATGTAATCTAGACGCTTTTTTTCTTACACAGTATAACATTTCTTTTATTGTGTTGATCTTAACCAATGTATTCAATTTAAAATTTAGTACTTTACCCAATGCTCATTACACCATGCAGTTATAGGCTTAACAAAGCATTAGTGCTGCTGTTTTTCTCATTAAATTTTCCTAAAGGCATTTTAGAGCCCATGTATTATTTTCGTCACTGTTGCCACTTCATTGCGTTAAAAAAAAGACTTTACCCTTCTATAGTTTTTCTTTCTAACTTGCTCTGTAGGTTCTTGTTAACCTGTTTTTTGCAAAAGGTTTCTAATCCCTTTCAGTCCTATTGTGTGTAATTCACAAATTTCTCAGGATGACATTTCTGTAGCAGTCAAATTCTTCATACCTAGGCCTGAAGAAAAGTCATATAAGGTCAAACATGCTTAGGTCTGTGTTGTCTCATTGACAAATGACCTCGTTGAATAAGATATTTTAAAATAATCCAATAGCAAATAGAGATCAGACCTTCTGGAACAGGGAGAGTGCATGCGCTTCATTTTTAAAACATGTCAATCTTACATAAAATCTCTAAGTTCAGATTATATAAAAAAAATCATGTTGGTCTCAAATTACTTTTGGTTACCTTGAAACCTTATCTGATTTAATAAAATGCTTACAACAAGTAGCCCTTGTACTGAGGGGAAGTTGAAAAGCCTCTTTCCGGCACAAAATGATTCCCATGTCTTTATGTTCTTTGACATTAGGGTCTACAGGTGAATCCAAGCCCATTTATTGCAGCAAGAGTTTGTAGGACTGTCCCTAAAATCTGAACCTGTCCATCATAAGATTTTTTGCTGTCTAAGATGCAGTGCCTCCAGGCTGTCAGAACAAATACAGCTGTTTCATTTTCTAGCCATCTGTCTAGACTGAAGTACAAAAATAATATACAACTTACAGCATCTCTGACATTTAGTACCAGAGTTGTTAAAGACAGAGGGTCAAATACAAGAAAAAACAGAACTTAAAGCTTTTCACTCTGGTTATAAATGACTATTTAGTTTGAGTCAACCCCTTAATTGTTGGCACTATGTCATAAAATGATTTATTAACGTTAATATTTTGGAAATTACTGATCTCCTCATGTTTGAGGTGTCAATATTCAGAAAATATATATACCACACTCAGGACTGACCATTGAGCAGTATAAAAACAAAAAAGCTAAATTCATTTAATGGATCAGCAACAAAAAATAATTAATAATGACAGATAAAGAACTGCATTATCTAGTGGCACAGTTATGTGTTATCTATAATGAACGTATCTAACCCTTTACAATCTCTAGATGCAGCTATCAGTTATTCTCAGATTTCTGAGTTTGCAGTTAGATGTGTTGCTCCAGATGTAGCTCGGTGGGTTAAAAAGTTAGTTCATAGCTTCTCCTAGGATGTCATCACCTTTGAGAGTTATCACCACTTCTCTTTGCCAACCTAAGAGCCCACTCAGTCATTACTAACTTGCTTCTGTAAAATTATCTGGGTTAGAAAACACCCCTACTATTAGCTTATGCTAATGTGGAGTGGTTAAGCCACTAGGTCTGAGGGAATGTTAATGGCAAGGAATGGGTGATGGGAAGCAGAGAACAGTATTGGCTTAACCCAGCTCAGCTGCAGGCAAAAAAAGCACGGCAGACCATTGTCTTATATGATCCCAAGGATATTCTTATACTCTACTCTTCCCTGTTTTTAAGCACAGTAATGCCAGCTGGACCATGAGATGCCCAGTTAATAAAATAACATGAGAATAAATTATTTGTATAAGCTTTATTCTGACATACTAATGCTTCACTTGAAGTTTGGTGGTCAAGAAAAAGACCCGAAAAAGACCCAAAAAAGACTCAGAAGCACGTGATCGCTTTGGATGGCCAGCATATTGGATCAAGTGATATAGCTATTTTGGGTTACTATTGAGGAACACCAAGGAGATAGCGGAGAAACATGTAAATTCAATGTTTACAATTAATGACAGTTTATAGATGGTTTTAGATGTGAATTAAAATTGAAATGAGTTCTCTTGTGCCACAGAAGTAATATAAATGTGTGTTGAACCTCTGGGTTAGGAAATACTGTTCTATAGGAGATGTAGCAAAGGGTAGTGTTTTATGTCTTTTTAATAAGAACCTCTGGACCAAATGTATACTGTTTTTATGGTATGAATCTGATTTTTTTCTTAGCTCATTTAACCCTATCAATGTAACTGATGTTACAAAGGTATTCCTCAGCTTGCAGTGATATAAACACACTCAGGATCAAGTCCCACATTAGTACTGATGAAATGCAAGGGTAGTAAGAGTGTAAACCAGAGAAGATTTAAACCTTTTACCCTTCTGAACTACCAACTTGCCTTAAAAGAATTTTACTAATTTTGGAAAGATTTAATCCTATATTTCCGAACAGTTAAAATGACATCCAGTCTAACATCACCAGTTTTATTGGAATTGTCTCAGAAATTAATTCTCTACATATTTTTTTTTTTTATTCCACTACCTGTGGCAATTGAATTCTAACAGCTGCACAAAGATTTAAGCAGTACCTTAAGGTGAAAATTCTTGTGATTAATTGTTTTTAGAACCACCCTTAGCATAATAAATATTTAAATATTGGATAGATTTTCAGTACGTCTGCTTGTATTTGATATTATAATAAATAATAAAGTAAATTAAAGATAATTTTAGACATATGTTAATAGAAAACAAGCAAGTTGTAATGCTTTCATTTGGAAAAGGCAGTGCAATTAAAAACAGGCAGCTGTTGTGGAAACCTTAAGGTTTAATGGGCAAAGCTATAAATATGATTTATAGTGAGAGAATGCAATTTCTTGAAATGGATCAAGCCTGAATTAAACCTACTCCAAAAGTGCACTTTTTAAGTTTTTTATCTAGCTCTATATGATCTGCAAAATGTCACTTAAATGGGAGCCAGGGATATAATTTGCACTTCCCATGAGAAAACAGAAACAAAGTTAAAGCTAAAGAGAGTGTAAAGTACCTTGCCCATTCTAGTCATCAATTCTTCCTCACAATATCTCTACAAAGTCCCTTTTTACTGCAGTTTTGTTTGTTTGTTTGTTTGTTTGTTTTTAAACTAGCATTGGACATTTCATGTTATATCTGGGGTCTTTGAACTTCATGGGATCATATTTCTAGGAACAGGTTTGTACCACAGGCTAGTAAAAAATAGGGAACATCATTATTTCAGAAATGATCTTCAGAATAAGAATGTACATGAAGGTATAGAGAAATGTTTATGTGGGGGGAAGCATTCAGCTTATCAGTACAGATTTACGTCGGTGGCCACTCCTCTTGATGAGAGGGTTCAGTAGCAAGTTAACTATTCCGTAACATGACTGCAACTGTGAATATGTTAATGATCCATGTGCACAAATTATATAAGGACAAATCATAGGGACAGATCATCAATATCTGACCTTGCCCCACAGCAAATGAATGTTAAATTGTCAATGGAATAACCTGGGATGGTCTTGGGCAATAACCTCTTAGTCTCTTCATGAAATTGTAGAAGCATAACTCCTGACAGATTTTTTATTTTTTTACCTCCTGATGCTTTCAGCATCCTGTTGCATGGTAGTGGCGCTTCAGTTCTGGAAGGCCCAAGATATGAAGTCTTCACACCTCCCTGTTCCTCCACCTTGCTGGAATGAGAAAGGTGTTCAGCAATGTCACAGATTGTTTTCTTTTATGTATGTGAGAAATGGTGGCAACCAGTAGAGGAGACTGAGATGGTACCTGTATATTCTTCAGTTACTGGTGGCTTTGTGCAAGGTAAACTATTATGCAAAAGGTGAACTTACAGAAGTAAGAAAATACGCATTCTATTGGAAATTGTTTAAGTCAAAACCAAACTGCATGTAATTTTCAGTGTCAGCTGTCTGTGTCAAAATCTGATTGAACAAGGTTACTGCGGGGTTTATTTTGATGCTGACAGCCGTGCAGTATTACCACTGATGCTACAGACAGGAGCACAAGGCAGATGGGTGCTGTCATTTTCAGAGCTATTAGCATTCCAGGAACTGAGAAAGCATGGAAAATAACCCCAAATATGCAAAGAAATAGAAATGATTAAAATTCAGGAAATGATTTAAACAAACAAACAACAGAAATAAAAAACAGAGACCAAGTATTGAGCAACATGCTCAATTTCCTAATACATTCTGGTAGCCTATTAGGGCCTGTAAATCCACAGTAGGAGATACAGACACACACATTTTAAAATTTAGTTACACTTGGTTAGAACTGTATCCACAAAATGGATAAAACCAGAAATGTTTCAGGTTTTATCCTCATTATCTGAGCTGTAAAATAAGCGTGGAGAAATGCTGTGTAACTACGAAACAATTTTAGGAAACTGAAGAATTCTGATTATACATAGAAAAAGGAGATTGTTGACTGCTCAAATGAAGATTTGAGACTTCATTGAGAAATGATCATCAGATTCATGGATAAAGGGAACATGTGAGTGAAAGTATATGTGCGCATGTACGTAAGAAAAACAAATAGCTCGGTTAGTTTCACTTTTGTATGAAGCCAACATTCAAATTATGCTTTGTGTGAATCTGGGCTATGCATTCTGAGTTTCTTGCAGCACATTGCGGTGGGTTGGCCCTGGCTAACAGCCAAACACCTACTTGGCTGCTCGCTCACTCCCCTGCCTCAGCAGGACAGGGGAGAAAAGAGGAAGAACAGGAAGGAGAAAGCTCGCGGGTTGGGATAAAGGCAGGGAGATTGCTTACCAGTTACTGTGGTGAGCAAAACAGACTCAGCTCGCAAAAATCAGCCTGATTTATTGCTAATTAATATAAATATGTAGTTACTAATTTGGGTAGTGGGAAACAAAAAGACAAACATTAAAGCAACACCTCTCCCCCACCCCCAGCCCCCCTTCCCCATGCTCAACATCATTCTTTCATTCCTGACTCTTCTACCCCTGCCCCAAGTTGTGCAGGTGGTAGGGGGGTTATGGTCAGTACATGGCAGTTTCTTTCTACTCCTCCTTCCTCCTCCCACTTCTCTGCTCCAGCAGGGACCCTCCACAAGCTGCAGGAGATATCTGCTCTGCCATGGAGCACCTCCTTCTCCTCTCACCTTGGCCTCGTCCTCTGATCTTGGTCTTCCCTCTGCTGTTTCTCACTCCTTTTGTTCCCTCCTCCCCTCTCCATCCGGCATTTTATGCCTTTTTAAAAATATGTTTCCATGGAGATGCCATATGCTTGGCTGATGTGCTCAGCTGTGTCCTGTGGTGGGTCCATTGGAGCCGATTGGACCTGGCTGTGTCTGGCACAGGGCAGCCCCCAGCTTTCCTCCCACCAAGGCTGCCCCTGCTGCCCCCCTGGCTACCACCTTGCCATCTGCACCCAAAACACACATGGGAAAGTTATGAAAAATCATTGAAAATGTTTGGCTTCAGCCTATGTTAGAGCTGGAAAATTTTCAGAAAACATAATTTCTTTTATTCCTTAGCACTGCTAATAGAAATTGCCATCTTCCCTCTCCCCACCAAAGTCATTCTGGAATCTAACACTGATTAAGAAGAGGGAGTATATCACCTCTGGAAAACTTAACCTTAAAGTTCTAATTTTCAGTAGCTGAGCTGCAATTAACCAATTACTTTTACCATTTTGTGCTCAGACTTTAACAGCTTTTAAAAATGCTGTAATAAACATCGTTTGTTTATGATCCTGCAGTTGTAAGACAATGCTATTTGCAGCTTGGCAGGTATTTAATCTCTGGTGACTGAGAGATAGATCATGTATCGCTGCTTGAAAGCTCTTCAGTAGTATTTTGTATTTCCTGCCATTAGCAGTGAAACTGTAGGTCCAATCACATCCATTTTGGCACAGGAGTCTGTTCTTCTAGTTCACCTTTGCAGCAGCTATTAGAAAAAATATCTTGGATTTTAGTCAGCGCACTAAGTATTCTGTAAAGATTAGTAATCACTCAGCTCTGGCATGCTAGCAGGAGAAACAAAAAGACTCTGTGTTTGACCTTTTCCAACAGGAACTTCCAAATCTTAATGGTACAAGATTTGCTTACTTACAGTTTTAAAGGCAGTATCTACAAAATGTTCTGCTATAATGCTGAATGATTTAAAAAAAAAGGGGGGGGGGAGGGGCAAAAAAAAACAACTATCAGCAAAGAGAGATTCAGCTGCTGCCCAAAAGAAAAGATACTTCACACAGAGGGCGTAGAGGAAACCAATGTGCAGAAAAGAAGCTATCAGAGAGGAAAGCTAATGTAGGAATGAAATAAGAGTAGTGTATGTGCTGGATATGATAAAGGCTGGACAAAGCAAATCAAACACCTTCTCTAGACTAGCTTACGCTAATGAAATACAAAACTGTCAACAAGAAGAGAAAATGTCACCAAATGTCAGCAGCAGAATAACCAGAAAATAAAATGGAACATTTTCCTTGAGATAAAAGTTGCGCAACCTCCATGAAACTCTCCCAATCAAGTTCTAAAAGAAGAAGAATAAAAGCCTTCGGGAGAAAATGTCAATGCTAATAGGCAGTCAAACAGAAAACAGACCTATTGGGAGAGAATGAAAAATAAATTTCTCACAAGTAACATCCAAGTACAGACTGACCTGAACGAATGACCTGGTACAGGAGTCTCCAGTTTAGGGAGAACAAAATTTTTGAATTGGAACACAAGGTAGTAAATTGTGTTATGAAAAATTAGATGCTCTGTGGTAGTGTAGTTGTTCTGTATAGTGGAACTTATGTGCTTAGTGCTTTTCTAAGTCTTTTTCTACTGAAAAGAAAAGAAGCATTTATCTTTCCTGCAGTTAGGTGCTTTAGTCCTTCTTTGGCACTGAAGAGTAAGTTCAGTCCATTAATACAGAAGGCATCCTGGGCTCAAGTACCTGGAAAGCATGCAACGTGTTTTCCATTTTCCTCGGCCTAAAGAAGATTTTCACCCTCATCTCTTTTTTTCAGAGACCCTCTTGTGTGTTCAGGGGTGAAGTGTCTTCATTACCACCTCCTGATGTTTTTGTACTTTGTATGAAGTCAAGACTTATTAGTACAAATTTGGAAACATCCATAACCTATCCACCTATGAATAGTTCGTGGGTTTACCTAAGTATACCACGTGTAGACTGTATACAGCAGAGAGAAGGAAAAAAGATGTAGTTAAAGGGGGGTTTTGGTAGAAGAGAGATATTACCTTGAAAAAAATGGAAAACTTTCTTTCTATCAAAAAGGAAAGAAACCAGCTCAGATCAAAGAGATTAGGCCTAATGTTACTGCTACAGAAACCATGGTAAGATCACAAGCCTCTAAGCTTTATGTCTACTGTGAGTTTAGTAGCACCATCAACAACATCCAAACAATATATTAAGTGCCTCTGTTGTCTTTGGACGGCAAGTGAAGTTCTGAGGATATTAAAAAAAAAAATTAAAAAAAAATGAGAAGGGCAGAGAAAAAGAAAGTAAGAGTCAAGAGTACTGCATCAATGTAACACTTGAAGTAGGAAGTACGTGTATTGCCCTGCCAGTGATTACAGCAGGAGTAACTAACCTAAAATTTCGTGACTGCCTACACTGGATTTGGCTGGGATGTAGTTAATTTTCTTCATAGCTGCCCATATGGTACTGTGGTCTTAGATTTGTGACTAAAACGGTCACACCCCAATGCTTTTGCTATTGCTGAAGAGCACTCACCACGCTAATCCATGCACTTGAAAGAATGTGTCTCCTCCTCTCCCTCCCCTGAACTACTGGATGCTGTAAAAGAAGAGCTTCTCTAGGCCCTCTGATGCCCACTGTGGTAGCGCAAAAAGGCACTAGTGGAATGGTAGATATTTAAACAAATCAAAACTGACAAAAATGTGTGTGTGTATATATATATACACACACATACAGGAAATCCCTTAAAAGAAAAGACTCTTCAGGAAGCAGTATCTTAGAAGGAAAGAAGCCTAGGCAATGTGTGAGGTTCTTTGTTTAAGTAGTACTTCACTGCCTGGAAAAAGCCCCTAAATTTCTTTATGGATGCTGAGATGACTAAACCCGGGAGAAGGTTTACACTGGTGAATCTTGCATAGAAACCAGTTACTACTGATGAGTGTCCTGATTTAGGCACCTCACTTCAAAGAGGTAAGACTTAGGTTCCTGTTTTTCTCCCTCATCGCTTCCTCCTGATCACTCTGATACTGGGTTTTCTGATGCCTGTTCCTAGACTTCCTCTCTATAAACCAAACAAAAGGGTTGAGACAGTTCAGGTGGGATTGTGAACCCCACAAGATGACAAAATACTTAAAAAAAAGTCACTAGCACCCCTCAGCCCCCCTTTCCACAAGCTTTATGTGTGTAACATCTTGACGATGAACAGCAGCATCACAACAGAATGAGCGAGTGTTTTTCCCATTCATTTCCCCTACCTTTGACTCTTAAAGGATCCAGTCCTCAAAAACTTATGCTCCATGAGTATAGTCCCACTGAATTCAAGAGCAGAATTTATGTTTGTGTTTATTCAGTATATGGCCCCTTCAGGCTTTTCAACCATGGACAGATGCAGCCAAATAAAAGCACCCAGAGTCACAGAGGTCCTGCTCTCCATGGCAGTTTTCCATGGCGTTTTTCATTCCAGCTCTCCAAATTTTATTTTATTTCCTTTGAAATTACTGGGTAACATAAAGGCTGCTTTTAAGGCCTGTTATTCATTGTGAGTTTAATGGGGACATTCAGCCTCAGATCAACAAAGTATACACCTAGGGATGAAGGAAAGTTTGTGAGCTCCGAGGATCTTGTTCACGAGAAGGGAGGAATGTTATCTGGTGCTCCAGTAATTAATGGTTAAATTACCCTTGGGTAGTCGGCAGTAGGTAGCATAACTTTACAATCTGGTAGCCTTAAATTTCACATCTAATTGTAGCAGTGGGAGTTAGAACACAGGTTGAAGACATAATGAAATTACCACAGGGAGGAACAGACTAATGAACTGAAGTCCAGCAAAAGTTATAGTTATGTTGCTGTCAGCTTGAAAATCTGTAAATAACAACTTTGAAAACCATTGAGGGCACTAGACAATGGATTTTATGTGTATATAAGCATGAAATGTGGATTGGGAGGAATAATTGAGTTTGCTGTATTGTCAAGAATGTACTTGGAAAAAAATCGCTTGGTCATCATTTAATCTCCTTTGCACACCTTTTTCATCTTATTTGCATTTTTAATGCAAAACCCTACAGAATCTCTTCAATCATACTGAATTGGTTTGTGTCAAATAGTTAGTGCATATACAACTTTGTAAGTCTTAATTCTTCAGCAAAAAACTTAGAGGAAAGCATAATAATCCTCTTTATGTTTTTGATACTTGGAATTTCAAAGTCAAACCTTCCCAGTTTCATTAAGGATTCTGAAATCTTGGTTTATTGAATAGTAATTCTAAACCAGCTTTTTAATGAAGTGGCTGGTTTTAAATCAAATTATCTTCAGTTAATAAAATACAGATGAGTGAATCCAGTGCTTTAGCAAATGTAGCTGAAAACTGATCTCTCTAGGTGTCTTTTCTTCAAGGTCTTTTAATATGATTTTATAGATTTTTATTATATTTTTTTTAAGCTCCTGTTCTGTGGAATTGTCGTATGAATATCAGGTATGATCCTTTACCTGGTATTGAAGTTTGACAAAATGCCACTTGACCTTCTGAAGGAGGCCACAGCCTTTTACTTGTTATATAAATTAAATGCAGTTGATGTCACTCTACCTATATAACACCATCATCCTAGGTACTGTGGGCTTTTTCATGGATTATTGCTATATCAACTATATCAGCTACATCAGTATCACCTATATCAACAGTATTAGTTCCTGCTTTACCCGGACCTGGGTATTGCCTAGCCTGTCAATCATTCCCATAGCGGAGATTCCATTAGTTTACAGGTCAACCTGTGCCATCAGCTCAGTCCTTATCATCTTAGTTCTTTCCTAATATCCTGTCCTTCTTGCTGCAACTGAAACCTGTTACTTCTTGTTCCATACACAACTGTAATGTGGGAATAAATTATTTTCCCTTTGTTCCACACCCCTTAACATAATTAAAACTTATCCTGTGTCCCTATTCAGTTTTGTCTTCAGGTCAGAAAGCCTTCCAGACTCATCTTCCTCTGTTCCCTGGACCTCTGACCACCTGCTGATCTTCTCTAAGCTGTATCCAATTAACTCCCATCTTTCTTGGACTGCAGTAACCAAGTCTGCTCTATTCATGAGGGCTGTGCCCATGACAATTAGAGCAGGGAACAGGTGTTTAGATGCTGATACCCTATAATTCTCATTCTTTTCTGCAGATCTCCTACCTAGACAGCTTTTTTCCCCATCCGGTCCCCCTTATCCGATATGTATTTGGCTGCCGTTGGCCAAGTGTAATCTCCTGCACCAATTTCCAGTTTGTCATCAACACATCATCCTGCAATTTAGGTGTCATCCCCCTTACTGTAGCGCAGATTCACTAAGTATCCTCTGCCCCATCATCCATGTCATTAATGAAGTCACTGAATAGATCCTCTCTCAGCAGAGGCTTCCGTATGTCCCCCCAAACACTCTTTGAGTTTGTGTTAACTGCTCTCTGGCTACGGTTATCCAACTAGTTTTGCAACTACTGTGTAGCAATTAAATCACCTTCCACTTCGTGGCTTCTTATAAGCATTTGTTATGACACTGAAGTATATGAGGTGTACTGCTTCTGCAGAATGTTTGGAAATAGTTTGCTAGAATATTTATCTCACAGTTTTCTCAGAACTAAGCACATGCTGGTTGTATTTCTTTAGTTCCCCTTTGCTCACTTGTTAGGGTTTTTTCCATTAACACTGCACTTACTACATTTGTGCTTTTCCAGTCTTTTGGTACCTCACTCTCCCTCAATGATTTTGCAAAGAGAATGATTCTATGAGTTTTCAGATCATCCTTGAAGTATCTCAGGAAGAAGCTCATAGAGTCCCAAAGTTTTGAAAATGTGTAACACGGAAGTTACTGTTAACTTTTCCTTCCCTGTTCTGGGCTGGTACTTTACCACTTTTTTGTTACTATTAATTAGTATTAGGTAGCTACATGCTTCCAATTTATTGTTTTAATGAAGACTGATGCAAAAATGTGAAACATATCAGCTTTCTGAACATCACCTATCACTTCCTGGTTTTTTTCCTCCACTCATTACCAAATTAACACTTTCCTTCATCTTTTTCTAACTGTGAATGTATTTAGTTGACTTCTACATGTCATAGGATTTTACATTCCAACTAGTTATCCCTGCATTTTGCCAATAGCTGGTATGACTAGATTGAGGCTATTTTCTCAAAAAGCAGTTACTGGGTATAATGTGGAGATATCAAGAGCTGGATAATAATTACTTTCCTTGATAATTCATTACAGTGGTGGATCACACAAAACATGGTTAATAATCTGTGTTTTATTTCCACTCTGAGTTTTTGTGATTTATGCCTCCACTCATTAATCCCCTCTTTGGTCCATTTCCTTTGCTAGATTAACTGCCGGTGTTTTCTTTATGTGAATGCACTTGCAAGCTATGATCAAGTCACCTTTCAATCTACATTTCATCTCTTGAGAAATCAGTCTGAATTCTCCTTGCAAAGGTCTACCTCCAACAATACATCTGTAAATCTACCTGGTTTTATTCCCTTTCCTGTCCATGTATGTCCTAGGATAAGATTAATGCATTTCTGTGATGGTGGTTAAAGGGGTGGTCAAAGTGGCAAAACTTAAATGTAAGCGGTAAAAAAGTGCTGGCTGGGTAAGGTATGAAGTTTGGAGATAAGTGGTGCTAAAAATGTGAGAGGCAAAGCTAGGAGAGGAGTGAGGCAATGGGACTTCCAGTGCTGGGACTAAATAAGGAGTGCAAAGATAATTTCAGCCTTTTTCTGCTTCTTTTATTGTCCTTGGGGGGGGGGGGGGGGGGGGGGGGGGGGGGGGGGGGGGGGGGGGGGGGGGGGGGG
>JAVKLA010000053.1:5836918-5870815 GCA_034782735.1 Sagittarius serpentarius | reverse complement strand
TCTTTCCCCCCCCCCCCCCCCCCCTTTTTCTTTTTGGCTATCATCTAGTTAGCCTGAATTTTGGATTATGTAGGTAATAGTTGTTAAAAAAAGTTTGATTTAATTAGCATCCCAAAGATTTACAAAATAACTGTTTTCTTATTTTCAGTTAATTTTCAGAAGGTAAATGAACCTGACTGCACACTTTGTTTTGACACATAACCCTGAAATATAACCATCCTCAATTTCTGTATTTGTGATTTAATTAATAAAAGATATAGTGAGCAAGCATATAGATATAGATGGCAAACATCTAAAATAGCATAAACCAAAAGATAAATTCTTGAAAAATATGATGATATTATGATTTTAAAGGGATTCCTTTAACCCCTTTCCTACAACATTCCTTGCAGAATATACATTTAGGCATTGTGTATGGTTCATATGATAACCTGATTTCACGTAAATTTAGAAAAAATATGGGGTCCTAATTCAGGACCAGGTACATATTAAGAAATTAATGAAAATAACAACCACCTCTTCCCCCCCCCCCAACTTTTTATTCGTTATCAACTTCACAGCTTATCTCCAGTGCAGCGATAACTCAAGCTATCTATATTTGCATTAACACCTCAAGTCACCTCAGCTGTAATGAAAGCCGTCACATTGCCAAAATAGAGTTAAAACTACACAGGAGGGCTGGATTAGTAACATAAAACAGTTGTATCAGCCTCTCGGAGTACTTGGGACTCCAGAGCACTACTAGGTTAATCAGGAACATGCAGCTGGCATTATTTTCCTACTGGTAGATCCTTTTTGAATTTAAAGTCCTATTTAACCTGAGGTGGAAACTTATGCATGTACATGACAATGGAGTTCTCAATGAGGTATAACTCTCCTTGTTCCACAAGCTAGCGTTGCACTGAAAACAAGAGCATGAAACAGTCAAGCACTTCAGTAATACTTATACTTCCATTGGCCCTCAATTTCTGTTTTACTTTATTCTACCATCAACCTTCTTCGTACAATAAAACACATAATCAAAGCAGGGAGCTAAGATAAAAGTGAAAAAAGGCACTAGAATCTTCACTTTGTGGTTTGTTTTTTTTTTTTTTTTTCTAACAAGCTTAGCTTTTGATCATTTCCCATTTGATCAAAGAGTGCTTTGATGCTCTTTGAAGAAGTACTGAATTATTGGAATAAAGATATAGAATTTGATTCACATTTTCATCCAAAGAAAATAAGTGAAAGAGCTGGGCTGGTAGTTTGCAGTAGATATGTCTAAGGATGTACAAATAATTGGGGAAAAAAAACATAAATAAGAAAGGAATATAATCTAGTTACAAACAAAAGTGAAAAGTGGGAAAGAAAGCCGAATATATGGTGTATTTCTTCTAGAAAATGTGTCTCTAACTGCCAGTCAAACTGCAATAAATGTCTTCAGCTTGGAAGAAAACGTATACTTATGAATATCAAAGTGCAAAATGTATTGCAGATCCATGCCTGAACAATATTTACCACAGCTGGAACAATTTCATTGTAAAGAATGCTAGAAAGAAAGGCAGAGAAGGCTAGGAAAAAGCAAGTATAATTTTAGCCTTCTGTGTTGTTTGTAGAGTTGCATAGTAAGTGAGGTGGGTTCTTTGTGGGTTTTATTTTGTTTGTTTCTTTGATGGATGAAGTGGAAATTGGTAGAAATGTCTTAGGTAAAGTGCAAACTTCTTTTCAAAGTCATCAAAATGAATGTATGTAAAATCTGTAATTTGGAGTTAGACTCATATTTTCTGGCCTTAAGTGAAATACTTCAGTTTCATTTTGGAGGGTGGATGGTGGAGAGTAGCCAAGAAATCAAGTCAAATTTCAAAGTCCATGTTCTTTTGGCTTTTTTTTTCCTTTCCTTCTTTTTCTGCTTTTCTTCAGTTATGTGTTTTTGACCTCATAAATAACCCAGTTTCTGCTTGAAAGTGCAGATAGAAAATCCTGGAAGTTGCAGGAAGAAAAAGACTGCTGTTCGTGTCAACTATGACATATATGTTTTGGTCAACTCACCTTTGTTGTGGAACAATTATATAATGAATAATTTGTCTAACTCATAATTATTGATTTAATAATGAAACAACTTTAGAAGGTAACTATTGATTACTCCTATTTTAGGGAAAATGGCTACAGTGTTGAAGCTGTGTCTACCCTTGTCCTGGTTTTGGCTAGGGCAGAGTTAATTGTCTTCCTAGAAGCTGGTACAGTGCTGTGTTTTGGATTTACTATGAGAATAACGTTGGTAACACACTGATGTTTTAGTTGTTGCTAGGTAGTGCTTGTCAAAAGTCAAGGACTTTTCAGTTTCCCATGCTCTGCCAGTGAGGATGTGCACAAGAAGCTGGGAGGGAGCACGGCCTGTTATCTTCCTTTTCATTACTATTATTATTACTACTATTGTTATTATTTCAATTATTAAACCTTTCTTATCTCAACCCACAAGTTTTACTTTTGTTTTGATTCTCCTCCCCATCCCACCATGGAGGGGGAGGAGTGAGCAAGCAGCTGCATAGTGCTTGGTTGCTGGCTGGGGTTAAACCACAACAACCCCAAAGAAATTTTCATGGTAATCACATTTTAGATCTCTGTGATTTGATTGAAGCAGTGTTAGTAGAAGTTCTTGGTATTCAATCTTTTAAGCAAACTCCTTTCCTTTAAAAGACATTCCCAAATAACTTTTTTTTTTTTAAAGTAGTTGTCCTGGTTTCAGCTGGGATACAGTTAATTTTCTTCCTAGTAGCTAGTACAGCGCTGTGTTTTGGGTTGAGTATGAGAAGAATGTTGATAACACCCTGATGGTTTCAGTTGTTGCTCAGTTGTGTTTAGACCAAGTCAAGGAGTTTTCAGCTTCTCCTGCCCAGCCAGCAAGAAGGCTGGAGGGGCACAGGGAAGGTGGGAGGGGACACAGCCGGGACAGCTGACCCCAACTGGCCAAAGGGGTATTCCATACCATGGGATGTCATGCGCAGTTTGGGGCGGGGGGGGGGAAGAGAAGTACTGCTCGGGCGTCGGTCGGTGAGTGGTGAGCAATTGCACTGTGCATCACTTGTTTTGTGTATTCCAATCCTATTATTATTGTTGTCACCGTTTTGTTATTAGTGTCATTGCTAGTTTCTTCCTTTCTGTTCTATTAAACTGTTCTTACTTCAGCCCACGAGCTTTATTTCCCGATTCTCTCCCCCATCCCACTGGGTGGGGGGGAAGTGAGTGAGCGGCTGTGTGGTGCTGAGTTGCTGGCTGGGGTTAAACCAGGAAAGTAGTATGAAAGGATGAGGAGTCTTCATAAATTCAAGCTGATGTTTATTGTAGGTGGTAGGATCAGACTCGTGTTAGAGAGCTTGTAAGGTTAATTTGGCTGACAGTAAATACATCTAACCAGGCTTGGATGACAAATGAGATCTGTGTTAAATAAACAAAAGCAAATTTGGGAAAGAAACTCTGAAAAAAAAACAGACAAAATCCAGACAACAAGTTCTTGAACATGCAGAAGATTTGAACAGCAGAAAGCAGAAAGAATACACCCTGAGAAAGAAGAAAGATGCTGCATATTTCGGGGAAGGAGGGGTTGAAAATTTATTTTCTTTGTCCCAGTAGTGCATGGAACACAAGAGCTCAAAATGGAAAGGACAATACAGCTGACTTCTACGCCATCTGCCCAGCAGAAACCAAGCTATTGGAAGCAGTCTGAGATGATGACTTCAAGTATCTTGCAGGTCTTTCAGGCCTTCTCCTCAGAAAATTGCTTGACTTCCTAACTCACTGAAGTCATCTTTATCATCCTGATAGTCTTTTTAAAGAACTCTTGGAATACCAGGGAAATTTCAGAAAATTGGAAAAGTGCTGATTTTTGAAAATAATAATTTGAAGATGAGCTGGATGATGTGAAGTTGCTTCACATGGATACATTTAAAAAAAAGGTTGTAATATGCACAAATGCGAAGTGAAGCATTTAAGAATGAGGACCACTGAAGATTTGAGAGTGAGGAAAGCTGCAACTGAGAAAACCCTAGGAACTGTAAAGGTGAGTGAATGAAAGAAAACCACAATACAGGGCTGTGGCTAAAAGTGTTAATATCATTCTTACATGTTAAAAGGGAGTAGGAGTGAGTAGCTATTATCCATCTGTGAAACACAAGAGCGGAATATTGCACACAGTCTGTTACTCAGATTTTAAATGGATATTTTGTAATTAGTACAGGTGAATACCCCCCCCCCCCGCTATACCTATTTAAAGAGACAGAAAAAATGTCTGTCATTGGGCGAGGTCAGTCTGAGGAATATGTACAGAGTTGTCCACCACAAATTCAATCCATATTCATTTTGAAATTCCTTATTAAATCATGGTATATTTCTGTGTATACACTCTTTTCCAGAATGAAAATGCCTTTCTTTTAATTTAGCTGAGTCATTTCTACTTTTCAAATTATGATAGGAATCTTTGTTCTTAGTCACTGATAAAAAGCGTGTACATTTTTAAGCTTCTGTTCCCTCTGAGTGTGTTTTTTCTCCTATGGCTTTGGCTCTGAAGACAGTGCTCTGGTTTCTTTGCAGGCTTGCTTTTCCATTGTCATAAATTTGATCTAAAAATGCTCCAGCTGAATTCTTGTTTGGCTATACTTGCTAAAGAGCGAACTTCCTTTTTGTTTTGTGGTTCTCAAAAAAAAAAAAAAAGAACTAAACACCAGGCAGCCAGACTCAGGGAATACAAAATAAATAGAACAATCAATAGCAAGCATAAAATACTAGATTGAAGTAACAGAAAAATTAGCATACAGAACAAAGAATGTGATGTTTTCATAGAAAATATTTGTTACTCTCTTGGGGGTACTATACTGATGTATGGTAACTACTTTTGCTACTTTTTCTTGAAAACCCCTAAATAAAGTTTTATATATGAAAATAAATTTTAGAAAAAGATGGATCCACCTGACATTTCAAATGGTAAAGAAAACTCCAATAAAACTGGAAGAGACCTTCTGGAAAGAGATTTTACATGAGAAATTATTGAATGATGTAGTTGAAATGAAAATTATAGGAAAACATAAACCATGCAGATTTTAACTTGAAGTACAAATACCATACGATATAAATGCATTCTGTGTCATTGGGGCTTTTTAATAATACTATGGAGGATATGCTTTGTTTTTGATGCAAATCCCGTCAGAGTTTATTTCCAGTTGCTTCAAAGGATTCAGGCTAATCTGCAAGCCTCTGGCCTATATCAGACCTACACTGGTAAAAGAAAAACTTACCCTAGGTAGATCACTTCTTTAGACTGAAGACACACGTGAGAGAGACAACCTGACCCAAAGAAACCTGCTGAAAGCCAAAAAATTGTGAATACCAAATGTTCTCCAAACCAGTCACAATACATACAGATGTAGAAAGTAATTTCTTTCCACGTTTTGAGGATGACAGATGTTTGCAATGGAGTCACGCATCTATAAATGATTTACTGTGGTATTCCGGTCACTCTTGTAACAGAATAAAAATAACATGCATATTCCCATATACGTCTCCTAAATTGCTTTCATGTCTCTTTTCTGCTACAGAAAACCTATACAAAAGAGTAGTCTCCATATTCTTATTTCAATACAAATTTATTTTCCATTTTGAAACTCATTATTTCTTCTATGAAACAGAAGATAACTGTTTTGGTTTTTGTGAAGCAAAACTTATAATGCCTCAAGCTTGCAATCATATCACTGTTCTTGCAGTTATGTTTGTATGAAGCAACACTGATGCAATTGCTTTCATGTTGAACCTAGATATATATATTTTTTTTTCTTCTGATATGTGTCTGCAAAAGTGCCTGCTACTTGCCTCTCCTACTGTATTCGAAGTTATCATGGTGCTAAATTCCAAAGGCTCCAGTTTCTTATTACTGTCCAGTCCAATTTATCAAGCACATTGAACTGACAAGTGCGAGACAAAGTTCTTGTTGCCCTTGAGCTGGCAAAGACTGGTCTGGTCATCTGAAATTCAAACTAAGGTTTATAGCTGGATATTACAGTTTCATTTGGTGATTTTGTTTTTAAGCAGTGAATTGTTTTGCATATATTTTGATCCATAAGCAGAAAAAACAGATTTATGCTGGAAAATGAAGAAAGGTCCTAATATATTCTGAACGAAGATAAACACGTTTAATTCAGCACACTGTATCTATCACAGACACAAGTGCTGTTGGTGGGGAGAACTCCACAAAAATAATTCTATCTCTTGTTGACATGTCTTCAGGTCTCTGAGCAATCACTGGCTAATTCCTTGAAGGTGAGCCAGTCAGATACAGAAACAGGTTTACGTGGTTAACCATAGGAGCAAATAAGTATGATCCTTGCCAGGTTAGTCCAGTGTCTGTGTTCCTTTTGATGATGGATAGGGCATGTAAAAAACAGATAAAGCTAAAACCACTGAATGTTCTATAATAGGCTATATACATTCTGGGCTGAAACAGAAAATGCATGGTTTTCAGCCCCCATATTATAGAACTGTCTAGGGGCAACACACCTATTTATATTTGAAGAAATATCCAGCTCCAGCAATAAGAAAAGCACTCAATAAGTCTGAGCATGATCAGGTAAGCGCTTGTGAGCCTGATATGCTGATTTTAAAAGTTCAGCTGAGACATGAAATTGATTGTGTGATTCTGCTGAAGGGCAAAATGAAATGGGCTCACAAAAAATGTCCTCTGCATACAAAAAGTACATTCCAAGTTTCAGAGATACAGGACTCCCTTTCTTTATTTAAGGAAAAGATTATCACAGAATCATAGAATGGTTTGGGTTGGAAGGGACCTTAAAGACCATGTAGTTCCAACCGCCCTGCCAGGGGCAGGGACACCTTCCACTAGACCAGGTTGCTCATAGCCCCATCCAGCCGGGCCCGGAACACTTCCAGGGATGGGGCATCCACAGCCTCTCTGGGCAACCTGTGCCAGTGCCTCACCGCCCTCACAGGGAAGAACTTCTTCCTTATGACTAATCTAAATCTACCCTCTTTCAGTTTAAAGCCATTACCCCTTGTCCTATCACTACACTCCCTGATAAAGAATGGTTGTGGCTTATCCTGTGTAAACAGGTGCAAGGAGATCCATTATTACTCTGAGCAGGACACCTAAGAGACATTGCAGAGCATTTGATGACTGACTTATCTTTTCGTCCTCTCCCCTTCCCCTTACTACGCAGCTGAATGGAGAATTAACTCCAACAAACCAAGCTGCACCACTGAAACTAGAAAAGTAATAGAGTAAAAAATGGTAACAAGTTGAGAATAAATGCAGATTAATTCCCCGCCTTGGAGTTTAAAAAGAATTAGCGACAGAACTTCCTGTTCTGTTCCCATGGTAGTACAGCTCTTTGCTCTCTTGCTACTGACTGCCATGGAACATTCAAATCTGATCCTACATTAGTGAATCTTAGTAATAGAGATTTATTCTTAATAACTGAAAACCACATACTTCCAACTGGTGTGTATTGTGTATACATATAAATGAATCACAGTAAAAATAAATTCAAATATTTTTAAGATGTTTGTAATTTGAAGCTCAGAATGGGTATAAAAAAATTGTGGGTCTCCTTCATAAAGAAAACACCCAGATGGGCTCACCATCTACACTCCATATGGCACTCTGTCCCTCTGTTCTGGATCCTGCTCTGCTCACAGTGTAATCTGTATGGACCTTACTTAATTGGTTTTCTATTCCTGCAACATTTACTAGCTCTGTTCATAGCTTTCCATCAAACATCCACTTATTGCTGAGAGACTACATTATTATATAATGATTTCCTAGATTGTTGGAAATGTGAAAGCTTTAATTTCTTTGTGTGTTAATCAATGCTGTGGTTTTGTCCGTTAGTGGTGAGGTAGAGAACACTCACACAGCCCCAAGATGTGCAATTTCAGCCAACTTGTGATTGCTCATATGCACCCTCTAAGCATAATTCTGTGTGTGCTTCCCTATTCAAGCAGAGTGCTCCTAGGATGCACAAGCAACAAAATGGAGGCCCAGGAACCTGGAGGAAGGCCATGGACATGCATCAGATGGCCTCATGTGTGTCTCCAGCTCTGAACTGGGTAAAGGGTTTAAAGGGAGCTCTGGCGTTGCTAGCACGACATTTGCAAGTTCATAGATGAGACATGAAGGACAAAGGGAGGACAAGTGTCACTCTGCTGAGGTTTTCAGTTTCCAAGGTAAATTAGCAGTGCCTGTACGCTGTGAGCTGAATGTGTGTGATGCGACTCTATGGCCCGTGGCAGGCTTAGAGTTGCTGATCCCAGATCCTAACAATTCCTACCTTTAATGCTAATTGGATCTATGCATAAAAAAAATACCTAGACAGCTAATTAAATATTGACACAATGCATAGCAGTGATACCCAAATCATACCTTGCTAGTGTTCCTAAGGGGTATAACTCTAACATATGATGTTAGCTAGTTGTTTTGAATGCTACATTCAGTTCTGATTGCCCTGTCTCCAAAAAGATTAAGCAAGAGGATGCAGTGCGGTATGATGAAATACCATAAGAATGTGACAGATTAAAAAGATAAAAATATGGGAAAAGAGGGAGAATTTTCAGTAATGACTATATGGTAAAAGTGCAAGAGGATAAAGAGAAGGAAAAGACTATTTTGATATACCTTTTGTTATACAGTACCAGGCTATAGTTCAATAAAACAGAAGCGTTACACTTAAAACTAGGGAAAACACTCTACTTCGTACACATTGCGACCACCCTGTGAAACTCTCGGTCATTAAGTATTTCTACAGTGAGGAGAGTTGTGGGATTCAGAAAAGAATCAAATACTTATACTGATGGTGAAAATGCCCAGAAATTTGTTAGACATTATATATATTTTCTGTATCTATAGATTTTTTATTTTTTGTGTGAAAATATGTCTATATCTGGTAGAAATTTAGCTAGCTGCTGACCAATAAGATTTAGGATGAAACTTGTTATGTGTGTATATATATATATATATATACACACACACACACATTACGTCACAAAAACCCCTAAGAGTTTTTTGGCATCTTTCTTGAACTGTGCATAGCAATAAGAAGCATGAGGCAAGCCTTGGGATTGGTGACACAATAACAGAAAATTCATGAAATAGAGGCATACTGAAGGACAAAGGGAAAAATCAGCATCTTTTTTTTGGCAGTCAGTATTTCTTCTACATAGCATAGCTTATACAAGGGAAAATATCTGTGATAAATTATACCCTATTATATCCTTTAATTTTTATTGCTGTCATGATGCTGTCATGACACCTGATAAACTGCTGCTTGTGTCTGGTTCAATGACAAACTGTAACTGCTTCTTTTTCTTCCCCTTGCTCTTCCCTTTCCCCTTTCCCCCACCTCTAAGAATAATTTAAATAGATGACCACTACAAACCATGTGACAATTTCTCACCATATTTATTTTCAGATATATTATATTCATACTTATAGGTTTACAGGTGTAAATGTGTTTGTTTTTTGGGCTCCAGATTTGCTTGCACTGCTCACACAGTTCTACGTGCACCTCAGCAGCCTACGTACATTGCCATTGCTACTACGTCACAGAACCACAGAACCTCCGGAGATCATCTAGTCCAAACTCCTGCTCAAAGCAGGGTTACCTAGAGCAGGTTGCTCAGGGTCGTGTCTAGTCAGGTTTTGAATATCGAAAAGGAGGAATATGGCACAACCTCTCTGGGCAGCCTGTGCATTGCTGTCACCCTCACAGTAAAAAAAAAAAAAATAAATTTCTCGTGTTTAAACAGAATTTCCTGTAGTTTAGTTTGTGCCATCTTGTCTAGTAATCGGGTCCTGTGGAGAAAAGTCTGGCTCCATCTTCTTTACTCCCCCCATCAGATATTTATAAACATTGAAAAGATCTCCCCTGGGGTATTTCTTCTTCAGGATAAATAGTCCCAGCATTTTCAGCCTCTCCTTGTATGACAGATGCTCCAGTCCCTTAATCATCCACTCCAGTTATGTCCCTGTCTTGTACCGGAGACACACAGCACTCCAGATGTGTCTCACCAGGGCTGAGCAGATGGGAAAGATCATCTCCTTCTACCTGATGGCAACGTTCTTCCTAATATAGTCCAGGAGGCTATTGGCCTTCTGTGCCACAAGGGCACATGGGCCTGGGCTGAAGTTCAACTTGTTGTCTACCAGGACCCCCAGGTCCTTTTTGGCAAAGCTGTTTTCCAGCCAGTTTGCAGCCCATACTGGTGCACAGGGTTATTCCTATGCAGGTGCAGAACTTTGTTTTTCCCTTGCTGTCCTTCATGAGATTCCTGTCAGCCCATTTTTCCAGCCTGTTGAGGTCCCTCTGAATAACAGTCCAACCATATGGTTTATCAAGCACTTCTCCCAGTTTTTGTATCATGTCCAAACTTGCTGAGGGTGCTCTCCGTCTCATCATCCAAGTCGTTAATAAAGATGTTAAACAGTATTTGCCCCAGTATTGACCCTTGGGGTACACCACTAGTGTGTCTTGGATTGCTGGTGCCCTTCCGTGTTGTCTCTCTGGGAGATACCGGGGTTGTCCAAGTCCCCTAAGAGGATCACTGGCTGCAAAAATGAAGTTATCTGAAGGTCTCATCTACTTTTTCCTAATCAGGTGTTCTGCAGCAGACATACATACACAACAGTATCACCCACTTTGGTCTGCCCTCTAATCCTGACCCATAAGGTCTCAGCCAGCTCATCATCCATCTGAAGGAAGAGCTCCATGCGTTCCTTCTCCTCTTCCATAAAGGGTGACTCTCCTTACTTGTCATCCTGGCCTGACCTTCCTAAAGTGGAACATATATCCATCCATTGCAGCGCTTCAGTTGTGTGAGTTATCTTACCACACCCCTGCGATGAGTTCATAGCGCTGCAACTGCAGACCGACCTCTAATTCCTCATTTGTTCCCCGTGTTGCATGTGTTAGTGTGCAGGCACTTCAGAGAGGCACCTAGCTGTGTTTATTTCCCAGAAAGGATACAAGCGCCTTCCCCATGATACTGTCTTCTCTTGTAGGCACTCCTTTATTTCTGTGCATATGCTTGAAACGGACCCCTTTCAGCCTCGTTTTCTTGATCATGAGGATGCTCCAGTCCACATCACCCCGCACCCTTTGCTTACCAACCTGGTCCACCATTTTCTCACTTGACTGTTGGTTGTTGACTCTCTCCCGTTGTTCCTACTTTAAAGCTCTCCTCATTTGCTTGCACAGCCTGGTGGGAAAGATGCTTTTGACCCACTTTGTAAGGCAGCTCCTGTCTCTTCCCAGCAGTCATCAGTCCTTGGAGAGACCCATGGTCATAAAAACTGCATCCCTCTTTCCAATAACACGTGTGCAGCTGGTTGTTTACCCACAGGATCAGTGGGTCAACAGCAGGATCAAGGAGAAAACCACCTGTGCCCTTCATGATCACCCCCAGAGCCATATAATCACGTTTGATACGCTCCAGGTCTTCCCCGTCACGTGGAAGAGCAAGAGAGTTAATAGTCTAAGGGCTGATGAAACCCATCAATCTTTTTGCAGCATCCCAAATCTGAGCCCTGGCAAGCAGCAAACTAACCCAGGTGGCAGGTCGGGGCAGCTGACAGGGACTTTAGTCTCTTTCTCACCATTTCTGATGCTGCAGAGTCTGCTGATCTCCTGTCGCAGCTCCTTCACTTGGCAAGACAGACCCTCTACCAGTGCGCTCCTCCCGCAGGTAAGCAGCCCACCTCCTGCTGCCCCAGCCTCAGCAAGAGAGCCCAGGTGTCCCTGCAGCCCCAGACTTGGGAGATGCATCCGCACTCGAGTCGAGACCTCAGATGTGCTGGGGGAAATGCTCCGGTGGCTGCTGGGCACTGTGCCCTGCAGCATGTCTCCACCACTGCTGAACAGCACACACACTGTCCTCGGCAGGGTTTCTTGCCCCCTCTATGCACCCTCCTGCATCAACTGTTGCCTCTTTTATATGCAACCCATCACCACAGTAAATGAATTGTTAGTCTGATCTAGCAAGTTCCTAGATGTTCTTTGTAACTCGGCAGTGGTTTTCTTCTCCTGGCCTTATTACAGTGTCAGCATAATTCTTTGTGGTCTTATTTATTCAGGAATAAGTTAGGTCTGGAGAAAGAAAGGGGTGAGGGCAGGAATGGATACACATGATCTCAAATATGAGCAGAATGTCAGACTTTCAAGAACCTGATCAAAACCAGAGAGGTGTATTAACCTGTTCCATACCACGGAAGATGTGACCTGGGCAGGGAATAATAAAAAAGGGGATAGCAAAGACAAATTAAACTTTTTTTTTTAAAAAACTTTCACTTTTCTTAGGTCATACAGACTCACGTTCTAGTGTCTAGGGAGTTTTTCTTTACTGTAATTTGAGATAGAGTGGCAAAGACCTCACTTACAAGCAGGGAAAGGGAATAGCCTTTAAAATGTCATTCTGCCACAGGTAGCAAGAAGTATTTATACACACCGATTAGCAGCCAGTGTCTTTTTAATGAGAAATGGGATGTCATTTGTCACTGTAGCAGACCCTGCTGCCATTGTTCTCTACTGTATTTTTAGCAACTGCATAATAAATAACATCTGAATATAACAAAGTGAATAGCTGGATTGTGCCCAAATGAGGAAACGTACAAAAAAACCCCCATCAAACCCTCAAACTGGTTATCACTGAGGAATTAGAAATCTACCCTAATTTTTTTCATAGTGACTACATTCTCTACTGGTAACATATAGTACCAGTATATTAAAAGATTTATTCCATTCTAATTCATTATTTTAAATGTTAACATTACATTAAAAAATGGAAAAGAAATGTAGATCTGTTCATGCCATGTGGGTGGAGGGGAGACAGGGTTCCATGAATGTGGAATCATTTTACACATCATGTGGCCCTGAGTGCTACCAGAGTGTCAGAAAACAATGAACGAAGACCAAAGTCCCAGAGTAATTTCTTTTTTTTTCCCCCCAGATACATTTAGGCTCCTTTATTCTAGTTAATACATCATCGTCCCAGCTGTCTTTGAAGTAGATGTGAATTTAGACATTTATGTTAACAGAAGCACTATTGGACCCTGAGTAGTTGAAATATTCTGGAAAACCTCACTCCTCACCATGAATATTGCCCAAAAGTAGATGGCTTGGACAACATTTTTATACAGTGGACACTGTATTGACTTTACAATAAAATATGATGATAGCAAGTCTAGTCTGGCTGTATCTGGTGCAGCATAGCTCTTGCCATTAGAGTTTCTGACATGTTCAGTATCTATGCTCCTAACAAAGTAATGAAAAGTAAGCCTCTAGATTTAGTTGTTCACCTGAGCACTGGGCAGAACTGTGACCTGAATGTGACCCTCATAACATAAGAAAGCACTGATTTTATGGATTTTATGACCGTTGAGTTTGTGATTTCTTCCCCCCCACCTCCAGATTTTCATAGCAACAAGACTTTGAACCAATTACTTCATTATTAAAAGAAAGATGTCAGAGAAGAGGAAAGGTAAATAGTACTGAAGTCCATGACTCTGGTGTTCATGAAAAATACTGAAAATTTATAAGGGCCCATCTTTGTATATCGTAAGTTTACTTTATTCTATACATATGAAGAGAATATTTTGTTTAAATGATACAATATACTGGTGCTTTATCTTACTCATTGCAAAAATCTAAATATAGTATGAATTTTAACAGGTCACAATTCTGATATACATTATAGTTAGATGCATAATTTTGCATATTGAGACTCAGTGGGTTGAATGATTAGGTCAAACGTCAATCTGAGGTGGGATTTTTGTTTTAACATCAGTTCTAATCACTGATTTTCAGACTTTCAAAAAAGGCCTAAGTGGATGTGGATTCACGTTCTTGCTACATATATGTTTCTACAAATGGAAACTGATTTATTTTTACCTTGTTATACAGCAGCAAAGATCATGGATATATATTTCTTTGATGAAAATTTGTTGCTAGAGGTAAGCTCCAGATTTTTCATGTTTTCTGCATATATTAGTTGCATGTCATGTAACCATATAAGGTTCATGAACATGAAAAGGGGAAAATGATGCAAATACTGTAATTATGAACTTCTTGCATTTTCAGTGAGGATTGTAAAGAATACATAAGGTAACTGTGACAGTTAACTGCTATGACATCATTAGTTACAACCCATGGAAAGAGGTGAGCCAGAGGAACAGTAAATGCAGGAACTTGCTCTTGAAAGCAAGAAACCACTCAGCAAAACAGAACTTTCCTTAGCTTTAATTCCAGCACTGACAAAACTTCAGTTGTGCTATAAAGGACTGTTTGTGGTTTCTTCAGGAAGCCATGTATAACAGCTTAGATAGGTGAAGTGGACAGACTTAGCAATATTTAGATACAGATAGTAATGCTGTTCAACCTAGTGACAGCTACAGGGTGCTCCTTCTCCAAAAGGAGGCTTCTGCAGTGAGGCAGCAGATGTTCTCACTACGGGCTCTTCATCATTCAAAATTCGTAGGTGGAATTGCTGTTTTTTCCTCACAGTTTTTGAGAGCATCTAGACATGAATGCAGAAGTTGCTATTGCTTCAGGTCCTTTCATGGGACATTTGAGAAGCCAGGCAGAGCGGAAAAACTTGTGTACACATAGAAGGGCTAACACCATCAAATGGTAGTAACGATAGTACTGATCGATTGCCCCATGTTTGCTAAAGTGCGATAAAAGTCTAAACCCCCAGGCATCATACAGTAGGCATTCTCTGTAATGTTAAAACAGTTTGCATAGTGCAGTAAAACATAATTAAGCAACACTGAGTTTGTTATGAATTTGGCAACAATTCAGATGTTTCTCAATAGTTTGAGTTGTTCATTAGCATGAAAAATAACTGTCTTTGTCACATTTACATTCATCTTAGAAGTATGTAATGAGGGAAAATAGCAAGAAAACATATAAAAGCTGTCTGCATAAGAAAGCAATAGCAGTTAAGAAATATAATAAAATGAACATAACTACCTAGAATTATACGCTAATTAGAATGATTTGTTTGCCCAGAAAAACAGAGTTTGATCTAAGCTCTCGGTTACTTACTGGTGAGCACAGACTGTTGGGCAAAGGGCAGATAAACCTTCTAGATCCACCTACCTGTCACAGTGATCCCATTCATAGTGCTTTTATATGTGATGTTGAATTGGTTACCTGAACCAAACATTTTACTGAATGTTTAAGCACCTAAATACATGATTTAATTACTGAGCATGGAGAACCCTCATCCCTCTCAGTGGTAATAATGAGCCTTTAAAAAAAAGTTATTTTAGCTTTTTATATAGGAACGGAGACTGGAAGAAAGTAATTACTGAGTCACTGAATGCAGTGTTCCACAGCTGTAGGCAAGCATTAAATGCAGCGGTTTCCATTCCCTTTTAGCAAGGCACTACAGCTGCCACCTCTTCTTTTCAGCGTGAAACAGGATTCCAGGAAACAAGCATTAAATAACCTTTAACATAGATTTGGTTTTTTTTCCCCTTTCATCACTTAAACAAAATCAACATATTTTATTGTCATTGCTTCTGAAAACCTTGGACCAGCTGCTGTGTTGTTGAACTAATCACAGTCTAGCTTAACCTTACTGACTTTAGAGGCATTAGTTGGAATTACAGTAGGATCACATGGTGCATACATAGTTAGGACCACTGCGGAGATACCATTAGAATATTTTTGTCTGCAAGAAATATGCAATATAACACAATGTATCATAGGGACTTTCCAATACATTACGGCACTTACAGCTCCACTTAAAGTTCTGGGAGAAGAAAAAAAAAGAAGAGAAAAATGGGCTAGAAGCCTTAAAAGAGTCTGTCTTACTTTAGTTAGTTCTTTTTAGTTAGTACTTTTAGTTAGTACTATGTAATACAGTTTTTGTAGTTTTCTGAATCATCTGCCACCCTTTAGCACTGAAAACTTCATTAAAGTGTTTTGCTGCCTATAGAAAGAACTTTCAGTCTATTTTATTTGCTAGTTAACTAAAGTGTACAGTTTCCCTTTCTTCCTTTTCATGGCCAATTAATTTCCCTTATAAAGCCAATCAATTTTCTAACCACTAACCAATGTCACTCCATTAGACCAAGAGTTAGAAGCTGTTCCCAAGCTACATCTCTGTGAACTCTGTTGATAAAATGGTCTTTCTCAACACTGACGAGGGCCACAACACTAAGAACCTGGGGACTCCTATTCACCTAAAGCGAAGCAAAGTTAAGTAATTTTGCACACAAACTATGCATCATGTGCATTCAAGTGTAACTGCCAGCATTTTGAGAATGGCTGTGGGGTGCACGGCCTGGCATGGAGCGTGGCACTCCCTGGTGCCAAACTGGCTCTAAGGGCTGTATGTTATTGCACAAAGGCTGATGTAAATTTCTCAACAGTTCCCAGTGGTCTGTTCCAAGACTGAGGGACTGGCATAATGCAAGGACCTGTGCTGTACATCAGTCTTCATCAGAAGATTAGAATGTGGGATGCCCAGAGAAAATGGTGTGAGTTTCATTGCACTGGAATGGGGGATGTTCCTCAAAGGTAGAACAGAGACTGCATTTCTTATTAGCATTCAAAATCACAGAAGGATTTATAAAGAAAGACAAAGAGAGTGACTTTAGGATCACAGGAAGTGTCGACTTAAGGATCGGTCATAACTGTCAAGTAGTTACAGAAGCCTAAGTAACATTATGATTTAAGAAAGAAATATAAGCTGTTTTCTGGAGAGGAGTGGCAGAGATCTCCTCTACCTCCAGGGTGACAACATCTGTAAAGACAAGGTTCCTATGCAAGAGAGACAACTGAGAATTTTCTTGGAAAAGCTTTTGTTGTTTTAGTGAAATATCTATGTGCAAAACTCAGTAATTTCCATATGATGTATGTATCAGGCTTGGGTGAACCTCAAATAAGGAGAGGAGTAGGGACTCAGACTATCCTATGGTTTAATGCACTGACACTCATGGTATTTACTTGGTAGGTGAGAGAATCATACTTGGAATTGTCATGCTTTACTCACAATAGATGCTTAAATCTCTTACGTTTGTTTCAAGTAAATACTTCTATTAGGTTACAGATCATCACGGAGTAAAATCTGCTCATTCATCTTTGCTGGAGATTCTCCACATTTTGTGAGTAATTCAATATGTGATAAAGCCCTGAGCTTTCTTAACTTAAACTTTCAGCTTTCCCAAATGAGGTGGAGCAGCTGCACTCTTACTAACTCTCTCTTTCTTCCTGTTCTTCTCCCTCTTTTCCCTCACTTCTCTTTTGAAAGTTTCATTTCACGGAGAGTAAAAGTAATTTTAAATCATAAAAATTATTTCTTAACTTGCACTGGCAGGCATGATGGTTTGGTTTTTTTGTTTGGTAGATTCATGTATCTCTTGAGCTGTGTAAAGTAAGATAGATTTTATCTTTGAATATCTGTTCAAAATATATATCCAGGAATTGTATGGCCCAGGACCTGCATGGCAAAAGGGATGGACACATCAATGGAATCTCCTCAAATTAATAGAAGCTGACAAATTTACTGATCTAGAGCTAGGATCTGAATTAAGGGATTTAATATCTAGCAGGTGAATTTGGACAGACAAATGTCTGTGGCCTTAGAAATGCCAAGGATCAGCCCAAGTTCTCTCAGGTAAGAGAACAATTTCTACTGGTATTGAGATAATTAATACATAGAAATCAAGTCCAGCGCTTATTGAAAATGGTTAAGTTCAGAGGATTGCTATCTCAACTGAGGTATAATAGGAATAATTTTGATCATGAGTATTTCTTACAAATTCTAATTTCTCTATGATTCAGCAATGGACACACCTTTATTTGTTCAATTTTCCCATGAAAATTCATACAAACTCCTTTTTGGTCACACAAATATTTGGAGAAGAGCTTCTATGCATGTGAATAATGTTACTGGAGCATGAATGATCATATTTTTGTGCAAACAAGGGTATTCATGCTGCAATTTCTTAACTAGCTCCCCTACATAAAAAGGCTTTGTGCATCTATGAGTTATGGGTTAGCAATAAGAGGGAGAAAAAGAGTGTTTCAAAATATAAGAAATAAATAAGCTGTTGGTGTGAACTAACATGAGCAGAAAAATTGGAATTAGGGGATCATTGTCCAGTAATAGCAATGAAGAATCACTAAAATAGCTGTTCTCTGCTACTGGGAAGAAAACAATACTGTTCTGAAACATTCGGCGGATCAGCCTCATCTCAGTCCCTGGGAAGGTGATTGAACAACCAATCCTGGAAACCATTGTTAGGCACATGAAGGACAAGGAAGTGAACAGGAGCAGTCAGCATGGATCCACCAAGAGGTAGTCATGTTTGACCAACTTGCTAAGCTTCTATGATTAAATGGCTGGCTTGATAGATGAGAGGAGAGCAGCAGATATGGTTTCCTAGACTTCAGTAATGATTTCAGTGCTGTCTTCCGTAAGATCTTCATGGAGAAGTTGTTGAAGCATGGGCTCGGTGAGCAGACAATGAGGTGGATTGAAAACTGGCTGAACAGCCTGGCCTAGAGGGTGGTGATCTGTGGTACAAAGTCTCACTGAAGGCCAGTAATTAGCGGTGTACCCCAGGGGTCAGTAGTGGGTCCAGTCCTGTTCAGCATCTTCATTAATTGTCTGGATGATGGGGCAGAATGTACGCTCAGCAGGTTTGCTGATGACACAAAACTGGAGGAGTTGTGCTGCCATCCAGAGGGACCTTAACAGGTTGGAGAAATGGGTCTGACAGGAACCTCATGAAGTTCAGCAAATGGAAGTGCAAAGTCCTGCTCCTGGGGAGGAACAGCCCCAGGCATCAATATATGCTGGGGCCCGCCTGGCTGGAAAGCAGCTTTGCAGAAAAGGACCTGGTGGACACCGAGATGACCATGAGCCAGCAATGTGCCCTTGTGGCAGAGAAGGCTAATGGTGTCCTGGGCTGCATTAGGAAGAGTATTGCTAGCAGGTCGATGGAGGTGATCCTTCCCCTCTACTCCTTCCCCTCTACTCAGCACTGGTGAGGCCACACCTGGAGTGTTGTGTCCAGTTCTGAGCTCCCCACTATGAGAGAGACACAGAAGTACTGGAGTGGGTCCAGCAAAGGGCCGTAAGGATGATTAAGGGACTGGAACATCTGTTACAGAAGGAGAGATAGAGAGTTGGAACTGTTTGGCCTAGAGAAGAGAAAGCTCGGGGGAGGGGGGAATTTATTGATGTATATAGAGACCTGAAGGGAGAGTGCAAAGGGGATGGGGCCAGGTTCTTTTCAGTGGTGCCCAGTGCCAGGACAAGAGAGAGAATGGGCACAAACTGAAACACAGGAGGTTCTGTCTGAGCATCAGGAAACACTTTTTTCTGTGAGGGTGACTGAGCACTGGCACAGGTTGCCCAGGGAGGAGGTGGACATATTTAGAAGCCATTTGGACGTGGTCCTTGGCAGCTGGCTCCAGGCGGCCATGCATGAGCAGGGCGGGTGGTTGAACCAAATGACCTCCAGAGGCGCAACCTCAACCGTTTCATGATTCCGTGAGCCTCTCAACAGTCCAGAATTTAAAGCACAGCAGACACATGCCCATAGCAGAGTGTTTGAAAAAGAATCATCAATGCATGACATTCCCTTATAGGCACCACAGGATATGAATCTTTACTCACTGTAGATGTCCATACCAACATCCAGTGTTCAGTAAATAAATACTGCTGAGTTTCAACCTACTTATAATAAATCTTGGTCAATTTTTGGAGTTGCAAAAGTATTGAGATATGTCACTGTTTTAGAATAAGAAAGTATACTAAATAAATAAAATAAAAAAACCCGTAAAATGTCATATAAAAAAGATAAACTTTTCTTTTAAAAAAACAACCATATGAGTTTGTGGTTCAAGGATAAAACCTTAAGTTTAAAGACCTCTGCTTGATATTGAAATTAGTAATGCCAAGCCAAGGAAAGGGAGGAAAAAAGCAGACTAACTTGCTTCTATTGACAATAACCTTCAAGTAGGATGTCTGTGGGACCTGTACTCAAATTCTGATTTTGAAATTTCCTGTCACAGCTAATGCAGTGGTAGAGTGATCACAATTAAAATATACATTTTAATAGTTAGTAGCATCACAGTAACCTGATGTATCACACTTTATGCCTGTGTTTCAGACAGGAGAGATGTACACTAGTTGCTAACTTTATCATGGCTTCTAACACAACTATAATGAACACAGATGAAGCTGTACATGAATTTGTCACTGCTTTTCTCAGTTCAGCTGTAGTCCTTTCTATAACAATTGACTGTCATGTTGAAAAATATCACTGTTCGCATGAAAGTAGACACCTTCTGCAGGTTTGGCACACTCTTTTATTGTCCAAGTATGCATTTCCAGATGAATATTAACATTTACTAAGTGAGCCATACATTTTTACTTAGACATTTAAGCTTAAAAATTCTGGAACCTGCATCACGTGCAATAAATTATTCAAGATGAAGGGTTTTGGAAATGAATTTTGGAATATCTCACACTATTCTTGTCACTGTCATGATATTCTCATGCCGTTTCAATTTGTCCATGTTGCAAAATGAACTATGGATGAATTCACATTTCCCGGAGATTCTTCACACGTATCTAGGCCTAGGTCAAGCAAATATTGTGACACTGTACGTCACTTGAGCACATTTCCAGAGGCTTTAAGGCTCCTTATAACTTACATAATTTGCATAACTCACAGCAAAAATTAATGCAAATTAATATAACATTTCTTTGGAAAACTTACACTTTTTTACAGCTGAAGTCAAAGTTTGAGGGGAGTTTGGCAGGGCTCAGCAAAAGTCAGCAGAGAGAACAAGGTGAGCTGAGGCAGTGACACAGAGCAGCATGGCTGTTGAACAGGCAGGGCAAGAAAATCTGATCCAGCACCAAAACTGCCTGCCTGGAGTCAGCAGCAGAGTCATGTAGTCTTCTGGTAGTTGGCAGCAGTCAAAGGACAGCTGAACCAGCAATTCGTATCTTAAGGAGCAGAAAGAGGAAAATAATCAGGCTCAAAAACTCAAGACCTTATTGACCTAAATAAAACAGTTCTAAGGTAGTTTGTAAGACTATGCAATAATTTAACTAAAGGAGAAGGACAGTGTGAAATAAGCACCCCAAAGAAGATGCTACAAAACCACAAGGGAAGAGAGACAATTGCCTTTCTCTTTGGTTGTAAGTTGTGCAACCTGCGTTTCTTAAAACTGGGCACAGGCTGCCTAGATATTTGTTAATTACATATTTGACTTGCCTCCTGATGATCTGGTTCAGTTACCAAAAATGACAGTATGTACTCCTTTTGTCAAACACTACTACAGCTCCATTAACTGTTTTAGCAACATTCAATGAATCTTTCCTGAATTCCAGCTGAACTCCTATGAAACATTCCTGTTTCTGCTCCTTTGCAATCTCTGCTTCTGTTTCTCTGGGGTCTCTGCAGAATCACTGGGTGTGTGTGGGCTGTCTGCAAATTCTACCTGTCTATCTGCTTGTTGCTAAGATTTTGTTGTCATCTACCTCTTGTTTTCCTTGAAACCTCATCTTCAGGACTCTGTACTTCACAGAAATGAGAAGTAACCTTTCTGATAGTTGTAGTAATTTAAAGTTCATGAAGTATCTGTGTAGAAATAAACTGTAGTTCTACTTTATAATGGATTTCATACTTCTGAATCTCTGTTACACCATGCATTTTTTGAGTCTTTATCGGTTTTCTTGCTGCACATTACAATTTGTTCTGCTGTCTGCTGCAGTTCTGCTAAGTTGAGAATCTGCTTTCCCTTGCTAAACACGATTTCAGTGGTGATGTACTGTATTGTAAAGGAGCTAAACCCTTATAACCTCTGTAACCTTCTGAATTATCTTTTAACTGTGTTAATTTCTTTGCTCCTCAAACTCTTCAATCACAGATACCTGCGATGTTAAATGCTGAAATATAGACTCTCCTGAAAAAGAAGTTTAAACAGTTTGCAGGAGACTGTTTCTTTTGTTCATTAAATTGTGAACCATCACCAGATAAAAGCTTCTGGAGCTTCATGTGCTGTAAATACAGATTTAATGTACACGTATGACATATTACACTATGCCCCTTAACTATATTGCAAACATACACTAAGATTTTCATGATTGGTTCTCCAATAATACAGTCTCAAAGAAATGTGAATAATAATACATCAAACTCTTATAGTCAGTATCTGTAAATATAGACCAAATTTGTAATTGTGTATCACAGCTTCAGGATCTTTCTTTGTCTTTTGAATTTAACCTGCTGGTAAATGTTTAGCATATTTATGGGTGTAGCAATTACAACAAATGTAACCAGCTTCATTTTCACTTTTGATTTTCAGTTCAAGATCATGTTATTCCTCAGGAAGAACTATTTTTCTCCCCAAAGATATTTTTGATGGCAATTTTAGTGGTCTTGTTTTCTCACTCAAAAGCTCACAGCTATGTTTCCTGTCCAATATTCACTTTGGCATCAATATCCAATCTATAATTCAGAAGTGTTCCCTCCGTTTGTCGGGCAAGACGTCAGCTCTTTGTTGTCCCTGCTTTCAGCTTTTGAAGATTTAGGCTCTCTCTAGAAGTCCTTTTCAGATTTTTTGCACACTTTTCCTCTTAATATGGAGCACTGATATGCTTGTTAAGTTGCAAAATACTGTAAAATTAAGTTCATGCCGTCTAAATATGCATGTTGGATGTTTGGCTCTGAGCATGTTTCTACAGCTAATGCACTTTCTGTCCATCACAGCTTCTTGCTATTCTGTGATGTTTCTCACTTTATTTTGTCTTTCCATTTTCCAATTTCCCCTTGTGATAATCTGTTTATCCAGTGTAACTGCATCTCAGTTTTCTTCTAGCATCTTTTTGACATGTCCTTACTGCTTTTCTGATTTAGGTTTCTATCTTGTAGCTGTTGTTCCAATAGCTTTATATCTTTGATTCTAATCACTATTTGATCTCTTCTAATGGAATCAGTCAGTATGCCATAATTACACGGCTGACTTGTTCAGTGACTGTCAGTCAAACATTCCTCAAATTCAGAGAAATGAAAGAAATTCTGTTCTTTGAGAGGTGCATATGATGACAATGATGTCCTTCAAAAGTTTCATTTTTCTTGAGTACAGTATTTTTCCTGCGCACTCTCAGAGGTAGTTAGTTCTTCCATTCTCTCTTAGTACCATACTAACAAAGAAATGGAGAACTTCAGATACTGCTATATTAAAAAACATAGCTACATTTTGTGACTGTTTTTGAGTCCAGCTGGTCATGCATAGATTCAAAATCCTGCTTAAATCTATGCATGACTCTGCAGTATTGCCAGAGAACTTCAGTTACTTCTCACTCTCAATAGTATTCTTCCCTCTGTCTCTATTTCTTTGAAAACTTACTTTTTCAAGAGCTCACTTTGGTGTAATGCAACAGCTGTAGAATATCTGGTTCTAGAGCAACCGCTATGAGGTTAGAAACACTGCTTCTATATCATGTAAATCTCTTTGCTTATGTAAAAAATAACCAACTCATCAAACCTTTCCAAAGCACCACTGGGGAGAGTAATAAAACTGACTTTCTGCCAATGAAAGTATTAAATTTTGAACTGCTACTCTAATCAGACTTCCCTTGAAATGCAATTTACTTTTTTTTTTCTTTTGCTAGTCCACCTTTCCCCTTTGTCTCTTGTCCTCTATGCTCCAAGACTGTAGTCTTCCTGTGAAGCTTGTGTATGTCTTTCTATAGCAAAATGACAGTCTTGTTCAGTGCACAGTCTGACAGTAATGTTCAGCTAAAACCAATACAATAGTCACAGCCCACCTTGAAACCAGAGCCATGATTGCCTGCAAGAAGATCATATGCTTCAAGGTCACACTGAGATAAGGTACATAACTAGCTCAGATTGCAGGGGAAAGCGTTTATGCAGGGAGACATCATGGCTGTCATTTGAGATGGTATGATTTACTATGCCATCTCTGTCTATATTGTTTAGTGTGAACATTTAGTGAACTCTGTACAGCCAAAGTGAAGTTTTTGAGAAAAGCCTAGAAAAATTCCAGGGATAATTGTGGGATTACTGTTATATAACAGTGAGTGATTCAGTTCAGTTTGCTATTTTGGGCCTACTATGAGGAACTGGATCACATCACATTAGGGACACCCACAAGACGTGCTGACTAGGGTCCCTTTGCTGACCTGAGGTGAAAAGGATCATCATCATCACATCACAGAGTTTGAATGCTGCTAACAAAGTATCAGAAAGGTCATTAGGTACACTGTCAGAGTCTTCTTTCAACTTTCCCCTGAATTCCTCAGAGATCCTCGGGTCTAGGCCTTCATCTGTGAGGCTGGGAATTTCAGTCTTTGCTGCACTGCTGTATTTAGGAAAGCATGGAGAGACAAAAGTCTACTTTTGTTTCCTGAGTTAATGAATCTCAGTAACTGAATGAATTTACATCCCAATGATACCTATAGACAACAACCAAAAGCACGATGAACACGTTCTGAAGAAAGCCTGGAAGTAGGCAAGATGATCTAGAGGGGATAAAAAAATGCAGTATGCAAATGTAGGCAATGTTGAAAAGGGTGGAGTGAGCTGGCCACAGTAAGCCTATAATGTCATATGTTTTACTGAAAATACTGCTCAGTCATGTTCAGAGGGGAAATAGTTCATTTAGGTGAGAAGACATCATCTGCAATGCTAGTAATATTAAGCAGGACTTTGTTACCTTCCTCTTGTCATCAGCTGCAATTTCCTTCGTGCATGTATCCTCCTCAGCATCCTGCAGTGGCCAAGCAGCAGTCTGGTACGGAGGCTTCCTGCGAGATTCCATGTGAGCAAAGCCTGCTGTGACTCTTAGGGCACCTGCCACCCATAGGTGCTATGGTGAGGAACCTGAACATGTTGCACTGGGCTTGTCCTTTTCATATAACTTTCTGTAGGTACTGCTGGGCAGCATATAGGTCTTGACGAACCTTTTAGTACAGCACAGTGAGGTTCTTGTTTTGTTTTGTGTAAGTGTCAGGGAGAAGAGAAGACGCAGGTATCAAGCTGTCCCCTTCTTAAAGTTTTAAGTTACTTTCATATTAGTTTCCTGCCTTTGTAAGGGATGAGCTCAGTGCATAACTCATGAATGACATCTTTAGTATACTGTGTGATGTGGGTGTGCCTTCCCTCTGTTGCACCAAACTGCACAGCTTTGTCATTTCTACTGCCTGTTCATCTCCTAATTCAATGATCTGATCTTAATGAACATCTAACCCAGGCTTATGTGATTAAGAAGAAGAAGGGCATTTGAATGACATCGACTCAGCCACATTGGATACAGGCACTAAGAAACATCCTTAGGCACCTAGTCCTGTTGTGGACCTATTACTGTGTGGCATACAGTGTTCTGTGATGTGTGTCCTCGTCTCAGTTACTTATTATGTTGCTAGATATTGATGGAGAAGGAAGCTCAGACAGGTCTCTATTTCTGTGTCTGTGAGATTGTATAATATTTGGCTTAAAGCTGTACAGGAAGTTCTGAAACTATCAAACAAAAAATAGGCAGAAACAGGGAAGGTATGCAAGTGATCCAGGAAAGAAATAAAATGGTTCTTGGTTACTTTTGCAACTTACATTCTTGACAAGCTAATCTGTGAAAACACAGTAAAGAAACTAAGTGTAGGAAATCTAGTAAACAACAAAGTTCATCTTAAAACGCCACCAGTGAAACACTCCATCATTTGTCTGTTGATTCCCTCATCTATTCATCTGGTGATTACTGTAGCATTTCCTTTATCACAAAACATGGGTCACAGACCAGACTTCCTGCTGAGGAAGTCGCTTTAAAATGGCAGCCTGCACCGAGAGACATCAGAACAATTCACATCTGGGCAGATGCTGAAACAGTGCTAGGTATGATGACTGGAGTGCTCTGGGTGTTAAATAATGATCTTAGACATACCAGTAATATCTCCTTCCTCTTCAGAGACAGGAGATCTATTGCATTGGAACCTAGATGCAAATCACCCTTGTCTGGGTTTGCAAAGCAATACACTTTTGCAACTAACATGTTTATGAAAAGTTGTATTAAGCATCTTTTCCCTCCTATCTCTATCTAGGAAAGAGAATATACTCTTTTGAATGACCTCCCAAACTGAGATTAGTTGTCGTGTGGGAAGATCATGACATCCATCTATTAAGATACACCATTAGGATACAACTGGTGAAACCCTCACAAGTAAACAGCGTAGGAGCAGTTTGTTGCATGTGCCTCCATTCTGGATGCCCTTTCACTCATGGTCTGCACTTGCAACCTTAACTGTGTTGGCTGTGGGTTTCTGTCTCATGTCTCTCCTAGGTATTTCCAGGAATGTTCAGTAGGTCCTCTTCAGTACATCTTTTGAACGGAGGAAGTGATATTGACTGTGGTTGTATGTTCTTGTCTAATGACACATCTAATAACATAACCAAATTTCCTCATATTTACTGCAAGCTTGGAGTAAATGCATGTGTATATTTAGTGGATTAAAAAACACTTGGTAACTTGTTCATAGGAATGTGATTATGTGCTTGAGGTATGCCTAAGCTCAGCCAAGAATATAATGCACCATGGCATGTACATCAGCAAAATCTGAGAGGCCTAACTGTGCCTTGCAGCAAACGTAGGCAGGATGCTCAGGTTCTTAAGCAGCAATTCTTTTGTGAATCATCCTATGCAAGGGAAGTTCTTTATATGTACATAAAATCAAACTTAAGTTTCTAAGGATTATACTTTGCCTGTCCACTACTGATACCCAAAAGTAGATGAGCATTTGCCTCAGAAGGATCATTCTGAGTCATGTACAGTAAATGGTAGATGGAAAGTAAATAAGATATCTAAGTTCAGGACTGTAGATTTTTGACCACAGATGTGCTATAAAAAGAAGTGGCAGTCATAGGCTGAGTGTATGTTACTGGGTATACAGCACTGACTCCATTATATGACTGACTGCAAAGCTGATCATATAGTTTTGCAGAAGCTGACTAGTTAAATCACCTGCCGGTATATACAAGTAAGGCACTTGTGCATCCCATCTCAAATTTAGGGCTTGAAAGGGGAGAAAACATATCTATTGCAAAGAACTCAACATAAAGTACAACTGTTTGGTGCCCCTAGGAAATCCTAGGTGAGGCATTTACTGGCACCAGTAAAAGCTGGAATCAAGTTTAGGAAGCTGAAGCATAGCTGTCAAGGTTTATAACATAGGATACATTATTAATTTCTAACTGGAAATGGACTGTGCTATGCACAGTCAACTGCTTACTTTCCCCTAGTAGAAAAAATAAAATAAAAGAAATTAGCACATTTGAGAGAGCAATACCTGTAATGAAGAAGCATTAAGTTTCTTATTACCAAGATCTGTTTCTATATGGCTTAATAGGAATACCAAGATCTTTAAAGAAAAGTGTAATCTAGTCTATTTTTTCAGAAAGACTGAGTGACATATTGCCACCTTAGTGAAGGCAGTGCTCTTTGCTTTCAGAAATATGCTGCTGATTCTGTTAACATGTAAAGAAACATGATTTCATCTCAGTGAAAGCATTTATTAAATTATTAATATATAAAAGTAAAGAAATAATAAGATCTATGAAAAAGACCTATATGAAGAAAGGATTTAAGATAGTGCCGGGATAACATATGCAAATAAAAAAAAGCAAGGATATGGTAAGTTGTGGGAAATCATATCATTAAGCCTGAAAGTGTATTTACATGTATATGAACATCACTGGAAAGTCAGAAGATATTTTCTTCCACTTGTGAGTGATAAGGCAAAAATTTCTGTTTCCTTCTATATGCTAATCTAATACCATTGTGTACAAAACGGATAAATGTGATTTTGTATTACTTCCTTATTTATAGGATACGGTAAAGCTTGTGGTTTAATCTAAGTTAAACTGGGAATATGCAGATGGCCGAACTTTAATGTTTAATACAAATTTAGGTGTAACTTTAGGCCAAGAAAGCTATTCAGGCCACCTGCTTCCCTTTATCACTTACCTGGGAAACTCCTAATACTTAGAACAGTTTCTATTTTAGATTGCATATTTTTCTACACGTCTGTGAATAATAATCTCTGCATAGTTTAGAGTCTGACCAGCTATACACTCAGATGACAGCTAAACTCCATTACACTTCAGATGTGGCTCCTGAACTGTTACAGTCTCTAGAGAGATTTGGTGCTCAGGGATTCTCAGAGTGGGCACCAAGCAAACACAGTCAAGACAGAAGCATGAGAGTTTCGGTCAGAATAGGTACAAAACCAGCATTGGAATTGTTACTTCGTTTAAAACAACTTAAAAGTTAGAGCACATCCCTGAAAAGTGAAATACGAGTTTTTAGGCCTCCTCTGCTCAAGTATGCTGCTTCTGCTCCTGAGAATGCTGTAACCACTAAGCTGATACGAGATGCTTTAATTTCACTGTTGAACTTGCAGCACTAGGCAGCAAGAACTAGATACTTAAACAAGGGACAAGATACAGAAAGGAGAGAGTCTGGGGAAGAAAAGATATCACCTGGGAGCAGGAAGTAACCTTTTCTGGTTCCTATTTTATGTTAATGCATTCTGCTGATTTATTTGGTTTGCTAGTGAGCAGGAAAGTATGTATGTGATGGAGAGAGTCAGGGAATGATATCTAGTTATAATACCCAAGATTGTCAGGGAGTCTCAAAGTCAGTCAGTTCTAATAAATTTTCTCCAAACTGATCTTTAGTAATAATATTTTTCCCCGTCACATTAAGCAACTTTTATATAGTTGTATAAACTGCAGAACAGGAGGAGAAGGGCTGCGTTATCCCACTGGGAGCCGGAGCGTTGTCAAAGAGGCTACATCCAAGAGACAACAGACCTTCTGTCTGCCTGGTTGCAGGGCTGTGTGAAGACCTGCGCCAGCTGCATCGCCGTGCAGGACCCTCCCCAGGGCACACAGAAGTGCAGTGCAGAAGACCCGTGACCTCACCTATGCAGCCAGTGCTTCCCGCTATCCCCCTCACGCAGCACACAGTGTTGTCTCAGAGATGACACAAATTTGTCCGACGAATATTCATTTAGCATGAAATGTTCAAAGGTTTAACAAGGAATTGCAGTGCAATTTAATTAATTCAGTACACAGTGATCTAAATGTCATTTTGAAGTGGTAATCTTATTTAATTTGCTATTTTAGAAGGATGATACCCACACTATCAATATCAAAACTACTGAACTGTTAACACAGCACTTAACACTAGCTATGCCTTAAATGATCATCTGCAGTACATGTCAGGGCAACCAAATTAACTGTAATTTTAAAAGGCCAAATAATTCTCAAGGATTAAAAGTAGTGAATGACAGTTAAGATTCTAAGTTTATGCTTAAATATGTCAGTATGTATACCAAGAATTCACATTTAAACTCTGATCTTATGAACACTTGCACTTAATTATGGGCTTTATATTTAAATGCATTTTAAAATGTGCATAGGTTTTGGCTTTTTTTCTGTTAGGGAAGGCAATTCAGGCTAGATTTGTGACTTTATTAGTCTACTAGAGCGTGATGGTAGCTGTCAGCAAGCACAACTTTATCACACGTGCAATTTTAAACTTTTTTAAAATGCTAATAAATGTGATAGCTACCCTTCATCCTGGCAAAATAGTAGAAGCAATGAAGACAGACAGTAACAGAAGTAGTGCCTGCTGAGATTACGGGTCTGTATTCTGGATTTCTACTCAAAGTGACTAATTTATGGTTTTTGACTCCTTAATAATAAGAATCTGGCTTGGTGGAGTACTTATTAGCTGGGAACTGAACCTCTGTAAACAGTCAAGGGAGAAGAAGTCAGACACCTCCAAAGAGTAATTTACAAGGCTTAAAAGGAGAGCTCATCTCTCCAGTTATGGCACACGGTGTTTGAAAGGCCTGTATTTCTTGGTTAAGCTCCCATGCACGCTTTGCAGGAAGCAGGCGAGCTCCAGCACTTGGGAGCAGCACAGACATCCCAGACCTGCCTGAAGCACTGACAGATCCCTTCGTCCTCATGGATTTGAGAATGCCAGTGGGCGTTCAACACAGTTTCAGCACAGCCCTACCCACCCCGCTGTGGCATGGGAGATTAAACACCTACAGGTCATCCAGAATGTTTTGATTATGTGCAGCAACCTGCAGGTATGTAGGCAACCTTATTATCCAGTACAGAGGCAATGAGTATATTTAGATGACTGACAGGTCTGGTAGGACTGTGTAGTAAGCGGTCTAAATTATTGCGTTGAACTTGAGGGCAAAGGCCCACAAGTCAAGTGCAAAACTTTTCCTTTTTTGCTGAGGAGTTTCTTGGACTTGATTCTAAATGCAAATACTGGGGTATCTGTTGATGAGTTTGAGAGGAAAAAAAAACTTTCCCGGACAGGAGAAACCACCCAGAAAGACAAAGAAATAGAACTGAAGTCCTGGAAAGGCCTTATAAAAGCTCTTGGCTTTGGAAGTTATTTTTTAAAACCGAGAGAAATAAAATCTGCCTTTGCACATAATGCTCGTAACTTCTGATAAACGAAGCATGACCGAAGTCACATTTTGCATGGGAAAGGTGAGGGAAAACGTACCAAAGATCACCGGCTTTGTCATTTGGAGGAGTAATAGGAATATGTGTAAATACTGAGGCTTTTCTTCAATCTAGGGCTGAGGCCAGGCGCAAAGGAGCTCTCAGGCAGGACAAAGAAATGAATAAACGGTCCAAAAGTAAGTCTTGAGTTGTGGCTATATGAAAAGGGATTTCCGGTAGGTGTCCTCTTAACTTTAGGACCATCAGCCCTTGCATCGTCAGCTTCATTATCTTCAGACTCCTCCTCTCCCTCTCACACAGAGGTTACTGTTACATTGCTATATGACTCATTTAACATCTATCATAACAAGACAGTCTTGTCCAAATTTCTTTAAAGTTTGTTATCTGCATCAGGTAACTGTAATGTAACTATGATGGTTGTTTTTTAGAATTACTAAGAGGTATATTTCAAATCTACTTTAGGTTTTTCATGAATTTTCTTTGTAGAACTGGAAATTAAAAAAGAGAAAGCTGTCATAACATGTCTGTCCAGATAATTCTGTTAAACAGAATTACTTTCACAGTTTCTTGTAACATCAAGAAGATATGAAATATGTCAGTATCAGAATAGACTAGATTTATTACCTGGAAAATTTATCTCAGTTTTTCTCTAAGTTATTTCAGCAACCTGCAAGAAAGCAACAACAGGAATGTCCATGGCTTGTGTTTAGATGATGGATTTCAAACATTAGTTCATGTTGCCAGTTAATTTTCCACTAACAGATTGGTATCTGATTGAGTGATTAATTAACAAGTGTAAACTCTTTCCCATTTTTCAGGTCTGAAATGTGAGGAAGGAGAAAGGCTGCAAGGGACAAAAGCAATGATGGGTATGCATTGGATGGAAAGTTAAAGCTAAGCTAAGTGTCTAATAGGTAGGCATGACATGGTGAGAAAAGGTCTCTGTCACAGTGGCGGAGATCCCTCCACAGCAGTGCTGATTTGATACCTCTGAGAGTGTGATTGATAGCTTTATAGCAGACTATAGGCTAGCGTGCCAGGAGATGATGTGTATGTACCTCTTTCTGCAGTTTGTGCCATTTCATGCCAGACGTTGGCTGGACTGGTTCATTAGCTAGGCAGCCCTTCTGGTGTATTCCACTGTCTTACAGATGCAGGCAGTCTATCTGCTCCTGCAACAGATATGAGGAAATAGCTGCTCTGCTGATTTGTTTCAGGTTTGTACACTGGTGTAGCAGCAGGCAGAAGCTCAAGCTATAAAGCTGGGAAAAGATCCATAACTGGCAACTGGAAGTAATTATGATAGCTATAACACATTCATACCATGCTGGTTTTGAAGGGAAGTTCTTTGGCACCTGAGTGCATTTAAGGAAGGAGGAAATTATTTCTCTGCCCTTGTCCCTTTTCAGTACTGTAGCAGTATTTGGAGGATGTGAACAAACTACGCTTGCGGGAGAATATTTCCCCAGAGAGCTGCCCCCAGCTCCCTCTGTTGTAGGTCTCATGCTAGTGGAAAATGACAAAAAATGCCCACGGGCACATTTTGTAGGGGTTCTGGGTTGCTGTGGATTCTTGCATGAGAAGTTGGAAGCCAGAAATATTTTTTTTTTTTCCTTTGGCCCTGATCTTCCTGTTCTGTGTTGTGCCTAGTATACAGGACCCTTAAGATCTACTTTAGCACTTTGCATATGTCATTGAGCAACACTGTGTAAAACTTACCAGATAAGCTATAAGAGTACTCATAGGAACCGGGCACTCGGGTATGAACCTGGTATAGGAAATAACAGAACTTCTTAAGTTGATAGTCTCTTATAAGTATTTGCAGCTAGCCAGAACCTCATGTTACCAGTGCATTGAGTAAGCATATTACGGAACCCTATTGCCTTTTAATTTATTTTTCTATCAATAGCATCTAATCTTCTGCATAAAACATAAATATCTAATGAAAGTTAAAATCTTCAGTGTCTGTAATTAGTCATTTACACATAATATATTAATGTTTAACATGCAGGAGCTTCTTGGACTAACTTTTTAACATATTTGGTTTACTACCATTTTACAAAGGAACAAATTCTGTTAAATAATTCTGCTAATAGCACTGCCAATGTCATTGCAGTGAGCATGATTACTTGTGAATATACAAATAAATTAGAATATTTACTTTATATATTTAGAGAAATCTTATTATGTTTGCATAAATTATAACCTTAGAATTCCAAATAATTATTTATATCTGAATTATCGAATTATTAAATCCATATTTGATTCTCTGAAGAATTACTCTGTTTAATCCCTCTAGTCACTTTCCTTCTAGTGTTTGAATTATTTTTTTTTCACTCACCAATTTTTCTTCATAGGTTATTTGAAATAATGCTTTTAAACATAGCTAGGTATTTAGTATTTGTTGAAAAGAAGCAGGGAAAACTTTCAAAAATTATTTTGGAACATTTTTAATACTTTGCTTTGTTCTTGTTTTCTTGTTTTCCATAATTACTCATCATCTTCCTAAAAGAAAAAAATAATTCTACTTCTATATTTTTCTGCCCCTCTTAGGAGGGTAGTGTCTAAAAATATATTTTGCAGCAATAGATGTTTCTTATTGGAGTGTATCAAGCGAATATAAAGATTTGCCGCTCAGTAAGGTGTTAAAAGCCAAATTGACTTGGACCATAAGGAGGCCCAAGGATCGCAGTTCCAGAATCTTCGCTGTCGCAGTGTCACTATGACTTATATATGCAAGTTTAATCTTCAGTTTAGAACTGGTAAAGGGGCAGTACAATAACAATTTATTTTTCTAATGATATAATTAACTTAATTTGTAAACAGCTGACATAAAATAAAATGCAGGCCTTCTTTACAAATATGAAATCAATTTCAAGAGCCTTTCCTTGTTGATCAGATATAAAGTATTAAAACTAACAGTGTGAGCACATAAAGTCCCTGATAGAACCCCAATTCCAAAAAACCAACCTGAATTATATTGCAAAGAAAACTTCAGCACAGGGCAGAGAGGAATTTTTGAGCCATCTGTAATGAGGTATGATATGATATCAGCCAGCCGAGAATCCTTCTCTTGTTAATTTTCTCTCGTCTTGTATCACTACAGTCTCTCAGATCTGCACATTTTATTTTCCCATTGAAAACAATTTAAATCATAGAGTCATAGAATGGCTTGGGCTGGAAGGGACCATCAAAGGTCATCTAATCCAACCATCCCCTGCGGTGAGCAGGGACACCTTCAACTGCATCAGGTTGCTCAGAGCCCCGTCCAGCCTGGCCTTGGATGTTCCCAGGGATGGGGCTTCTACCACCTCTCTGGGCAA
>JAVKLA010000053.1:5807574-5836818 GCA_034782735.1 Sagittarius serpentarius | reverse complement strand
GGTCCCATAGACTTGTGCACGTTCAGGTTCCTCAGGTGGTCACGAACCTGATCTTCTCCTACAGTGGGAGGGACTTTTTTCCCCCGGTCCCTGCCCTGAGGTCCATCTACTCGAGAGCTGTGGGAAGAGAGGTTGCCAGAGGAGACTGAGGCAAAGAAGTCATTGAGTACCTCAGCCTTCTCCTCATCTGCTATTACCAGTCTTCTGGTCCTGCTTGTCAGAGGGGGCACGCTTTCCTTAACCTTCCTTTTCTAGTTGACATACCTGTAGAAGCCCTTCTTATTGTTCTTAGTGTCCCTTGCCACATTCAGCTCCAGCTGTGCCTTGGCCTTCGTGACACCATCCCTACACATCCAGGCAGCATCCCTGTACTCTTCCGAGGATACCTGTCCCCACTTCCACTGCCTGTGCATTTCCTTCTTGTCCTTCAGTTTGACCAGCAGGTCTTGACTCAGCCATGCTGGTCTCACTTTTCGGGCCAACATCACTTCCTAAAAAGGAAGGAACCAAAAAAATTTGGTTCATAATAGAAAGGCTTCTCATTAAACTCTTCAGATGATAATTTGGGGGAATTAGTGCTCCAGAAAATCTTTAGCAGGTAAAATCTACAGTAAGTGAACAACAATTGATTCAAGCTACATTTAACTTTGGCAGCTTGTTAACTAGGATGGTGCTATATACTCTTTTAGGCTGAAACAGAAATGCTTTGACTATGGCAAGAAAACAAACTCCTGACTTAGCAGTTGAGGAAAGCATACACTTTAACTAATAACTTACATCAAGAATAGGTACGGAAAAATTTATTATTATAAAAGAGATCAGCCCTGGAGTTTAAGAAGAAATCTGAAGGGATCTTACAGGTCTGACACAGAAATGAAGGAATGAAATATGGTACCTGTAAATATGCTGCTACTGGAAGGACATGGGAGGGGAAAAAAAAAAAGCAATGAAAAAGAGTCAGTCTATTTAAAAATGGTTTTGCTTGCTTTTGAGAATGTTTTGCACTTGTCTTGGTAGAATATTGTACCGTACAGTATAAATTTTCAGCTAATGCTGTGTCGGAAGAATGCCTTATCCCTTCACATCTTAAAACTGGGCTTGGATTGGGGTAAATTTGCAGCTGATATCTTACTGCATGCTGGAGTGTCCTCCTGATTACCTTTCATCATTGAAAGACTTTTTTGTGTCTCCTACATCGCCAGCTCTCTGCTAGTTCGGAGGCATCAGTGTTTTGGTTTATATACTCATTACAGTCCAGTCTTGCTGTTATCAGTTTCTCTTAAAATCACATTCCCTTCAACTCAGATTAAGATAAAATTTTGATAGAAGTATTTGCCTAGAATATCCAAAATAGCCATACAGTTAATATTTATAAAAGATAGAGATATGAAAAAAAAATCAATTGATTAAAATAAGAGCAAATTAGAAGATTTCTCCCCCTCTTTTTTCCTTTCCTTTCTCCCTCCTTCAGATGATTTTTCTTTTCTTCTTCTAATGAAACATTTATCAACGTTTCTTCTTTAAGTGTATATTATATTTCAGGTTGCATCTATTAGAAAGCGTTAACCTTTCTAACCTTCACCACAGAACACTCTCAGAGGATGCCTCCTTCTATTGCCTCTGTTAGCTTCGGTAGACCACTGCTCTTTGAAATTTTCCACAGACTTCAGACAGATTCTTTCAACTTGAAATTCATCCAGGGGACAGTCTAACTGTTCTTCCTCAGAATAAGCTACATTTCTCTATTTAGAACAGTGGCTTGGTGGAGGTGCCTGGAGATTAACATCTAAAATTGTTTTAGAAGTTCTTGGGTGTCCGGCCCAGCCTCTAGCTGATGACCCAGACGGGCACAGGTTTCCCGTAGCTCCTGAGAGATGGCAAGCCCTGTGTGGCTGTCTTGGATACCTCAGGGCACTGGATTCAGCTCAAATTAAGACACCTACCTTTTTGTTTGTTTGTTTTATTTTGACTGAAACCAGATATGACTGTAAATGTGCACTTCAAGCAACAGCAGGTTTTGAGTGACTGATCCCCAGGTTATTTGTCCTAAGCATATTATAGAGAAATTTGCACATAAATGCAACACAACTGAATAAAGTCATAAGGTTTAGATAAACAGACTTTCACACTTCAGAAACAAGGAGCTCTCTGCTAAGCAGAAATCACAGCAGTAACATCTGGGTAAAACATGAACAAAATAAGTCTGCAAAGATTTGTTTGATTTTTAAAAAATTAATAGTTATGTAGCTTCCTAAACATGTCCATCAATGTACTATCAGAGGCTTTTAATTAATTTGTAACAGCATACTCAGTTTCCTTTTGTGTTTATTCTCTGTGAACATCTGGATAACTGAGTTTTATGGAAAATGAGTTTCAAAGACATGTTAGAAATATTAATTGTAATTGAATATGTAATGTCCCTTTTTATCATTTTTTTCTGGAAACGACTGCCTGGTCTCCTAAAATACAGAACATCATCTGTCTTTGCTGACTAGTTACTGCTGCAGTGTCTGTTTCTCTCATGTTTAGAAATATTATTATTCCAATTGTTTTGTCTGTTTCTGTCACGGTTTAACCCCAGCCAGTAACTAAGCCCCACACAGCCGCTCACCTACTTCCCCTCAGTGGGGTGGGGGAGAGAATCAGAAGAGTAAAAGTGAGAAAACTCACAGGTTGAAGATAAAGACAGTTTAACACGTAAAGCAAAAGCCGTCCACGCAAGCAAAGCAAAACAAGGGATTAATTCACCACTCCCCATGGGCAGGCAGGTGTTCAACATCTCCAGGAAAGCCGGGCTCCATCACACGTTAGCTGTTACTGGGGAAGACAAACGCCATCACTCTGAACGTCCCCCCATTCCTCCTTCTTCCCCCAGCTTTATCTGCTGAGCATGACATCATACAGTATGGAATATCCCTTCTGTCAGTTGGGGTCAGCTGTCCCGGCTGTGTCTCCTCCCGGCTTCTTGTGCCCGCCCCGAGCCTCCTCGCTGGTGGGGTGGGATGAGAAGCAGAAAAGGCCTTGATGCTGTGTAAGCACTGCTCAGCAGTAACGAAAATGTCCCTGTGCTATCAGCACTGTTTTCAGCACAAATCCAAAACATGGCCTCAAACTAGCTACTATGAAGAAAATTAACTCTATCGCAGCCAAACCCAGCACATTCTCCTACCAAAAATCCCCCTACAACTTGACTAGTAGTCTGAAAGAGTAGAAAATTTGAGAAAACTGATTTGCATGCAGGTATTTCATGGACAAAAGCAGAAGGTAGCTTAATCAGGAATCCAATCACATTTTTCATGGTCTCACTGGTTGAAAGTGAGTTGCAAATCCACCAGTTTTTGTTTGAAGTCTGCATTCATCCGGACAGTGTGTACTTCAGAGAAGTAGCCTGCTTCTCTCCATGGCTTTCCCACTGTGGGAAAGTCAATACTGCAAAACAAACACATAGCTTTTATGTTTTGCAGGTCTCATGAGATGTTCTAACTAGCTTTGAACAGCTAGCTGAGGTAATAACAACAGATTAATCGTGGAATTAATCTCACCTAATTTTAGATAAGTACTGTGTAGATCTTCTGAAATAATCAACATAAGCTATTTTTACAGCCGATAAAGAGAACCAGGCGTTTGCAGGGTGTAATTCATCTGACATTTTGGACATCCTTGTTAGGGTGAATTGTACTCTAGATGTTCCTCCGCTAGTTACAAAGGGAAACCAGATGACTAGCAAGACATAGGCATCTAGATTGTGGAGGTCTATATTTGATGAGATGTTTAAGTATTTACCCTGGGTCACCCACAAGTTTTGAATACTACATTTTACATTTTAGGTTGATTCATCCATGCTTCTATTAGTTATCTCACCTGACTATTTGAAGGCCAGCTCTTAATGGCCCATATGCCTGCAAAACAATAACCAATAAGCACAGTGTGCGTAACTGTTCTTCCTTTCCCATCTCTCTCATATCCCTAAATCATAACCAGTCAAAATAAAGCCACACACATTGTTTTTTTAAGCTTCAAGCAATGTTTCATCATGTCACAAAACCAGATTAGGAATAATCATACTTCTTATCCTATGGTTTCTTGTCAGATGCTAAATCCTGCCTTTTTTTGTTTCCTCTGTTGGATTGTAATTGTGTATGTTCCACCTGTATGCAAGTCTTTTGTGAAATTAAAGGTGGTTATATTGTAAAGGCAAGATTGCAGAAAAAAAGATGTAAAATAGGAATTTGAAATTGAAAAAAAGGTTATTACTTTTTATCTGATTTAACTTAGAAAATTTCTCATCAGCACAAGTACTTACAACAAAAGCGTGTAAAAGCAAAAAGGCCAGATTTCCACCTAATGCAGATCAAGGTATATACATCAAAGTCAGTGAAGGTATGTCAGTCTGATCTAACTGAAGGTATGGCCATTGTGTGGAAGTATTCAGAATCTTTTAGTGAACAATTGCAATATGGGAATAGGAAATCAAAGTAAGATTTCTTAAATCTTAAAGTTAGGTTTTATAAAGGTTGGGTTTCCTTCAATTTCTGTTGCAGTCACATAAACTCCCTAGGTAAAGGCTGAGCATGTGAAAGATTTTTCTTAAGCTCATTGTCTCATATTTTCATTTGATCTTAAAGAAAGCCCTAGGTAAAAGTGTACTATGTTATGTTTAGAAAAGGCAAGATTCAGAACATGGTGTTCATCTTACTCTGGTTTTGCTCTGATGCCATTCTGTTCTGATTGTCATATTGACTTCTGATCAGCCAGCTGTTGCCTAGGTTTTTCTTTGATAGGCAGGGACAGCAGGGACTGAAAATGCTTCTTCATATTAAAGAGAGCTAAAACGGAAAAATCTGAGAGTCAGAGGAAAGAAAAGTGCTTTAGTTAATCTCTCTTTGACACTGTATTGCAGTAGGCAGACAGATAGGTAGATAGACAGATGGACTATGAGATTCCTGACAGACATAGTACTGTTCTCCAGTACTTAGACTCCTTTGGGAGTTTATTCTTGTACTTTTTAGAAAGTGTTTCCCTATGTTTCCTTTATGATTCCACAATCTTTCCAACACCCAGTAGTTCTCTGTCTTCAGGGACTAGGAAGAAATGAAGTGAGCGTGCTTTGCAGTAGCTTTTTATATATTTGAAAATTATGATCATGTCTCCTAAAAGGTGTGGTTTTTTGGTTTGTTTGGTAATAAAACCTTTTTTCAGTATTTTCTAGTAGTTTAAATTTTTTTATTGCTAATTGTTCTTGTTCCTCTCATCTGGTCATTGCCTACCTAAACCACATATTTTCATCAGAGTGCCCAACACTTGATGGCATGTTTGTGTCCAAGTCAAACTGGTATTGAATGGTGTTGTGGTTTAACCCCAGCCAGCAACTAAGCACCATGCAGCCACTCACTCATTTCCCCCCCTCACCCACTGGGATGGGGGAGAGAATCGAAAAAAAGGTAAAGCTCGTGGGCTGAGATAAGGACAGTTTAATAGAACAGAAAGGAAGAAACTAGCAATGACACTAATAACAACAACAATAAAGTTACAATAATAATAAAAGGACTGGAATACACAAAACAAGCGATGTACAATGCAATTGCTCACCACTTGCCAACCGATGCCCGAGCAGCGCTCCTACCCCGGCCAACTCACCCCAGTTTATATACTGGACATGATGTCCCGTGGTATGGAATACCCCTTGGGCCAGTTGGGGTCAGCTGTCCCGGCTGTCTCCCCTCCCACCTTTCCTGTGCCCCTCCAGCCTTCTTGCTGGCTGGGCCCGAGAAGCTGAAAAGTCCTTGACTTAGAGTAAACACGACTGAGCAACAGCTGAAAACATCAGGGTGTTATCAACATTTTTCTCATACTAAACCAAAAACACAGCACTGTACCAGCTACTAGGAAGACAATTAACTCTATTCCAGCCAAAACCAGGACAAATGGAGAGTAGGATTGCCGAATTGGCATTATGTTCTTGTGTCCTAGTATAATTATACCAATTTGGGCAATAGTTAGACATTCCTGACTTAATGTCCTATTGGTTCTGATGTTCTTGAAGGACCCTGATTGCTGGTGCACAGATGCTTATGGAACTTAGTTTTAGAGGCTTATTGGAATTTGGAGTGCATATTTATGGCAGACTAAGCATTATAACTGCACATATATTTTTTTCCTTTATGTAAGGATAAGTCTTGAAAGGATTCAAGACGAGGTAGGCCATATGGCTTTATGTTTGATAGGACGGAAAAGAGGAAGAAATGCTTCCCTATCCCCACCATGGCAACTCTCCTTCACCTTTCTCAAAGCAAGGTGACATGCTGAAATGGGAAAGGAAAGACAACTCCACTGCCGATTTCTGTATTAGGCACGTGGGTGAGAACGTTACTCTACATTCATGTAGAGAAGAGGGTTACTCCACTGCACATTGCCTCTGCTGATTCATCTTCTATCCTTGTCCCTGTTCTGTGCTGAAGAAGTAAAATACAGCTGGATTGCCTCAGAATCATCAGGGAATTTACTTCACAAACTAAAGAACAGATTTACATGGCATTTTGTAGATTTGACTCTCAAACTAGAAAAAAGATTTCACACAAGGTAGTAGGAACAGTACAAATTCTGATTTTGGAAAACAAATAAAAAAGCAGAAGAGCAACCTAAACAAATCTTAAGGGACATAACACATTCGGCTCCCATAAAAAATCAAGATTCCTTTTGAAGAAGTTCTGGCTGTCTAAAGAAAGTTTGTTTCTGGAGTGTACCTCAGTAAATATAATTCAGCTGCTTGGTTATAGAGAGGCAATGCCTCAGTTCCAACAAGAGTAAATCCTGGTGTCACGATTGTCTGTACTTGCATCTCTGCATCCAAATGTGAAGCGTTTTCTTTAACAAGAGCAAATAATGTGGTTTGCAATGTTCTGACTGGTACTGACCTGATGAAAATAAGTGGTTGTACCTACGCTGCTGAAGCAGGTAACACTTTCCTCATATTTATTCATTGTTTAACAATCTGGGGGTATGTGGTGGTTTTGGCTGAGTTAATTTTCTTTATAGTAGCTGGTACCGTATGATGACATGCTCAGCATATAAAACTGGGGGAAGAAGGAGGAATGGGGGGACGTTCAAAGTGAAGGTATTTGTCTTCCCCAGTAATGGTTAGGCGTGATGGAGCCCGGCTTTCCTGGAGATGGCTGAACACCTGCCTGCCCATGGGGAGTGGTGAATGAATCCCTTGTTTTGCTTTGCTTGTGCGCACGGCTTTTGCTTTATGTGTTAAACTGTCTTTATCTTCAACCTGTGAGTTTTCTCACTTTTACTCTTCTGATTCTCTCCCCCATCCCACCAGGGTGGAGTGAGCAAGCGGCTGTGTGGGGCTTAGTTACTGGCTGGGGTTAAACCATGACAGAGTAAAATTTGTGATCCCAGGAAATGACTGTTGTGAGAATTTGATATGGAGTAATAAAAAGTAATTTAAGGGAAAGTATTAAAAATCAAATAACAACAGCAATTATAATAATTTTTCCACTCCCGTATTAAACAGTCCCTAATGTGTCAAAGTATTCTGTACTTCTCTGTATAGACATATATACCAGCCCTCAAAAGACTGGAGAGACAGCTTCTACAGGATCACTACTCCCTTGCACAAAAGGTAAAGGGATGAGCAGAGAGCAGGTGGATCTTTCACACTGTGTCTCTCCCACACTGTGTCTCTCCCACACTGTGTCTCTCCTTAAATGCAGTGATTGACTTTTTATGTTCAGGATTTCCAGGGTAGAATTATACGCATACACATGGTGTGATACAGGTACTGTGAATCTAATGTATCTGACTTACTCCTGCGCAGAGAACACATCTGGATAGTGCATTCAGTATAAATAAAAAGGATCTTGAGTGTATCAAATTATTTTACTGTAGATGTGACATCCAATTCTAATGTCACTTCTTATCCACTTTCTCCAGAAATCCAAGAACCAAATCAAACTGCAAGATGTTCATAGGCTCCAGAAAATGCACAAAGACCTCAAATTCTGTTCAGAAAAAAGTTTCTACATGACAGGAAAAAACCCAACAAAATCAGGCGTGGCCATGTAACAGCCTCACTCATCAGCAAAACATTCTGAGCCTGTACAAAGAACATAACGTATTATTGGCACAAGGCATAGTATTCTATTTTTTCCTGAAAACTCTTCTTGTCAGAGATTTTTCCTGGGTGACCTTAAAAGTTCAGTTTTTTGAATACTTACACGATCTTTTTTACACTTTGACCAACTTTGTCATAGTAAAGAAAACCACAGTCACATACATTTTGTTATGAGCCAGGGGAGAAGTTAGTAATGACTTTTGAGCAAGTATTAATAAACAGGTAATATTCTTACCTATACTGTAGCATAGGTAACTACATATTATGCAATAGATGTAACTTACTATTCAGCTGTAATATTCATTATCCATTTATCATTCCTATGTATTTCACAGCAGCTTGTAAACATCTGAATTTTTAAAAGCTTGCCTTGAACAAAGAAATGCATTTAAAAGTTATGGTCTCAGATTAGCCAGAAAATAGAGGCAAAGAATCACGTGAAAATAAAAAAAAAATTAATCTCTTGAATTTTGTTACTTGTGAGTTATATATGGGAATTTTTAAATAGTTTGCTTTCAATATTTTACTTTTACTTATCAGCAAGAACAAATGGGTTAGATAAAAAAGGACTAAATAAAAAAAAGATTAATATTTGTTTTTCCTGCTTTTTTGTTAAAATATTGAACATAAAAATAAACCTAAAATCTCTTATGCTTTTACCAAAACAAATATTTTTCATTAAAATATTACACAATTTTCAGTTAATTCTCTTGCAGCCTTTTGTATGCCTGAGGCAACTGCTGAAGAGCTCTGAATTCTGAAGGTTTTCAGACCTACAGCTAAGAAGCACAGCATAAAGTGTTTTGTGCTATTGTGTGCTTCATTGGCAGTCACATTTTTTTTTCTTTGATCCTGCTGTATTTGGCTATTGTTTTGTCCTTTTCTACGGTGTTAATATTTACTCCTTTCATTATTTTATTCAGCAGGGCTATTCTGGGCCTCACATAAACAGCCAGGAGTGCTGCCCAAGTACCTGGCGTCACTTGGTGACCTCCCTGAAGCTGACCATGAAGGAAATTGCTGAATTTCAAAGGGAAAGAACTGTCCTCTGCTTGCAGAGTGAGCCTTGCTAAATGAAGAGCCACCAAAGGAGAAAAGGATGGTCTATGTACAAATTACCCTACAATTTCTCTAGAGACCTTTTGTAATTATGAGCAAATTTTAAGAACAGAAGATTCCACAAGGCAAAGACACAGTTCTGGTCTATCAGCAACTCCCTACAGTAAAATTTTTAAAATGCTTAACAGTAGAACGGTAAGATTTTTTTATCTGTTTCAAAGCTGCCTAATTCGACAGAGGAAACGGTGGAAACCAGTTTCCATTGCTGGCACCCTACCTCCCTCTCTTGTATCCTCACTGAACGCCAACAGTGAAACACTGATACTCGATATGTCCTACTGGTGCAAATGGGTTGCTGAGGGAGCCAGGGCTGACTACAGTGTGCAGGGAATTAAAAAAAAAAAGATCGAAAATGGCCAAACCTAACTGTTTAAAATCTAATAGCCTGAGGCAGAAAGTCAAGCTATTTTCTCACTTCGAAGGAGGAAGGGAAACAAGCAGTGTTCAGTGTTGTGACAAGAACTAGCTACCAAATACTAAGCTGGCGATGGCTGGTTAGAGAGTTACCTTGGTTGTGATTTAGAAGACTGTACCAGAAAGGACAGAAATGTTTGGAAGACAAATATCTTGATACCTGCAGTCTGTTTCCCATGGTGTAGATTTTAAATCAGTTTTGAAAATGATACTCTCATTTTTCAGCAGGGAACCAGGTGAATACCCTGACGAAACCTTGATCTTAAGCTAACAAGCTAAGTGTTCTCTAACACATTGTTACCTTGAGATAACCAGGTTATCTGAAATTAACCAAGCTAACTGCAGTGGGTTCTGGATAAAGGCCCACTGCAATAAAGGTGAGTGCCAGCTATTTGTCTCTGATTTCTGTAAGTGCCATTCTGCCACAATCTCCATTGTATTTACCAGGGTCATGACACTTTGTGCCTCAGAAAATCATGGATAAAGAGGCACTCAAAAATCAAGGCAATTAAAAGCCACATCTGATTTGAAGAATTTTGGCCTTAATTGCCAGGATATATTTTGGAAAACCATTTTTGGGGAGGAAGCTTTCATCTGACATTGAAAAATTCCAGCATCAAAAAGATATAATGCCCGTGGGGGGAAATATAAATGGTAAACTGAAAGATTAAAAGTGACTAAGTCTATAAGCTGTGGAAAAAGAGAGAAGATAAAGCAAACAGCTAACTCAGTTTGATGTTACAGCTGAAAGTCTACATTTACAGAGAAGCTCCTTCTGTTGCTTTTACATAGGCTCTTTATTCCCACCAGGTGATGAACAGCTTAGCGAGCTTAGGTTATGGGCATAATAAATGTTCAAAACACTTCCAAAATACATGCAAATGACAAAGGTAAGAGTACATGCCTAAGAATAATTTATAATCCGCACATCAGTCGGAACAATATAACAGCAGCAGAAGTTCATTATGCACAGGAACAGACCAGAATTTGACAGCTTTCCACTACAGTTTGCAGGAAAAGAAACGTGATCTTGATATTTCATAGTAAATGCTCTCAATGATACTCCTGCTGGCAAGCTGTGTAGCACACGTCATTTCCCTGCATTTCCTCTTTGCAAAGAAAGAAGAATATTGCTAAAAATACAGTAACATAGTAGTGTTAGTTTACAAACAACAATCCTCTGCACCTTTTAACGATCACACCTCTAATAGCCCAAGAAGTGCACAGTTTCTTGCCGAGTATCCTGTTGGTGTTAAAGGAGCACTGAAATATCAAACCAGTTTAGGAACAGGAACTAATTTATCATTTTGATTTCCTACTTGGTAAGCACTGACAAGTTTTTTAAAATATTTGCATCTTTGTAGTACCTATGGAAAGCCATATGCAATGGCTGGGAAAGCAGTTCATGTGAAATTTCTGTATACGCAGAATTTCTTACGGTTCTTTGAGATGACCTTTAAATTTCAATAAAACCATGTGGTTTAGATGGAAGAAATATTTTTGGGAAAACAAGTAGACTACTGACTGGTTGTGGTTTATGTCTGGTTATTCTGTATTGTATGAAGTGTGTAAACTCGGGCACAATTATGGAGGCATTAAGAAAGGCAAGAAGATAATTTGTCCCAGAGGCTCCTAGGCTCGTGCTATCTTACTACAAAATGAAACCAAATAAAACAAAGATTCCTAATTTACCCTGAGTGTAAATTCTAAAAATAATGTAGATACTCTGCTGCTAACCACAATAATATGTAGCTAAAGGAAAACTGAAAAACATCATAAGAAGATGTCCAGAAACTTTTCATTTGCAAAGGCAAACACTTGGAGGATCATATTTTCATTTTCTTATGCAGCTTTAGTCCTGAGTGAGGCAACAGCCTGTGGTGAATATATATGATCCTGAAGTTCCAAGATCATGTCATGTTGCATAAGCACAATGACAAAGGAATTGCAATTGTCTAAGGATGTGTAAAACTGTCATGTCTTAATATTTGAGCTTTACAACCTAAATAACCCTCCTTTAAGCGACTTCTGTATAAAGATTATGTAATTTATTAAGATTTACATTTAATGAAAAACAGTTGAAAAGCTATGAATATGTTTTCCCTAATGTAATGTGGAGCTAAATTAAACTTACAAGATCATAGTATCTGAGGGGAAACATGGAATTCCTGTGCTATGTTTATTGATGTATTACTGTTTTTTTGTTGCTGATTACTTGTCAAGTTAAAGCATTCAGTATTAGTCTTCCCTTTTTCAGGAATGCATGCACAGGACAACCGCTGGAGGTTATAATGCAGAGAAAAATAAACACCTCTCCCACTGGGAAAATGAGGGGTGGGAGATGCTTCCCTAGCCTGAAGGTTTTCGCCTGTCAAAGTTCACAGGCTTTCTGCAAATAAGAGGTAAATGGATATATTAGATCTTGAAAACCTCCTGTCAGCTTTTTATTTACTAAACAAAGTTTGGCTTTTTAGAATTTTAGAGCAGAAAATACAGAAAATCTTGTCAAAGAAATATAAAGAGTAGACGATACAGCCCTGATCTTCTGATCTGTCTAATCTGTACTTTGCATTTACTTCTGTGTTGTTCCCAACTGTTTTGGCCCTCTCTCTGGGATTCCTGTTATTTTGGTTTCAGAAGTAGTTATTTTGATTCAGAAGGCACGATCATTGCTGACAGTACAGGCTGGTGGAGAACAGCAACCTTTCTATCATTTCTTCCCACATGGAGATGACCCTTTGTGAGGGCCTTGGTGGCTGGGGAGGGCAGAAGGCAGGCTCTGTCACCTCAGCAGTCTTCGCCTGATGGGGAAATGTTATACTCTTCCCTGTTAAAACACTGGAGTTAGTGCTAAAGCTCTGCAACAACATGGATGGAGATGTTTAAGAGTCAATCTTCAGTTCTAAACTGTGCTTCCAACAATGAATGACATCAAACAATGATTAACGGTGGTTTAATCACCGAGCCTGTACTTTGCCACTATTGCAAATCTAAAAATCTCTTCTCTCATACCTTGGGGCTCTATATTAGCGCTTGGAAAAACCTCAACAGTTCTTGTCAATCAGTAACAGATTACCATATCTTTAAAAGGATTTATGTACAGATTGGAAAATACTCTCTATTATTGATGGCATAAATCTACCAGAAAATTTCAGATATGTGCAAGTTCATAAAAATCATCCATGTGTGTTGACATTTTGTATTATAATGTGATAAGAAAAGAACATTTCTTCATTTGATGATATTAATCCATAACTGATGAGACATGCAATTTATGATACCGAGGGCTTGAATTTAACCTTATATTTTGGCTTTAAAGTACAAAGATTATAACAGATTTTTTCTGATTTAAGTCTAGTTGTTTGATCATTAGATTTTGTTTCTTTAAAATAGCTAGAACTTTTTTTTTTTTTGTAATTAAAATAACCACTGTGCAGTGCTCTAGAGATTTCTAACTTCAGGCTTCTGTGCACTGTAGAATCCATTTTTATTCCAATTTATCAGCATAACTCCTGTTAATTAAGGTTTCCATTTGATTTCTAGCCACTTGTTTTATCTAGGACCCAGGCCTTGCCGAAAAATTTTGCTCCAGAATTTAGTTTAGGAGGAAAAAATGCTCATGGAAAATCTTTTTTTCACTCCTTCTGAAATAAAAAGAATTTTGAAATTAGAATAGTAGCCAAGCTATCTGTCTTGCTGGTCTTGCATTCCCAAACCTACAGAGAGTTCAAAATGTTGTATTTAAGGACGTACTCTGTTCGCTTCAGCTGTTCAGCTTTGTAACATACGGTTATAAACTAAATGTCAGTTCCCTTAATTCTTTGTGCCAGCTTTTTTAATTATTCCATGACCAATGATTTTTATGTAGTATCTCCAGTTACAACTTCAAAATTCCTTCCTAGCTTGCCCAACAGTGGAATTTTATATAAAAATGAATAAAGTAAAAGATTCAGGATTGATAGTTCTACTCAGTATACTGTGTTCTTCTTCAACTCCCACTCCTACTCGGAATAGAATTCTTGCTTGTCCAGCCAACTACAGCCGTGAAGCCAGCACCTCATAGTAACTCAAGAGTGTCATGTTATTACAGCAACAATAGGGTTACTGGATTTTAACAAAAACGAAACAGACACTAAAGATATAATCATGATAGGAAACAAACTTCTTGTATCTTCTTACATGGCGAGAAAAACACCGCACTTAATATGCAAAATAAAATGGCATTCCAGTGTTCTTTTGGTCAAGAGTCTGAATTTTTGAATTGTTTCAGCCAATACAGAGCGATCTTTGCTCTACTTTCCAGGCCATAAGAAGTTTATGCCTAACTCACTTTGTGCTCACATAAAGAAACTCAGATCTGTCTGCCTCCATGTGTATATGCTTACTATATCTTGAACTATTTTCTTCTATATGGGGCTTTATAGATAGGAAGCAGGATCATAAACATGGCAACTATTCTCTCTCATGCTAAACATATTCTGACGTATCACCATCAGCTGTCAAGCCTTCTGCTGCACTTTTGTCCTGGGAAAGATGGCATATGGTACAGATCTGAGGAGGAAGCTCACAGAATATTTGCTTTTAACATACCAGGATCTACGTCCACATCCTTTGAAGAGATAGTGGTTGAATCTGCAGATTTTTCTCCTTCTTTACTTCAACTAAGCTAGGACTACACACATCTTTCTGGGGATAAATCTGCCTACAATATTTTGGACTTCATCTCCAGATGTTAATTTTGCATCTCATCTATGAAAAGCTGATAGCAAACATGTAATTTCTTGTCTTGCAGACTGAAAACAACAGTAACAACCACAAGTATCTCCCAGCATTTCTCTTTATCTGTCTTTACAGTAAGAATACCTGTTCCAGTAAAATAGGTTTTATTCCAGACAACAACTCATGCACATGCTTGTATTGTTTTGAACCCTGTTTTCATTTTCTTATCTGTATTTCTCACAGCATAGATAAATAGATACTATTCATACTCAAGGGGTATTTGTTTCTGTATTTACAAGGTATGGGCTGAACTGTGAGATTACAGCTGTTTGGTGCTGAAGATGGCAGCTGAGGAACAACGGAGAGGTAATCTCCACTATAGCTGGTGAGACACCTATATAGCGGGACTTACTCCTTTTCTACTACACACTTTCTCCTTTCCACATCTGTTCTTTTTCTTCTTGTTGAAGGTAAATTAATCCTTTTTGGGATACATTGGAGAACTTTAGCATTTTAATGACTAAGCTCTTAAGGAGAAATTAGACTGACTTCACTCACCAGCCAGTCATCCTTGAAATAAACCCCAACACAATAAACTTTTCTCTTGGTATACCAAAAGAAACTAGAGTAAGACCAATGGAGCATTTCCTTTATATGTTCAGATGCTAAAGGAAACAGAACTTTCCTCATGTGCCGAGCAGCAACACGAGCTCAAAGAGCTGACACTTCTGTCAACATTCTTACCACTGCATCGAGAAATGGTTGCTCTGGAGAGAAGCTGGCTGCTGAAGTGACTGTAAAGCACCGTTTCCTTCTTTTGTCCTTTGTTTTCTTGAAGGACCTTATGTTTTGCACTTGTTGAAATTGAAACATTTTGCTTTACTTAAGGAATGAAGAGTATCCCAAAACATGCACTGGACTTGAATCAATGAGAATATAAACCAGTAATACCTACCTTATTTAAAACCTATGCAAAACCTCGTTCATTGTAATTTCCACTAAAGCTATGGGATACATATGTCTTGTTGCTCACTGTCTCCTAATTCCTCTACACTTCCTGCTTCCCATTTGATACCCTAATTGCCTAAAGATAAAAATTATTCTCCCTTTCATCTGTTGATCTGGTTGAACCGCTTTCCTTTCAGTATTATTAAGCCAATTACTTATATCCAGCTCCTATTGACTGCTGTCAAGAGACAGCTTCTGATGTATTGAAAACATAAGCTACTGTTTTGCTGTAAGTGTATTATCTGAAATATGATGACTATGATACAGCTATGGTCAGTTTTCTATTACGTGCAATGAAAGTGACCTCACTGTTTGCTGTGATATGTAGACCTTTGCAGTCAAATATGTTGTAGATATGGAAAAAATGTTACTATCTGGAATTTCAACTCATTATTCTGTCTTGCTTTCTCTTTCTGATGAACTTTCTGTTGCACAGAGACAAGTATTAGTAGGTTTTTAATTTAATGTATGTGCATTTTTCATATTAATAATACTTAATATTTAAATGTGCCTTAGTATGCATAGAAAATTATATTATAAACCTCTGCTTAGAGGTGACTATTAATTTGTGATGATTCAAATGCAATCCTCTAATAGTCATGGACTTAATTCAGCAGAAAATCTACACACTTCTGATTCTTTCAGTTTTCAAACGACCCACTTCAGGACAGTGTAAGTCTGTACTCCTATGTGCTTGCTTTCATGGCTCATGCCGTGAAAGAAGGCAGATTAAGAAAACAGAAGCCAATGAAAATAGCATCTTCTACAGCTAAGAGTAAAAACCACATCTTCCCAGAAGTGTTCCTCTAGATGGTTCTACGCACCTAATAATACATTCAAAGCTGAACCAATGAAATAATAGTAATTTCTAACTACAGAGGATTTATTTATTCATTTATGTACTTACCTGTTTGTTCTCACTGACTGCTCTCAGAGTTACAGGATGCCAGGAAGGCAATATAACACATATATATCTATATATCAGGATCTAAGGAAGCTAAGCTACCACACCTGGAATTCAGTAGCTGTTGAAAAGAAGCTGTTACTTATCTGAATAAAAATTTCCTAGATAATAGATGATAAAGGCACCTGTATCACGTCTTTTCTTTTTTAAAATTGCTTTTATTTTTTTCTTCTTAGAGGATTGGTGCTATTTGGAAATGTAAATTTATATCAGGGCTTGATCCCGTGGATCAACACTAGGAAGGATGACGGCGTAAGATGGCTGGCATATGGTGAGTAAAACTACCCATCCATAGCAGAAAGTGCAGGTCTGACTCCGTGGAGGTGTTGCTCTTCTTTTGAACAGACGTGTGGGTCATGAGAACAGAAACTGGGTGTGGATACCATTCCATCTTGAACTGTCGTAGATCAAATCTCTTCTTTCTTATTAGTTCCACAGTATTGTTAATCTAGAAAACCTTCTTTTAGGGATAGATAATTTTTTTCTTGGCACTATGGACTAGCCAGCAAGCAAAAATGTTACCCTTAAGTTTACAGTACTCTGTGTGGCCCACTGCTAGAGCTCCAAACCTGCAGTTTGCCCTGTTGCAACAATTTGCTTAGTATATTTTAAACAATGCAGTTGCATAATAATCTGAAATGTGAAGGATTGTCTCTGTTTTATCAAAAAGCTTTACTATACAGAATGCATTTTCAGTTTCCATAATGGTGAGATATATATGTGCATACACACACATAGCATATGCGTGTGTGTGTGCATGCATGCATGTTGTGTGGTTTATAGGCAAATGTCTGTATTTTCCAATAAGTAACTGGAAAAAATATAAATCTTACTTGTTCTATGTCCCCTTAAAAACATATTTGCATTATGAAACAAGCTGTTCATGTTAAACTTAGAACAAATGAACTATAACCATTCCGCAAACATAGCTGTTGTGGTTTAACCCCAGCCAGCAACAAAGCCCCACGCAGCTGCTCACTCACTTCCCCCCTCACCCACTGGGATGGGATGGAGTATCAGAAAAAAAGGTAAAGCTCGTGGGCTGAGATAATAACAGTTTAATAGAACAGAAAGGAAGAAACTAACATGACACTAGCAACAATAAAGTGACAATAATAATAATAAAAAGATTGGAATACACAAAACAAGTGATGCACAATTGCTCACCACTCGCCAACCGATGCCCGATGGCCCTCCTCCCCAGGCCAACTCCCCCCAGTTTATATACTAGGCTTGACGTCCTGTGGTATGAAACACCCCTTGGGCCAGTTTGGGTCAGCTGTCCTGGCTGTGTCCCCTCCCGACTTTCCTGTGCCCCTCCAGCCTTCTTGCTGGCTGGGCAGGAGAAGCTGAAAAGTCCCTGGCTTAGTCTAAACATGACTGAGCAACAACTGAAACCACCAGGGTGTTATCAACATTCTTCTCATCCTAAACCCAAAACACAGCGCTGTAACAGCTACTAGAAAGATAATTAACTCTGTCCCAGCCAAAAACAGGACAATAGCATAAACATTAGCATCTGCATGCACTTCATATAACCCTGGTTACCTATCTTTCTCTCATGTGGTAGTCTTGATCTCTTTTCCCCCCCTCACTTTTCCATTCATTAAGTGGTTTCAGAAAAATCTATTCATGAAGCGAAGGCAAAGGAATACTTGAACTTGTCATTTTTAAACAAAGTACTTGAAAGGATTACTGAAATTTAATTGATCCTTTTAATTATTATAGGTGTAATAAAAGCATACATAGCCTTTGAAATAATTCTAGGTAGCTCCCTCATTTTAGGCTGCCATCATACTCCCTAAATTCCTGACTTTAAAACCTAAATTGTAGGTTACAACATAAATGTGTGTATGCATATACAATATTTGTATCAATGTCAATATAGATAAGATATAAATATTTTATCAAGAGAGACATATGAATTAAAAAAAAAAAAAGCCACTACCTTTCCCTGTTTCTCATACATGGAAAACATTATGATAATTCTCAGCTACCAATACATTTCTCTCTTTATTTTTAGTTTCTTTTTCCACAACATTTTGGAAGAATTGTTGCTATTCTATCCTTATGACTTAAAGTTTTAAGGAAAGGGGGAGAGGTCATGAATCCTATGGGCTGGTCCAGTACCATTTCATTTTACCACACTTGTGATGCTTTGTAAATTAAGGCATAACAGAATGTAACTGCAGCTAGATCATAGAATCATAGAATCATAGAATCATAGAATCATAGAATTGTTAAGGCTGGAAAAGACCTCTAAGATCATCAAGTCCAACTGTAATTCTCTGAACACCTTTATCCAGGTGAGCTCTTGAAGTTAGGTCTTGAAGTCAGCCCTTGAAAAAGGGATAGCACAGCCTTTTTGGTGAATCAGTGTCGATCTAACAGCCTGGCTGAGGGGTCAGGTTAATTACCCAGGACTCATTGCTATACAAATATGTCTACCTTCTTTCTGGGATCCAAGTTAATAAAACCACTGAGTATAAGGCTATGCTATATCAACATATTCAGGGCTTTTGGGGGCATCTCTATATGGTGATGCCTTTCACAGTTCACATGACCTGAGACATGATTCAGCTCTTATTGCCTTTTAGGAAACCTCCAACATGCTATTGCTTTTTCCTACATTTCTCCTTCCAATCTCATCTCCTTTCTATATCTGAAAGTGAGTGTATGTGTATTCTTGGGCAGAGAGGAGCTTAAGTTGATCATTTCTTCATATTTTGATGCGATGCAATCAGGAGCAACTCAAAGAATCAGGTGAAGGTGCCAAGAGATAAATTTCAGCATTTTTGTTTCATTTTCTATCTTGTGAATACCCCTTGGTAAACCGCAGTCCCAAATTTGTAATGAAGTCTGAGGTCACACTTTGAGTGCCACCTCTGATGTTTGCAGTCCCTTGAGTGAAACCTTGGGGCACAACTATTGTAGGCAAAGACTCTTACCTACAGATCTTTCTCCACTCTTTCACTTTGAAACATCTAACTGTGAATGTTAGGGTGTACACTGCTGTATTTCTGTTCTTTATGAAATGTATCTATCTGAGACACTTTCTCTGGTATGTTAATTCGGTTAGCTTGTCTTTCTTTGCGCTCAATTGCATCTAGTTGTCCATCCATGTCAGTAAAGTCTTACTAACTCCTTCATGGAATACTTTGATTATGCTGAAGAATCCACAGTTTTAAAATCTTGGAGAGTTTTCATGCCTGCAATCTTGAAATTCACCTCTTAGAGTAATACACTTCTATAGCAGAAGCCTTTCTCAAAACAGGATTTTGGATATAATGTCTTATAGTAGCAAGGATGCTGATGAAAACACTAGATTCCAAAACTGAAGAATTATACTAGTTCCATTTGTTCTTTTTACAACTACTCTGACGAGATTTTTCTCATAAAGATGATTCCATTGGGAGTTAATGCAATAAACGTTGTAGATTTTGAGCTAATGGCCTTTGGAAAGATGTTTTCTATTCTTTAGTTCCATTTTATTTTGAAATAAGTAGATGCTGTAAAATTCCCTTACTCTCTCATTCAGATTTCATCAGGTTCTGCTTTAGGAATAGTGGCTCTTTTCTTTCACATTTGCTAATATCTTATTTTTTTCCCTTCCCGCTACTAATTATTCAACATTTTAAAGATGAAAAGCCTGAAAAATATCACCAGTTACAATAATTTTTTGTTGTTTTGCTTGTTCTGCTTGTTCTGTTTTAAGATTAATCATACTCCTGCCCTTTATTTTACCCCTGCCCTGTGTGTTCTATTTAGAAAGAAGATTGAAAGCAGACAAGCAGATCAGCTTTCCTAGTGAAAATAGCCACTTTACCTTCTGGGCATAACCACTTCTTAAAATCTTTTAAATAATTATTATCATAAAACAAAATCCTTGCAAAAACTGTTTATAATTCATTGTAGTTCATTTATGATTCTACAGATATTAAATTTTATAATCACTAAAGTTACAAAAAATGAGCTGCTTCTTTTTGCCTTACTCATACTTTAATTCCTGTAGAATCCTGCCTCAATGGACCAAAAATAATTTGTCAAGATCAGAGGAAGTCAACTGTCAGTATAGGTGAATAAGAAACTATTTTAGCTGGTCAAGTGGTAAGGAGACATACTGTAGGTTTTTGTGTTATTTATAAGGAACACTGCTTCATTCTGCTCCCCGCCTCTGCCTTCCTAAATGACACAGGGTGCTCAGGAACAGTGCAAATCTCTGTGCTGCTGTCTCAGTCAGCGTTGCCCTGAGCTAGAACTACTTCAGGGAGGCAGATTGTTCCTTTAATCCTTAGCTGCTCTACTGGGATTACTGTCTGCAGGTCTCATGTGGAATACTGTCCATTGCAAATTGAATATATATGAAATGATTCTCCATAAGTGTCTCACAGTCCACTAAACAACCATGAAATGAAATTAGCTTTTCTTCATTACTAACTCAAACCACATTCAAGCCAGAATATTATGAAAAATCATTCCTGATTATCAATTTTCTGACCCATCTACTATCTCTCAGCTTGGGGCTTTTATGCAATTGATCTAGAGTTTTTTGGTTTTAAAGCAATAGTTCCTGATTCAGGCAAATAGGACCTGAGAGAAACTCTAAAGCTTCTGCCCTCTCTCCTTTTCTTTGTGTGCGATAGAAACTTTGATTCTAAATGTAAATATAAGTGCTCACTCTTTAGCCATTCTAGAGTATTTCTTTGTCCTTGCATTATCTTCCTTATTTTCCTCAAAATATCTCCAGGTTTTCTTTTCCAGCGTACCATTTCCATTGAGTGAGACCAAAGGAAAAGAGAGGGTCTTAAGATAAAATATTTTATCTTCTTTTGGCCATTTTTATGCCTTTTAATTTATTTAGGTATTTAATCAATACTTTCCATTATGCCTGAGAATACTTAAAATATTACAAAATCCTGATGTTTGATCTATTACAGGGTGTAATCTTCTGTCCTGTTCTACAAATTGGCAAATTACAGTCTTGCAAGAACGCCTGGTAGATTTCAAACAGTCTGAAACAGGTAGTGACATTACACTTGCTGGTCTTTATTTATTTTAGATGCCAGCACATGTGAGGGAGAATAACTTTCATTGACTGAGCACTGTAGCAAGGAGGGACTTCTGTAAATAGTGTAACCTGCATTCAAAACAATGCATTGTTATCGATCTCAAATACATACAGTCCTCTTACATCAGCCATCAAGACTTTTACATTTTTCTAGAAGAACACACATAAACACAGGGACAGATTAGCCTGTGGATGGATGAAGGAATGAGTAGAAAATAATTGATTTATATAGTACATTGTCGGGTTATGCCAGGCAATGAGCTGATTTTTTTGTGTGTGTGTGATTTATTCATTTTCTGAGGGGAAAAAAAGAAAAAAAAGAAAAGAGGCATAGCTTGCTTTATTTCAGAAGAAAACCCCTGCTCCATTTCAAATCAGAGGCAGCATACAGCCAACGGTTCCCGTATCCGAGAGAGAAATGCTTAGATAAGATTCTTGTGCTGGGCGCAGGCGCCCAGGAGTTGGCAGCGGGGGCTGCAGGGGTGGCCTCTGCGGGAAGTGGCCAGGGGCTGCCCCGTGCCGGACACGGCCGGTTCCAGCCGGTTCCCACCGGCCCGCCACAGGGCATAGCTGAGCCCCTCAGCCAAGCTGGAGGCATCTCTGGGAAAGCATATTCAAGAAAGGGCATAAAACACCAGACAGAGAGAGGAGGAGAGAGCAAAAAAGCGTGAGAGGAAGGCCAACAACAGAGGAGAGGAGATATTACCAAAACAAACCAACAAAATTAATTTAAATTTCTCCAAGTTTAGCCTGTTTTGCCCATGACAAAAACTGGTAAGCAATCTCCCTGCCTTTATCCTGGCCCACAGGCTTTCTCCTTCATGCTCTCCCTATTTTCTCCCCTGTCCCACCGAGGGGAGGGGAGCGAATGAACAGCCAGGTGGGTGCCTGGCTGCTAGCCATGGGGCTCAAACTAGAGTGCTACCTGGTGCAAAAGCAGTTGCAGAAATATATGAGAACAGCAAGGGAAGCTGGAATCTGCCCATCTCCCTCCTTCTCCATGACTCAACAACACCAGTCATCAAGTGCAGTTCATCAGATTTCAAAGGCGCTTGCTGCATTTTTTGGGGAGCAAAATAATAGAATTGGCAGATATCACCACTGGATGAGGAAATGTATACAGTTCTGTCCTCCAGGGAACTTCTCAGAAATTTTGGTGCACCGCAAAAGGCACATATTTTTGGCAGTGCAAAGAGGGGCCAGTAGATCAGGTGAGAGCCATTTGTAGCTGTCATTATTATTGAAAAGCTATTGGTCTCCTAGGAGGCCACAGGTGGGGCTCAATGCTGCCTTAACTATTCTAGTTTTTACTTTACTCTCCTCTTCCGTGCTATGTTGTTCAGTGAACACCAGCTGTCTGTGTATTTTGTGGTAAGAGTTAAGTTTATGACAGTATTTTGTCAAGTAAGAGACCAAAAATAGTGCAATTAATGTAAACATCATGATTTTTTTAGTCACTACTTTTTTAATATTGGCACAGTAGATTTGCACTTCTATGTAATAGATCAAATGGACTTATGCTGCCAATTTTTAGGTTCAATTAATAAAAGCTATAAAAATATGTTAAATAAACATATGGCTCTTTTCAGCCATCTTCCATGCAAATAACAAGCAGAAATATTTATTTGTTTTCCACAGATATTAAATTTCTGTTGGCCAAATTGCACCTGTGGGTATAACCATGCTGAGGTTGTTTAAAATATGTTTTTATTTTCTGTAATGATTGATGTGTTAGGGAATCTCAGGAAACTTGGCTGAAGAAATTTTTCTTGATGGTCACAGGAACAAACCTGTATTCATTGAAAGGATAAAATGGAACAATTTTCAGGGTCTAAAGAACATAAACTAATGGAACACCTAAAGAGGGATCAGAGTTATTTTGTTTCAAAAAGTATTTTCTTGGATTTCTCATTAATAAAATATGACTTCAAGTATGAAAGGAGGTTAAATTGATTTTCTACCAACTGACACATTGTGCCTATGGCACTAATATTATGGTGATGTGCTCAATAAGAGTGGTCTGAAATCAATATAAAACCACTTAGAGCAATGTTCTTAATTTTCAGCTGCGGTGTTTTCAGGCTGTTTGCTTTATAATTAACTAAGCCAACAAGTTATATGAAGAAAACAGTATCAAACCATGCAGATTTTCTGAGAAGGAAAATAGTCAGATTATTATTAGCACTAAAGGTATTCATTATTCATCTGTTACAACAAATTACATTAGTTTTTTTATGTGAAAAGACAACTATGGAAATAACTTTTAACTTTTCTGGAATGATACATTTGAGCTATATTTAATTTGTAAATGGATGTGATTTTCTTGTTAACCTCAACATTCAGATCAATCTTTTCTGTTTGATTGTCTACTATTTTTGGTCATATTTAATTTCATTTAGACTATAAGGCCTTTGTGATAGGCATCATGTCTTCACATAGTTTTGTACTAGCACAATGGTGGTGTTATATGGATGAGAATCTCTGAATTCACTTGTAAGGTCAATTACACAGTAATTGTAGTGACTGTTAGAAAATGCTGACTTCCAGTGACCTGGGACAGTTTTTGTTTGTATGTTCGGCTTTAATCACAACTGAGAAAAAAAACCATAATGTGCGATACAAATGCTAATAATTAAACTGATGTCAGCTCAAACACTGGAAATGTTTGAAGAAGTCTAACTCCCTGATGAGGTGATGCTCCTCGATTCATAAATGTTTCAATTTAAAACAAAAAAAAAATCATGAAGGCAATAACACTCCAGTACCCAATAGTTCACTAATGTGTTGTAACTAGCTTTTCTTGGAACATTAAATTATCCCAGAACACATTATATTTGAAATTACGAAGAAATTGCTATCCCAAAATGAAAAAGAGTTACAGCTGATACAACCTTCCAGCAAGGCCCAGAACAGTGCAGAGTAACCACACGGCTTCTTTGTGTTTACTCTGCAAAATGTTAACAGGTCTGACTGGGATTTAAATATTTAGAGTAGAAATGAAATTTTTATAGTTACTATGGGGACTGTGGGGAAACAAGTAATAGCATCTTACAGTAAAGACAGCTTTAGAAGACAAGTGACATTTAGTTCATAAGAGGCAGCATATGCTTTGTCTACTTTCTTCAGCTGTGGAAATGCCCAGATTTGGCTCTGTTCCTACAAGATTATGACTACCCTCAGCTCCCCATGGGCCAAGTTCTGCTCTTCTTGTTTACTGAAGTAAATCTGGAGATGTCTCATTCATCAGGACAACTGCCACTGATTCACATCAGTGCAGGGTAGCAGAAGTCGGGCGTTTACTTAAGTTGCAGTGCAGGATGCTTCAAAACATGTAAAGTGAGACCCTTAATTTGCCATATGTTTGAAAGAGCAAACTCCCACCAAGGAATTTAGCATATACCTTTGTAATATTTTTTTCTTGGTATAATTGCTGCATCTTATCCTTTTTTTCTCCCTCTCTTGTCATAAGGTGCCCTTACAGATCAAAGGCTGTATAAAATATGAAAAATATGCATGTGAATGAATGCTGGAGTGAGAACGTGTCGACATAAAGCTGTATGGCTGAGACCAACACTGGGTCATTTGGAAGGCAATGCCTCCTGGAGCTCATTTATCTACAAGGCTGTGCACAGACTGCCACCTCACAGCGGGGGTGCAGCCCTGTCTGTGTGCCCCATCTCTCTCCCTAGCTATATCCTTACCAGCTTTCTACCCCTTACTCTACACTTTAGAACAGTATGCAGCCTCAGAGAAGTTCAGGGCTTGAAGCATCAATTCTGTCTGGCCCATGTGCCAGAAAAAAGGACAGGAAAAAAGACGGATGGCTTGGTATCCCACACACCTGAAACAAGCCAGCCAGGCATACTGTAGTTCAGATTTGGGGTGGGGTTTTTTTCATTAAACTAAAGGTTAGCAACTCATAAAGAAGAAATTTACTACAGAATGCAATCTTTTATCTTGCTGAATTTGCAAAACGTTAATGTATAACAATGGTCAGAAGTCACTAAAAGCATGTAAATAAATCATACTAATATTGTGGATTATTTTGTTTTCTATGTTCTATATAAAAGCCACTTAAGAAGTTAAAGCAGAGTTATTAGCAGTTTTGTTTAATGCAGTTACTTTTATCCTTGAAAGTAACATCACAACTACTAGGTTAGTTGTAGCATCAGAGAGAGATCATTGTTACCCACAGCTGAATCATTAGCAGTCTAGCTAAATATCAGGAACCAGATTTTCATCTCAGTCACACAGAGTCAGACTTTCAGTTAGGGATAATTTGGAACTTCGTGCTTCTGTGGAGTAGGGTATGTAGGTCTTTTATTGTTCTGGCATCTTCTCTGACTGGAGCTCTCCCTCACTTCTACTGTCTTCTCTGAGGAGGTTTTTTCTGGTTGGGGTTTTTTTTTTTTTTTGATAGTCAAAGTTATCATTTGTGCCAGACACCCAAGGTAACACCTTATTTAGAGCTCTAAAGAAATAACCATGAACTATGCATGTGGTTCAGATATTCAGGTCAGCTGTGAAGTTTTATTTTTTTCAGTGACACCATCAGCTGAAAGCAGAGCCATGTAGTTTCTCTTGACAACACTGCATCTGCTATAAGAAGGAAGAGGGCTGCATGAGACTTGCTGTGTTTAGTAACTTTCTGAGATCATCTTCCTACTCAGAAAACTCTTTCAAATTGTGGACGAAGTACATTTTAAACAACTTTGACTTCATTTAGAACGTTTCTTCTTGCACAGTATCTTACAACATATGCCAAAGTCTGTTCTTTCAGTGTTTGAAAATGTTATTCATTACTTCTATGAAGATTATAAAGAAAAAGGAAAAAAACACCTAAGTATTGTGTTGATTTTCTTGCATATAAGACTATTAATATCAATCCTCTATGAACAATTATTGTAGAATTATACACTACTGATACAATAGGGACAGAGTTTATAATACCACAGTTATCCATTTTGTAATTATGGAAATACAGATAATCTTAGAGTATCAGTGTATAGTTTTCCATATTTCAGGTATATAGGCTCAAATGTGTTCTTTCTGACATAAATATTTGTGCCTTAGCCACTTGGGGGTCAAACTGAAAAGTGTGCACAAGTTGCACAGGGGTAAAATAATGTAAACATTGGTTTTGTCTGTTTATCAACTAAGAAGGTGTTGCATTTCTTTTTGTATTTGCTTCACTTTTTTTATTTGATTGCTACAGGTAATGGCTACTCATATAGTTAGCAAACAAGTTAAGAGATAAAAACAGATCTAAAGTAGCTCTGGACATACATCAAGTCCTGAGAACAGTGTTAAAGTTGCACAGGTTAATAAAAGGACCACTGCAGGTAAGGACCAGTGTTACTCGTAATCACTAAAAGCCAAAAGGCTATCTGACTTAGAACAGAAAGGTTATCTGACTGATTTATATTGTTATTTGGTAGTTACAGTGTTAGATCTTAGGAATTTTCTGCTAGGTGAACTACTGCTTCAACAGGTACACCTGTAGTTTTCAAAAAGAAAAAAATAAAACCACTGAAGAGATACAACATAAAATAAAAATCAAAATAAATTCACATGTGTTTGCAGCAGAGTAAGTCAAGGAGTCCAGTTTGGGATTGTGAGGTGATGTAATTTTAGGATACTTATAGTTACTTTTATGGTTACATATTTTTAGCATCTCAACTATACTTTTCTTGAGTTTGAACTGAAAAATTAGCTGCATTGAATAAGATGTGGCCCCACCTACACGTATTTGGACTTTGCTGCAGAAAGAGCTTGAATTTACAAAAAACCAGTGTGCAATATAATAATTGCCGATAATATTAGATCTAATTTTATATCCCTTAAAAGTAGTAATTACTTGTTTAAGTTATTAAAAATAAAGAAGAAATTTAGGTATTTGAGCAACTATTGAATTGTCAATGCTAATTCCCACAAGGAATGGAGGAACTTCAGTGTTTAAAACCTTGTCAAATTGTTCATTGTCCGGGTGAATTTAGGTGGGATGGCCACAAGAACAGAGCTACAGTGCTCAGAATCATATAACCTGTAATTTATTTACTAAGGAGGATGGGTGTAGCAGGTGAATGGTGATTTCTACTTCAAAATTTCTGTTTTACAACACACACACTATGCACTCGCAGAACCCATGGCCCCAGCCTCTCATGCCCAGTTCAGACCTGCACCAAGGAGCCAGGAAAACAGACATTGCCTCTGATGGACCCCGACCTGGGGCAGCTCCACCCCAGGCTCAGCCTTCTGCACCGTGTTCCATGCTTGTTCTTTCAAGCCTGACAATAAAAGACTAGCAATGCTGTAAAGAGAACTCAAGGAAGAAAAAAAACCCAAAACCCAAAAACACCACAACGGAGCTTCTGCTGCCCACTTAAGCTGAAATTATTGGGGATATGCTCTGCACTCACTCCTTCAACACAGAATCAGTATATTGCCCGAAGGTTACTGTCTCCCTCAATAAGCACCTATTCAGTCTTTTCTTTCAGCCTGTTTAATTGATGAAGGGTCACGAGCTGTATTTAATGCACAGTGTCCGAATTATACATTGAACAAAGAAATACTCATTTCTTCTTAAACCAACCCAAAAGACTCTCTTAAACAGCATTTAAGTGCTGTAGAAATAATACAAATTTATTGCTTAATATCCAAGCATTATAGGAGCATTGACAGCTACTTTTTAAGAAGGGAGAACTAAAGCATCTAGTGACAAAGGCCAAGTCAAGTGGCATCTAAACTTTCCGTGCTTAATTTGGTAAATTTACTCTTGTGTTGCTGGGCATTGTGGGGGTTTGGTTTGTTGTTGTTTTTTTTTTTTTCCTGGAGAGGTTAATTCCATAGTGTTGCATGTGTTCAAAATTGACTCTGATTAACTTTGGATGCAGTCATGAATGCTCACTAATTCTACAAATGTAGTTCCAGATGTCTCACACTGGGCATACAGAAAAGTAGGAAGACATGATTACTCATAAAAATTCTTGTTTCGCTTGCTCAGCACCCTGCCCATGGGCACGGTTTCTGTCCAGTTGTCTATATTAACATTTTCCTAATTGAAAAATAGTCTATTTTCCTGTCTATTGCTCCATCAGGTATTCCCCGTTTTTCAGCTACATCAATAACTGAAGCAGAGCTTAGATCATTTTATAGTACACAAATAACATTAATTCTCAAATTGTGACCTATTTTATGAAGTCATATCTGAATAGTTAAATTGCAGTTAAATCTTTAAAAATTGTTAAAGATTGCAAATCATAAGCATGTCTCAAATATGGTATTGAGTCATGTCCTCGATATAAACTATATAAAAAAGACAATTATAATCTAGAAAATTATATAAGCTATAAAGAAGAAAACAGTAAGGAAAGAAGGATCAGAAGAAAAAAAAAATATTCAAGAACAATTGAAAGATAGACACTGATGGAAAATACAGCACTGTCTGGGCTGAGACCTTATGTCTGTTAGCATTTAATGTGCATCATCAATTTGTATTTAGGCAGCTTGACTCCATGGCAGAGATTGCAGTCAGCTGAAAATAAATAAATAAATAAATAAATTAAAAAACCCCAGTTGACTAAGGGATTTTAATAATACTGTCATTATTTATCAAATAATTTATTTGACAAATAGTATTTGGCTGCTGCAGAATTGGTTGAATATAATAAGAAGTATTTGTGGAATAAATTAGTCAATGAAAAATGACAAAAAAATCAATGAATAATGTATTTGATAAATAATATTTGGCAAGCTCAACTGTAGAGAGAATTTTATTTTTTGAATCCTGTATTAAGTAATTTTCTTAAAAAGCAGAAACTGTAATAATTC
>JAVKLA010000053.1:5779921-5807474 GCA_034782735.1 Sagittarius serpentarius | reverse complement strand
TACCCCCCACCCCCCCCCCCCAGATCTCATTTTGCCTGTTGGGAACTGGATATAAAGCAAGAGATGCAGGTTTTGACTCTTGCAGTACTGTTCCTCTACTTGTACATGAATGAAACTGAAGACTACGTACTTCTGCTAGAAAAAGCATATTTGATAGACATCATGACATTAAGGCCGGGAAAGGCTTCATCCTAAGTTGAAAAGTATGACAAGTTCTTGTAGCACTCCATATTTAAAATGTAATGGAAGTTGTCACTTAAAACCAAAATCCAATTTTAATTGCAGCTCTTTTACTTTTCTCTTTAGTAAATCCCCAATGATGACTGGAGACATGCTTTACTAAAAGAATTATTTCTTAGCATAATAATCAAACATGCCAATATGAACTAGAAATAAGGATTACACAAAAATAAAAATAATCCTGATGTTTGAAACTTACTTTAAGTCAAATTGACATTTTCAGTAAGTATCTTTAATGCAGTAGACTAGGTGATGAACTTCCATTACTCTTTTCTCTGTGTGTGTCTATTTTTCCTATAACCTGAGAATAATGACCATTAATTTTTTTTATTTATTTTTTTTTGGAGCAACTCTAGGAAAAAAAAATAAACTCAAACTAAAATGAAGCCAGTGTTGGTTATTGAAATCACAGGTCACCTTCTTCCTCTCTCTAAGAGATATTTCAAAGATTCTCTAAGGCATTTTAAAATCAGCTCCAAAGGGACACAGCATGTTGTTGCGTTTCCATGCAGGCTTCTCTGAAATGCTTCTCTTAAACAAATAAGATTTATTCATCCCTCAAACCAAGCAGGGCTTCAATCAACATATATTGCAAAATGTACCTCTTTTTTTAGACCAGATGATCTCAGTGTCAGTTTTCCTGGGCATCATGTTTTGTAACTTCCTAATCCTATCATTCTCTCAACTCTCTATCAGTCCACATTTCTTTGGAAATACAGCAACCAAAATCTGACACAATGTTCCAGCTGAGACATTGTATGTGATGAATAAATCAAGAGGAATTCCTCCTATGTCTTACAAATGTCATGTCTGTTTATGCACCCAAGTACATTTTCCCTTGTTTTGTGACAGTTTGATACTATTAGCTAATATTTATTTTGTGATCTGCAATAGACTCCAGAATTGTGACCAGTGAGCCAACCTGTATCCATTTGGCATTGGTGCCTAGCTTTATCTTGCACTTTTTACTGTTCTGCATGCCTTTCATTATACTATTGCCATTATAGGATTATTTTCAGTTTGAAATGAGTTGTGCATATCCTTGGCCAGGCCAGCGATGGCTTTCTCTAAATATGTCTTGAACACCTCCAAGGAGGAAGATTCTTCTCAGGGTAATCCATCCTAGTGATCAACTGCCCTCATAGTGAAAAACATTTTCCTAATGTCCAGTATAACCTTCCTCGCCTGCAATTTGCTTTTTTGCCTGGTGCAACTGAGAAGAGTTTGGGTACATTATCTTTGAAATACTCTTCAAGTCATTCTAGGTAGTCCGTTAGCCTCCTCTCTGTCACACTAAGCAAGTTGAGCTACCTCAACCTCTCTTCATAAGAAGATGATCCAGGCCCCCAAACTGAGTACTGTACAACCATTTAAAATTTGAAGCTTTTCTTCTAGCATATTTGCAGTTCTTCTCAGCTTGTTTTTGTCATTCGATGTCCTGTGCATACTGTCTGTTCCTCCATTAGTTCATGAATAAATCAAAAATTAACAGCATCACATCCAGCACAAGGCTGAGCAGAACCACTTGGAGTCCATGTCATTCATTTGCTATATCTTCTCATTTCAACATCAATTTTCTGTAAAATACGTAGCTCTTTAGAAATTATATTTTATTATTATCAAGATTATTATCAAAACCTTATACATTTATTTATATCCTAGTCTCTGTATGTCAGAAATTCTAAAATTATTTGGTAGAAGTGATTGAATGGAATGACATGATTTGTCACTGAGAACATATTAAAATTGTTTGCCTTTGCAAGTAAAAAGACTCTTTTGTTCCTAACCAGACTTAAAAAGGCCTTGGGACCAAAAAAAATCCTGTTGTATGCTTTCTGATTTATCTACAGTCACCAGTAGTCGAGACATCGTAAGTCGAGACTGATAGAAACAGGAGCATGTGTTTTGATCAGTTGATTCTTCTTTGATACTGACACTGGGAGGGAAAATGACATTTAGGGCCCAGATTGAATCAGGAATGTTTTTCTGTTTGGAAAACTAGAAAATGTGGTGGTCACTTCATTTGCAAATGACAAGAGACAGCAATGCTGTTTTTACAGAGGCAGTTTTAGAGTTGAGGTTTTCTTCACTTGAAAACTCTCTTAGATTTTTGACAAAATCATCAAGGAGAATTGAAGGCTAAGCATTGGTTAGGGTTATTTACTCTCACTAAGCAAGAATATTAAAATATTCCTGCTAGATTAGGCTGTCATAATTCTCTCTCCTGCTAAATCATGAAGAGAAAATGTTAAAAGTTTCAAATGCAGGTTTGATAAGATGTGAAGAAATTCCAGTACTGACGGGCAGGGGGAGCATGTTTAAGGAGCACTTAAAAAAAATCACAGGTACAGATTGCCTTTGTTGATCATGAGGGCATAGTGTTTGTTTCTGGCTAACAGCAGTAGTTATCAGAATGTGCCAATGGCAAATAAAAACAGTTCATGCACTGATTCAGGACAGAATCTTCATCTATCCTGGATGTTGCTTAGTGAAAGGTTTTTTATGCATCTCCTCATTCAGTGCCTCCATATCTTGAGTTCCAGACTCCTGTTAAGTTCTCTACCACTTGCCATGCTCCTCTTATTACAGGTCCTTTCACAGGACATCAGCATATCTGGCTAGTACTGTTCTCCCTTTACTATTCAGACGTCCTGGTTAGCGCCTGGAGGCATAAGAGAGATGAATTCAGCAAGGGATGTAGATCAGAAGAAGAAAAAAAAATGTTAAGGCTGAGAAGCCCTCCTGGACTTGCAGAACTTGGAAGGGAAGGGCAACGACAGCAGCAGAGGTTCTCTGTACAGGGCCTCTGGCACCAGTGGTTTCTTAGTGTCTGCTGTACCCTACCTGTACTTCATGTTTTAATTTTTCTGCAGATTGAAATATTTCGCTAACTGAAGCTTTTTCACCTGATGGAGGGTATCTGAATGAAACCTAGTGGCTTTTGATGTACGGATGGACAGACAATGTAGTAACTGAAATTTCTGAAGAAGGATGGCACAGCAGGGGTTAGAGATGAAACGGTGTTCTTGAGGCCTTCAGCTGCCTGTGTGTCTGCTGTATACTGCAGCTCCCTGCAGGCTGCTTGAGACCCTGCAGATTTTTCTTTCTGATTCTGCATTCACATCTTCCTAGGAAGCAATGGTACAGGTAGGATCATGTAGTGGTACCTCTGGATTTCATTTGTATGAAATGATGAATGTTTCCAGGGGAGCAGACATTTTGTGGCATCTTATACAGAAGGATTTCAGTTCTGACATTAACTGTGGAAGACTGAAATTGCGTAAAGAGTCTGTCAAAACCTGAGTATATTTTGCTGCACTTCAGTGATACAAGCAGGATGAAATACTGTCTTCATTGCAGTCAATGAGAGATTTACGCTCGACTTAGTAAAGTCAAGAGGTCACCCACAGAGCCAAATCAGATGTTAAAATAAGCCTTTGGCCTTCTTCGGATTCAGCAATTATTGCAACCACCATCTAAGTTAGACAAAAAGCAGACATTAGTTTTCACAATGAACCAAGGGCTTTTCCCATTAAAGTCTATGTCAAAACTTATATTAACTTCAGTCCTGTCAAAGCAGAGCACAGACACCTTGCAGTGCTAGAACATGTTTCAACGTTTTGTTGTTGCTATTGCATTTTCCTCCTAATTTTTCTGCACCTTTCATTGTAAAGATCCACTGACTTTTTCGCTCTCAGTTGGCTCAGAAAAAGCATCCTGTTAATGAGATGATTAGTTTTGAGCCATTCAAGCATAGTTTTCAGCAATAGTGTTCCAAACATTTTTTGAAATGATACTATTAGAATTTCTGCTCTGACTGTGCTATGCCAAAGAGAACTTAATTTCTTTTACATGCAGGGTAATGAGGTGTATTGGGTTTCTGTGGCGGGGTTTTGGTCGCGAGGGAGGGGCTGCAGGGGTGGTTCCTGTGAGAAGCTGCCAGAAGCTTCCCTGGCTCCAAGTCAGACCCGCCTCTGGCCAAGGCCGAGCCCATCAGCAACGACGGTAGCGCCTCTGGGATAACGTATTTACGAAGGGGAACCTGCAGCAGGGGAGGAGATTGGGATGTGAGAGAAAGACCTAGCCACGCACCCAGGTCAGTGAGGAAGGCGGGGGAGGAGGTGGGCTGGAGGAGGGGATGGCCCTGCAGCCCCTGGTGAGAGGGCAGGCTGTCCCCCTGCAGCCCACGGAGGGGAGCGGGGGAGCAGGTGCCAACCTGCAGCCCGGGGAGGACCCCACGCCGGAGCAGGTGGGTGCCCCCCAGGATGGCCGTGACTCCGTGGGGAAGCCCGCGCTGGAGCAGTCCGTGCCTGAAGGGCTGGAGGCTGCAGAAAGGCCCCACACTGGAGCAGTTCGTGAAGAAACTGCAGCCTATGGGAAGGACTCATGTTGGAGAAATTCATGGAGAACTGTCTCCCGTGGGAGGGACCCCAGGCCGGAGGTGGGGAAGAGTGTGAGGAGTCCTGCCCCTGAGGAGGAAGGAGTAGCAGAGACAAGGTGTGAGGGACTGACCCCAACCCCCATTCCCCATCCCCCTGTGCCGCAGCGGGGGAGGAGTTAGAGAAAACCGGGAGTGGAGTTGAGCTGGGAAGGAGGGAGGGGTAGGGGAAAGGTGTTTTAAGATTTGGTTTTACTTCTCATTATCTTTGTTTTGATCTGGTTGACAGTAAATTAAATTGATTTTGTTTTTTCCCCAAGTTGAGTCTGTCTTTTGCCCGTGACTGTAATTGGTGAGTGATCCCTCCCTGTCCTTGCCTCAACCCATGTGCATTTTCTTTATTTTCTCCTCCTCATCCCACCGGGGCCGAGGCGGGGGGGAGGAGTGACCGAGTATCTTTGTGGTGCTTTGTTGCTGGCTGGGCTTAAGCACAACAGTCCTTTGTTTGACTACATTAATTTTCATTGGATAGGGTACAATTTTTTTTTTTATTAAAAAAAGAGAGAGAGAGAGAGGTGCGAGTTTATTTCCAAGTGCTTGAAACTGTAGCCTACTGAATTCCTCTCATGGAAGCAGCCTTCACTGACACATCTCTAGCCTGTTACTTGGCAACCTTGACACATTAGGTATTAGCTGCCATCAATGTCACTTTCTCGCCTAAAAAAAAAAAAAGACAGAAAAAAGGCAGAAGCTTTAAAGAGGAGAAACCAAAGCTGGGCTCTGTCTTTCCAAACCAGTGAAACATCTTCTTTTGACAGCTCATTCTGTCAAAATCTATACTATTAACAATTATTCAAAACAGAGGAATATACCTCTGACATCAAGTCTATAAATAGAGAACTACTAGCAGACGCAATAGAGCTTTATACTTCATGTTATTAATGTCCAGTAAGTTCTTTTTACTGTTGTATTTTTCTGTGCCTTGTTTTTCTTGGAAGGAGAAAAGAAAAAGGGAAATCTCCAACCATATATTCAAATTCAAATAAGTATCATAACATCTAAGAGACAGGGCTATATCTTTTATGCAATAAATCTGAATTCTTAATGAGGATAATGAGTATTTTCTGTGTACACAAGGGCCAGAAAGATACTGAAGTGTTTTATTCATTTAAATGAGCAAATATGCAGGTTGTTGTATCTTTGATCTGCCCCAAGGATGGATCAAATACCAGTAGTCTTTTTAAGTGCAATATATGTTTCTGTGAAAGATGTGAGAGATTCATTGTCCAAACCATAAGAGAGAGTAAAACCTCACTATAAATCTAATCATCGCGTGAGGCACATCTGATTGAAGAAGACATCTGAAGAGAGGCAAATCATCAGCTTTAGTTTAAAATAAAAGATCTACTTATTACACTCAGACACCAAATACATTATGGAAACCTTTTGCTTTGATTTGCTAAGAACCCCCGACTTTTGTTATAGCTTCCAGTCTCACCTCCAAATATTTCATGTATCCATTTGCTTGATACTTGCACAAAATGTATATGCCACCTTCTTTTCCTTATCTCTCACTTTTGCTGACTTTCAGTAAAAGCAGATGAATTAAACTTTGCAGAAAGAACACAAGGCAGGACCTTTAGTTCAGCCTCAGTTATGCTGTTTAAATAGTTGCTGTAGCTAGAATGGTTATTAACTTCTATGGTGATTCAAATAAATGATATAATTTGAAGATACCTAAGGACTGCAACACATGCTGAAGCTTTAATTGATGTCATCTGTTGCATAGCAATTTACAGCTTCTCTGCATCCTAAGGACCTCAAAGGTGGGCTTCCTTTTTTTTTTTTTTCTTTTTCTGTCACTAGAGACATTTAGGAAACCCTTCATTCAACCTTCAGGAGCTGGACTACAGGAAGGTATTTAATAATTTAAATCTTCACATTTGATTTTTCTTATCCTATCAAGAGTCTAATGATGCCTTGACTTGATATATACTGTATGTGCCTAGAAGAAGATGGTGGCATAGAGAGAGCCCATGATTATTGCTGCTTTCCTCACCCTCTCACTGGTGTGGATGTGTGACCTGCTGTAGCTGACAGAATCCCCCTGGCATTTCTGGGGGTTTTATGAATCTCCCTGAATCTTATAATTGAATTGTGAAATGGCAACTGGTCTGGAGATGAGAAGTATATGTGCAAAAGGTAATGTACTAAAAGGTATAGGGAAAGGCTATGATGCAAATTTTCAACTAATGGTGGTATTGTGTGCAGAAATAATTAACAGTTGTAAGGCTTAGAAGAAATATGATGGCAGAAGAAAATGTAAGAATATTGAAACAATCAAAATAGCAGCTTTTATGCACTAAATTGATGCCAAATTGGACCCAGAAGAGGATACTGCCATGGAGAAGAAAAACAAAGTTGTGTAATTTGTGTGTAGTCAAAGAAGAGATGGAAACCCAAATACATGGGAAATGATTAAAGAGAAAGATCAAGAACCAGTGCAAGTACAGAACTTTTCACAGCAAGAATTCAAAACCAGTAAGCAGTTCAAGTAAGTTCAAGCAGTAAGTTCAAGTGATACAATATAATATTTTTTTTTTGCTTATGGCAAAGAAATTCAATTTGCGAGGACCTGTCCCTTTACTTTGTTATCTGCTGAGCCGAACAAGATAACTGGTTTACTTTGACCTGCTACCCATTGTAGCATTGAAAAAATAGGTACAAATTCTACCGCCACCAAAGCTTTGGTGGATGAAAAAATGCATGGTACAGTAATGTTGGCAGTATTAACAGATGGCATAATACTGCTAACATATGTGATACGGAAACATAAAGCAATGCTGAAGGAATAGCCACCTACTGGAATAATTGTGAAATGTCAAAACCAAGGATGGATGTCTACAGATTTAATGAAGGATTGGCTGAACATCATTTGGATCAGAAGACCAGGTGTGCTGTTAAGAAAAAGAAGAATGCTTGTCCTAGATGCATTCAAATGTCATCTAAAGCCAGCTGTGAAGAATACTGCCAAGAAAATGAATATTGATCTTGTGGTTGTATCTAGAGGGATGACATCAAAGCTATGTAGTAGCGAACATGTCCTTCAAAGACCATTTGAAATCTTCAAACTCAGAATGACTGTCGGCAGGGATCATGCTCTAGCTTCTACAGGAAAAATACAGAGTAACGCAAAACTGCCCTGTCATTATATTAAGAGACCATCAGATCAGATAAATCCAGAACCTGTAGCCAATGTTTTTAAGAAATACTGTATTTTGGATCCCATGGATGGAACAGAAGATGATATAAGTACAAAGAAGAAACTGAAAATAGTGAAGACACTAAAAGTGAAAAATAGATTGAAGATGGTGAAGAGTGACAGAAATGTTGGAGTGTGAAAACTGAAAAGCAGTATCAATACAGCATGTGAGAAGAATACAGGTTAACTTCAGGCAATCTGTTAGTGAAAGTATTTTTGTATCAATTATAGGTATTCAATAAGAACCTTTCTGTGTATAAAAATCACTTAAGGGTCAGTTTAAATTCAGTGGGCTCTTCCTTTCTGGTTGTCACGGTAGACTCACTTTTTGGTGGATGAGAGAGTAAGCTGCTTCTGCCCTCTGTCACTTGTACCTGCCCCTGCACAGCAGTTGTGGTATTGTGACTTGTGCTGATACAGCAATCTGAACTGAATCACTATAATGAACTGGGTTATAAAACCAACAGAAAGAAAACCGAATGTTTTTCATGCTGAATTTACAAGCAGTTATATCACCATAGTTGTGGCAGCCTTGGGACACAATGGAAAGAATGGACAGCTTGGATCGAAGGAAAGGACTTGGTAAGCCAGTTTTACCACAAGAGAAACGTTATATATCCCTGTTCTCATTCAGTACTACTTCTTTTTTTTTTAATTTATCATATTCTAATCACAGTTTCAAGTTACACATAAAACACTGATTACTTACCCCACCAAAATTTTCCACCCTACATCTGTCACAGTCAGTTGCAATACATGTATTGAGAGATCATTCTCTCCAACTCTGAACTCATTGAAGGCATCATCATTCAACCTAGAATGCAGGAGTGGCACTGATGCATGACTGGAGTTACTCTGCATGAGAACAGAACAGCAGACAGAGATCTCAGACCCAAAGTAAATGGTGGAAAGACTTAAGATAGGTGAAACAGGAGAAGTAAGTATAACAGAGTCAATGTGTTCTAGATACCTTATTAGATAACTTATTTAGGATTTTAGTTTTCTTTTTGGAGTATTAACTATATCCCAAATGTTTTATTTTTTTGTTCTAAGAAGCAGTCAGATTTATTCAGCCCTGCCAGCTTCACCCCAGAAGTACAGATCTGGCACCACTAAGCCTCAATAAACAGAATCCACCAGTTTCTGCAGTACTGAACCATAGCTTTAGCAATGGTTCAGCCATATCATGATGTTAGCTATAGCCCTATAGAATACCTACTTGAGAAGTAGGATGAGCCATTCTTTAACTAGCCACTAAGGTTAGGGTTTGTGCTGGTAGGAATGATCAGCTTTTGCTTAATTTTCTTGTAGATAAGAACTAATGGCTTGGAATACAAGCTTAGTTAAGGGTTAAGTTAAAGAGCTGCAGGAGCTAATAGGATAGGTTTAGTCTTTATTCTTTTAAGGACCACAGTACTCCATCTGAACTGGTAGCTATTTGTACACAATACTTATATTAATTCTGTTGTGGGGGATTAAGAAGTTAATATATCCTAAATTATTTTTAACAGTTTTGATTTGTGTTATTTTGTGGCCTGAAGTTTCATTTTAGAACTGGAAAATTAAAATGTTTTACCCTTACAAATGTTGCTTCCTAATAAAACCCTAACCAGTTTAAATATGAATCAAAACAATCATTTTTAAATCCCCAGTTTGACATAAAATTTGCTTTGACCAGACGGATGACAGCTATGATATTCTTTGCACATTCCTTTTACTTTAACAAAAGCGTTCACAGGAAATAATCAAATTAATCCATGTTCTTCCAAAGCACACCATCTGTCAAAGTTTTATACTAACATAATAGAAATAGTTCACTACAATATCTGGCTTTAGGGGAAAGATTTATCTCCCCCCTAGGCAAAATAATTCATGAATGGACTAGAGATATACTTTTGCTTTTTGGCAAAAATGGTCACAGTGCTGGTTTGATCTGAAAAGCTTTGAATTTAGGCTTATGGGCTAGAACTCTGAGTATTTTAGACTTATTCACTCATCTTGCTTGAAACTCAAACTGAAGCAGTCATCTCCTTTCCATCTTGCAATAACTCTTGCTTGTATTTGGGTCCCTGAGAGGGATAATCCTATTTATATTTTTGTGCTTTTCTCATCTTTTCATTTTCAAACCAAGTTTTTTAAGTCATTAATACGATAAGAAAAGGAAACCTTTGTTTCCGCTATGGGTCTGATCCAACTCTAAGGAAAACCTTTTTCAGTTTATATTAAATAGATTAATTACTATACAGTGCAATTAATGCAACAGTTCTATGAGAGTGACTAGGTATGGGAAGATGAGGGATTCAAACTATTGGGATGGATAGGCTTTAGTGTAAGGCTTTGACATTATCAGTCAGTAAAAATTAGTTATCACATACTAATTAAGACAAAGTATGGTAATTCAAATGAACAAGCTCTTTAGAGAACTAGTCAACAGACACACTCATTGTGGCAAGGCTTATTCCCTCCTACTCCAAAAAAGAAAGTGTGGATTGGGATGAGAACAGGGTGGTCAAAAGCTGTATGAGCAGCCTGGAAAAAGAGAACACAGGGAGATTATGAAAGAGATCTTCAAGATAACAAGCTTTTTGGCATGAAGAGGGTGGGTAGAGATAAAATCATCACAACTCTGCAAAGATCACACTTGTAAGATTCAGGAACACTCACAAAACTGCTAGTCAGTAGGAGCCAGGTTGAAAAAAGAAAAAGATGTCTTTTCTTGCAACAGATTTTTGCTAAAGTATGTTCTGGATTTAAGAAGTTTATGGGGGCTCAGGGAAACTGCAGAAAAGATTGAAGGGGTAAGCCACTGTGGGTTGCTAAACAGAGCATGCTTGGGCTGAGGAATCCTTTCACATGAAAATAGTTTGACATTCAGAGGATATTGCAGGGGCATGGTTATATGTTTGCTGTGTTCCTAGTCTTCCCTAGACATTTGCTGAGGTTCACTTTTGGAGAAATAATGTTGGGTTAGATTGACTCGTGGTCTTGGCCAGTGAAACCATTCTCATAATCTTGTGCTTGATCAGAGCGTACCAAAGCCATTACCTTTGATGGACTGTGGATCATGTGGGTCAAATGCTGCACTGGCAAAAAGGTGTATTGATCCTTCAATGGATGGGCATCCTTAAGATTGCGCTCAATTATGCATCTAAGTATTATCGTCAGAATGTTTATGAAACAGTAGAACTACTCTTAACCTAGACAAAGTTGTTTGCAATGATTCCTTGCTGTGTGATAAGGACTATGCAATTACCATAGCTTTGCACTGGGATACGAACTATGATTAGACCCACAGAAAATCAGAACCATCATCACTTCTGGCATATTTGTCACCATGCAATCACTATGCTTTGACATATTCCCCAGTTATTACAAGAAACACCTGGGTTCACGTCATTAGTTGTTGTACCTGACAACACTTATCACAGCTAGTAATAAGGCTAAGGTTCCACTGCTGAAGGAAGAAAAGATGATCATTAAGGCAAATGAGTGGTCTGCCAGGAAAGGTCCAGGCTTCCACTAACCCTGCAGTGAACTGCAGGCAGTACCTAGCATGAACAGACAGAAATTTTGTTTTCCAAAGCCTTATCCTTCCTGCCCAGCCCTACTGATTCATGAAAGCACACCGGCAGCTGGAATAACTCAGTTAAACCCTAAGATTAGTTTCATACTTAAAGATGGGCTGAAGTGCTTTTCTGGACCCGGGCCAGACGCTCAGCATCTTCCAGGATCATGTTCATATTTATGAGTGCTTCATAAGTGAAGAAAATCATAAAATTGTATGGTTTTCTTCCCATAAAAAGGAAAATATAAAGCACTCAGTGCAAAGTAACCACGTGTTAAGTACTCATAGAACATTTTTTCCTTTGTTAGTTAAGCAAAAATTTCATCTGGGTGGGGCATTTCCTGACAGCTGATGTTCAGGCGAGAGTCATGAGTTTAATTGCCACTTAAATCTAGGGCATCTCATTGAACAAACAGGTGGAGCATATCCACTTTGAATGTATGCAAACAGCTTTATTTATCATAGACACTAGAATGAGTTTTCTGATTGATTAGCTCCTTTTCATTCCAAGCAGGTTGTGGCCAATTGCAGTAACTGCAGGTTTTCTGCATTGAATGTTAACGCAGTTTACACAGAAAACCAATTCAAGGAGAACACTTACAGTTTTAAAATCTGTAGTAATGTGAACAAAAAAAAACAACCAAGCAAGCATATTCCATTTATAACTCTTGGAAATGGGAGTTATTAATTGAAATGTGTGGCTGAATAGGAAAAGAATCTATTTAAGTCTGACAAGAATCACTAGCTCTAAAAAAGCAGCCATTTCTAGGCTGACACTTTGTATGATATAAGAGTTAGCTAGGAACCAGCCATTAAAGCACCTTAAATCAGTTACCAAGCTACATTCTGTGATCTGGAAAACAACTCTGTTTTATATGTTTGTTTCTAACATACAGAGAAAGGGAGAATGCATTTGTGAAATGCATTCACTTTTATTCTAATAATAAGTGGTTAGCGATTAAGAAAGCTTGCTTTCCTCTGAATCAGCTGCCAATACAAAGAATATCTCATGTAAACAGCTCTCAGAGACAACATATTAGTTCATTGCATTTTCAGAGGTTTAGATGAGGTGGTAGGAGATAATACGTAATTTATTTTGGGTGTGTAATAGCAAGGCTGGAAAGCACTTCCGAGCTAAGTAGCTGTAAACTGGATTTAAGTTTTCATCCTTTCAGGATTAGTTTATACTTTTGGTTCTCAGTTATCAAAGCTCTTGATTCCATTATCACTGTGTTAATATGTGAAAAGACGTAAGCTGACCCTTAACTGATTGTTTTGGTGTTGTCCTGCTTTGTGACAGGTATTACTTTACTCATGTCACCTAAACGAGTGAACCAGATAAAAATTTGCAGATTAGCCTACAAACGACTGTATCTGGCGTTCATTTATTTTTTCTTACTAAAGTAAAACAAATTTGCAAAAATTTTTACTACTGTCTACATTTTTTTCTTTGGCATAAAGAGTTTTTTCTTTCTGTTGCTATATCCAGTATTTCTTCAGGAATAATTTTAGGGCTACAAATGGGAGGATGCAATACTTGTTCATATTACACAAGACTATTAAAAGGATGCTATTTTTTGAAAGGAAAGTGATACTCAATTTAGAACCTTCCGGTCATTTTGAGTGGTTAAAACTGCACTGGGTTTGTTTAGAAGACAATGTTAGCCATAAGAACTGATGTCTGAACTAATGTCTAAACCACAGAGAGAAGGAAAGGAGTAACTTAAAGAGGAAGGGCAGGGCTGTGGTTAAAAGCAGGACAGGGTGTGGTAAGAAAACTCAGGTACTGCAACCCAGAAGGCCAAGCAAAGACCATGGTTAGAGGTCAGACAGATGGTCAGCTAAATTGGGAATCACAGCATTGAGGGGGCTCTTGGAAGATTAAGTAAAATGGAAGCAGGGGGATGTAAACTGATTTTGAGTATAAATAACCTCTAGAAGGGCATGAAGCATGGCGAGCAAATGATATGGGAAGGGAGTATCAGTGAAGATCTCAACCAAAGGATGGTTCTCCAGGAAGTCTATAGCTTCCAAAGAGTCCTTGCCAAGGCATCAGCTTAGGAAGTTTGTCTTGGAATGGGGTTGATTGCCATGTGTGAAACAGAAAAGTCATTGGTGGATGCTTTGCAGACAGTAAAAGTACTTTTAAATATGTAATATGCACATAACAAAAACCAGATGCTGGTCTGGTCTATTTATTTTAAGTAACTAATGGCTATCAGCCATCACTGTGGCAGGCAGAATATAACTTAATACAGCCTGAAAAAATATTCTAACTTATATCTACTTAGAATATAACCACACTTCGTAACTGTAGACCAGAAAACACAATAATAGAATTAGAGCAGTATTTTAGAAGGCTGGTCACAGTGATTGTCTTGAGTTACCAGAAGAAAACATATTCTTATTTACAGAGTACTGTGTCTTTGAGATGAGCTCTAAGATTACCTTCCCTCCATTCTCTGTTCTCCCTGAAGAGTGAATTAAATTAGTTTTGTAGTATATTTTAATAGGATTTGTTTCTCAGTAAGGTCTTTTTCATCAGAGGCCATATTTGAAGGTGACTATGATAGTTTTCAATGAGGAGGGATAAAAGCAGATCAAGAGAAGCTATTCTTAGGACACAGTGACAAAACTTTAAAAGAAAGAGAAAAACAAATCTGGATATTAATTTTATCAAAAAGAAAGTTGAAATCTTAGAAAACATTTGAGCAGTTGCAAGCTTGAAAATGTCTCACATTTTTCACTTTAAAGCATCTGCATTCATTAAGATAATTGCTAATTTTTCATTAAAAATAAACATTGAGATCTTTAAAACTATTACTAAACTGAATATTTATTTTGTTATTTATTGAAAAATAAAGAAGGAGTAATGAGAGCTATTTGTGTCTTTAAGTTTTCAATTTCAGCTTAAAAAAGAAAATTTAAAATGTTATACAGTTTACAACAATAGGTTAATAGTCTCTGTTGATGTTCTATGTGAATGCACAACACAAGAAACAACTTGAAATGAGTAAAAATATGGCATGATTTAAAGCCAGCTATTACTGAAGGTAATCTTAGAGATGGTTTTACTGATGCCATATTTGAAGAATGGTTTCCACAGAATGAGACTGGGATAAAGATGCTCCCTTGGTATTGCAAGGCCATTTGATGAAAATATCTTCTGGTGTCTAAAGCTAGGCTATTTAAAAGAACATCACTTTCATAAAGAAAAGCTGAATTATCTTGTGTCTTCACACTAATGGACTAAGCCTGATATAAGACAGGCCTTCCAAAGCTTAAAAGGAAGTGATGAAAATCACTGGGTAGAAAAGTTAGCAGTGTAAATATGGGACAGAAAAATTTAATTCTGCAAAAAGTATTTCACCTCACAGTAAAGTTTTATATATCTTGCTTCTTTTAGAGGACTTGGCCTAAGGTGTTAGCTTACATTAGCTATCCAAAAATTAAGTGTCTTATCTAAGACCCTGTTCTCTGTCCTGGTTTTGGCTGGGATAGAGTCAATTCTCTATTTAGTAGCTGATACAGTGTTATGGTTTAGGTTTAGTATGAGAAGAATGTTGACAGCACCCTGATGGTTTCAGGTGTTGCTAAGCTGTGTTTAGACTTAGTGAAGGACTTTTCAGCTTCTCGTGCCCAGCCAGCAAGAAGGTTGGAGGGGCACAAGAAAGTTAGGAAGGGACACAGCCAGGACAGCTGACCCAAACTGGCCAAAGGGGTATACCATACCATGGGACGTCATGCCCACTATATAAACTGGGGTGAGTTGGACTGGGGGGTGGATTGCTGCTTGGGAACTAAGTGGGCATCAGTTGGCAAGTGGTGAGAAATTGCATTGTGCATCACTTCTTTTTTATTCCAATCCTTTATCCTTTTTCCTTTCTGTTCTGTTAAACTGTTCTTAACCCATGGGTTTTACCTTTTTTTTTTTTCCAATTCTCTCCCCCATCCCACTGGGGTGAGGGGGGAAGTGAGTGAGCGGCTGCGTGGTGCTTAGTTGCTGGCTGAGGTAAACCATGACATCCCCTAGAACTCAGGAGAAAAATGAGCTGGTGAGAAACATAACACTAGTATGAGCTAAAATCTACTTTAAGACAGGAAACATCCCATCTTAGTCCTTCCTCACTCCTAACTTCGGAAGGTGCTATAAGTTGTTACAACTTCTGTCATGTTACAAAATTGAATGTAAAATTGTCAATGTTCAAATTGCCTTTGGTTACCTGTGTCAGTTTCCACTGGGATGAAACAATCTGGCTGATCAGTTGAGAAGATTAGAAATGGCTTTTTAAAATAACATTTAACACAATTTGATTTACAATCAATATCAGTATCTAATAAGATTTCAAATTTGATGTCTTGATCAAATATTCATGTGTTATTTCAAGTCAATCTAACCACTGTTTTCACCCCTTGTACTTTAAAGTCTTGTTTGTATCACATATTGTTTATACAGAGGGTACGTGTCAGCCGTAAACAGCTGTGACATGCAAAGTGAAGGTGGCAGAGCTGTACCCAGATAAAGCCTCAGAACTGCCCTTTTGCTGGCTCACACAGGTGACTTCTCGTCTCTCCACAGAGGAGCGTTTCACTCAAAGTTACCCCTGTGCCTACATGATGTTACAGTGCAACTTACGTCATCGGTATGTATGCATCACAGAATAAGACTATTTTTTAATTGGCTCAGTGCTCAGTATTTAAGTTCTTTTCATCAAGAATAGCTGTTTTTTCCTGTCATGAACACTTCTGGTAATAGGCCTTTTGAAGATTTTTAACTTACTCGGTTTCATTAGTGACAGCATATCAGTCTTGTAATGGGGAAAATTTAAGTTGACCATGACCTTTTTTAAATGCTATAGCTTAAGGTTCAAGTCTCTACCAGGTTTCAAGCATCTATTGTCTCTTTCTGTTGCATCAGTATGTAATTCTTCTCTCCAAAGTTTATCCTTCTTTAAAGCTTGCCTTTATAGCTTCCTTTTCAAGAGCAGGTACTTGCAGGTCTACTTACCTTCTTGTATTTTAGACACTTCTCAGGAGTCGCTTATCTCTATGGACTGTCTAGGTAACTAGCTTAAGACAACATGCTTAATTTTTAGATGGTTAACCTTTCTTAACCTCTTTTTCTGGAAAGCTCAAGCTTTCTTTTTTCCTTTCTCTTTCTTTTTCCAATCATCTATGCACTTTTTCCTCTTCTTTTAATGGTTCATTTCTCTGCAAGCTCTTTTGGCTGCACTGTTCTTGATAACTGATTATCACAAAAAGAGTTGAGGGGCTTTATTTCCTGCTGTCTTCCTGCCACATATTTGGCATATATTACCTTTTACTTTTGCAGCACTGCATTTAACATCTCTCTAAAGAAATATAACCAAGTGCTAGAAGACAAAGAGCACTAAGGTACGTGAGAATGCTTTTTCTTACAATAGTATTACAGTGGAGTTGGATGGATATTACTTTCAATGATAAATTATTTTGAGAGGAGTTTTTACTATCTCATTTTTCTAGAACTTTCACCTGAATTTTATATATGAAGAACTCTTAAAATAACCTAGCTCTTTCAATAATGGAAGTCTGCTGAAATATTAAAATGATAATATTTGTTGAGGAATAAGTTAGGAACACATTTGAACTATACCAATATGAATGTATACATACCTATATGTTGATTTAATGAAAAGTTCCTATGCTTGTTTAGTTATAGTACTCAGAATTTGTAGGCAAATAAAGTAATTTTGAGAAGTATTATTTTTATTATTTTTTATTGTTTCAAAAATCTGCTTCTGATTACGCTTCTTCTTACTACAACTACAAATATATGCTTCACATCATGTTAAAAAAAGACAAAATATGTATGATAAAATTAAAAATCTGTCAAAACAAGAACAAAAGTCACTAAACTTGATACCTCATTTCTAAGGCTCTGTAAAGCAATTTCCTTTTACTGCTTGATAATTGTCAGTTCCGTGTTTCTTTTTAGACTGCAGTAGAGGGGTTATGGAAATTACAATGCCTATAAATGTAACAACAAATATTTATGTTATCAGTAGTCTGCATCATCACCCATTTGTAGGGCTGTTCAACTGTGATATGTAAGAATGAAAACAGAATCTTAATGCAATTAAAAAGTAATTATTTTCTGTGGAATTTAACCTAATATCTTTTTACTTGGACTAAATGTTTGGAAGATTTCAGCAAAAATAATTCAGTCATTGTTAGGTAGAGGAAGGTAGCTTTAATGGTGCTAAAAATTTCTAGGAGTTTCTCTGATGAACGGTATCATTGTGTCATAAGAAAGATATCTGGTATTTGATAGGTTTTGGTCAGGAATACGTTGTTCATTATACAGGAGAGGGAAGGGTAAGATAGAAATTATAATGGTAACTAAGGTAGCTAGTATTAATTCAGCAGTGAGACAGATGGATCCATGAGGAGGGGAAGCATAAAGACTCACAGGTCCCACAAACACTGACAGTGAAGAAAGAACTGTGACCAAATGACCAAAAGCATGGGCTAAACAGCCAGGGGAAGCCCTAGCATGAGTTGGGTTGCTTTTAGGTTGCATAAACAGAGAAAAGAGAAATTGATTTGATGAGATACAGGATGCAAGAAGAAATTACTCTGTCTGAGCAAGGAAGGAGGAGTCTGGCAGGGAAACACTAGTAAGGAGAGGTGATCAAACAAGAAGGTTAAGGAGGTGAGAGAATTAATGGGGACTGGGCAAACTGGATCTGGAATAAGCAGCCTGAAGAAATGAACGCTATAATATGTATTCATATTAGGTATGATTATAATAAATACATAGAATAATAAAGTCTTAGTGAAATTTTTGGCAGTGTCTGACAAGTGCTACTCATTTGGAAAAAGGAACGGACTCTGCGCTCCGTGCTCTGTGCTGGAAGTTTTAACATTGAGTAACTGTAGAGTGGGACTAGGATGAGGATGAAGGTGGGGTGAAAGGCCAAGTAGGATGGACTGCAGGGTAGGAGAAGAGTGCTGTGTTTGGTCAAAGCATTTATCAGAGTTAGTGTTTTTGAAACACTGCAGCAGGAGAATAATAGCCATCAGAGAAAATGAGTAGTCCAAATATATTCTTTTTTTCTTTTTTAAGACAGGATTTAGTAATACATTATAAATTAGAGGATGATCAAAGCGGGGGGGGGGGGGGGAACAAACCAGAAAAATACAGCTCTTAAGTGACTTATGCTTCTTAAATGTCTGATTTTCTGTCAAGCAATGCAGTTGCATGAGAGCCATCTCATAGTTCACCAGCAAATTCCAGAATTTCCTAACTTTGAAACAATGTTTTGAAAGCTCTTCTAATAAAGTCTTACAGTGTTTTTATATGAGCAGCATTTAAAGCATATGTATTTCTCTAATACTAATATTACCCAGAATTGACTAGGTCTTGTGCTGAAATCTAGGAAGACATAATCTCTCTGATGAGAGCTCGTAATTCAAAGCCTCAGTCCTGTAAACAGCTCTTCTGGGGTTTTTCTAGCATAAAGGCTGAGGGGTCTACTGCCTCCTACAATTGTTAAAGAGCATAAGATATATAGTTAGAGATCACCTTCCTAACAGTCATACACCAGTCTAAGCCTCTAATAGAGCTATTCAAGAAGCAGCATATAGTAACTTCAGAAACAGTTGGGTCAGCATGGTTCCTTGGGGAACCATACAGATTTCTGGATGTCCAAAAGAAAAACTGCCACTGATGCTAGCTAGCAGTGCTTCAGCAGAAATGGTCTGAAACAACCCAGCTGTACTCAGCCACAGTAACAGAGTACAATATCAGTGCTACCAAGTGCCACTGAAACCAAGACTGGCTGACTTTGTATTCTGCTAACTAGGTTAGTTTGTGCCCGAGAAACCAGAAATGAATTTTTATATTGCAAATAAATTAAATGTAAAGAACTTAACACTAAATGTTCAGTTCTTTAATATATAGTCATTTTTTTCTGAGGAAGCTGTAATCCATTTTAAGGGAGGAGAAATAAATTTCACCAATGCCATTTTCTCATCTATGGCAACATTTCCTTTTCTCGGTAGTATTTGTTAAAAAGAAAAAAAAAAGTGAAAAACAAAACCCATCCTCATCCAAGAACAACAAACCATCATCACCCAATGTTCCAAGTGCTTCCTCAAGCCCAACATGTCATCTTTGGTCAGACAAAAATCAGTCTGTGAACCTCTTCAGTAGTTAAAATAGAACTAAATCCCAGAAAAGATTTGATCTCATATACATCTATACACCTTGAATCATGCTGAAGTTCAGGAATCTCCAGCTCTAACCTGTAATTTTAAGCTCACATACACCTTTTTTTTTCCCTTGTAAATCCAGAGGAATAAGTCACTGTTTTGCCTTTGACTGTGGGTGGTTTAAACAAAAGCATAAGCTAATTCTAAAATAATCTTGCCAGCAGTAGGTGAGAAAAGGAACAAAATTTGCCTCCATTTAACTTCTTAGTGTGCACAATATCAAAGATATCTTCAGGTTAGTTGCAACATGGTCATATGCTCCTGGTTTGGCCCTGCCAGCCATCGCTCCATGCCACCGCAACCTCAGCCTAGCCCAGATAAGTGCCACCTGCCCGTGGGACACTAGGAGCAGCCTGCACCTGGACAGGGGGTTGTCCATCCAGGATGAAAGAAGTGGGGACCCACACCTCAGATGAGCATGTGAGACTCCAAGGGGGGGTACTTCCTAACCCACGTGCAGATCCATGGGCTGCAGACAGCAGCAAGGGCACGTGAAAAGTGGGAGCACCCATCTCTTCCTCCAGAGAGGTGAGCAACTAAGGGAACCCAAAATCTTGGAAAAAAGGGAGGGTGACGGCAAACCACAGGGCCTGTGAGAGGGGAGAGTATGTGCAACAGTGGGAACCTATGCACGTGCATGTGCCCACATGCCTGTGCATGGGTATGTGTGTGTCATTAGAACACCTTGGGACTAGTTACAGAACAGCGTTTAGAAATTTGTTGGTGTTTCTCAACATTTTGTAACAGTCTTGTGTTTTGTTTTGCTGTTTGCTGTTGCACTGCTGACACAGAGTTTCAATGTATAGTCCACTGGTTAATTATATATTGTTAATAAATCAATAAACTGCTTCAATCCTGATTTGGCTTAAGCTATATTAATTGAGTATTTTTTCCCTGTGACAGTCACATTCCCTTGATAAAACTGAAAATTCAGTTTAAAAGGCTTTAATATATGGTTTAAATAATTACTTTTCTTTCTTGTAGTAAAAGAAATGGAATGCTGCAGCTGTGACAGGCAGCAGGTGAAGAAAAGTTGAGTCAAAGTAAGTTAAATAAGACTAACAATGTCTTTGTGGGGAGGCACAAGATTCAAGAAAAATTACATAAGTATATGATAAAAAGTATTTCAGTATTTCTTCTATATAAATGTGAAACAAATGAAGCCTTTATGGGTTTCTATTATAATGCAGAAAATCTGTTCTCATATTGTACTATACTTTTCAATAATTATGTATCTTTTGAAAAGGAACCTAGAAACAGTAATGGCAATGCAAGTGCTATTCATTCACAAAAGTGAGAAATAAGGGCAGTTAGGGTAGAGACTTCTCATGCTGCTGCACCTATATGTTCTGTATAGCCAGGTTCATAATTAAAGTCTGTCAAAGTACAGGAGATACCTCTGGTCTCTTTGAAGTGAATACTACAATTTAGTTTCCAGAAATTCTCTCTTCTTAACCTCTTCTTGATGAAACAATTTGCCTTTTGGGTTTGCTTATTTAAAAATGCCCTGAGTTATTCTGAACCAGTAAAGTTCTTTAAATACTCTTACTAATCTGCAGCCTAAAAGTGTCTAATACTTTACTGAACTGAGACACTACTGGATCATTCTTCTGGATCCAGTTTTCCTAGTGAGGTAAATATGTGATTAGCAAAAAAAAAAAGCAGAGATACTTATTTTTCTATATGTCACATTCTTGCCTCTCAGGCTTGTTAATTCTTTCTTACATCGAAGACTTCTTTTGAAAGCTCCAGGACTAGTTTCTTACTAACTAATAGCTAAGTACACCATAGAGGTAAACTTTGCAGTAGTCAAATTCTGCATTAGCTACTGATATCATCAGGAACATGACTGGTTTCTATCACAAAGGCACCGATCTGACATGATACCACTAGTGTTCACAACGGCAGAGAATGACCTAATTCTTTTTCCTTAGAAGAGGTTTAGAACTGAAGCAGGGGTGATACACACTGGGCTGAGATTAGTTTTTCAGGCTATATGGGAGAACACCAATCCTAGTGGCCTTCAAAGAAACTTCATAATTTTCAGCAAATCAGGAAGTTGCAGCTATTTACAAATAATTTATTATTCTTAATCTTCTTATTATTACTATTACTTTAGGTATCAGAAGTACCAAAAGAAAATTATCTATAACTTTTTGTTTATGATCAGCCCTAATAGAGCTGCTAGCAGCCTTGTGCTGCTACCATCACCAAAATCTCTGCTTGCCATTTGCAGCCAACACACCACAGGCTGACTTAGCTGTTTGACAAATTTGTAGGGAGGACTGTTGCAGTATTTGTGCAGCCTCAAGAACAGTAAGTTTGGGAATTCTGAGATACTGAACTAATTAAAACATTGATTTAGTGTTTTTGAACAGATATTATGAGTATGCTGAGGATTTTAATGTACCCACAGTAGTGAACAGGTTGTTCGGATTATAGTATTTTCCAAATACATACTTAAGAAAGTCAATAAGAGGGCAGCCTTTTAAGATTTCCTTTAGCTGAGAGGCTACTTCCTAATTATATCCCTGACTTGAGGCATTTTGGCTTATATGCGCTAAAGTTCTCAAGTGCTGAGTAAAATAAAAATCTAAAGCTTTCATAATCTGCACAAGACAGAAAGAGAAATAAATATGGAAATGCACCAAAATTAGCAGATGGGAGAAATCTATGCCATAATTCCCCCTATCCTGGGTTGACTTGTAGCTGTTTTTCTTTTATCTCCTTCCTGGGATTTTACTGAGAGAGGGAGGCATTCAGCTTCTTCATTCTAGATGTTACAAATATTTGAAATAGATTGCTTTAAAGTAAAACAGCTTAAAAAAATTTATAAGCAGATTTGGGAGGGATGTTTCGGTAAAATACAGGAGGTTATGCTGTTTTGCACAACGCCCCCCCAACCAACCGCAACAACAACAGCAGTAACAGTAACAACCACTACCACCACCCAACTGTAAAGTAAGTACGTGTCCATTTCCTGAGATCTGCAAAAAAAAGTCAAGCAGCATGTATCAAATCGAAAAGTGTTTGATAGATTTGTCAGATTTCACTTAGACTGATCAGAAAATGAATATTGCTGGACATTGCATCACCTCACTAAAATACTGCCTCTGTTCTGCTTTTATACTGGGCAAATAATTTTCCTATTGTATAGTTATAACCTGCTGGAGTGATCCCATAGATCAATACAGAACCTTAAGCTAAAGGAAAAGAAAAGCGAACTTCATCTTTTGGAAGGTTTGACACTGACAACAGATGCACTCATTACCTGAGAGTTAATAAATTAAGATTTCTTTTTTAAAGTGAGCAGTTACAGGCACATCGAGTGCCATTGTTGATTTCAATGTCATTGCATTTCTACAGCTGAAATGTTGTATTATGCATTTTCAGTTAGCACTGCCAGAGAGAAACTGAAGGTTATTTCAGATACACCATGCCAAAGCTCCTGTGTGCTTGGCTGCTTGAAGCTACAGGAGAGAAGAACTTGCATGTTCATTGTTTTAGTCAGTTCTTGCTCAACCGTTGCATGAATTAGTTGCTTTCCTCTCTAGGAACAGAGACTTTTCTATTATGCTGAATTAAAGTGCACATCTACAAATAGAAGAACCTGATCTAGAGGCATGTTATAAAATAATTTCAGTACACAACCTATCAGGTTCTTAAGACATTCACATTGTTTCAGCTCATGTCCCCTTTATGTTGGTTTTCATTTAACCATCTAAACAGTTTCCTACAAAAGGTAGAGAGAAGACCGTGGGAAAAGGCTTTGAAATTCTTAGTTATGACAGCATGGATGTCACATGCTGTTCTGTGCCCACTGTTTTTCATGCTTATCGGTATAATCTCACTGGTTTCTTATTCCCCTCCATATGTTTGATTTAGTCAATGATCCTCTTTCCATCCATCCTTAGTTCATTAACTCTTTAGGATAGCCAGCATCCTTTGTCCTTCCCCTTCCGCAGCGTTTAATCTATGAGCTATTGCTGAGACCACTCAACTGCACTGTAGCAGAACTTGTCAGTTGAGTTATTCATACCTCATTATAATGTACTACATGCAATCTCCTGTACAAAAAGGAAAGAAAAAGGTATGCTTTCTTCAAGGAAGAATTTAGAATTTGACTTCAAGGTTTCTGATGGTTTTTAAGGGCTAGGAAAAGAGAAAGAAGTATTTATCCAATATTGTTATTAAGTATTTTTATATATATACCTGATTAAAATCTTGGTCATTACAGCACTTACAATATTACAGCTAAGTAGGCTAACAAAATAACATACCTATTTCTTATCTCTCAGTGGCCTCATTTTATGTTCTGGCATGTATCTTTCTGAAGTGTCAAAATCTCAGCTCGCTGCACACAGGCTGACGGTAGTTACTACATCTTCAGACATGTCAAATGTGGAGAAAAAAGAGAGGAAATAGTTTGATAATGTCAACCTAGTCATAAGAATAGAACTACAGCAAGACTTTGCAAGGACACAAGCTTTTTAAAGTTCAGCCCGAATTACAAAAGCTATCACAGTACCTGAGGAAAAACTACTATTACTTTGGGTTATCCATACATACGTATTTTAAAGTGTCAGAGGGGCATTTCTTCATCAGAGTTGACATTACTACATTCAAAAAGATTCTGTCTCAAGGAACATCACTAAGGACATAACTAACAGACTATGCTTCAGTAATACATTGCACATACTTGGAACAAAGGAAAAGCACTGTGATGTGATCGCTAATTTCTACTATTAAAATACATTTTTTTTATACATACATATAATGGCCTTGATCAAGATTTCTGGCTAGGATTTAGATCACCTCTTCATTTTTATGACAGGAAGCCGCCAAAAGCAAGCAGATAAGAGGTGAAATGTGAGGTGGCTCCCATTCATTTTAGCTAGACTTGTTCCAACATCCGATGTGTCTTTTGGGGGGACTTCATAACAACAGTGGCTACAAGACTGTGAAGCACAAGATCTGCCATTTACAGCAACTTTGTCCTGTTCATGTTTTACTTCTGCAGCTGCAGGAAATGTTGCTTTAATCAGCATTATCTCCTATGGTTTTCTATTTCTTATTATTGTATAAATCATTCCATATGGATCTCCTAAAGGTCTCCTGTTTGCTAGGTTAAAGAAGAGGACATACTATCCTTAAAAGTACCAGATTTTCCTTATAGAACACTTCTCCTTTTCCTACTACACTTTCAAGACTTCATTGCTACGAGAAACCCTTAGGTACATTATTTAATCTTATGGTATACTTGGTTTTCCTCTTTCTTTCTCACCCTTATCCAGCTTCACTTGCCTATCTTTAGTGTCCTGTCAAAGCACTCCTCTTTACTGCCCACTCTCCCCCTTATGGACAATATCAATATAGTTTGATTGATAAATATGTACATGAATCTCTAATCATGCCATCAGAGTGGCCAGCTTCAGAAACATGCATTATAAGTTGATCTAAGGTCCGCAGGCAGTGACGTCCTCTAAGCATTTTCCACCTCAGATTAGAATCAATTTCTTGCTAAATAAATATGCAGCTGAACTGCAGCTGTCAGACAGAAGAACTAATATAGAGAGTGAAGGTCACCACTCTGGAGAAAATCTTTTACATGGTGATCAGTCAGACTCGATCAGGAAATAACCAACTATGACAGATAAGGTGGCCTTAGCAGGCATATTGGCAGTGAGTGATCCCTATGTTGAAGCCTACACCTGCCAGAAGGAGAAAATCAAAGTGGGGCCTCTGCATCATTTTTCTAATTGAAATAGGCATTGATAGGGGAGACACAAAAGTTTGTCCTTTTTGAAATCTAAGGGGCAAACAGTGAACATTTGTTAACTATATGACTTGTTTGGAAATCTGGAATAAAATGTGCTTCCATATCTTTAGCAATATTATGAAAGTATGCAGAAAATGGTCAAATTTGGAGACAGTAAAATGTGAAACTTGAAATAAACCTGGCAGTAATAATGTAATTGAATTTTTCTTCATAGACACCAACAATTAGCATATTGAGATAATAGCTGAGTCCAAATAGTTTATCTACTTTCAAACACATTTTCTTTCCACCTTAGAGAAATATTTTCTTTAATAATCTTGACTTTATTTAATTTCACTGGCAGTTTTACAAACATTATAGAACACTGCCTCCAGGTGATACATGAAGGCCTCGTCAGACTACTACTTAGTTTTTCCATCACATGGAGAATCAGGTAGCTCCTAGCTCTTGCTTCCGTGGGAAGCAGAATAAAAATTTCATCAAAGTGGAATATGATTTCTCAAGAAAGCAATCTGTGAAACCTAAAAAAAACCTCTCATAACTTTTTATGACCTCAGGCATTTCATTAAAAACTGCTTAGCTAGTGAAAACAATAAATAAGCATTTGTATTTTTAAACAGTGTAGAGGAACAGACAGAGAAATTTCCAGCTACACCTTGTCAATCAGAATATCATGTTTAAAAGAAGAGTCCATTCTCTTTCTACCCCTGCTTTCTGTTCTTAGTTAATTAAGATTCTTGCTATTATAAAAACTATGGGAAAATGATTTAAATATCAGCAATATACTTGGATTACTTATATATATCTCAACAGCAGGTTGTTAGACTCCTAAGGCTTTATTCTAATGCCACACAGTAAATCATATTCTACCATCCTTGGGTGCAGATGAAGACTAGTTCTCTGTAAGAAAAAAAAAAAGTAGAGTGAAGTTCATAATTTCTCATACATATCTTAGAAATGCCACTACTTAAACTTTTCTTTCTGTTTCTCTCTAGGTCTATTTTTCTTTTCTTTCAGATTTCACTTATATGTAGGTGTACATGTTTTTTAACATCCTTAATCTTTTTTTATATCCTTTTAAAATTTACTTCTCTGTTTCTTGCATAGCTATCTCTTATGGCTCTTCAAATTACCAGTCCCTTCAAAATTCCTGAAATACATCAGGTTGCTTATCTGAGTTCATATTAATGACTATTTAATGGTTTTGCCACTTCAAACCTTTCTTTTTTAAATTCATTCTTTTTACAAAGAAAAACTACAGCTTCCATGCAAAGCATCTGTTTTATAACTACTAGAATTAGGTGGCAAATAATCCTGTGGAATTAAAGGGTTTTTAAGCAAACCTTAATACAAGCAATGAGTTAGAATTACAACTGTAGAAAAGATTCTACTACTTTGTTTTGGATCTCACACAGATGGACCATACCTCATAAATCATAAGAATTTTTTTTGCATGGTGTTTGTTCTTCAATGCAGAACCCAGTTGGTCCAGAAGGAAAGACATGATCAGGTCATTTAATCATTCTGTGATAGGGAAGGCTAACTACATCCCTCTGGACATTGCTTCAGTTTCTCCTTCTGAGACACTATTTAGAGAGACGGTATCGAGACTATTCAAGCTAAAATGTTTTTCCCTATTCAATAATAATGTTTAGAACCAAACCAGAATTGCTTTTGCCTCTCCTTGGCTGTTCTTCCTCTGGAGATTTTGTATAAAATTAGCCCATTGCAATGGAGTTTCTCAGAAGCTTTTTCTGGTTTTGCCCTGAAAGAAAGCAAGACGTTTTCTTTTGGAAAACCTGACATCAGACATTATGATGAAAAAAAGTGTTCGCATTCATCCCAAAGGTGTTTAACTCCTTTGGCACAGTCTTTGTTTATTCTTCCAACCCATCCTCAGCTTGTCCACAGCTTTGCCTGATTCTTCCAAACCATAGAATCATAGAATCATAGAATGGCTTGGGTTGGAAGGGACCATCAAAGGTCATCTAGTCCAACGCCCCTGCGGTGAGCAGGGACACCTTCAACTAGATCAGGTTGCTCAGAGCCCCATCCAGCCTGGCCTTGAATGTTCCC
>JAVKLA010000053.1:5743213-5779821 GCA_034782735.1 Sagittarius serpentarius | reverse complement strand
CAGGGCTGCTCTCAATCCCCCCATCCCCCAGCCTGTATTGATGCCGGGGGTTGCCCCGGCCCAGGTGCAGGACCTTGTACTTGGCCTTGCTGAACCTCATGAGGGTCATACAGGCCCACTTCTCGAGCTTGTCTAGGTCCCTCTGAATGGCATCCCGTCCCTCAGGCGTGTCAACCATCCTAAGCTCTCTGCTACCCTGGGTGTTTGTAAATCACTTAGCTGGAGCAGTCTGTATCCTGGCTAATCCTCCTAAGCTCCTCATCTAAACATATTAATCATCATAATCTAGCAGCTAGTCTTCTTCCTTTCTGTTTATTTATTTTCCAGGAAGAAAAACAAAAATGACCCTTCTGTTCCCAGATTCTATTGCTAGGAGCCATCTCTTCTGAACATGACAGATCGTGAATTCTTTGTAGTTTCATGTTAGAAGTGAAACATGATGAGCCTGCATGCCCTTCTCTCATACTTTTCCCTAGGTCTAGTTTTGAAGGCTATGTAGAGGCTGCTCTGTTTGACAATGCCAGGTCTACATGGCTTAAAACAGCCAAACTCCAAGTCAGATATAAAAATGGGATTTTGACATTGTAATCCTTAACCTTGTGAATCCTAGAAATAGGCAGCTAGCTCTGAGGGCATCATTGGCAATGCCGATACGCTCATTTGTGTTCCAGAAATGGTAAAGGGAGGAGAGGTAGGTATCCTGGACTGGTAATCACAGCAATCAGCACTGACCAGACTCAGTCCATAGGAAAGACCAGCATAAGATTGTGTGTGAACCACTGTTCACTACAAGAACGTGCTGATCCCAGGTGTGAGGGTGAGTAATTCTGTGAAGAGCCTGAAGCTGTATCTTTTGCTTAGAAAGAAGCATAGCTAGAGCAAAAGACATGGGCACCTGCCTCATGGTTTTTATTGAAGTGGTGGTGGTGCTTTTGCTGCTTAGTCTCACCCTTAGCTTAGGTGATTAGGATATTGGCTGCGAAGGATGAGTCCTGAATGTCAAGACCTCTTACCTTCTAATATGGATTTGATGGCTAATGAGGCTCGCTCTTGTTTCTTCTCAGTCCCCACAACTCAGGCAACCTGGACTACACACTCCTCTGTCTTCAAACTGAGGAACAAACATCTAAGAAACCTCTTGATCATGATCCTGCCATGTGAATTTTCACTGAAAATGCAAAAACGGAAGGTTTGGCAAGATGCTCAAGCACAAGATAAGCTTCTTTTATAGAGCTTTGAGTCACTTCCTATAGTGCATGTTAATTATGCTCCAAGAACTCTTAGAAAATTCAGATCCTGAGTATAATGAAGCATGGAAATGGCTGGTTTCTGGATTTTAAAGAGCATCGGACAGCTATATCCTGCCTTTCTAATCAGCTCAGTCAAGGTAACAACCCTTCTAATCGAGTACATAAAGCTCTGCTATTGTTCATAAGGAAGTTTCTTATTTTTTCCCCTTCATAAATGTAGACCTTCTATAGTATCTCTTGCATCTGAAAGAGTTTAAGCGGAGGTAGGATCTGGGTTGTATTCCTTCCCTGAATTTATATGTCTGAATTACTGTCCTGGTGAGCTTTGGCTCAGGAATGGCAAGATCTAGAACTACATTTGGAAAAAAAAATCTATTAATAACTGACAGAAATCTACAAAATAAAACAAAACACAGTGCCCCAGCACTTCTCCCACAATATTATTGGAATCAGTTAGTGAGAAATAGTCTTCTGCTTACAGTCATTCCATGATCACAAGAAAGAGAAGAAAAAAAAAAGAGGAGAAAATATGATTATGTTATCTGAATGAAATTATATGCTTAGCTGCATTAAACAGCTGTTATGCAAACATTTAGGAAAACCTGCTCCTGAAGTATACTAAACGTATGTCATGTATCGTAATGCAGACTTGCTATTTTGCAGCGTGATAGAATTGCTTAATAGACCTAGCCATATATAACAGATGTTGCTATGCCCTGTCCTTGAGTTATATGATGGACAAAGTCCCTAAGCAAGGCACATATGTTTTATGTCAGGTAGAGGAGAATATAACCCTGTAGCTTGCTCCAGATACAGAAGAAAACATTCAAAATCAAATTTTCATTTTTGTTTCTTCATTTCAAATTTTTAATGTTATGTACCTGTCAGAAAAACTGATTTTATAAGGTCCTGATATTCATTAGCAAGGTGTACCTAAATATATAGTTGAATCTTTTAAAGTTATTGCACTATTCTACTGTATTTTTGATGATATTAAGTGCACCTAATCTTCACATAAACTGTTTTCACGTATACTTACTTTAGAAACTGACTTCTAGGTTTCCTCTTCCCTTTATTGCTTAGAATATTTTTTATTACTTAGTGGAATCAATAATGACAATCACAATTTTAACCTTCCTAATAACTACATTGATATAAAAATATGACTGTGAAAATAGATTATAGGTAATTACTAAAAATACATTATTTTTAGTAGTTTTATGTGGTTGTTCAGGTCCTGTTTTCACATTGTCATTCTTTCTCCATTGAGGAGGTCAGAAAAAGAAACATGGTATTTCATGTAATTTTGTGAGCTTATATATCCCGCAGTTGGCAGTTAAAACACTATATATGATAATGATCAAGACAAGTTCAGTAGAGTGGATCATATTAAGTAGTAGTTTATAGAAGAAAAAGTAATTGCATTACACATGAAAAATAAGCAATTACTCTGCATCGTATTTCCCAGGTCCTCTTACCTTGATTAACCACTGGGCACAATGGAAAAGCAGTTTGCCACACGCACTCAATTCCAGCGCACAGATACAACATGCAATACAGTAATAACTTAACATAGCTCTTTATGTACTTTTTTACATCCCTTTCTGATTTTCTGGTATATTTTGAGAGGACATACCTAAATATTTCAAAAGCAATTCTTCCTCAAATTTTCTGCACTTGTTTTCAGTCATAATGTCAAATATATTTTTTTCCTCTTATATTGTAGAGATATTGTAGAGATAGCATGTTTTTAAAGGAACTTTATTCTTAATTTGCTTTATGTCGATAAACTGAAGGGCTTCTTATTAGACTGTTTTACTGAATCACAAAGTTTACTGCATATACATTCTATCTGACTTCTGGACCTCTAACAGATTTCTAGGTATCTACTATATACCTTTAATAGACCTCTGGAGATTGAGAGATTTCTGAGGAGGAAAGCCTTCAAAGCAAGCTGCAAGAGGTTATTAAAACAACAGCATTAAAATGAACACTTGGGAATACCTGGGGAAAAGGCATTCCTCAACTTTGTTTCCTTACAGTAGCATCACGCAGCTTAAATGATGCTTTAAACATCTTACGAAGTCATAAAAGGAAAAAAAAGTAACAGTTTAAAAAACCCACAAGATATGTTAAGCATATTTCAGTCCTTAAGTCCTTTTTGATGACAAAAAAATGGGGGGTTTATGAGATAAATTAAGCTTAATTAGGCTGTCATTTGGGGGATTGCCATATGGTATCAATAAATAATTTCTTGGTAAGCTACTGCTACCCCTTAAATTAGATAAACATATGTCAGGTACTCATACTTAAATCCATATCATTCCACTCTGAAGTATATCCATACCAATTAACCACCTAGAGCTGACTGACAATGGCTTCATCACATGACTGATTATGAGTATCCCAAGGATATACATGCCATGAGAAGCACAGGAATATTTTGCTAACATTTTTGCACCTGCATCACAGAATCCATCTTTTCAGACTTCAAGAATATTCCCCATTTCACTGAAGGCTTCTTGGTCACAGCAGGTGTCCACAGTATCGTTAGTCCTCCTGAGTGAAAGAGCTATTAAAAAACCAAACCAAACCAAACCAAACATACTCAGTCATTGCTGCTGTCTTTATATAAATCTGAAACCTGGAGAGAATTTCAGTATGACATAGCACAGCACTCAGGGTTGGGATAAAATAAAAAGATAGAAAGAATTTATTCCTTTAAATAGCATTTTCATTCTTCAAAACTTTTAACATCTGGGGAAGGGGATGTTGTTTCTCTGGAAATGACAACAGAAAATTTTTGACATGGCATCCTTTCACTTGAATGCCTGATCTGGCTGAAAAAGACTTAACACAGTTTGAAGATAGTCCATTTTAGTTTTGAGCCCTTCTAAGTCATCCCTGCCTGAGGAAACTTGGACAAGTGTGGCCAGAGCTTGTTCTCAGAGCTGAATGCAAGGCAAACACACTTTTGCCTTCAGCTACCCTATCCATCCCATGAAGCAGTCAACGACACGGCGAGAGGCTGAATTAGAATTCAAGTCCACTTCCAGAGTCTCCTTCCTTGAGCATCAGTCCCCAACTCTTTGATGTTATACATAAGCCTAAGCATAGGCTGACAACAGTGAACCTGTTTTGGTAGCTTGTGACAAATTGAACAGCTTGGATATGATTTCAGAATGGGAGCTTATTTTTATAACTGTGCCTTCACTTCTTTTTTCACATCTACAGTGGCAGCGCAGAGTGAGCCTTTGGTATAAAATCATATAATTTCAGTAAACCTACAATTTTTTACACAATCTTTATGCTCAATACTTTAGCTTTGGTAACTAACATTGTTATTGATTTCTAGGACTTGAAAACTATCAGTTGCTTTTGTTTTGGTTTGTTTGGTTTTTTTTTCTCCACAGGCCCACTGGGAACACTGTATTTTATCATTTACATTCTGTTCCATGTGCTAGTATAGCTGGTGACTTTCTATAGAGAATTACTTTCTGCACTTAAGGGAAGAGATAGGTCAGATGAATTTCGGCAAAACAAGAGCTTAGAAAAAGAGATGGTTTAGGGTCAGAAATGAAAACATTGTGATCAGCAGACTGCTGCTGGTGCTGTACCTCTGACCTCTGCGAAACTTCTTGCCAGCACCCAACTGAAACTTCTGCATCCCAAAATATTTGTTCTTCACACTGCTTTTTTTTGGTTTAACGATTGTAATTTAGGGTGGTTTTTTTTTACTGAAAGTGTGAGGAAACTGGTATTTAATGCTTTAATATGTAGCACTTTCTATATTGCACTTGGAAAACGTAAAGCCAGCTAGACAAAAATCCCCTTTCTTTATGAGGTAGGCCAATATCAGCAACCCTGATTCAGAGCTGTCAGAACTGTGATCATTAAAAAGCCAGCATCAGAGTCGAGGAGATTAGGAACGGAACCATGCATACATACCTAAAATGATGGCATAATTTTTCACTGGTCACAAATACAACAGAGTCCCTTTTAAATACATTTAAAGTCCAGAATTCCCACGTTTTAAGCTATGTGCAGAAATGCCCATGGTAGTAGCTATGCTACTGCAGAAAGCACTTACAAATGCTGATTAAGGCACTGCTGTACCCTTCACTACCACTAGAACACTTCTAAGAGTGAGATGTGTCCCTGCAGCTGCTGTGATAAATCATCTATTCAAATGAATAAACTATTAGGACGTGTCAGCTGTATTTGCATTTATCAGCATCAAAGATCTTTTCATTAAGTTGTGTTCATAGTACACATGCTAAAATACATTTTTCATCTGCTATTATATAGATTTAGGTTTGCATCAATATTTAAAATTCTTAAAAGCAGAAAAAGGTGTTTAAATTGTCATCACTATAAATAAATCTAACACCCAACAGAAAGCCTGCAGTAAGGGTGAAGGATGACATAATTCTTCCAAGAAAACTCTTCAAAAGAATCAAAATACATTCTTATCTGAAGGTTATTCCTGTCTTGGAAAAAAAAGCTTACCAGCTTGGATGAAACTCTGGAACCTTCCAGGACAAGATAAGCCTTTAAGATGAGTTCATCTAAAACCTACCCTTTACTATACAAGCTTTCAGAAAGTTGTCAAAGTTTATAGCTCGCAGAAATAGGACATAGCAGGACTTCCATTAACAGATCCAGCAGAGAGCAAATTGAGTGACCCAAATACCATCACAGGGGCAAAGACTGACAAATGCTCTCTGGTTCTCTGTATTTTGATAGGAGACAAATAATAAAATGTTCTGTATCTCTCTTGGCCATCTTCATCTTTCCTAAGGAAAAACATATCTACCTGTGGCAACTGTCTGCGTTTATACTTCCTTGGAGGGAAGGAAGAAGAGAGTCAGTGACACTACTGTCATTCCATCCTAATCTCCAGCTTTACGTTAATCGATCTTTTCTGTGGTAGAGTAGTTGCCATGGTAAAACTGTTGTCTGAATCCCTGATGTTACCTCCTTCCCTTTCTGTTTCTCTTTCCTTTCTCTTCCCTACAAAACATCACCAATCTCTGATTTTTGCTTTGCCTTTGAAAATGGAAAAAAAAGATCACCAATGAAAAAAACCTCTCAGTTCTGTGCTAAGTTTTGGGCAAGCTGTCACATGCAAGATGCTACATACTGTAGTCCAGTATCTCCTATCACATATGTTGTTACTTACAGGTCTTTTTTTTTGGCATTTTATCTGCTCTACACAAATAAGTGAAGACTTCTGTAGTGACATTAAAACTGTCACACAGAATACCTGACAAGGAGTCTTAGCACAGAAGTTAACAGTAATGTGGGCAATATTCAGACTGATAGCAAAAGAATCAATTTTATTTATTTCCTTTAACTTAACCTTCTTCTGTCTACAACAGTGACTCAAGATGCTTTAGGTAACTGAAGTTCTCCGTAAGCCATTCTCATAAGTAACTGGCCTCCCAAACTTTGAATTACTAGTTTTCGCTGAGAGTCTTATTTCAAGCTGTAACCATGTTTAAATTCTTTAGTATGAAATTGAGACATATTCCAGAAGATTAATACCTATTAAATTGGCAAAAAAAAAGTAAATATATTCTCTTCTTTCCAGTTTATTCCTACTTTGGTCAGTATACTTCACAAATGTGGATGAGAAAATGTATGGACTTTACATGATGCTTGACTGTAGTCAGGTCTTCAGGCTGATGGGCATAGGTATGATTAGCTTTTTATCGTCATTCAGAATGTCACAACTGACTTATCTATTTATTTCTATGTGCCTGAAAAAGCTTTAAATAATAATAAAATCCACTCTTAAATCTCACAAACATCTGCAAATAGGTGAACTGTTACGTTAAGCCCACCTGACCCAAATGACATGCAATATGAATATAACATGATCTCAAAGCTGAGGTTTAAGCATCATACACACAGGATTATGAATAACATTATTTTATTCAAAATGTCACTATTTCCAGGGACATTATTATTTTTAGTGACCTGTTATAATAATTGTAGCATCTCTCTAGGACTGAAAATACATTGAGCAGGTACATCTGAAATTAAAGAAAAAGCAATTGTAGGTGGTAAAAATGAAACACAGTGTGATAATTATGTTTTATTGGGTATTTTGAGGAAAGAATTAAATGTTTGAGAAATACATAATATAAAAATAAGGACTGCATTTTTGTAAGGAAGGCCAGTGTGAAATAAGGCTAAATATAAGCTGAGAAGGCTGTAGTTTCTAGAATGCTCCAGAGAATGATATAAATAGAAATATTAATTTATACTCTGCTTAGGAATTTCTGCCTTGAATATTACTATGTATTTTAGAAGATGAACAAATTTGAGAAGGCAGGTGGTAAAAACAGCTGTGACATTTTAAGAAATTGTCTTCCACCATCCTATCCATAGATTGTTGCTCTGTAACTGCCTAAGTTTAAGGTGAGTGGAGTTAGTCTGAAGAGACACTAAAAGTGCTTTGAAGCAACTTTGCCAGCTTTGCATGATACCAGATAATAAATGTTCATAAACCTTCTTCCAGCTGAGTAGTGGTGCCAATAACCTCCAAATGAGGGGCAAACCCAAACAAACTGTGGCTACTTAATACATTTAATTGACGCAGGGTGTTCTGTGGTGGATCAAAACTTTCTGAGATTACAAGAAATTTCCTGATAAATAAAGATGAAAAGGTGGTTGTTTAAAATTTTGATCAAGAAACTTTGAAAACCAGCTTTTCCAGAGTATTTTTCTGGATTGTTTAAGTAAGAAAGCATCCCCCTTTTAAAGCATCTAAGAAGTGTTGCCTTACTTTATTCACAGAACTCCTTTTGAAATGAAAGACAGCAAAAGGAAGAAAAGCACAATGTAAAATATGTTTCATAAACAAATCAGTACAGAATAATTTTCTTTGTTTATGATTTTTAATTAGAAAACACTGTTTGTTCCCAGTTAAGTAATTTTTTAATTTTATTTTTTATTAATCTGTATCCTTTGTAAATCTTTATCATTTCCTGTATTCTCTTTGCATTCTACTTCAAACTTTTTTTTTTCTTCTGTTGTATTTTCCCCTTGGCTTAATCATGAAAGTTTGACATTGAAATTCATTTCAATCATTTAAAATGTATGCTGTTCCAAGCATTGTAGCAGCATGGAGAGAAATACAGGATTTGAATTAGCATAGGGAGAAACTATTAAACTCAGCAAACTGCTTATAATAATGCAATAAATTTTTTTCCAAGCAGCAGTCTGGAGGAAAATGCTGTTTCATACCTTAATTTCTCATTTCAACCAGAAAATTTTAATCACTGATAGAAGGCTCTAATGCTACAATGTAGGTGGTACAGGTTGCACGTGGGTATGATGATTTTACAGCTAAGAAACATGTTTTTAAAAACATCAGCTTTGAAACATTATATATTATTCCTTCTTTTCTCTTATTTTCTCTTTCTCCTGTGGTATGTTTCCAATGTATCACTTCATGCTAATCTGCAGGGAAAGCAGAGTTATCCTTGTAAGAACAGGTAACATAGACTGGAAAAACAAGCAGATTAAGTACTGGCATAAGAAAATTAAAGAACAAATTAAGAATTCCAACGAACAGATACTTGTAATCACCTTAAATGTTTCTGGTTACTTCTGCAAAAGGGGACTAAATCTTTAGAGGAAGGACTTGTTCTCTACATGTTTTTTTCCAGTCATGTTGAAATGACCATGAGTATAGACTGCTAGAGTTTGTAAGTTACAGGCTCAGGTCCATACAAGAAATTAAGTGGGGACCATCAAACAGATATTTAGTTGAACATTTTTGTAAATACTAATTTAATTTTTATATATATATAATCTATATAAATAATAAATATAGTATAAAGTAATATATATGCACTTTACATACCTATAAAATAATGTGTTTATTACTCTCTCTATATAGTTTGGTTTCAGATGAAGTTGAGTACAGGTTCATCCACAGTAATAGTACTACTGTGAAATCTGCTACCCTACTCATTAGGTTTGAATTTCTTTATTATTCTACATACATATTGCTTTCAAGTAAAAAGCCCATGAAGAAATTTTACAGCTTTTTGTGCATTTCCATCTTCGAGTTTAGAACCATTTGTACAACAAATCAGGAAAATTTCTATGGGAGTTAGCATTATCTCCTGGATTAAAATTTATTGATATAGTTTCTTTTTAACTATAATAAATATTTACTAAATTAAAATCTCCTTTCTTTTTTGCCTGGCCATGCATCCCTTGATCCCTGCTCAGCTGGAGGAAACCATCTGGTTACATCCCATCTCCACTTCCATTTGATTCCTAGCTTTGGAAAAATAGCAGGATAATTGGAATTTTGTACATCCCTAAATATCCACCCAAGGTATGGCTATGTTTTTCTCACCCCAAATAAGAGAAGGAATTGTAAGACTTTTGGCCAACATAGACTTAGTTACAACTTCATTTTAGAAATTTACTGTGCTTATGTGCATGTAGTGAATAAATCAAGAACATTTATTTCAAACAGTATACTGTACACATAGACAGTAGACAAATACATAAAGTTACACTACTCCTTTTCAATATATTTGAATGACCAATACAATCCCTTCCCAGTTCATGTCAAAACAGAAGTTATTCAAATTATGTATGTATGGCATAAAATAAACTTGGCTGCTGATCTGATATAGTCTTTGCATATAACCTCAGAACCAAGACTTTGTGATTTTTTTCGGAGAAAAAAAAGAGCCTGGTGGATCAAAGGAGGAAGAAGCGGCCAAGTAGAAGGGGATGCAGGGATGTGGAAGGGAGATGGAGGCTAAGGACTTCTGAAGAACAGAAAGAGAAGACTAGGCTGGGGAATGGGGGACAGCAGATGCTAGCAAACATGCATCATCTCCAAATGCTGGGGGAAGAAAATAGAGCAGAAAATGAGAGTAATTTGTAACAGTGGAAGAAAAGAGGTAGAAAAATGCATAGAAAAATATCTCATGGTTTTTACACAAAAATAGAGTAAAAAATCAAACAGGGTCAAAGTATCCTGAATACTAGATATCAGCAAGTTGTAAACAAATAGAAATTACTAAGAAATTTTCAAACTGATGAGGAGTCTAGTTTGTTAACAGAAAATAAATAATTGCAATATTAAGTAATACCAAAGGTCTGTTGCCCATTAATCTAATATTTTCCAAAGCATCTGTTGTTATGTAAAAATTTAGAAAACAACATAGATTCTCACCTTCCCTCCAGTACTGGTTATGAGTGGTTTTAAGGCTCTCTAAAGCTGCAGGTGTCATCCAGACCATCATATTTCTTAGTAACTTACAGGATTTCATTTTTCTTTGTGGATTTGCCTACCCCACTTTTTAGCCTCTACACATTCTGACCTTTACTGCGCCCTAGGACAATGAATCCTGCAACTTGACTTTGTGTTATATGAAACAATATTTCCATTTGTTTTAACTTTACTGCTTATTTCTTACATTTTGCTATGCAAAATTGCATTCCTACCTTCCTCACTCATTGCAGTACTGACATACTCTTGGGAATAAGCATTAAGAGGCAGAGAAATAGGTTAGAGGCTCTAAAAGAGCAGCATGATTGTTTTTTTTCTATTTCTATCAAGTCTTATGTATAGCAAAAATTATCTTTGAAGATCAGAGATATTGCTCATATTTGTTACCAAGCTCATATACAGCAGAACCCAGAATTTTCAGATAATTATGCTTGGCTATATGAACATTGATTTCTGATAATTATTTGTGTCAGCGACTTTAGGAGCACAATGTATGAATTCCTAGATGTTGTGACAAAGATTACCAACATGTTATTATTTGGAGCCCTTTCTATAATTTTGCTTTTCAACAAGAATAAACATCACGAAAAACCTGCTCCAGCTGTATTTATATAACTGTAAAAGTACAATTTGTAAGCACTGGCTAGAGTCCTTGTAGACCATATCCAATTCAACATGTTATATTAAAAGTACTGGGAAATAAACATTTCTGTGCTACCACAGAAGCAAAGTCTTTTTTTTTTTTTTTTCCAGAGGCAGTACCTGTTAAAGTAATGTCTGAAAACATGTACAAGATGCTAAACAAATTGTCATTAGAATGAAAATATTCATCTTCAGTCTGCACTGACAAGTATCCTTGGGCTTAAACCTTCCCCAATGTTCGCAGACATTTACAACAAAGTTTTGTGGACTGTAGCTCCAGTGCAGTGTATTACATATGATTTGGGGCTAACGTACAATTATCAGTTAAAACAAACAAATATTCAGTCTTCTGTGTTTTTATATATATATGTGTGTGTGTGTAGCCAACCAAAGGATAAAATAAGTAATCATCTTAAGTGGATTTTGTGGATGGATGAATGGCTGTATTGACTCATACACACGCACGCACACACACACACGTATATATTTGGCAATTTCTGTGTAAAAATGTTGATGCCTGTGTATATAATGAACTCATAACAAGAAATGGAAATATTTCATCCTAAGGCAGTTCACCACCACAAATATTCTTTTATTACTCTAGACGAAATATTCTTTTGTCACAGGGGATAGTGTATATTTGTAATTGAAAATATTTCTTTAAAAGGAATGTAACTTCACTTTTGCAAAGTATTAAACATTCTGAATGCAGGTGAGAATACTCTCACCCTCACCGCCCCCCTCCCACACTCCCCCCCCAAAGCAAACAAAACCCCAGAAACCTGTCATAAAATAAGTACTCAGTAAAACAAAATAAAATGAAAGTGAAATGTCTGCCATGGGATGAGAGAGCCAATGTAATGGTAGTTAAAGCATAATATGTTTAAGCCTGGGGATATAGTGAAATACAGATGTGTCATTCCTTGAATAACAACAAACTAATAGTTGTGCTATACAATCATAGCTGCAAGGTTTTTAGAAGCAGGTGAGATTACATCAGTTCTTATGTGCCATCCAAGGTCTCATATCATAGTCTCTAGCTGATCTTTTCTTTAGATTAAGAAGCTGTCTTACTCACAAACGCTGTTAAGTATTCCAAATGTAGGCTTTACTTTTCTAATTAACAATCATAATTTGTGAAGTTTCCATGTGGCTTTCTTTTGTTGGTTGGTTGGTTGATTTTTTTAATTCACACAGGATCTGAAACCCCACACAGTAATACATCTTATCTTCCATAACTTCCCATCCTGCTTGAAAGCGTTCCTCCTACTCTTCCATAACTGCCGGGCAACCAATATTTTGCATTCTATCAAACTGTATTATTACCTTTTCAGAAAGCAATAAGGATGAAGGAAACTATCATGCCACAAAGCAAGCTACTGTAGTGTTAAAGGTCTCACACACGAAAGCTTGGATATGGCCATGCCACGGACTTCCTGAGCTATCTGGAGCACGTTGATGGAGGCTGTAATGTATTTATAGGTTGCCACTGAGCAACCAGTAACTACCTCAGCCTTAAGGCATGGAGCCAACCACTACGTTTTGCCCACAGTTACAATCTCCCCACACCAAACCCCGCTAGAGGAGAGACAAAACTATCTTTTTATAAGTGAACTGAGTCAGAAGTCACCTAAAGCAGCTTGAACACATTTACACATTTCTCCTGGATGAGCACAAAACATGTATCAGAGCTTGTGAGAGGTGACTCTTCTTTCACTCTCTCCAGACATCCACCTTTTTATCTCTTTTCACCTCTTCTAGATTAAGAGGTGCTTTTAATTTACATTAAGTCTGCAGTAATGATCCTCTATTTCGTTATACTTTTTAAGTTAAGTGTTAGTAAAACAGGCAAAAGAACTGCATGTGTAGCTAGGTAGAATATTTTTGCTTTGTGCTTGTACCATTTACACTATCTTATGCTGCTATAATAGGCTGTGTAGAAGCCATCTCAAATGCATGAATTTGAATAAAGGGAGAAAATCTGGGGATATGAAAGACAATGTTTAGTCATGAAGAATGCTTTCTATTTTCTGGACACGTTTTAATTTTATGTTAAAGAGGGCAATATTGCAGTTAGACATTGTCGAGAGAGAGAGAGATAACAGCATATTCCATGAAGAACCTGACAAGCAAAATTTACAAGGAGAAAATAATATGTTAAAATGAAATACTTTTTTTCTTTTCAAAATGATGTTTAACTAATTTTATTTTTGTAGTGACATTAGCTGTAGACAGGAATAAAATACGACTGCCTGTTAATCAGCAAAAGCTAGAAGCACAAAGTTAATGCTCATAACAAATGATATTAGAGAAAACTGAAAATCTCTGTTCAAGCAATAATACCATACAACGTTCAAGTGTCATATACGTACTTTAAAAAGGCAGAAAACTGTAATTTCTTGGCATACATTCACTATTAAAATGCAAATCATGCATTGACAACATATTTAACAGCTCTTATTACTTCTGTTTAGGAGAGAACTGATTATGTTTATACTGTTGAGGGGGAGCTTTTCCAAACCACTGCCTGTGATTTTCCTTAGGAATTGAGCTAAGTAAAACATAGTAGCAATATTCCATAAAATCTGATGATAGGTTCACATTGTAATTTGTAAAACAGGTTTGATCTTAATTTTTCTCCCCTTATTTCAAGCCATACTTATTAATGTTATTATTGTTATGATAAAAATCTGCCTTCTAAGTATCATGCAATAGCCTAAAATTGTGCAGAAGTGTAAGCTGCAGTCCTGTGTTTATGGTAACATTTTAATTTTCCTCTGAATTTTAAACTTTGTCCAATTGCAGAGAACAAAACCGTGAGCAGGCTAAAAGCCAATATACAATGTTGAATCAGTTAGCTGAAAATATATTTACTGCAACTGCCTTTGTCTGAATCCAATTCACAGAAAGCACACACATTCTTTTTTGCTGATCAAGTCTAGTACCTCCAACTTAAATTTCATTAACTCCTCCAAATATCCAGGAAGATTTGTTCCAGAAAGAAACAGAAAATGAACAAGTGAAAGTGAGCTAGTCCAAGTTATTTCCATTTCATTCACTTGGTTTTCTCCAATTAAACAGTCCAACTCTTTAAACATCATTAATTAGCATTAGGATGTGATCTGCATTTCATATTTGAATTTGGAAACAACATACATTTTCTAAGTTTACAAACTTTTGCAGAAATTCTGTAAGGCTGTAGGCCAGACTGGATCCTTTGGCTGTTTATCCATGCAGGTGAGCAAGAGAAATAAAATGTCTGTGAAACGTCATTGGAATTTTTCCATTGCTGTTAGCAATAAGAGCAGATAATCACCATACTCCAGAAAATCCTCCCCCAGGGAAATAAAATGAAATAAAATAAAATAAAAATAATAACCCCCCAGACAAATTAAATACAAATTTTCTCAAAATTAACAAAAACATTGAATATACGATATTATGACTGTTATATGAAAATGACACAGCCACAGACAGAATATGTAAAGTGCAAGATGTACCCCTTGCCTGCCCTATTCCAAACCTGGTTGGTGGTTTAGAAAGCAATCAAGAGATTCTCCTGTTCACCCACCTCATGTACGATTGCACTCACATTGCCTTCTACTGGCAGTTTACTCCCTTTTGCCTCAAGGGAACTAAAGCACCTTGACTCTTAGACAGACACCAACCCTCACGCAGGGTTAGAAGGAAAATAATGATTTTCTCCTATTTATTATTTTCTTTTCCACCCTGACTCCTTTTCTTTTGCTTGGTTATTTATAGCTTATTTAGTACTGAAGTCATCCAACTAAATAGGATTTTCTGATCTACAAGATACAAAACATATTGCTTAGACAGATTTATAATTTCTACTTGGTTTAGGGAATGATTCATTCTATAAAAATAAAAGCATGCTCTCAAGACCCTCTTGTTGTTATCATTGGACTGTATCTTAATATACAATGAAATGTAAACCTTTGAAAAGTTTTTAATTTTGTAATAAATGTTCTCTGCAACAGTTTTAACAGCAATGACAACTCAATTAAGTTTTTTCTTCTTCTATTACTTATCTTCTATGACTATACCCTGTCAGTCATTTTACACAGAGATTGTTCCATGCAGCAACTGAAATTTTCTGTCTTTCACCATTTAACTAAACCATTCTGTAGAACCATGAAAAGGTGTAATTTATGCCAAATATTTACAATGTAGTGAATTTCTGTAGGGAACCAATTTTAGGAATACATAAAAAAATGCAAAATAGAAACCTGGAAGAATGTAGTTTATGAATTTATAGCAAGGTTACTGTTCTCAGTCTAGACATTGTTAGTTCTTTATCCATCTAGTGTAGTATTGATTTGTTGAGTTGATTACTGTTTCTTTAGTTTGTTTTGCTCTGTGGGTTTGGGCTGTTGGGTTTTTTTGACTTGGTTTAGTTTGGTTTTTTCCCCAACAGTGAAATTAAGTTCTTAACTGATATTTTGAGATTTGCAAAATGTGCTTTTTTCTGAGTGCTCCCGTCACCACCAGGTACTGCTATTGACTGCTTCTATGTAACTGGCTTAATCTGTAGGAACAGAAGCTGCCAGAGTACAAAACAAGCAAAGCACTCAAAACTATGAAGGGCATGTTGGAAGGGGATTACCACTACAGCATTTGATAAAAGACTTATAAAGTAGCATGAGAAAAGGATACAAATGTGAGAGCAAGCCAAAGAAATAAAAGTGTACAGCATTAATGCTTCATTAGAAAAACTGCCCGGACATCTCCATTTTAATTGTCTGATACATCTACTAGAAATTATTTCCAGTAAGGAGGAGAATTTCAATGCGAGTGTCTGCAGAAATAGCACCACCATAAAATCAGGCTTACTTCAGCCAGAAGCTAAAATGAAATTGCATCATTTAACTAACTACATTTTATTAATAACACATAACCTCCCAGTGATGCAAATCATGCCTTGTCCAATAAGTAAAAGGTACGCTAATGTAATTTTAAGGCAATCAAAGAATTGAATAGAAATAAATCAATAAAAATAAATCAAATATCCATCAGGAAATATACAGCAGTTTAATGCGCAGTAGAAACTGTACTTGCTCGCTTGACCATCTTTGTTCAAATCTATAGGTCTGTGTTCCCAAGTGTATGTTTATCGGCTCCCCAAGGAGAGGCTGGCTCCGGCAAAGCCCTCTGGAAAGGGAGGAGGCCACTCCTGTCCCCAGGGAGCTGCTGAGTATCCTCAGGGCAGGAAAGGTTGCAGAGCTGGAGCTCAAGCAGAGGCGCAGAGGTAGCAGAGGGGATGAGTCTGGCAGCAAGGGCACAGGCACAGTGGAAAGAGCTTCTCTGGGACAGAAGGGAAAGGAACAAATTTTGCTGCTGTTCAGAACGTAACGAGTTAATTGAACTGAAACACAGAAGTAACTTCCAGTCTACAGGGACACAACGGGCAGCAGCAGATTCACGTACCAGTCTCTGTATTTCTGTTCTGTTTGTTCATTGCTTTGAGTTCTTTTGATTTTGAAAGTTAATACTCTCTTTTTTACATTTTTATTGTTGAGTAGAAGTTATTATTGAATCTAAGGCCTTTTGGTGCCTTTGGGGAGTTTCTCTAAGAGGAAGTTCAAGCACATCTGTTCTGCAGCAGTGGCCAAATCACTATCACAGTTTGTATCTGCACAGATACAAAGCAAGGCTGTAGCTGCAACAATGTGCTCACAAAGGATAAAAAAAATTGATCATATGCCTTACGAAATGACGACAATGAAGACAGAGACTAGCAGAATGTTTCTGTATGTGATGTGATGCGCAGGTAAAATGACAATTTCACCTTCACTGTCATGAAACAACGAGATAAGAGTAAAAATCAACTTATTCCTCACCCTCTTCAGTTCCTTCCATCTCATTCGTGTTATTTCCAGGGTGGCTAAAATATCATTTGTAAAGTTTTCCAACTCTTCATACTGGAAATAGCACTGTTAGCACTTTTATTGCCCTGCAAATATTTTTTTTGCAAATATCACTCTGACTTAAATCCTGCAATATTGACCCCTTTAATACCTTACTAATGGATTCCAGCTTCTTGAACAGATATATTTCCTTGGGTTTTATGCCTTCCTTTGATGTTATTTTCCAGCTTGCTAACCCCACTTTCTTCAGTGTTGTCCGATTTCCGTTATTTTCCTTCTCATCCTCTTCTAATAACTTAATTTCATGTTCAATGAAACTGCTAAGCCCTGATCATACCTGTTTTGTGTCTATTGATTTTGTCCACAGTAAAATTCATTTTTATCCACCCATTCTCTGCTGTATTTCTTCATCCTTTAATCTTCCCCAACAAACACAGTACCATTTTTACCTGTGTTTCCTTTCTCTGCACAAGCAGAAATAATCCAGATTTTGGTTTAACATCAAAGACATAAATAAAACACATTACAAGAAAGTCACTTGCTGCTGTGTACATACTTGTTCTTGATTTCAGTCTGCTTTAATATCTTATCACTCCAAATTCCTTTTCTTTCTCTCTTTTAAAAAATTAAAATATGCATATATCAACTGGGCTCCCTGCCACTTCTTGTTAGAGGATTCAGGAAAATGCTATCTACTTTTTCTTACTTTTTGAAGATGAGTTTTTACTTTGAACTCCTGACCTCTACAGAAATATATCTCCCTGTCTGCTGCTTTATTTCTTTTCAAGTTTTCAGGAAAAGTCTACTGCAAACTCAAAACCAAGTCATCCCCAATTAACTGGTATAGCTGGGTAATCTTTTGGTATTCAACATTGCACCTTCTCTATGGAAATAAAGAAACTTTCCTAACCTTGCTAAGTAAAACTTACCACATTAGCAACCTAAAAAAATTACACTGACATAATTCTCCAGTTGTCTGGGTTACTGTTTTCCTGTAACAAGATTACTTCAGCCGTTTGTTCTTCTTGTAAAGGTTATATATTTAGATTAGGTTATTACTTCCTTGTTGGTGAGTTGTAGGAAGTATTATCAATTGCCACCACAGCACCATTGTTCTGTTACGTGCAGTATAGGGAAAGACTAGAAAGACAGTGTATTGCCCCGTAGCTTTTCAAGATAAAGATATGGCACATGCACAAATGTCATCAGGTTATAAAGAAGTAGCACACTGTTGTCTTCAACTGAGCCATCAAATGATCATATGTATCCTCTGCATACTTCTGATGTTGGCAAGCTGTTCTCTCACTGAGGTTTCTTCCTCTTTTATTTACATTTGTGTATTCAAATGACACCTGGCAATCGAGAGTTCAGTAAACTCTTGTTTCACATATGCTTGTATTCTTCTCTTGTTCCCTTGTTCCTAGAATAATTTATCCCCAATCAAATGGCTATACGTTTACACAAATACAGCTTTCTCCCTGAGTGACTTTCTTCACTGGTATCCTTACTTCCATATTTAGAGTTGGGTGTAAATGTACATGACTAGCTTTATCCAATCCAGTTAAATATTTTCATTTCTTGATTGTCCTTTAGGTTTATGCCTTAGATTACAATATCAAGTACAATTGTATAAAAGAGAAATTCCCCTGAATTTCAGTAAAGACAGTGATTTGACATGGATGGTAATTGGGAGAAAAGTCTAATGCATGAAGTAAATAATTTTATTATTGCTAACAGAACTTGATGAATAGAGAAGTAAACAATCTTAGCTAAGCTATTAAAATAGAGAGGTTGAGAACCTGTAGGAGATGGTGATAAAACTTTCTGCAACAGCAGTACAAATCAAAACCAAAGAAAAATAAGTAACAGGATAAGTCACGCATACTGAGATCTACCTGTTTTTTCCTTTTGTTTGAGATTAATATTTTATATGCCTGCACCATAACATCTCAGGACAACTACTGTAGTAAGACTTGAACTGAAACTAAATCAACTGTAATTTGAAATTCCACAAACTTCCAAACTTTTCTAACAGACTAACAGTCAAGGAGAGCCACAATTGTAAGTTACACAACGAAAAACGAGGAGAGAAGGCGTATTTAACAACCTCACCTGTAAAGGCTGTTAAGAGAGGTAATAATTACAGTGCAGGTAACTGGTGGCATGCACTGGAAAAGAGGAAGGTTCTAAATATAAAAATAAAACAAAAGTGGCAAGAGTAGAGCTAAGTTTCCACCACGGTTTTCCTAAGAGAACAAGAACTAAATGCTGTGCAGGGAGTTATTAGGTACAAGGTTATACCTTGGCCACACAAAGTAAAAATAGCTACAGATAAATCAGAGTTGTGCAGATGCAATTTTAAATGGGTAATTTTAAAATGTTTTGTGAACTTTTCTTATGCTACTCTAATGGAGTTTCTAATGAAAATCTACTTTTTATTAAAAAATAATGAAAGCAGGGATTTAATAGAGGAAATAAATAGCATAGAGGTGAGTATTAACAGCAACTTGAACAAACAGAAAAAAAAATCATCTGAGCTTAAAAAGAGATTTTAAACTTGTCAAAAATCTGTCCCAGAGAGGAACCCTACTACTTTTGTTTCAGCAAAGGCTGGCAGCATTTATGACTGTTGTTTCAATTCTAAGATTCTTCTTTTTCTATATGATCCATGATGTTAAAAACTGATTATGATGCTGTGATGTTAAAAACCGATTAAATTCTAAGTGTATGTAGTTTCCTCTGCAGTTTAAAGCATACCAAAGCATAAAAAAGTCTAACACTAACATATTACAAGCGAACAGATACTTTATTACACCCCTCCATGGAGGAGAGCTGCAGAGGGAGATGAGAATTAGCGGTATTGAGACATGTATTTTCTGCCTAGTGCTCAGTGATCACATTTTTGTAGGATTTGAATAGCTAGAGTTTGAGCTATATAATCTAAGAAAAAGCTAACATATTCTGCAACTAATAACTTATAATTATGCAAGTTGTAATTACTGCAACGAAGAGAATTTACAGTATGGAAAATGGGCTGCTGCCATCAGCAAAATTAAATATTTCTGTCCATTTTCCAACATTCGTATCTAAGGTGCTTACTATTCAAAAGTGCTAATCTATAGTTAGCTCTCAAAATGTTACTCCTTCAGTGCTGGCACCTGCAGCAATTGTCCAGCTTGCTTACAGGATGGCCTGCTCCTGTCAGCATGTTTGTGAAACGTATGTGGATTCTGCTGCCTGCACACTCCTTATCACCAAGGCCCACATAAAGCATCTTAGTTAATTCCACGTGCTCGGACTTCAGACCCTATTTTTCCTACAATGCAGGACAAGATCCTGCCACTGGAGGCTCAGGATATTGTCAAAGTCTTGCTTCAGTAAGATCAGCTGTGTTAGACTGGGTATGTGGCAACTTTCCTATGTCCAGTTACAACATGGTGAAGGGCTGAAGGGAGAACAAATAAATATTGTAAGAACAAACTCAAGGCAAATTTCCAGTTGTGTTGTGTTAGTTGCATCCTCTGGGAGCCTGCCTGCTTGGTGTACCTGGTAAAGCGGTGCCATCAAAACAAACGAACAGGGTTTGACAGACACAGAGCAGCATAACAGAATGAGGAAAGAGAGGAAAGAGGAGACAAAGATGAAAGAGGAAAGAGGAAAGCTTTGTCTGCAATACCTACCTACAGCTTCTTTTGTGGCCCACAAGTAACGGATTTCTCAGGAAAAAAGCCTCAAAAGCTCCATGTATGGCTTCATATATGTTCTTTTCTTTACCTTTCCATCTGAAGCAGCAGCATTACTGGCAACAGGCATTTGGTACTGTACTGAAGTACAGGATCTCTGTGTCAATGGCTTGAGTGGTTTGCCTGAAAATCTCGTAGATTCTGAGCAGTTTAACAGATTCAGAGAAGTTTAAGATAATCTCTTCTACTACTATAGAGAATTCATCAAGAGTAAGAACTCTCATAATTTTCCAGAACTTAACTTGAGGAAAAAAGGCAAGGGTGTAATTGAATAGATCATTAAAAAAAAAAAGGCCATATAAAGCTGCTTTGAAACTTACTTCTCCCTTAAAGGATAAATCAGTAATTGCACAAGTGCAAGACAGATGAACGCACTAACGTGAAGTCCACCTGTTTCTCACCTCAAATCCAATTCTTTGAATATTGATTGCCATCGTTTTCCTCCAGTTTTAGGCTTTTGTAGTCTTTTAGACACAGTCGATTTGTATACCAGCTTAAAACTGAAATGATTCAGTGGTGAATAGGGTCCCAAAAGGTTTTCAGTGTCATATACAACCTATCATACGTGTACGTACAAAGCAAGCAGACACATATATTATGAACACTCATAAATATTCTGTCTTCCCAAGCCCTTCACATGCGATGTTGTGGTAAACAGTGCATAAGAAACATCATGAGGTGCATTCTTTTACGCCGTGATCTAACGTGAGTGTTTTATTCTTGTCAATTACCACTAGGGAGGAAATGATACTAGAGGACTTCAGAATGCTAATGAAATAGCTGAAAGTGACCAAGCCTAAATTTCCAAGGTCATAGTAACACAAGTTAAAAGGAATATATTGATTCCAACAGAGGATCTCGTGATCAGTTTTACTGAGACAGAAGTACAGGTCTTTGATTATATTATCAGTCTCTGAAACAGCTTCAGTGGAAATTTAATATCAAGGCTTTACATATTGCTCCATGTCATAATATCCATGTGAAAGTCCTGAAATTCCACTTTAAAAATCATTTTCAGGTTTATATAGATGGATTTTTTTTTAAAATGCTGACACATATACCAGTGTTAATTATTGTTTACTCAAAACACAACCATCCCTGACAAAAAGAATGCCTAGAATTCACAGAGTGGAAAATGAGGTTTTATGAGATTCTCACAAGTTAAAGCAAACACAGGCATTTAGGCAATAGACAAAATTAAAAATGAATGTAAAACTTAAGTAAGTTGAGGAATGCCACAGTATAAATGCAACTCTTTGGGTAAACCAGCTTTAAGATATGTAATGAAAATACTTCTCTTAAAATAATTTATTTTCAGGTAAGCTTTACAAATATAAAGAGAGATCGTGAACCAAAGAGCTTCTATCTAGCCATCTAAAATGAGAACATCATTATCTTGTAGCACAGAGAATAATTTTCCTCCAAAGTAATAAAAAGCTTTTAAAACCAAGAATAAGTCTTTTTAAGGGTGTGTGAATACCATGACACTTTCATATCCCTGAAGGCTCAGAGATACTTTGTTGCACCTCTGATCTCCACATTCCCAATTTGCCAGCGTTGTTGTGATTACCTTGTGATATCTTCCATGACGATCAGATCTTGAATTTAATTCCATGGAATTGTTCAATGCATTACTGTTTTCCCAGAAAAATGTTCCTGCTTTCTATGCAATTTTTGTTCTTTAAACTGCAGAAACAATGATAAATGCTGGTAAGCTTTTTGCAGAAACAGTAAAGACATGCAGCACACCTAAGATATGTTTTACATGAGCATTCTTCCATTTCAGTGTTCCTTTATACTGTATTTATTTTTTAAATTTTGCCAGAGAGCATAAACACCCCTGTTATTCTTGTATTGAATTTTTTTTAATCTCATCCAGTACAGCCCTGAAATGATTTAAACTCAGACCTGCTGAGTGCAAAATGTGTTGTGGTTTGGGTTTTTTTTAATGTAAGTCCCAGACTATGAAAAATGGAAAGAGAAAGTTGAAATGACTGCCTAACGCAGTAATGCTTCCTACCTTAGGTCACTGATCCTCTGCTGTCTCCAGGCCCACTTTGAATCCCGCTGGGGCTTTGGGCTCATAGGCTGCAGTGAATTTCTGAAGTCATGCTTTATTGTCACATAGGTTGTTTTTTCTCAGTGATAAGGAATGTGATTGTTTCTAGAGAGAAAAAAAAAGAAGTCGTAACTTTTTACGATATTTTAGTACAACATCCCATTATAGAGTGAAGAGAATAGAGGTTTTGCTTCGGTGGATGAGAAGGTACTACATTCTCACCTGTTACAGCAGGTATGTCAACTGGTGAGCATTTCTAGTGAAGAGTGAATGGCTAAATATTGGATATGCTGAGGATGGCACAATGGAGAAATAAACTTCTTCCCTCTCATATTACAAGGGTCAGAGTTTTAAGAAGATAGCAAGTTGATCCAAAGTCATGAGCCCGTGTCCATTCACTCCAGTGCTGCTCTGCAAATAGAACAGACACAGGATGCCATACAGGAATTACAGTCTTGTATTAGTCTTGCTGTAATCTTGTGCCACTAATTATAGAGGACTGTCTTGCTTAGTTCAGACTAATTTCCTCTGAGTCATATGTTATCTTACCTGTAACTATGCCCAGCACAGCTAAAAGTGACAAATAAAGAAAAGCCGTTATCATAGTCATTGCTGATATCCAGGAGATCAGAGAAGGCTTAAAACTGTAATAAAAAAATCTGGAAGCAAAGAACATCTAAAACCCTGGTTGAACACACAGTGGCATCAATAGAAAGATGTACATTTACATTAGTAGTACTGGACCAGACTCTATGTCTGACTTCAAGTCTTAAGAAAAAAAGAGACATTTGGTACTATGTAGGTTGACATAAATTGACCTGAAAGAAATCGGAATTCAAAATCATCCTGTGCCAGACAATAATTTGAAATGCAAGTTAATTTAGAAATAGTTGTATAAAAGAATTTGAGACAGAAAACATAAAAGTTTAAGAAAAAAGTTCTATTATTCTTATGTGCAGATTTGGTGTACCAAGAACCAAGTTTATGAGAGGCGGAAAAAAGCAGAAAACCCTTTCAGGTATGGATTAGCCGTTCAGAAATATGCCTTTGAAAACTCCAAATCCTGAGGGATGATTAATCATTTTGTAGTTCACCATGAAGTATTTTTAGCTGCTTTAACAAAGACAGAAAATTGCTACCTTGTCTACTGAGTACTGCAAGAACATGAAGATTATGAAAGGTTTCTGAAGTTCGTATTTTCCAGAAATGCTTGAAGTAAGCAGTCATTGCTTTTACTGTGCTACTTGGATTTTTGTACCAAGATTAACCTTTTATATCCATTACTCTACGGCATTAGTTGTCTCCCACTTTGCCATTACAAATCTGAAAGAAGCTCCTCTTTTCCTTGGTTTAGATACCTGTGGTTTTATGAAGAGGAACAGGATCATTAGGAGGGAATTTGTAGTCTTGGTTCACAGACTACCATGGTTATCACGAAAGGTCTCCTTTACAAATGAAAAAAAATATTTTTAGCTCTTCCCTAAATTCCACAAATGGACAAAGTCAACCATTCCACATGGTTCAATCCAAAGAGCAGAGCTTAACCTCACAGAAAATCCACAACTGATTTTTCAAAAATGATTTTTTCAAAGAAACTCCCAGTCTGGATCTTGGCCTAAGGACCTTATTCCTTTGAAATGGTCTTAAGAAAATAATTTTTCCAGGAACAAGTATGGAACCAGACACAATTATTTCTGTAAAAAGCTAGAGAACCAGGGAATATTTATTTATTTATTTATTTAGAATGGAATAAAATTGTTCAGTTGGAAGGGAGGTACAACAATCATCTAGTCCAACAGCATTTATTTATTTATTTATTTATTTATTATAAGCAAGTGAGCCCATGTTATAAAGAGTACAAATGCTTGCCTAATACCAAGCATGCGCAAGAAAATCAGTGGAACTGAATAGTTCTTGAAGTAAGGCAGGTGCTGAAGTCCACATTGCTCGGCTTGTATTAAAAAAAAGGAAAAAAAATCTGTAATATTGGTAATTGTCACGTAATGTAAAACTTTCACTAAGCAATCTGATAAAAGTTTGAATACCTGTGGAATACCAGGTAACAAATGGTAGCAGTATTTATCGGTGTTTTGAATATACCATAAAGAGTGATAATTAGGAAAATAATGTTATTAGGTACAATAAGTTTAAAATAAAGCACTTGGTTCTACCTTCTAACAATTATACTCAGGAAATCAGAGTTCCAAAGGCTTTAGTGAAAGCAAGGATATGTGATTGTGTAATCAGGGAAATTTCATGAGCCCTGAAAATATTCTGTGCTAACATCCTAATATTTATTGTTACTTTTATTTTAAAATATCTTATACACCAAGAAACACACTACATTCTCTGTAAAACCTGAATAAATGATCTTGGCATGAGGCCCACTCCATTAGTCATGAATTTTACAATGTCATAAGAATTGATCCACGATACAAAACTAATATAAATAGCTATTTAACAGAAAGAAGATACTTAGAAAGACTTGTAATAGAACTGACAATGAACTTCTTATGTTGAATAGAAGCCAAATAAATCTCTTGGATTTTAATATAAGGTGCATATCATGACAGTAATTGCATATGTGGCATGGCAGAGATCCCATGTATAGCCCTATTATTGCCTTGCCAATAAGCCATTAGCAGTTCAAAGAGAATTCAAAAAATGACATTAAGCCAATATATGAAAGCTACTTTTGAAACTGAAAAAAGGAAGACACCTATACCTTGGCTAAAATAGAAATTAGAAAGCAATGGCTTAGGACAATAACAAACTGTTACTGAAGGATGTAAATCCTTCACTAATTAAGTGAAAGGAAGAGATTAATGGGTCCACAGAAGTAGGAACACTGAAAAGTTTAACAAATAAAAATAAAGGTCTTAAGAGAGCAGGAAAAAAAGACAGGAAAAAAAGAGAAACACATTATGATAGTGTAAATTACCTACCTTTGAAACAATCTCTTAAGGAAACCAGAAGAAATTATGTAATTTACATCATTTAAGTAATATGCTTAAATCAAAACCCTAGAAAACATATTGCTCCTGCCTTCCCCCAGAATGCAACTGGAAGCAAGCTGACAAGCTGACCTGCTTTTCCGTCCCCAGCAGCTATTATTTTGCACTGGTAAAGTATCCCAAGCCATAGTAATAATACAGAAACTACTAGACTGGAGTAATTAGCTGAAAAAAAGAAAGTGAGAATAGCATAAGAAAGCACTGCTTTCTTGTACCTGTTGCTATTATATCTTGGATAGCTATTATATCTATCAGCAAGTTTTCAGGCAAGATTAAACCTGTCCAATATTTCAAATGTATAAATTTCCTGTATAAAAGTTATGGTAATTATCAGAAGGCAATAGAGTCACTGAAACGAGAGAGAATTCCTACAATATACTGTTATTTTTGAGTGCCTGAAGCATAGAGGGATAAGCACAATGAATACATGCTGATTACTTAACTACATTTTTCCTCCCATTGTAAGTAAAATCTCTACTGGCCTATTGTAATGCAGCTTGTTCACTGAAAATCTACAGAAAGGAGTCAAAGCTGATTTTTCTCGCAAACTCCAAAGGACAAAAAAATACATATGAAGCAGAACTTAGCCTCTCAATCCCCTCAAGACTTACCTGCAATCAGCATACCACCAAGAAAACTTACAGCAGCAGGAATGGGTGTATTTAGCAGCAACACAGATTATCTGTTAAATAGAAAACTTCTCATGGATCTTCCCAACTCAGTTGTCATCACTAGCAATTATAGCAGTTGTTTACATAGAAAAATGATAGTAGTAAAGTATTTTTAGTTGCCTTAGAGGATACAGCAATCAAAACCAGCAGAGCTCACACTACATGGCGTGTCAAGGCTTTCTTGTGTACCAGCTTGCCTGGTGTCAATTGCCACCACGCTACTGTTCGAGAACCATTGCCATAGGAAAACAACTTTGGTTTACTCCAGTCAAAATTTCCTGTTACATTTTGGTTTTTATCACTGACTTTCAACTACATTTACAGCTAGTATTTCAGTAACATCTTTGTTGTATTTGAACCACAATCAGTCACAGCATCCTTTCAGTGTGATATGACTGCTAATTTCAGACCTCTTACAGTTCTTTAGTTCATCCTTGTTCAAAATTTCCTTCATTGATGAAAAATTATACTCCAGATAATTTTATTTCTCTTAAGATCACCTCAGATTATGGGGTATCACCTCTCACTATGTCCATCTGGGTATAACAAACCTGGAGAGTAGATAATCTAAACTCTGTGTTACTAACCAGTTAAATAAATATATTGGTAACTTAATGAGTAAATTAGTTTAAATTTTATTGCTATAAATTTAATTCTACTTTGCAAATCACTTGAAATCACTAGTTTGCAAATCACTTGAAAGGTGTCTACAAAGAACAGTGTAAAACACAAGTATTTGATTCACCGGCCAAGTACTAAGCAAAGTAGTAATGTTATCAACAGGTAAAACCAACAAATAAAAATATCACTGTAATAAAAATATTTTCCATGTCTTAAACTCTTCAGTAGTAACATTTTTTAAAAAAATTGATATAAAATATTTTCAAGCCTTATTCTTCCCTTTAAATCTAAATCAATAATATTTTTTTCTCTGTCTTTATTGTTTTGCCCCAGTAAGGTTCTATGATAACCTCAATAACCCAAAAAAAGAATGTGCTCTCCTTCAGGTGATACAACTTATTAGTTCCTTCTCTTCACAAAAGTTTTTTTTTTCCTACACAAAGTAAAAACCCAAAGCTATCTCTAACCTCATTTAATCCTTTCAATACCTTGATAACCTGCCCTGTAGTATTTTATCTTTATCACAGTCATGAAAAAAAGTGCTTTGGTCTGCAACTTTTCATGGCAACAAAATTGCACCTCAGACTTGTGCTATAAGACATGACACTCTAATGCGTGAAACATGAATTATTGAAAAAGTAAAGGAATCCTCAAACAGAATCTCTTTTCCAAAGGCAAAACTTCAGTCCAGGTTTGCAGGCTGAATACTGTGAATATCAAAGCCAGCCAAAACATGACCTGCAGGGAGATGAGCCAGGCTCTCTCAGGTCACTTCCTGACAATCAAAATTTGTACAGAGTCCAGCTGCAACATGAATTTTTCACTGAGAGAGACGACGAAACAGATAGTTGTGCATCCATGTTTCATGCCTTCTAATAACTCTTCCTCTCTTACCCCCACTCCAACTATGACCCAAAACCAGAAAAAAACCCCAACAATGCAGCCCAAAAGTACACAAAAAATGATGCCCTTACCCCCCCACCAAAAAAAAAAAACCCAGAACACAAAACTCCTAGGAGAGCTCACAGACCCTACAGTTTTGAAATATTAAAATTAGTAGGTAAACTTAGAGAATTTAATTCACATATAATATATAGCCAAATCCAGTGGAGTGAACAACGCAAGTGGCCCATCCCCTCCGGGGCTGGCTGAGAGGAGCTGCTCCTGTGCCATTTCCAGGCCCCACTAGGAATGAAGCTGAGCATTAACCCCTCATGGGCACACACAAGGTCTGTACGGGCACAGCTGCCTGCAAAAGGGCTAACACAGACAGGAGAACTCGAGTACCTTCACAGGCACCCACTTAAAACAGGGACAGCATGAATAACCCAGCCCTGTTTCTCAGGACTCTCAGGGCAAAAAAAACCTTCCCGGGTCTCACCAGCAGCTGGTGGCACCAGCCCAGGTGCTCCATCTCTGTGGGGTCCAGCTTTCAGATCCCAAGTTTCTGGTTACCAGCTCCCAGACCCTTGGTCTCCCCACTAACCAGCACCCAGACTTCTCCTGCTTGCCAGCTAGTCTGCCTTGACGTTTGCTACTGAGTGACACACATAGAACAGAGAGAAGACTCAGACAGAAAGTGGTTAAAAACGGAGTTTAAAGAGAAAATGAGCAGTGATGATCAGATGCGGCATTGCTGAGTGTCGTGGTTTAACCCCAGCCAACAACTAAAAACCACGCAGCCGCTCACTCACTTCCCCCACCCACCCAGCGGGATGGGAGAGAGAATTGGAAAAAAAGGTAAAGCTCGTGGGCTGAGATAAGAACAGTTCATTAGAACAGAAAGGAAGAAACCAACAATGACACTAATACCAACAATAAAATTACAATAATAATAAAAGGATTGGAATACACAAAACAAGTGATGCACAGTGCAATTGCTCACCACTTGCCAACTGATGCCCGAGCAGCACTCCTCCCAGGCCAACTTACCCCAGTTTATATACTGGGCATGACATCCCATGGTATGGAATACCCCTTTGGCCGGTTGGGGTCAGCTGTCCTGGCTGCGTCCCTTCCCAACTTTCCTGTGCCCCTCCAGCCTTCTTGCTGGCTGGGCAGGAGAAGCTGAAAAGTCCTTGACTCAGTCTAAACACGACTGAGCAACAACTGAAACCACCAGGGTGTTACCAACATTCTTCTCATCCTAAACCCAAACCACAGCGCTGTACCAGCTACTAGGAAGACAATTAACTCTATCCCAGCCAAAATCAGGACAGTGAGACAAGTACACTGACCAAGAGCCTGCTTACAAATCCCCAGCCTCTTTCATGCCCCTTTCTCTTCATTCCTCTGCGTTTGTTCCATCCCAGTTCACCTCTATCACTCCACTTCCAAGCCTTTTCTTCTCTGCTTAAACATTCCATAATAATTTCTGTGCAATCCCCAAATTCTTGTTCAAAGCCAGAATGCCCCTCTCCACCCCTCTCCAGCTATTCCCCAATATGTCCTGCCCACCTTTACGCAGTCATCCCCCTTAGTTTGTGCAGCATCCCTCTGTGTAACCACCATAGCAGGTTTTGCAGCGGGGAGAAAGGCTTAGCTGTTCAGGGGAAAGGCTGAGCTGTACCAGTCTTGCTGGTTTTAGTAGTTGATTCAGAGGGACTGGGATTCCCCCCTCGTTATTGCTTCTCTGATCACTGCTTGCTCTTTGTGTTTATTTCAAACAGCTGTTAGTCAGGTATCCTTTCATCAGTATTTCTGCAGAACAGCGACCAGCGATGTGCAGGCGCTTCTATTTTCATGGGGTTTTTTTACTAAATTCTGTTACATTTTATGTGGTGAGGTTTAAAACCAAGCTCTCTCAGGCTGCATGATTCATTCATGCTATCTGTAAGACACTGGAAGGTTACAAAAGATGACAGTAGTTACAAACAGTAGCAAATCAGTGACACAGAGAATTATATACTTCAATGTACTATGTAAATAGAAGTATTAGGGACTTCAAAGACTTTAAAATCTCCCCATTTAAGCAGAAATAAGCTGACACATCTAATGGGAATACTTACCAAATAATGGTTATTTAATGAACTCAGATAGCAAAACTTTCTTGAGATGGTTGTAATTTTAAATTTGCTATAGTAACTAACAAAGTTTGATACAAATACTGTATCACAGATAGCACAGTGTACAAGCAATTAATGTCAAGGGATTTTTCCTCCTCTGTACAATTTTTAAGTATCTTTTTGACTAAATGTCATGCTTCTGAACAAGAGAATGTGAACTTACTTCAGATTTATTATCACAGAAATTTATCCATCACTTTTATTTGTAACTAACGCAAGAAAGCACCCTGAAAAAAAAAGATTTAAAAAAAGGGAGAACTAGGTAAGTGCTAATGCACATGAAAGGTATTAAAAAGATTAATACATTTGATCTAAGCCCCAAAGTTCAGATCAAGAAAGAGAAAGAAAATGGTACTAAAGTGACATCAAAGACGGACTTTTAAGCCTTTTTCCTCTGGCTTCTTTCTTTCTTTTACCTTGAGGTGAATTTTTTATACGTTCCTTCACCTAACCATAAGGTAGTTGGTAAGTGTTCTTCACGCTTTTCAAGACCTCTTACAAAATCAATATAAATTCTAGTTTCCACATTTCTTTTTTTCCTGAAATTATAATCTCAAATATTTGTTATATTTTTCTGGAAGAGAAAGAGAGTCTTCTTTTTAACACATATTGTAACAGTGGGACATTTTAATTTTTTTTTAATATTACAGTATTTTATCTGATATTTAATAATGATTCTTGTATATCAGGCTCATATCCTGCAAGTGCTTTGGGATTTTCCAAGGTTCACCTTGGAAATGTTGAGTGAGCGTCTATAATCAACTTGAATAGAAGATACACATATCTTAATGTCTATATGTCTTAATGTCTTTATGTCTATATATTTATAATCGTTATGAAGTAACAATTGTAAGGTGGGACCAGATCAGAAAATACACACTAATTCAAAACATATGTACATGTGGTGCTATTACTGTTCTCTGCAGGACTGTGTTTTCTTAATTTATAATTATAAGCTTGCACTTTTCAAAACAAGCATTTCTGATATGTTTGGGCTTTGTTTACACTTCTAGTTTGCAGAGGGTCATTCTGAGTTCTTTTATGCCAGAGTACCCTTAATCCACAGGCAAAAATGTCTGTGTGAGTCATTTAGCCTTTGCAAATGATTTTCTGGCCCTAATTTGAAAGTAGTTTCACTGAGATGTGGGATGAGTTTTCCCACATTGAACTCAATACGGACGTGTTCGTGTAGCAAATTCTTGTTTCTGCCAAGATTCTCCTGCCAGTACCCCGCCTAGTTTTGGACTTCTATGTTCCAGCTTAGTCGTTCTTTGCTTCTTTTAGGCAATGCCTGCTACAAGAGCACTCCGAGCTGCGCGCTGGGAAGTCAACAGCTAACGGAGCACGTGAGCTTGTTTCTGCAAGCATGCACACCTTCTGCAGCAGGAGACGCATATTTTATACTAATCTGCTGCTCCTGCTCCATGTTCCCCGTCTCCTTTGCATCCTTCTCCATTTATCTATCTAAACTATCTCTAAATTAATCCAAGAAATTGAAAGCTATACAAGAGTGGAATTCGTAAATCAGCCACAAAACGTGTAACACTTTGTATGGAGACTGCAGTCATATCAAACCAGTTTGTCCTTCTTTTGCTCTCTTTCTTCCTAAACCTCAGTTGCTGAGACTAGCACAAAGGTGCCTTTATTCAGTGAATGCCAGCTCATCCATGTAAGAAGGAAAGGATGACGTAATTAAAAAAAGTCCTCTCTCTCTCTCACTATATATATATGGAAGAAGAGATGAAAATATGAAAAAAAGAGAAAGGAAGGAACAGAAAACTCACAAACAGCTGTGGTTTTGAAGGAGATGCAAATATTCCTGGTAAGCACAGTTAACTCTTTTAGTACGGTATTGCCTGCTACTACCTCCAAATTAAAATGTTTTAAGTTTGGCTTTTTTTTTTTTTCCAAGACTTCCATTAAAAGATGTGGACCGGAATGAAAACATTCTCTTTAATTAAGGTATGCGCTTTCGTCCAGTAATTACTTTCCGAATGTATGAAAATGTAGGATGCCTATCCACAGCTTCCATCTTTAAATTTGGATTTGCATTTATATCTTTTTCTTAAATTGGTCTAAAGGTTTTATTTTTAGCTGGTGATGACTAACTACCTAAAAGAAGCACACACTGTGCCACGCTGAAGAGATCTCTTAAGTAGATGCCACACTATGGTTTTGTGAACGCAGCATGGATTTCTAGGACAGTGCCTTCAGATGCTGTGAAATTCTGCCAGCATTTGTTGGCCCAAGTCTTCAGGACTATTTTCACCCTTGAAGCACAGTTTGCTACCTTGGCTTCATTGCTCCTGCCTACAGAAGTTACTTCAAAGAAGACATGAGAGAAAGGTCTGCTCAAAGCAAGCCTGCCTTCCCCCCTGCACTGCCATGGACCTATTTTGGCTGAAGTAAAAGAGGTCAGGTACGCCTGTAGTACCATAGTACCATTGTTCAGTCCCTCAGAAATCTTTTGCTTTGAAGGTGAACCCAGCTCACACAAGGAAGAGGGATGAGGAAGTGAAACCAGAGGAAGTAGGGAAATTATCCAGTATGATAAAAAGCTTCGTAAAAGAGTAGCCAAAAAAATATTTTAGGGACACTTGATCAGTGTTAAGTCCTTATCTCAAAACCTCAAGCATTTCCAAAATGTTACAATATAGCATTAATGGACAATATGATGTGTACAAATTGCATTAATGTAGGTGTAACAAAGTGTACACCAAATTTAAATACTAAATGTGACCTTTAGGAGAAGATCTTGATTCAAATAAATATTTGAAAAAAGACTTTTTAAAGTCCCTTAAAATACATATATATCGCCACACATTTTCTAGGGTCAAAATTGTGTTGAACCCTCACAACAGCCTTCATATCAATTATCAGTAACTATTATGGATTTTCATGCGAAGTGTTACACACCATGCTTTTAAAAATCACATCTCAAGGTTAAGTCAATTAGGTAACAACTTGCTCACGTACGGTGACAAGGGCACAGAAGTAGTGTTATCGCTAGTGCACAAAACTGCTAGTAGGGAATCCAGGACTTTCACAAACTTTTTATGCAACATTAAGTAATATGCCATCACCTATGAGATTAGATGATGACACGCATCCTTTTCATGCATTTTAAGAAAACTTTGTCCTCAAACTCTAAAAAACAAAATAAATTATAGAAAATGTTTTTTAAGACAGTCACTAATAAACAAACATATGAAAAAGAGAGACATTATATTTGCACTGGTTTTCTTCTGCAGTGCATTTTACTGGCTACATTTTAAATGTATAAATGCAAGTCTTGGCTGATTTTTTCCAGTTTTTGTTGTGGTTTTTTTTCTTTCCTATGATCCTTATTTAAATCTGATATGCATGTTCATTGACAATAAGAAAAGCATAGAAGCAATCCTCTAGATCTGAAGTATTAAACCAATCCTATGTTCTTAAAGAATCTTTTCACTATCTGCACTTCTATTGTTATGCGTCAATTCTCAGGACACATTTGTGAAACATAGCTGATCGGTCTTTTTCCTTAAATTTTATTTTAGTTGTAAGAAATCTGGTGTACTGCTAGTAACGCTAACAAGAGATCTGTTTGCAGACTTTTCCACTTGCATTAGCACTTTGCAGGTCTTCTAGCACTGATCCACTCTAGGAAGAAGAATTAGTTTAGTTCAAATCATGATTATAACATGATTTTCCATACCTTAATGTAGCCTTGATTGGCATGCCATGAAATTTACCCAATACAATTGTGGTGACATTTCAGGGCTTCAAACTTTTCCCATTTGTTTCCCTTCCTAAAGGAAGTAGTAAATTCTACTAAATGCTTTGTTGAACTCATAAATGAAGATTTTATGGTCATATAACCATTCAGAGAAGTGAATAATTTTATTTAAAAGAGAAAAATCCCAACAAAAACAATTGAGTGTTGTCACTTCAGTGTGACTTTATGTCTTATATCTAATAGCAGCATCAAACTCACCTGATACAGTCAGAGAGGATAACAAAAGCTTGTTACCGATTATTGCTGTCACAGTAACATCTAGGATATGAAATCAATGACCAAGACTCCGCAGCTCTAAGCTAACTGCACCAACAGTAACAGCTGTATTTCTTCCTTTTTAAAAGCCAGCTTTGTTGAAGAAAACAGGGCTACCTCTGTATGGAGAAATATAACCATCACATAAGATTTTGTGGGATGGGGAGGAGGACTTAACCTAGTTTCATTAATTGTCAAGAGAGACCCTACACACATTCATTCTGTCCCTTTTTGTGTTGAGTAATCATTTGACAGACAGACTACATAAATATGAGACAGTATTAACAATTGACTTTCCTGGTGTGGCAGGCTGCACATTACACATACATAATTACTTCAGACTTGTAAATGGAAGAGAGACAACTGTGGACTATAGATAGTGTACCACTAATGATGCAGCTCACATGAACGAATGGACAGGTTAAGCTACATGTGCTTGCCAAATTTCTATTCCTTCAGACAATTAATACAAGATGTTTGGGAAACAGATGGCCAGGCATCTAGAAGTCAAATCAGAATCTTTTATGGTCTGTGGGGAACAGTTACTGGCAGCAGAATTCAAGAAGATTAACATGTTGTTGACAGTCTATTCAATCTTCTCTATCATTTATTTAAAAGAAGTAATTATTCTCTGCAAGAGACCTGACTTACCTTTCCGTCCTACTAGTATAGCTGTGCCTGAGAGAAGACCTACAAGTGTTTTCTGTCACACTGAGTTTATAGCCCTCTCTGAAACACAAGAAGCTACAATAATGGTGTTTTCAGTCTCAAAAGAGAAGTTTTGTGAAATGCAAGTCTTTGTCACCATGCCTGTCAGGTGTTGGGAATGTTGTATCCTATTATTCAACTTTAACTTGGAGAACACCATCATATTCCCTTTTATTATAGGCTAGATAAACAAACGTAATGGGAAGTTAGCCTAGTTACAGGTTTAGTCACTTAACTTTTACCTGTCTTTGTAACTCTCAGATTGCTTCTGTTCCTTTTCTTGGGAAGACTTCCAGTTTGGTTTTTGGCACTAAGGTAAACCATACTGTTGTGTAGTGCAGGTGAATCCTTTATCAGAACATTTATCATTTGTCATGTGATGCTTTTGTGTGCTTCATAGAAAGTCACCATTTTCTTCTTCGAGTCTCTTCTACTTTGTCGCAAGAATAGCCTCCAAAGGATGCTGCTGAGCTCCTGAGAAACTTGATCAGGTGAAAACATTTTTTTTTTTTCTTTCTATATTTCAATGGAAGACTATTCCTTTTTCTACAGTAAGTATTTAAGAATACTGCCCCACAAACTGATAGGGATTAACCCTGACATGCACACAACCCTTTTTGATTGCTGAATAGTTCATCAACAAAACAGTTCCCTACATATCCAAGCCCTTGGCAAATTCAAGATGGATGAAAAGCTCAGACCACAACAACTTTGTGCCCTCATTATGTATAGTATTGTCATAGCATTTTGAGAAAGCACGATCAGATAATGCTCTGAGATTCATATAGACAGAATTCCCAGTGGATGTTCCTCCTACCTTAAACTACATTTTCTTTTTTACTCATAATAAAGACATTATTTTTTAGCTTTATTCTATGATATGATATGACTTTATGGTCACATATATTCTAGGCCACTCAGCTCACTACATCTCCTAGATAAAGCGGTAATCTTAAAGGAGGTTGAATCTATAGAATAAGATTTGATTTTGATGCCTTTTGAGGGAGGACAAATTTGTGTATGCTGTTGAACAGTAGATAACTCTAAAGCAATGACAGAATAGTTCATACAGAGACACTGAAACATCTTTCCTTTGTTACTGTAGGGATTTTGAAAAGCTAAGATTTTTTTTTTGCTTGTAAGAAATAGATAGTGAAGTAGACTAGAATTAGAATTAAGCCTATTCCTGAAAGAGTTCTTACCAGGAAAACTTCAGAGTTTAGAGACCAGGCAGAATTTCTTTCCAGGTGGAGACTGGTCTACATGCTTTCCATGAACGAGTAATTTTTAAGCAACATAGACCACAGAGAAAATTGTCCCACAATAAACATCTGATGAGTGTTATCAATGAGAAAGTATAAGTTAAGCTCGATTAATATCTTCATTCTATATGAAGAACTCAGTTTTCAATTCATAATTAACACATATGCATCAACTCACATTAATGTAATACATTCCAATCAGGCAGCAGCAGCTGAGGAAAGTTAAACTCGGCTGCTCATATGGACCAACCTCTGTTTTTGTAATACTGATTTTGATAATTGTATTACCTGCTTTTGGTTGTGCAGGTTGGCAGTGATGAGATAGCCGAGAGAAACCCAAAAGCAATCAAAAGGGACTTCAGGGCACTGGGACGACTGGTGGAG
>JAVKLA010000053.1:5709178-5743113 GCA_034782735.1 Sagittarius serpentarius | reverse complement strand
GATCTAGTTGAAGGTGTCCCTGCTCACCACAGCGGGGTTGGACTAGATGACCTTTGATGGTCCCTTCCAACCCAAGCCATTCTATGATTCTATGATAATTGTGTCAGTTATCGTTATAAAACAATGTTTTTAATACTTCCATGTAATAAAGGTAACTATGGAATGGATTTCTTTCTTCTTTGATACCCAAATCAGAGTGAGACAGGACTCAAAGGAAATATTAAGGATTTTTTTTTTTTCACTTGACTGTTGGTAACTTCTTGAGCACATTGCACAAGAAAGCAATTATAAACAAGAAAAAGTAATGCTAAGGCAATCTTGCATTTCTGAAGTGCTGAAATAGAAATTCACAAAGCCCACGGCCCAGCTGATATCTGGAGAAAAAATTGTAAACAATTAGACAGGTTATAAGAAAATCTGTTGATCTCAATTTGATATCTCTGGCAGTTAGACAAAGGAGTCCTATAGTGTAAATGAAAGTTTCTAACTGCTTTGAGTTCTGGCATGAGTTTTTTTATTTCCACAATTGGAAGAAGTGACTATTCTTTGCTCCTGTGCTCAGCTGACAGTTCTGATAGCTTGATGACAATTTATACTATGCACGAGAAGGGAATCTGCACCATATATAACCTTCTTGAAATCATAAATTATTTCTTAATTATTATTTTCTTTTTATTCATAATAAATGTGGCCAGGCAGCCAGGAAGGCCAATAGCATCCTGGCTTATATCAGAACTAGTGTGGCCAGCAGGACTAGGGAAGCGATCGTCCCGCTGTACTCGGCACTGGTGAGGCCGCACCTCAAATCCAGTCTTGGGCGCCTCACTACAAGAAAGACATTGAGGTGCTGGAGCATGTCCAGAGAAGAGCAACGAAGCTGATGAATGGCCTAGAGCACAAGTCTTAGGAGCAGCTGCCAAATTTTGTAGGGGATATCATCCAAATTTGTGCTCTTGAGTTCAGTATTGTCTCAGACATTCAAATAGCCCTCTTCAACTACACCAAGCTGGTGATCTCTAGACTTGTTTAACATCTTTGTTGGCAACATGGACAGATGAGATCGAGTGCACCTTCAGCAAGTTTGCTGATGACACCAAGCTGTGTGGTGTGGTCAACACGCTGGAGGGAAGGGATGCCATCCAGAGGGACCTTGACAGTCCTGAGAGCTGAGCCCGTGCAAATGTCATGAAGTTCAACAGGGCCAAGTGCAAGGTCCTGCACATGGGCTGGGGCAATCCCAAGCACAAATACAGGCTGGGCAATGAGTGGATTGAGCGCAGCCCTGCAGAGAAGGACTTGGGGTTTTTGATTGACAAGAAGCTCAATATGACCCAGCAGTGTGCATCTGCAGCCCAGAAAGCCAACCGTATCCTGGGCTGCACCAAAAGAAGCATGGCCAGCAGGTTGAGGGAGGTGATTCTCCCCCTCTACTCTGCTCTGGTGAGACCCCACCTGGAATACTGCGTTCAGCTCTGGGGCCTCCGACATAAGAAGGACATGGACTTGTTGGAGTGAGTCCAGAGCAGAGACTCATTGATGATCAGAGGGCTGGAGCACCTCTCCTACGAGGATAGGCTGAGACAGTTGGAGTTGTTTAGCCTGGAGAAGAGAAGGCTCTGGGAAGACCTTATAGCAGCCCTCCAGTACTTAAAGGCGACCTACAGGAAAGATGGGGAGGGACTCTTTAACAGGGCATGTAGTGATAGGATGAGGGGTAATGGCTTTAAACTAAAAGAGGGTAGATTTAGATTAGATACAAGGGAGAAATTCTTAACTGTGAGGGTGGTGACACTGGAACAAGTTACCCAGAGAAGTTGTGGATGCCCCCTCCCTGGAAGTGTTCAAGGCCCGGCTGGATGGGGCTTTGAGCAACCTGGTCTAGTGGAAGGTGTCCCTGCCCATGGCAGGGGGGTTGGAACTAGATCATCTCTAAGGTCCCTTCCAAACTGTTCTATGATTCTGTGATTCTTATTTCACATTTTTCTGATGTGAATATATTTTGACCCTTTCCCGTTATCATTTCCCTCCTCCATTTCTCATCACTTTTCCCTTCATATTTGATGAGCTATGACATATACGCCTAGTTAGCTAGCTGTCTACAGAAATTTTCAGTCATTCTATTATCTGTGCACTAGGTTTAGCAGTTTCTGTGAAGAATTGTTATGCTTTAAAAGCAAAAGATTTAGACTGGCTAAACACTGTAACTGAATAAAATAAAAAATAAAATTAAAAAAAAGAAAAAAAAATTGAAAATAGCTTAAAACTACAGCATCTGAGCAGAGATTGAATAAAAAAAGGAACTCTGAGGAAAATGACAACCAGCAACAGACATTACTGCAAATTTAAAATACAAATTCATACCCCCTCTAAATACAAGAGTTTTCCCTCATATTTCATGAAATTCTAAAATAAAGATTTTGTCTGGCACAGTACAATAGTGTCTGAAAAGAGCTGATTGGCTGAAGAATATGAGTTATAATTAAGCCTACAGTCCAACGAGGCTTGTCATTCTACTTTAGTTTCTTATTTTATAGAGAGTGTTGACTCTTTGACTCTAGACTAATTTCTATCTCATAATCTCAAAAACCTGTAAATTACAGATGACTCACAAAAAGGTTTCAAGGTAATTAACTAAGTATTCTTATTGAGACCTATATGCTGATTATAATGATTGACACTAAACAACATCTCAAATCAGTTTGGGATCCTGCAAAGACTTTTTCACAGGTATAACTATCTTTACATGCAGATCCCCAAATGACTTCAAAGTTGCTTATAATTAAGCCTTCAAAAATCTTAGTCCTGCTTGCCAGAATATTCATGATAATCTCCTTATTCTTTTATTCATCAGTAAAACACATGGAACTCATTTGACAATAAATAGAGAATATGTAACAGTAATAATTCCCATCATTTCAAAAAAGGTGAAGATGAAGCAGGGAGACATAAAATTTCATAATGAAAATCACATTGGCTAATCCTGAAACAATGTACTTCTTTTTGTGCTCAGTATATTTCAATCCCGATCCTTAACCTTGCTTTTCCTTGTTTCCCGTTTATGCAGGCCTGCATAAAAATTTCTGAGTTTAGACCAAACCAAAATTAACAGCAAAGATTAATCTATTTAAGCAACATAAATATTCTTCGGGGAACACAGACCTGAAGGAACTGCTTGAATCTGTCACCAACGGTACATAATCCATTCTAAAACAATTAAAGTCTGTTTTAAAAGCAGGCAATATCTTGTCCCATTCCTCCTACTCTGGTAAGAAATTGTCTTCTCTTTTCCAGGCTAAGTTAATTAGTGGGATGTTTTTATCCCTCAATTCTGATGTCTATATTCTTTTAGGTGTTCTTCCCCTCTCTGCTGTTAACTATCATCACCTTTTTTCACTACGATATATTTATAGAACACTCAGATTTTGTTTTACTATGCTAATTCAACCAAACTTCTCTAGTTTCTTCTTCGTAAATGTGTTTCCTATTTCCATGTTCATCCTGAATATAAAAATGTCTTCCTTGTACATGATATTCCAGAGGAAGGCTCACCAGTGTTTTATACAGCAATACTAACTCCTCCGTAAAAATACTTGACCGATGCTTCCTAAGGCTGCATAATCATTTCTTTAAACTGCCTTGCTTTTCCAGTTTCAAGTAATCACAGAATGGTTTGGGTTGGAAGGGACTTTTAAAGGTCTAAGTCCAACACCCCTGCCTTGGGCAGGGGCATCTTTCACTAGATCAGGTCAGTTAAAGCCCCATCCAACCTGATCAATCTATAACCAGTTTGGAGATCCCCAAGGTTTTCTTCATTTCTACCTGTAGTGTTTCCATTGTATAGCCCAGTCTGTTGCTAGAAGTACATTTTGAAATTTCAACTAGTGAATTTTATTCTACTTCTATTACTTCAATTCTTAAGGAGTCTAATTCTTACTGTATATCAGTCCTTCTCTGTACTGTCAGCTTCATTGCATCAGCAAATCTCCATTGCCCAGGCATTAAAGTACATCAGTGAACAATATTAAACAGGATTTGTCCCATTACTTACCTTTGAGTTTCACTACAAACCTTCCACAAAGCCAACTACTGTCTCACAGAACCTCCTTAACCATCTTGCATTACTGTCTTTCTCTGTATGGTATTATATCAAATGTTTAGCTGAAATTAGATTAAAACTATTGAATTTCCCTGTCTAGACAATCAATCAGTTGTCTTATCAGACAGATACAAGGTTAGTCTGACACAAGCTACATTTAATAAACTGATGCAGTATCTTCCAACAGTTACTCATTTACCGCCATCGCTTGAATAATTACCTTCAGTATTTATTCGTAAATCTTGAATACTATTGAGGATAGACTAATCAGTTTGCAGTTGCATGTTTTTCTTTCTTTATAAGATAGATACTGTATTTTCCTGTCATATGATGCCACTCCAACTTGGCAGATTCATTACAAATCCCTGCTACTAACTGTCAGTTTCACAAGCCAGCTGTTTTGAACTTCTCGGATGAAGAATATCCAGTCCGTACACTATTCAAACAGACCCTTTTTTATCATCTTTCTCTAAAACATTTTTTAATCAAACTGATTCTTTTTATCCACCCCTTCCTCATTGTCTACTCAATCAGTAATATTCAATGAGAGCCCTCCTGTCTTCCATTTTTGTTTATTTCTTCCTTTGCTGACCAGAGAATCTACTTCATCTGCTGGAGACATAACCTTTAAACATTCTTCTTTAATCTGTTGGCTGGAAAAATCGTTTCCTCAATCTCTAAGTACAGCACTTACAGTGACTCTATTGCTGACAGATGGAGGAATAAGAAGTCAAATTTATTAACCTAACATATATCTCCAGTGTGCTGGAAAAAATAAAATAAAATCTGAGAATAGATTCTTTCAGCCAATAGAATTCATATCTCTCTCTCTCTCTCTCAAATCAGTGGTGTTCTTTATGCGTCTTCATAAACCTTCAATATGGCAGCTTTCTTTTTCTTAAAAAGTGTCATCCCTACAAACAAGGATTTGATGCATTTTGATTTCATTATATAGTAATAGAATTTCACAACTTTACTTCTTTAATGTAAGGCCAGAGTTTAAATGAGCATATTTCACCTTTTAGAGGTCAGAAAGCTTTCCTCTGGGCAGTTTACTTGTTAGTTGCTTGCTGTGCTGCCTTGCCCCCCTCCCCGCCCCCCCCCGTTGTTTTCTCTGTGGGTTGTTACACTGAAAACACATCCTTTTACCAGCTTTGTAATTTCAAAAGTTACTCATTTTGAATTATTTCATTGTAATGGTAGCTTATATTTTTATTACAGATTGAGTCGTGCTTTGGCAGTCTGAGGAATGAATACAAATTGTGATACAAGAATCTTTAAAAAACCACTTTGTTGTTATTGAAGATCCAGGAAAACAAGCAAATTTCTTTTGGCAGACCATGCTTACTGTTTTAATGTTTGCCATTCCATTTTTACATTAAAAACTAGAGGATAACAGCCTAGACAACTTAACCTGATTGGCTCTGTAGGTACAATTTCCATTTGAGATTCTAACTTCATGAGCACTAAGGGACGCTTAGTCTTAAGCTCTGTATTTTTCTCAGCAATTCCTGCTCACATAATGTCCTGAACATACCTGAACTTCAGTATTGTCAAAGTTAACACATGTAATCTTGTCTCAAGAGACTTCATGTCAATAAATATGTCACATGTTTTCTTGTTAAGGTTGAATTACTTTAATTGACTTGGCATTTGGCTCTGTTAAAATCAACATTCATCTTATCTCAGTTGAAGTAATTTAACCTGAGTTCAATTAAATTAATTCTCAGTCTCATTCTTAGAAAATTGCATTCACAATTATACTCTGCACAAGACTATTTAAATTGCCAAGAATGAGAACTGTGGTATTTCAAGATCTGTATAATGGTCCCAAATGAAAGTTACATCTGATTTCCCTAACAGTTTCTTTACAATTGAGCTTTTGGACCCAGGTATTTAACCTTCTAGACCATTCTTCTCTACTGTTTGAATTCCTTTTTTTTGCTTTCAACTTCGCTGAAACCAGGACAGACTTATAAGGAATAAACGCTCACTCTCTCTTCTCTTCAAAAAAGAGGAAGCAGCAGGTGAAACCATCAGTCAGGAAGTTCAAAGTAAGCAAAGAGAAGACAGGTGCCTATGTTACCTATACCCCTCTATAGAGTGATGATGCTTTGGATACTGAAGATTACATGGCCTGAAAAAGTGACTTGACAAATACCTGCAGAAAAGATACATTAGTGGCTATTAAATACAGAAATACCACCTCTGACTGGAAAAGATCCTGAACTTGAAAGGTAGGTTAGTGTTTCTGGGAAGTATCACTTCACATTTAGCCTATTCATGCTCCCTCCTCTAGGTACCTATAACAGGCTGTTGGGTGCTGCTGTGTATCATTATAATTCAGTATGATCTAAGCATTCAGAAATAATGCTGGGTCTGTTTAATGACATACAAAGACTCCCCACGTGCACAATCTTTAAACCAGCACAACCCAGTGACATCAGGGGGGTCATCTGCTGCCTACACTACTGTAAATGATTGAATTCTCGGTGCTGTCTGCAGCAAACACAAATGAAACAGTGCAGAGCTGCGATCCATTCTGTGGTCCACTGTTTTCTCTTCCCAGCCTCTATTGGTTGCGCCTGTTACTAACCACTGTCTGTGTCAGCATAAGGTTACTTAAAGGAACAAAATAATATTTTTTCCAGTAAGAAGATTGCTATGAGTCCATGGTTTGGCAATATCATTGACTACGGGCATGTCCTACATAAATACAAAATATCCTTAATCGATTCTGCAGTCACACCTTTTGCTATATTTCATCTGTGGGGGTTTTTTTGTTTGCTTTGTTTTCTTTTTTCTTTTTTAAGAAATTGATCCAAAAGTATACTGCAGCTGTCAACCTACCTTTGCTGAAACTTAAAACTTATAACAAATATTTTTATTACTGTATGTTCCAGACATTTGTGAAAATGTATTAAACTATGACTTTGTGGTCTATATTTACATACTTGTCAATGGTTTCATACAATTTTTGACTCACACGACACAGATATGCTTGGTTTAATTTTCTACATCTTACTGGATGGGAATTTTACTTTCTTTAACATGATAGATAGTATTAGAATACTTTATATTAGCCTCAGATCGCTGCTATGGGGCAATGTTTACTGATATATACATATTCACTACATTCTATACATTATGTTACATATATATTTCAAATCTCCTGCTTGCTTTAGAGATGGGAGGTTATTTTATATTCAGATCAGTGCTTGCTGTCAAAGAAGCAGCACAGACTCTTCCTTGGGTTTTCTTTATTTTTTTAACTCTGTTTTCAGAAGTCACTTATGTTAGTTCCATATGTATGAAAGCAAAACCAAAACCTATACAATCTATAATCAAACTCTAACCTTGGGATAAAAGAAAAGCTTAGCTCACATTAATTGTTAAGAAAATATGTGGGTTTGCCGCTTACTTTGTTTATTCTCTTCTATTTATTCTCTTCCCTCATTCCTGGAGAGATTAAAAAAATCTTAACTAGTACAATACTGAAACAATAGATCTGGCCTGCGTGAAGGTTGCTGAAGATGCCTCTCCTGGATGAATAAAGGCTGAGAACCTTTATTTTATCATATTAAATTAATTTCAGAGGCCAACATCCAAGATGAGTGAAACATTAGTTAAATGAAACTCCTGGTTTCACTAGCTGCTCCATTCAAGAATTTTTCCTGTTAAGATGTGAAACACTTAAGACATCGATAAAAGCACTTCAATAACTAAATTTTGCTAAAATCAGTATGTTAATTGCCTGAGTTCCTTCGATAATCGGTTTTTTGGGTTCTGATGGGTTATTCACAAAGGTTGATTTTAAGCTGGTTTCCTGAGGCTTTATCTACTAGTAGCAAAATGAGAGGCATTATTTTAGAGGACAAATTGGAGCACACAAATCACCCTCTGGTAAGGACTTTCCACTTCTCTAAGTATACGGGAAACCTAGGGAGACAAATCTCCTGAGCAGACACGGAGACCACTGAAATCAGAGGGGTTTGGAAATTTGAACATTTGTTAAATTAGGCAATTTTCCTTCTAGATAGTTTAAGCAAGGTAACATGCTATAGTGGACAGAATGAGTCTCACTAAATCATATTAATGTATTGAACAAAAGACGTTAAGAACTATCACTTCAAACTTAATATCTCTTTTTAAAGTAAGTCGCTTGTCTTCTCCTGAAGGCAAGTAAGAAGATGCTTTAATAATTCAAGAACTCAGTTATTCAGGGAGGCTCGATCTATTTGACTACTAAAGCACTGATGACAAGGATGTCTATACTCCTGTCTTTTCATCTCCTGCTTTTCTGCTCTGCCTTGACAAGCCCATATATGAGTTTGTTCAAAATGATACTGTGAATTTGAAAACTACTGTTCTTCTGATCACAAATTCTTTCTTACTGCCAGGAAATAAGTTTGGTTGGTACAACTGCTAACTGAAAAAAATTAGCAAACAATTTTAGCTGCTTAATATTCCTAATTGCTACTGCACATGCAGCCTGAAGTTACCGTCCTGAATCTAGGGGAAAAAAAATGTTAAAAAAAATTTTAAAAAGGGCATAGTTGCAAATACTTATCTGAAATACACAGGAGCTCAACTCAGTGAATCTACAAACTTACTACTAAACTAACCACAAAATTGCTGCTATAAATAAATGTGACCTAAATATATGTGATCTAAAATACTATATTTATGGCAGTGATGAGTTATATTTATTTATACAGTCTTAAGCTGCCCCAAGTAAGAAACTCCAAACTTCCTTTGAAGAGGAAACTGAGAGAAAAAGTATTTTTTTAAAACAGAGGTGTGATGTTTCTAGGGCCTAGGCTTTGAGTCAGTACTTTTTTCCAAAGATATGGACTGGAAAATATCTTAACTCAATGCCTCTGATGAAGCATTTTAGATTCATCAAACTAACATTTACCAATAATATCTTTTACTGGGAACTTCTTTGTAGGTAACTTCCTTGTATTCTTATTATACATTAACGTGATTTCAGTTTTCAAAAATATACTATATATCATAAGTTACTATTACTTAAAATGGAAGAAAGTTTTTATAGGGCTGTATTATTAGCTAGCCTAAAACCAAAAGGGAAGGGAAAAAAAAAGAAAAGCACTAGCAGTACAAACCTTTCAGTTCTGTCTGCATCTATTTTCATATTCATAATGTCTTGCCTAAAGAAGGAAACATGTAGTCATACATTAAACCTGTTTGCAGAGTTTTGGACCTCTCTGCTAGGAAAACACTGTTTTAATATTTTAAATGTAAAAATATTTAATGAATATGTTCTTCTATAACTGTACAAGAACATTTTCTTCTGAACAAAGTGACTTGCTATGAAAAGTTACAATAAACTGAAAACAACAGAAAATAAATCTGCCATTTACATTTAAAAAAAACCTTAAGACATATTGCCTGATTTACCTTAAAAATGTTACTAAAGTTTGTACCTCAGGATCTGCAAATGGCTAATGTGGTCGATTGAACAGAATCTCCATTACAGTTGCTTCTAGGTGATGTTACTAAAAAGAAAGAAAGGATTACTTTTTGTGACATTAATATACATTCATCTACCTACCCACCTGTTTGGTCTTCTAATAATTATAAACATTAATTAAAGGTAAATATTAATATAGTTTGAAGTAACATAAGAATACTTCTATGACATACTGCAACTGATTACTTCAGAAAACAGTGTCATTAACTATCCAGACTTCTCCCACAAATTCTTGTAAGTGACCTTTAATTTTTTGGGAAACCTGGGAAAACTAATGACTAGGAAGGGAATGTCCTTGTGGAAACAAAAATGTGGAAACAAAAATTTCTCTGAAGTAGACTTCTCCAACAGAGATATTTAATGTGCTAAATGTCAGTATGATAACAAAAAGTTTGAATGCTTAAATTCAATTAATAACTACACTGATCTATAAGAAAAATATTAGATATCTGTGTTGGTTTTTGCTTTTATGCATTTATTAGATGTCAGCGTGTTACAGTGAAAATAATTGTCACAGGACTGAGGCATGTGGCCAACTTACTTTTCACTAAGCATAACTCTATTAGTAGCATATCTTTAAGAAAATCTCCACTCTGTCAATTAATAGCACTGAAACTCTTAGCTAGACCCTCCCAGGGTAAAGCAGATCCACCTTTAACATTCAATGGCATCAACTGTGATACAAAATAATTTTGGTAATCTCTTCCATTCTTTCATTCTGTGTTGATATATGACATTGCTGTATGCAAAAGCAAATTATTACACTAAATATATCAAGGCTTGGATAGTAGAGCAAGATTAATAATTTCATAGGATTTCAAGGAAGAACTATAAGGAACTATTTAAAAGTCTTAGCTAACGTAGTCCATTGAGCAGTATATCTTGCAATGAGTCTGTATACTAAAATAGAACATACCTTGAGAAAGATATTTAACTTCAATTTATGATCTGTTATCCAGTTACTGAGAATGCTAGTTGTCCTTTGAAATGATTCTATTCATTTATTAAAATTAAATGGTAACATTACTATTAAAATTTCCACCTATTTTTTTTCTGAATGCATCCAGCATCAGCTTCTGAGGAACAGTCACGTACATCTTTGCCTGGATAAAAACACTTCTAACAAAGATTGTATTCTGATGTTAATGACAGGTGACAGTAACATCGCTTCTTAAACTTCACCTTAATAACCTAAAACAGCCAAAACACTCACTGTAGGAAAGATTTCTAGATGTTTTTTCCAATTATTTTTTTTTCCCAACATTGTTTTTGAGTGTGGACATCAAAACTAGATATGCCATTCTAGTATGGATCTCAATAGCACGGTAAATTATTGACCATGCTGCTTCAACTATTTCCACTAAGAATTCAAGAATCATCTATCCTACTTTTTAACCATTACTTTCCTTGGGTGTTCTTTATTAATTTTTCAATTAATAAGAATTAATTCAAAAAATTGTACATCCATCCTAAAAATATGAATTGCAATTTTCAGATACATTTATGATCCTGATTTTTTTAAAAATAATGATTCATACTGTACAGTGAGCCAAGATGTCTGGAACTAAATTACTCTGTAGAACTCATTCTTCTATTACCCAGTACTCCAGCACTGGTGCTTTAACACCATAATGTTTTATGGTTTCCCATTTATTAAAGCATGGACTAAGTCACTGAGCCTAGTCCTCATTTTTACCTGGATCAGACTTCAATTAATCTAGTTCTCCTAAACATTTCCTGTTTTCTCAGCACTTCCTGCAACACAGGCTGCCAAACATTGTCTATATCTAAAATACTGGAGATTTATTTAATAAATGTAATTATAGTGAGTATTATAATGAGTTGAGATATATGCTTCTGAAATTTTTTGCTCTATTTACATGCAAACAACAAGAAATTAACCTGTACACATATGTTATTCTGCTTTATTCAGTTGTACAGACAATCTTTGAGCTGTCTGCAGATAAGTTCTGCAGTGGTAAAGAACATGCTCACAGTATACCTTGTAAAAGTCAATGAGAGCATACCACAGTGGGATAGGATAATTTTCTGAAACAATGACTCCAATTTTAAGTTTTGAACAATTTCTTTAAAAGATTTTACTACCTCTACTGAAATCCCCATCAAGACTAGTAATTGACAGTAACAAATTGCTTTTCAGTGCATACACACTATGTAATATAACTAAAAATTAACAAGAATAAATCCTCCAATAGAAGAAATTATCTTTGCCACAGGGCACTGTATGCTTAAAGATATGTAAAATGTTATCTCTTTTCCAAAAGGCCAGCTTAGCATTCCAGGCATGCCTACTAACATCTATTCTGCAGCCACTGAAAGTAAAGAGCTACTAATCCAATAATGAAAATTAAATGATGATTCTTCTTCTGAAACTTCAGTTTTAAGAAAACAGAACACAACGCCCCCCCCAACCTCTAACATTTTTATTTTCTAAAACTAAATGAATACACTTAAAGAAGCAGCAGAGGTGTATAGCTCTGACCTGTGACAGAATCATATGCAATACTTTGTACATTAATAGATTGTATAAATTTTTCTATATTGTTTAGATAGGAAGCCATTTTGCCTTGTCTTCAGCAAACTATCTGGGGAAAAGAAGTTTATTGGTCTTCAATACAGAACATCCCAACACAGTATATTTGGTTCAGGCCTTAATTATGGGGTTTTGTTGTTGTAGTTGTTGAAAATCCTTCATTCGTATTACTCTTTAATCAGTGTAAATAAACCATTTCTGTTTTATGTAACTTCCCTCCTCTTCCCCCCTGTCCTGATTCAACAGTTTCTGCTCCACAAAATATTTTCATGTTAGATAAATTTTGCATCTAAATACCTGAAGGTCTACTTCTGGAACTATTTATGTTTATTCATTCACTGCATATCAAGGTAGTATTTTGAACCATTCAGTTAAAGTCCCTACATTGTGTATAGTACTTAGATTAATTTTGTTTGGTTTAAAAAAGATAGACGTGCTATAGAATTCCATTCAAATATGTAAAGCTTTTTTAACTGAAATATTCTCTATTATCATATAACCCAGATATCTATAACCCCAGGAAGCTTTCCAAGACATGAACCTGATTTTCCTAATCACACAAAGTTTAATTAAAAAACACCAACAACAAAACCCCCAAACCACCCCGAAACCAAACACTACCACCATCTCCCCCCCAAAAAAAATCCAACCAACCCCCCCCCAAAAAAACTAAACACAAACTTATGAGGAGAAAAAGAAAAAAATTACTCAGGAGGAAGTGAGAGAAAGCTGATGTACTGGAACTTTTGAATCTAAAGCTGTTACATGAATATCAATCTGTATATAAAAAGGGATATGTTAATCAAGGGCCAGCCAATTGACTTGAAACCTTCAATGTACTACTTGCAATAATGGACCAAGTAAAAAAATTCCACAAGAGAATGTGAAAAGATATCTTTAAATATAAATTAATGTAATATTTTCATTCATTATTCATAGCTGCAGAAGTCTAGAAGAAATTTTCTCTGTGGTTATCATGGCCTCATATGCAAGCCAATTTATGACAGAAATATAAGTACAGGGCTAAAAACAACAGAGGAGTGTGATTTGGAAACAGGTATTATTAATGAGATACCTCATTTAATTGTTAGACTTAAACTCTTGTTTAAGATTGTTTTCTTTATGCTCTGAAATTTATCTCTAATTAGAGCACAGGAAGGAGGGGTTGGGGGAAAAAACCCGTAAGTCGAAATTCCTGCACACAACATATGCCGGCAGGGTGTAAGACCTTGTTTAATGGATGTTAGCAGAGAAGACAGAGTTAATAGTAACAAAGAAACAAGAACACAACACAGATGTGGAGGAACTGTGGATAACTGTAAAGATAAAAATTTTGAAGGAAAAGGAGCCATGTTAGCTGAAGGATAAGGAATAAAGAAGAGGAAAGTACTAGATAAAGTTGATGATGTAATTATCTAGAGCCAAGTATCTCTACAGCTAACACAGTGCAGTTATTTGGGATAAAGCAGTCATTAAGGAGATAGGCACATGCAGCTGTATACCTATATAGGTACCTAAACAGATACATGAACACACCAAGGAAGAAGCAATTCAGATTTAATAGTCTAGTCCCTTTCGTAATAATACTGGCACATCTATAAAGGCTCATTCATCGCCAAGGAAGCTCTGCCTCATTATCCTGACTGCTTCTGCAGTGTCCCCTCCAAGGCTATACACAAAGCAGCCCATTGCTGAATGTTTCGAAATCTGGGAACCGGACACAATCACTGAGAAGCCAGGGATTTTGTCCTCCCTTCAGAAATACCTACACAGTTGAAAACAATGAACATGTCAGTTCATGGTAGCTTTTGGAGATGCCCAACACAGAGTTTTGTTGCATAAACTCAGACTCCTGCAGTATCTAAATTCACAGATTTAACTGCCCCGTACAATGGGAGGGTGTTTCTTTTGCATGCATTCCTTTGCAGGCAATGCATCAAAATGCCCGTTTTGAAATGATGTCTGAATTCAGTCCCCACAGTACCGAGACCAGAGCATCCTGGAGTGAATCCTAGGCCCTGCCGGCAGTAAATTATTTGGCTGCATGAGAAGTGGGACCTAGCAAGCACATCAACATGAAGAGTCAGCTTCTGCAGCTCAAGACACACTTCACTAATTACAGAGGCAGGGCAGGGGGAGGAAGGAGTGCTTCTGGAAGTTTCTTACTGCCTCAGAGGATGTACGATGCTGGTATCTGTCTTGGGGTGGTCAGAGCCTACTCCTCTACCACTTCGGTGCCCTGAGCACAGCTCCTGTGTTTGCTCCATCTTCTGTGTCCCGCACACCCAGCCAGCACCGGTGCCTGTGTCAAGTCAAGACATTCACAGTGAGTGCGAGCAGGCTCTGTTGCTGCTTCGGAGTGCAAAGGAAGGGAAGCCCTTGCCATGGTCCTCAGCTGTCCCTGTGACCAAAAAGGTTTGAAACACAAGGCATTTACAGGTACAGCTCTGTCCCCATCTGAAAGGTACTCTCAAAGATGTCATGTAATGTAGCACAGAATAGGAAATCACTCTCTAGAATGCACCTGAGAGTTAATTCTTTCCTCTGCATGTATACTTATTTCCTCTGCCCAAAGGAAACATTCTGAAAATTACAGCCCTTCTAGGCAGACATCTACTCAGAGCTCAAGAACTGACAGTTCCCAGGGACTGGTTGCCCCTAGAGCTATGATTTTATATGGCAGCCTTTCAACAAAACAGCTAGTCAGAGAGATACATCTAAGACTAAAAGTTGTTTATTAAAAAAATAAATCAAAATAGTTAATAAAAAAACATTAAAAGACAACTATTGGGAAAGTAAGTCTTGAAGACCTTTCCATCACTTAGTGCCTGAGCAATGAGGTTACCACCTATTTTTTGGGTTATTATTTTCCACAGCAGCCAAGAAATAAGATTAAACACATGCACACAGATAGTAAGGAAAGAAAAATCAACACTGCTAATCATACGACTGCAAGGGAATTTTGAAAACAAGCTATGACATTGCATTTCTCTCTAGAATTGATTCACATTACAGCCATGGAATTTTCAAGTAGAGAAACACATGAACTTTAGGTGACTTTAGAAAACCATTTTAGGAATTAGAGTACAAATCCTTGTTTAACTTCCTATATCAGGATTTAGGGACTTCCTTTTTACCACACCTTCTCACAAGAAGTAAACCATGGGTTGGCAAAGAGAAAACTGAAATCCAAAGGGAAAAAACAAACCTGCAAACAGCTGGAGGTAAGCAACATTATCAAAAAAAAAGGTGAGGGGGGGAACCAACCCACTACCACCACTTCCCCCCAAAAAACCCAGAGAGACCATGTAGCATCTCAAAAAGCAGTTTCCGAGTCCTGGATACACGGAGATGACAAGAAGCACAAGTTGTATGTTAACAGATTGTTAACAGCTAAAATGGAACCCAAATAGATTGTATGCTACACAGTCACAACAGAACCTAAAGCAAGCATGTGTATATATATATATATATTTTTTTTTTTTTTTTTTGCAGAGTTCTCCCTCCTGCACATGAAAGTCTTGTCTGTATTGATTTTTATATCAAATTATAAATCTTCAAGTACGGTGAAGCACACATCCGCTTGTGTATGTGTGTGACAGAAAGACAGATATCATACAAGACAGTGAATACGGAGGAAGGAGGGGTTACATGGATGATACCCCATCAGCTGATTCAGCAACTGCAGAAATTTTGCTCCTGTTTCTATGAACAGAAAAGACATTTCTTTACAGAGATGCAATCTTTTGCACATACATTGGTAGCATCAAAAGAAAGAATACAAAAAGTAGTTTTTTAAAATACTTCATGAAATAAGCAAATATTTCAATATGCAGGTCCTCTTAATTTGACATTGGTTTTGAAAAAGGACTAAACCCCAAAGGGAAACCTTAAGTCGGTTCATTCCTTTCAAAAATGAAAAGAAATAAGTACAAACTTATGCAAACTTCATGACCTAAAGAACAAAGCCATGATATATCCTATAACATTCATTGTTAATGATGCTATATAAAAGATACTTACATGAGGCTAAATATCTTCACTATTACATAACAGGGAATTCCAAGATGGGCTAATGGCTTACTTGAGGCAAAGGGGTATCAATGTCAGAGGTACAATTAAAATTTCACAGGTTTACAGGTCCTAGTCCTGCACTATTAGCTTATACTTATATCTAAGATGTCAAGAACAAAATGACGTCCTACAGCCATTTATTAACATAAAAGCCTCCCAAAGCAGTGCATTTGCTTTGTAATACCATCGATGTTTCAAAGTGACCTAAAGCGCACTGTAATACTCAGTTCTACAGAGGACTATTAATGTTACCACGAATCAAGGCTTAAACCTCTGCTGCTGCTTGACAAAGAATAAAACGTGGTGGAAGGGAATAAATCAAAGAACTATATGCATCCTGAAACACAAACCATAATTTACCACTTTAAAGAGATCATAGGGAGCATAAGCTAAGACAACAGAGCTAGTGACACAACGGCAAAAGTAACTGAAAAGCAGCTTCCCCCAAAATGAGGTATATGAAGAACATCCATGCATAATAGCAGGATCTAAATACCAAACAATAATAATGCTGTAGGTTCAGAAGAAAATGCATGCTACAGTCTTCTTGTTTTCAGAAATGTCAAATATGCCCCATGAAAAGGTACAATGACCATCTTTCCCAGTTACTGAGGAGAAGAAAATGGGTTCTCTAGATACCTAAAGGATTTCAGTAGCCTATATATTTAGTCCTGACACCAACATCAAGCTGTACCTTGCTGAGCTTCAATTGGACGTCTATGTCAAGATAGAGAAATGAGCTGATGAGATTTAACTTCTACAGATTACATTTATATGCTGTGAATAAGTAATCCAACACGCTCTTGACTGATTACAATTTGAAAAATTGCATTGTAAAAGTGACACTTTCTTCTACTATAATTTCCTTATTGGGACACTTGCGAAGTAAAGTGACTACTATGTAAATAATAGAACATCTCAACACATACCACCTTTGTATTTAGGCTTCTATCTATAGTGTACATCCCTTTAATAATATTTATGTCATTCATAGCAAAGAGGATGTACAGAGTGATTTACATATATATGTAGATGCGTATGCATGTGTATATATATGAATTTAACACATCTGTGGTTCCCCAGTGTTTCATCAGTTTCATAGGCTTTTTCTTATGATTCTAAGAAACATCAAAAAAGAGACACATCTTCTGTCATTTCCTCTCAGCTGTCTTGTTCCCTCATCTATCAACAAGTAATACTACATAGTTCCTTTAAAAATTGCAAAATATCTACATTTGAAAGTATGGGAAGATTAGAAGAGAAGATGCCAGAAAAATAAGGTCAGAAAAGGAAAGCACATAGGGTTTTTTTCTTAATTTAGTAATTTAATTTAATAATCTCTTTCCCCTGCTTCTTTATTTATTGAAAGGAACTGGCTTACCGTCATTTTAATATAAATAGAGAATTTGTTCCTACAGTGTCTTAACTGATCTTGAGAATCTAAATCCTTTCCAAATCTCAGATAATACATATATGTTCACTTCCTGGAATTAAGAAAAAAAGGAAAATGAGCCGTCAGTGCCCTTAACCCAATCAATTAATTGTCCCTTGTCTATAGCTTGTATTAATCAGGATTTTGATTCACCTTCTCAGAAAATGGCTTTGATAGATACAACCAGTTAAGTAAACTAAAAGGTGACAGAAAATGTGTTATTTCAAGGGAGCACTAACTGTGAAAAAGTCCTTGTTTATTATCTTTAACATTATTTCATTGGCACATGCATTCTTTTTTCAGCTGTACTGAAATAAGACAAAGCCATACGCTTGGTTTTCTCTTTGGACTTCTTTTTCTGGCAAAGAGTTATAGCAGTCAGGACTACAGGAACATCTGTTTGTGTAACGGGTTACTTAGAAGACCCATTTGCAATGAAGAGATTTTGCCCAGTAGCATGCCCTCTCTTTTAATACGCTACTAATGGGATGTTCATGCCTAGAGTCAATTAATTACGAAGTTCCTGAATCCTAAGACATTCCAGCAACTTTTAGTCAACTAGGTAATCTATCTGTATCTCAGGAAAGTTCCCTGTACTTTTCATGCATCTCTTTTTTGATTTTATATTGATTAGAAAGGTAACTACATGTAATGAAAATTTTTTTTTCTTTAACACACGCTGTGTTCTGTCTGCCAGTTTCAGGAAGGCATTTTAGCTCACAAATTTAGTTTGCTTGCTTTTATCTCCCTCTGCATTTGCAACTGCTAAATAATATTAATAGCTAACTAAAAATAGCTAATAAAATAAATAGAGCAAAATTAGCAATATCTTCTTGAAATCTTCCCTTGCATTCTTCTCAAATGAAAACTCCTTATTCCATGACTCCCTTTACATCTTTGTACAACTCTGAAGGCATGATCATCATGTAATTCTGTTGTTATCTAACTAGTTAGTTATTTAGTTTCACTACTGATTGGCCTAGGGAGCTTTTGGGCAGAATGTTCAGAGCTCCTAATCTCCTCCTATATGGGTAAAAATCTTATAAATAGCTCCATCTCAAAATGGCTCAAAATAGTTCAGAAAAAAACCAAGGTTACTTTTGCCTTACCCTTTAATGCTTGCACCCTAACCTTAGGTATCCAAAGTTTAACACTGGAACGATCGTATTTGACTTGAATTCTGTATGTCATTTGGGAAGAGGTTAAATTAATTCTATCTTCTGTCCATCAACAGATTTCCAGAAAATTAGGACTAAACATTCAATGAGCCCAAAACTACAGAGCAGCTTCTTTTGGTGCTGAGATGAGAACACAGGATATACCCAGGAAGCATTCTGTTGATCCCTGCTCAGTCAGTTAGCTGCTTCAAGTCCCTCAATGGTCCCCCTGAAAAAAAACAAACAAACCCAACCAAAAAAAAAGCAAAAAACCGAAACATGTATAAGATCAAAAAATCATGGGAGACCTTTGCCAGCTGAAACTCCTAGGTCAGAAAATTCACATCTTCTCTTCTCAGTCCCCTAACCCACTCTGCTTCCTCAGTCCATGTTCCTAACTCAATGTGGCCATACTGAGAGAGGAAATATATTCCAAAAACTCTCAGCACATGGAAACAAGTCTCAGTAAGCGCATTTTAATGTGAATGAGTAGAAGAAGATGGTTCCCAACCATTTAACATTTTCTGACTTACAATTCGACTTCTCTGTGCCAAAGAATTGCAGGAATTGGTCAAGACCACTGTGTTCTCTAGATATATTGCTACTTACCATATTTTATGATACAAAAACTAGACTTCGGGTGTGGGAAATTAACATTTGAACAGTAGATATTTCAATATATGGTAATCAAGTGACTTTGATGGCAAGGAGTGTTCTGGCAAAGAATGGCAAAAACCACGCCATCCAACCATGCAATTATGTATCACTCAGAGCAATTTTGCTCTCTGATGAAAGTTCACATATTAGAGACATTTCTAGAATGTTGTTTCCTTTCTCTGTTTCATGAAAGAAATACCTGAGCAAATTAAAATGATGACAGTAAAAAAAAACAAAGAAAAGAATGGGATTTACAGCTCTTCTTCTGACACTGTAGTTGCTGGGTGTACTTATATCACTCTTGCAAAACAGGGAAAAAAACATCAGCTTTCTAAGCTAAGGACTGTTATTAATCTCTGTGTTAGTTAAGAGATACCAGTTGTTTGAGGTCAGATTTATGAATATTTAATACAAAACAGAAGTGCTAGTTATGTTTGAGAAACAGAACTGGACAAATATCTTCTGCACAGCCATTATGGGAACATAAAACTTTATTCAAATGGGGGAGTTTTAAGTGCTGGAAAGGAGAAAAACCATAAAAAAGGGCCAGTTAATTTCATCGAATGCACCAAAAATACAAACAACAGTGGTGACTGCTCAGGGGAAAAAACCTCTTTCTCCACAAACTGCTTGCTTTGTATCATCTGTGTAGGAGCCCAGAGCTGCTCTAAGGACAGGAAGAGCTTTCGTCATCCACATCTTCAGCAGTAGGAAAAGGCTGGCAGCCATGTACCCTGAAAGCGGTCTACAGCTTTACTAAATCACCTAAATATCCAGCCCTTGCCAATAATGATGAAAAGATAGCCTTTGAATCATTGCTAGCCTTTTTTTTACACTGATGGGAAAATGCTCGAGTGAGGTACATATGGCAGAATGGCAACCATTTATAAATACCAATGGACTGACTTTTGACATCGTTCCAGATTTACTTCAGAGTAACTGGAGAAATTTAATGCTGCATATGGCCTAATTTTGAAATTATGACAAATGATTCATAAATTTCTGCTTCATGCTAGGGAATAATTTCAGAAATGCTTTGACCACAAATTGGTCATTTTTACTTATGTTAAAAAGTTAAAATTATCTCAGTAAAATATACTTTACTATCACTTCCTTATATTTTGCCTACATAGCAATGGTAGTAGAATTACTATTAGAAATATTTCAGGGTTTATATATTCGTATTTATAAGACAGAGAGAAAGCACACAAGCATGTGTGTATAATACAGGAGTATGTGAAGAAAAATGGAAATACTAATATTGAATACTCTTGTTATTTAAGATAATTTGGAGGTGACACCAGTGGCTATTAATTTTTAGAACTTTTCAGTTAGAAGTTAATGGTTTTAAAAATAATAATGCTATCTTTAGTCATGTAAGTTTGCAAAAAATTGTTAGCTTAGGTCATCATTGTATTTGAGTGCTTTAACTTACTTTACATGGCTCCAACTCTGAAGTCATAGATGGGTTTATAGGAGCCTAGCCATGTTCTTCTCTTAGGTAAGCACCCTTCCTTTTACTCATGCAGATCTATGACTGGCTTGCTGTGTGCCCCTGCAGTTGAAGAAACTTTGGGATCCCCCATTATAGTCAGTTATACATTTTAAGTAGATCTGAAAACTCAAGAACCTATGTTATTAGCTCAGAAAACGAAAACAGAAACCATAAACATTCTAACTAGAAAGCACACTGAGAGAAAAACTGCAGTTAACACATTAGTTAGTGTAAACCCCAAACGACTGCATCCACACGGACTGGATGGGGAGTAATGAATGCACAGTAAATCCTCATGTAGTCTATGCAACATAATCACAGTTAATCCTTTAACTGCTCCTTTTTGAAAAGTCTCTGAAAAAATTCTCCATAGGTATCTGATAAGACTCTACGACACGTATAAAAAGTGTACTCTAGAAGTTTTCAGAGTACTCCATGAGGCAGAATGTAATTTTCTATGATGTGCTATAGGATGTCTATCACATCCACAAGGGCTTTTCCAAGAAATTATTAAATTTTAAGGATTATGCTTTCAGCAGCAAGTATGGCAAAAAAGATCCCGGTGGTTACAATTAGTATAAGTGGAACTGCATGACTGATTCTTAGCATACAACAGCTTACTCATGATAAATGTTGGTCTACATCAACATTTATTACTGTCTAGAAGAGAACTGCTGTACAGAGACAGTATCCACTGAAAAGATACAAATCCTCCTTCCAGAGCTGCAGATGTTCAGAACAGCTGGGGCTCATATCACTGATAAGTTACATAGGATGCTTAAGCTCGTATCAAACAAGTTAAGTCTGAAGTCCCTACAAAGGCATCTATGCAAGTAAAACAGAAGTTGCCCCACTGACAAAGCGAGTAAAACTAGTGAAGGAAGAAATAATACAGAAGGCTGAAACAAGCTAAAATAAAGAAAATCCCCAGGAATTAGGAAATTAAAACAATTTGTTTGCAACTGTATATGGAAGCACCATGTGCATTTCTCATACAAGTGCACGGGCTGGATGTAACATAGAGAACTAGATCTGGTACCATTGTACAAGACTAGAGAGATACAGCGTTGTTGGGTTTAATGGTTGCAAATTCTCTATTACATAAATTCACTGTTTATTGCCATTTAGAAAAGCCCAAGAAAAGCTGTAATCCTAAGGACATGTTTGAAACCACTTGGCATAAACCTTACTTTTTTTCTGATTCTATCATCTACCACGCACACAACAGGTCAAATTCAGCTTTGTGGGCTTGGTGAGTAACATGATTGTGCCTTGTGTCAGGATTATCAAAATATTTGCTTTAATTGACTCTTCTATTGCAGTTCAATTTGTCTTTTATCTTAGTGAATAAATAATAACTTGGGGCGGAGGTGGAGGAACAACCATCTATTAAAGTATTCTCTGTTCATGATGTGTGAGAGACACTAGCTGAAGTCCCTGAGGAAAAACTAGAAAGAATTGCTTGCTTAATTGTTGCATCATAACCAACAAAATCTTAATAGAATATTAGATTAACGTATCAGTACAAATGCTCCTAATGGGCAATGAGGGGAGAAAAGGGAGAACACAGGAAACGCTGTCATTTAGTCCATAAAGTAGGTACACAGCTGACAATAAAGCTACTCCCATTCAGATAAGGAGTTCACTGCAGTGATATTTCTCCATTACAGACATACTGAAGAGACACAAACCCAAATTTTACTGTTAATGTCCTCTTTTTCAGTCTGATGCTCTATTTTCAGCTTCAGTAAGCAAAACTGATGCTTTGTAAAGGAAAAGGCTTTGGGGAAGGGGAGTCATACTTTTTTTTCAAATAACAACAAATGAGAAAAATCTCCCAAATGCAACTATCTAGTTTTGCTTCTTATGAGGAAATCCATAGATAAGTCTACCTCAGCTACTAGCAGCTAGTCAGAATTACTGATTTACAATTTATTGTTTGCTGGAATTGTTATTCAAAGAAATACTACAAAAGGACCTGCTAATTCCCTTAAAAGAAAGGAAATGTTTCTCATCAGATATGGGGATAAAAGTGACAGACAGAGTTCTCCGGTCTATAAATTGTCCTTAATATAGCCAGAATATCTCTTAAAATTCCCCCTCTTTTAGGAATATCTGAAAAGTAGAAAGATGAGTGAAACAGCTCTGTCATTATCTCGTTTGCCAGCCTCCCCAGTCATTTGAATTGGAAGAAAGGGCAGATACTGAGGTGGAGCCAGAAAAATAATAGCTCTTCTTATTTTGTGGAAGAACAGAAAAAGTGATCAAAGTGTCTGGGTTTAATAAAAGAAAAAGTACAATTGAGAAAAATGCTAACTTTCTCCCTGCTGTAATAACTTAAGGTATTTGGGTCTCCCTTAAATCTTTCTCTGGTTTGAAATGGCCAAGTTTAGCATGAGCAATCAGAGCGCTATTGTCCCCTCTTTTTAATGTCAGTGCAATCAAAGCTGCGCTTCAACAGAAACAAAAATTTAATTAAAAAAAAAAATCTGAAAAAAAGTTTCTTCCTCCTTTCAGTTAGACAAAATATCCTTTCACTCTGAAAACAGTGTTAATAGCACAGGGACGTTTTCGTTACTGCTGAGCAGCGCTACACAGCATCAAGGCCTTTTCTGCCTCTCACCCCACCCCACCAGCGAGGGGGCTGGGGGTGCATGACAAGTTGGGAGGGGACACAGCTGGGACAGCTGACCCCGACTGACAGAAGGGATATTCCATACTGTATGATGTCATGCTCAGCAGATAAAGCTGGGGGAAGAAAAAAGAGGGGAGGGGACGTTCAGAGTGATGGCGTTTGTCTTCCCCAGTAACAGCTAACGTGGGTGTTGGAGCCCAGCTTTCCTGGAGATGGCTGAACACCTGCCTGCCCATGGGGAGTGGTGAATGAATCCCTTGTTTTGCTTTGCTTGTGCGCACGGCTTTTGCTTTATGTGTTAAACTGTCTTTATCTTCAACCTGTGAGTTTTCTCACTTTTACTCTTCTGATTCTCTCCCCCATCCCACTGAGGGGAAGTGAGCGAGCGGCTGTGTGGGGCTTAGTTGCTGGCTGGGGTTAAACCGTGACAGGACTATTCTAGAAATGTCATCAAAGCTGAGTTCCTAAAAACAGCTTGAGAAATTATACATGCAACTGATCTTGAGTTGGAATTTCTTCTGTTTGTGCCTCAGTTCTTACTCCTGCACCTCACTGGCCCAGCTGATGACATGAGCTGCTGGGTCTCTAACTTTTGGCATTCCTCATACATCTGGCATTATTCAAACGCCATCATAAACAGATGCTAGAGAAACAGTCAGACTTCAAATGTTATGTCCTCTCTTTTTTTCTTTTCCTTATGGAAACAGAGGGATGATAGTTGTTGATCATTTTTACATCTGTACCCATATTGTTTGCTTTGGCTCGCACTAGGGGCAAAACACTAATCTTGCTGCAAAATTCTGTCTGCTTAAGGATATTGTGATGACACGTTGATAAATTCTTACGAATAAATTTTGTATGTGTACAGTGCGGTAGCTGCAGAGCGCATCTTTCCAGCTCACAGAGATCAACATGTATTGAAGTGGAAAGCTTTGCTTATCTTTAGATGCCTTGCACTTCTCAGAAATTCTGTATCTACTACTGTAAACAGCCTACTCCATACCGTAAAAAAACCCCTCACTCTCAAAAATGGAAAAAGTAGCTCCTTAAAATACAAAATATAAAATATTTATCTTAAATAAGAGGAAACATCAAAGTTGCCACAGGGCTATGCAAGAGGCTGATTTCAAAATGACTTAAAGGAAAAGAGTTAAAATGCTTTAGGAAGTAAAAGAGAAAAAAAAGAAATCTCACTTATATTTTCCTGAAGACAAGTTAGTCATGACACATCTTCCAGCAAGGATCATTCCAAATTTTTACTTGCTCTTCCCAGCCATACTGATCTGCGTGCACGCTATTCCTTGGCAAATGTGTGGTTTGACTGTCCAAGAAGAACATGATTTGCAGTATTTAACGGTATAATGCTGACTGGCTGCATGTGCCACTTCTAGCACAAAAGCCACTTCTGAGAGGTTTTTCCCCACAGCAAGAGGCAAAAGAAACTGGGGGACAAGGAAACAGCCCAGAAGACAGAAGGCTGATCATATACAACAGCAGAGCTTGCTCTCTGTTTACAGAAGTAAGTAAATAAATAATAATAATAAAAACATCATTTAGTGATTTAAGGGTAGGTCCTCCATCTTTTTCTTGTTAGCTAAAACATGCTGAGCACTCAAAAAGAAGTTGCTTATTTAATATATCTACAAAGCATGTGTACCTTATTTAATTACAAATAATATGAATTTCCATGTTTAATTTGTAAACATAAGTTTGTATAACATTTCTATCATTATCATACACGTACATTTATGGATACAAAGTCATACAGACCAGAACTCATTGTAAAAGACGGAACCAAAAAAAAAAAAAAAAAAAAAAAAAGATTTGGATTTAAAGTCTAAAATTTACTCCCATATGAGCATGATTAGAACTCCTTTTCTGTAGCGTGCCTTTTCCTCTCTATTATACAAATTCCCTTGTCATTCAATTCGCCGCACAAAGTCTTGTTCGAACAAATCAAAATGCCCTTTTTTTCCTTTCTTTTTTTTTCAATAACCATCATTTCTTTGCCTACAAGCTGCGAAGCAAGAAAGGCTGCTGTTGCTTCTCTCTTGAAGCACACGAGAAGCACTCAGGTTCTCCTGTGCCCAAGGTAATTTGCTCCCGCTGACAGGACCTCTGCAGACCTGGCCTGCATCTCCTTTGCTTACAGGTGAACAGCGAGTTAGAGCCCACACGGCTCACACTACAGATGGCAAGAGGAGACTCTCAGCTGCTTTTCCGGGGGCATACTAATACACCAAAGGATTTTATCCCATCACACCATACAGCTAGTAATACTTCCCGTCAGCTGGCTTAATGTTAGGTTTGTTAAATTTTAGTTAATACATTGCCTCTATCAGCACTGAAAATCACTTTTATTAGTTTATTAGGAGCTCCAGTGACTTTTCAAAACCTTTTATTTTTTGGACTGAAAAACTATACTGTAGGTGTTCCGCTTGAGATTGTTCCTCTGGCACTGCACAGAAATCACATGAACTGAAAGGTTGTTGCATGCGTTGTTCTCCTACCATTTTTACAGATTTCTGTAAGGTTCTCTATTTGTCCTGCCAGGGACAAAGATGTGACCAAAAATCCTGCAGGAAAAGACCAGCATTAGAATTCACCAAATGACCACTGTTTACAATGTAGATACCCTGTGTGATTTTTGACAGCAGAAATTTAAGATTTTTAGAAGACCTGAATTATAGTTTCTGTGGTTTTAACAGAATTCCTACTTATGAATATAGGTTTAATATTTAACAGAGACTTATACCCTAATTGATGTTACCTGAACTGATTAAAATAATAACATGAATGTGACAGCATAGAAGAGGGAAAGCGATCAACAGTGCTGTAGAAAATTATATTGCTAACCATGTCTGAGACAGACCACTATAGGAACATAGAAATGGTCACATCAGATCAAATTAGTCATCTATGTAGTTCAATACACTATACTGACAATAGGCAGCAATTTGGAGGAAAGTTAAATAATTTTCTGAAAGCTCCACTTCTCACAGTAATTTTAGTCCCTATCGCTTTGTACCCATAATCACTGTACATACCAAAGTAAGCCTTTGTTCTTTAATTTAATCAGTTTGTAACGTCAGAATAGTTTTTACATTTGACATAATGGCCTTGTCATGAAAAATGCATAATTGTTTCTTGTAACAGAGTCTCAAACCCAGACCTATCATCCTCCCAGGGTGTGTATTCACCATTAAATACTTAAATTCTTTAGGAAATCTGTATCTTACGTAGTTAAGCAGAAACCTGTCGCTCCCATAAAAGCAGAAGCACGCTACGCAGATTTTAACATTAGCTTTTTCTGAACCCAAACATAAGCACATGGGCATAGCAAAATGGTATACTTTTTTTTTTTTTCTTGTACCAGTGCCCTGTAGAAACATTACCGTAACTGCCAGTAAGAGGTCAGAAGGTTTACACGTGTGGTGTTTCCTCCTCACAGCGCAAGGCGCTAGCGCTGACCTGCCGGGCTTCTCATCAGCTTGGTATGAGACCTGGCTGCGAGAGCCTGAACTTGATACCAGCTATCTCTCATTACGATGCGCGCTTTAACCGGAGGGTAACAGCAAAGGCTTTGACAACGCGGTCACAGCGTGGAAGTGGAGGCCCCAAAACTGTAAGCAACTCACTAATGGTCCATTACAGGTCATTGAAGAAGTCCAACCTTGATCGCTGGGGCAGGACTGGTTTTGGTTTAAGCAGCAGCAGCTCAGCAAGGGAAGTAACAGCTGAGAAACAGCATAAAGCACCTGCCCTGACAAAGCAACATCCCTGAAAATGCTTAGGCCGGGGACAGAGGCCAAGAGCTGCAAACTGCCTAGGAACTCAGCTGCCTTATAAAAGGATAGAGCTCAGATTTTGGGGGAGGGAAAGCAGATGCCTGGTTTGGTTTCTGCTCCCCTTCTCACCAAAGAGCTCTGCAAGCCTGACTGCCTTGATGGCTACAATCATCAAGGACCATCGCCATCAGAGCTAATCAAATGTCAGCTCTGTGGTATTATATACTAATTTAGGTCAGTTTTGCAAACACTCCTGTGACAGTGATCTCTAATTACCCAACTAATATACATGCATGTACATATATTCAGCTTCAGAGCCTACCGTTAAAATCAGGAGTCAATGTAAAGTGACTTCTTTTCATGGTGTTCTCTTCTTCTTCTCCAAATAGTGTATTTGCTTTCTGAAGCACAGCTACAAAAGAGCTTTTCTTTTTTTGGGGGGGGGGGGAGATGGGACAGAGTTGAGCTATCACCGAGAAATACATACATTGGTTTTGTTTTCTTTAATGAAGAGATATCTTAATTGTAGATCCAAACATATTTAAGAGCATTTAGAAAATTGCCAGCACTGGACGTTGTTCTACCATGGTCAGCTTTACATTATACCTGCCATCATGTTAGTGACTTCATTCTGCTAAATCCCCCTGAAACTTCTTAAATTCTTTTTTTTTTTTTATTTCTATCATAAATAATCAGGGGTTTGCTCATTTCATCGCTCTTCCAGCTCATTAATGCAAATAGTACATTAAACCAGAGTGGTCCTCTTTCCATATTCAAACACACCATTAACATTTCACCCTCTTCAAAGATGATGAGTTATTCAGGCTCTTTGTTTTCTGTGTCTCATCCAGCTTCTGACCTGTGACAGAATTTTAGCTCTCCCCTTAAGACTGATCATTTTTAATAGCTTCTTGCGAAAGACTTTGCCAAAAGCTTTCTGAAAGCTTAGACAAACATGTCTACCCATCTCCTTCACTTACCATTTTATTGACACCCTCAAGAAATTATACTACATTAAATTAGAGGCACATTTTTTCCCCTTATAGAAGCCAATTTCTTTGTAAAATTACAAACCATTAAGTATTTCATAACTTGATTTTTAAATTGCTACTTCAACCAAGTTATTTACTAAAGATCTGTGATATCTAGGATCTCATTTACCCCTCTCTCTCAAAGGCAGGTAAAATATTTTCTGCTACAGAAGTTCATTTTAATGAATACCTTGGTTTGGGAGTTTTTGTTTGTTTTTTTGTTTGTTGGTTTTATAGGAGTTCAACCTCCTTCACTATGATCCTTCAGAGCTCTTGGATACGTTTGTCATTTTTTAACAGAACCTCTGCTTTTGATACTTTAATCTCTAGTAGTATCTCATCTTTAATATCTGAGAAACTGGTATAATTTTTCTTCAAAAATAAATATGAATACTTAGAGAGTACGCATTTAATAGGCATTAATTACCAAGTAATGCTGTTCTCTCTGATTATGCAAAGACATTTCTATTTGCTGGAGAAAAGAAGTGAAAGTACTTCCTCTTTATCTTCTCCACTTCCCTGACAAGAAGTCCTCAAGTTCCTCTTACAAGGGTATACCATAAATGAAGACAAACATAGCTGTGGGACTTCTTTGGAAAAACACTGGTAGTATATCTCTGATTGCTGCATGTACTGTTAGATTAACATTGCACAAACTGCATGTGTCACTAAATAGCTGGGTCACTGGGAAAAAAAAGTCAGTCAAAAATTCAGTATTTCATCTCTGTGAGCAGATTCATTTTCTTAAACTGCCTTTAAAAATGACTTGTTTTTCATGAGCACTGGTGAAATTAGTTGGAGAGAGGAAAAGCAACTTTCACATTTCTGTTGGAAACAATTCACGAACCCAATTACTGGAGTGCCAACACATATCTACCTTTGAAGTATTTCTTGCCACATGTTGAGTATTTCATAACATCCAGACCTGCATACGCATATTTATTTCAAGATGGTTTAGGAACATTATGTCCTGTTAAAATTGTATTAATTTCAACAGTGATTATGCTGTATATCAGCAAAAGAAAATCGTATCTTTCAGAATAAGACACGAAGAAAGTTTTAAACATGAAAAATTCTTGTTAAGGATTTACATTTCTTCTACACTAACTTGCAATTTATTAATGAATGAATGATTCTTCACTTCTGCTATATTAGGTATACTGGAAGAGTGATCTCACCTATGAGCTATATAGATTAATTTAATAACTACTATGGAAATGACACAGCTGAAGGGCTCTTTTGGAAATGTCGTATCTGCAATATGTTAGAAAAGTTTTTGCAATGTTTAGGAGCCAGAGATCTAATTTCTGACGTTGCTAAAACAAAACACTGCTATGAAACAAGTAATTTTACAGTAAAATGTTACTGATTATGACAATGATACCAACATGTTTTAAAATGAAAAAATCATTCGTAATAAGAAATATTTAAAAAAATGTTTTGCTCTTTCCATGGACATGCAGAAACTGCTGATAGAAGAGCAAGAGATTTTTAAGGGCATTTAAAATAAAAAAAACCTAAAAACCCTTGTGCTTTCTAGTAGAAAAAAAATGTATTACTGTGATTCACATTTCCATGTGTTTCACTTTATAAAATTATTATTTCATACAATTTTGGTGGTTATTATTGCAAAATATTCTGCTTTTTAAGGTAGGATTTTTCACTAAATCATTTTTTTATATTTTTTAAAAGATTTCTATGAGGTTATGATTAAAATTCTGGTAGCTCTTAATTTTTTATTAATCATAATTTAGAGCACTACAGGAAAAGTAGCACAGTTGATGTGAAGGCAAATCAGATGGAAGCATATATTTGTAGGTCTGTAGAAAATAACATATCAGCTCTTACACAGGTATGGAGAATATTTTACCACTTCCTGATTAAAAAGTGATAAAGAATATCTCATAGATATAGGTATAGATATACATACACAATCCCAACTCTCATCTTAGGAAAGGCTCAGGTCTAAAATGTTTCAATCATATTTGGAGTGGAGTACAGTCTCTGTTTCATTTGACAGGTGTTTAAGTGTTTCCTCTGTTCCTTTTAAAGCTGTCACAGATTCAATCTTTAAAGATTCTGTGTAGCTCTTTTGTTTTAGTTCAAGAACCTTTCTTTAAGAATAAAACTGCAGTTACCTGAAAAACTTTCAAATCTTCCGGGGGGGGGGGGTTGATTATTTTTCTGATGAAACACTAGTTTATCTTCTTTTCTCATTTAATTGAATAAAAGTGAAGTATCCAGACTTTCACATTTTTACATGTTTCTTAACTGCTTAAATGAAAGACAGTTCATATTCAAACTATAGTAGGCCATAAGGCCATAACAAAATTATATTGTAGGTGAAGACAACCAAAATAAAAATCACTGAAACGTAACCAAAAGCTACACTTCCACTCGGACAAAGAAACGTTGTGCTGTTCTGCAGCTCATTTGGATAGTGCTGGTAGGCAGGGATGGGAACCAATCCATCAGGGGTTCATAGCAGTACCCTTAGGATCTGAGACGAGCTAAGCAGCAAAGTTCAAATCTTATGTCAGTTTTGAAGTCTCTCCAAGTTTACGGATATTCAAAACAAAAACTTTGGTTTCATCCCAGCTCAAGTTACCGTGATAAACTGTAGCAAGGACCTGTGTCAGCTGCAGGCCGAGAGATCTGCTTCACCGGAGACTTACCAGTAAAAGAACAACTAAGTGCGCCGGCACACGTCCAGAAGAACACTTACATGAATGTTTCAACCAAAACTCCTGAATCATCTCAATCAATACCTTAAAATCTCTTTTCCCCCCCCCCCCACATTTCTATCACTTTGTGCATGTTCATAACACTGTGTAGGCTTTATTTAAAATCAGTCTTTATTGACTGACTGTTTAAACTCTGAAGAAAAAAAAAAAAAACCACACTAAAAAACTCAAACAAAACACATCTTTATGACCTGATAAGAAAACAGTAAATTACACTGTAAATATGGGTATATGCATAAAGGAGAAATCAAGTAGCTTCACTGGTTTTAAAATAGAATGAAATGGATAAATTTATACAACTAATTCCATTTTTAACTGCAGTTTTCTTTATACACGTCTGTTCCTTGAAGGACAGTTCCCTCAACAGTGACTTCATGATTTTGGCTGATTAATTAAATTCATTGTTTACACGACTGTTAAATTTTACTTGCATTTGATTTGTAACCACTTAGATGCGTACTCGTGCTTCAGATCACCCACCAATCATTCCTAGAAATGACAGCTACAAAGATAACTGTTATATACTTCTGTTGAAATTAAATAGGGTATTTTTAACTGCACCAATTTGTGAAAGGTAGCAGAGCAAGAATCGGTTCTTTACATCTTGAGTCTGCACAAATACAGGAACAGACAACCACAACAAAAATAATAGCATTCTGTTTTCCCTTTGCGTTTGATTTCATTGAATACATAGCACTTCAGAGGAAAACCAACACAAAAAGGAAACTGACAGAAGGAAAATAGTAATTTGGATGTTATTCAAGTGCACATTCTCTTTTAATTTTTTTTCATTACTTGAAGAATTTCCTTTTTCCTTATTTTTTCAAACAATGTCTTTAAAGCATCAGTGAGTCAGCTACAGAACGAAAAGGTCATACTAGTTTTCTTTTTCCTTGTGTTTCGTATAATGATGTACTTGCGAGATTACCACTCACATAAAGTCTATTCGGCAAATAAAAACTGATCCAAGCCACAAAATTCAGACATCTGGCAACAACGGTTTTGGCTTCAAGTTACCTGAGGTTCAAGCAGAATTCAAACTTGCAATGGGTAATGAACCAAAACCACAACGGCTCAAAAGCTCACTGCAGTGTGCCATACTTCTTCACTGGTCAAAAGTATCCTCAGATGCATCCTTTGGATGAGTTTAGGCAGAGTCTGCCTGTTTCTCGTGTTTAAGTAATATTTAATGTTACTTAACATTATTTTAAACACTATTTTTTGCCAGGCATGTCTGTCTGTCTGTCTATCTAACGATCTTCAGAGATTCAGCTTTATGTTTCATGCATGGTCCTCAGAGAACCACTTGTTGGAGCCTGCTTGACTTCTCTGGGGTACCAGACGAGGGATCTGGTTGTGCTATCAAATGATGCAAGCAAAGACAAAGAACTTTCTGGTATCTGCTCTCATCCACCATCTTTACTGAACTAGCTGTAAGAAATAACCTGTAAATGACAGAAACAACTACCCAGCAAGTGCATAGTAAGATGTTCTGGGCTTCTTTCCATTATTTGACATGTATAACAGTTTTTTAAAGGAAATTATTATCAAAAAGGCAAGTGTGCATTCCCTTTTGATTGAGTAGCGGTTCACAGCACCTCAATTCTTACCGAGGCATCCATTCAACATGTTCTGGAAGTCCTGGACATGCTGGAGAAGACTGCCCTTTTGGATAATAAAGATTTGAAGTAATTGTGTGAAATACCTTGGCAAAAAAATGTGCTTCTCTGTTTTTATTGGAAAAAGAGTATTTGTACTTTTCCTTTTAAAGAGGTGCTTTCAAAAGTGGCTACCTTGCTTGAAATGTTAAAAGATCTTGTTATACAAGTATGACTAAGACATTTCAAAGCTATCAGTGTGAGAATAATTGCTAGATGCCTGTCTATTTCCCAGACACGCTGCCTTTCCAAAATATAAAATTAGAAACAAGGCAAAAAGATGTGTATTGTCTCAGTTTGGCAGAGGGATATTCAGAGCTGCCTAACTTCCAACCCTGTAGATACAGCTTGCGAATTCATTTCCTTTGTTCATTAGCAGGGCTATTTGCACCACCGGCTTTAGCTTTCTAATAATTCTTAAAATCACAAACGAGAACTTTAGTTTCATACTTAGAAACTTGTTTCTTTCATTAGGTTTGACTCTTAGTTTTTAAAATTCCAGTAGCAACTGAAGTCTGACAGCTAGTTACAAGTCATGTTCTTCAAAGTTTCGTATTGGAGCTGACTGATACTGTTTAAAGTCTTCATTAATGGCCTGGTCAATAAAACAAAAGGGTCCTGCATCACATTTGCGGATGACATCAGACTGGGTGGACTGGTCTACAATGGAGGGCTGGCATGCCATTCAGAGGGGTGTTGGATGGGTAGAAAAGTGGGCTGACAGGATCTTTATGAAGTTCAACAAAGGCAAATGCAAAGCCTTGCATCTAAGATGAGATAACCCTTTGCAATAGCATAGGCTGGGGGCCAAGTGGTTAGAAAGGAGCTTTTTACAAAATAATCTGAAAGGTTCTGGTAGACAACAAGTTGAGCATAAGGCAGCCACGCACCCTTTCAGCAGTGAAGACAAATCTCATATTGGCCTGTGTTAGCAAAAGCATAGCCATCAGCTTCAGGGAAGTGACCGGTGGAGCTGGCCATCTGTCGTGGTTTAACCCCAGCCAGCAACACAGCACCACGCAGCCACTCACTCGCCCCCCCCCCACCCAGTGGGATGGGGGAGAGAATCGGGAAAAAAAAAAATAAAGCTCGTGGGTTGAGATAAGAACAGTTTAATAGA
>JAVKLA010000053.1:5694853-5709078 GCA_034782735.1 Sagittarius serpentarius | reverse complement strand
CATACCACACTGAAAACACAGCGCTGTACCAGCTACTAGGAAGACAATTAACTCTATCCCAGCTGAAACCAGGACACCATCACGGAGCAGCAAGACCAGGACTGCTACACGAGGGAGGATGAGCTAAAAGTGACCTTGGCACAGGCTGGGGTAGGGACTTCACCAACAAGGGTGCAGTCCCACAGGACCAAGCAGGATTGGCAGCAGTCACAAGTTCAGCCCAGTGATCATCAAACAAACGGGAGGTGACAGACAGGGCTGAGGTCAAGCTGTAGGTCTAACAAAACATCAGAACCAGCAGGAAACCAGGCTGGGCACAGGGCTACGTACTCCATAGGTCAGGCAAGGACTAGGGACAGGGACTTGAGCTTAAAAAAATCTCCTGGACCAAAAGGCAGAGGATACATAGGGGCACTGAGACTAGTCAGGGCAATTAGTGCTTGTGGGTGCTCTCAGGGCACTGACACCCTGAGAGCCGAGTTCTGCATAGTAACAGAGTTTTTCCAGATTCAATCAGTCTTTTCCTAATGCATTTCTAATGATGTGTCTATCAACCTGTCTATTCATTTTCTCAGATCAGATTAGAACATTTCTTATGTCACGTCAGTGGCAAGTAATTAGGGTTTTTGTGCTTTCCAGTTGTATGCTGCAGTTGCAAAACTTTTATAGCTTTATTCTTGCACTAGCTGATTACAGGGTCATTTAAACATCCTTATACGTTTATTTATAAAGCATAATTATTTGTCCATTTATATTTTATCTAATTTTAGCTTGTACTATGTCAATAACAAAATCTGTCTTACTCTGACCAAAAAAGACACAACATGACAGTCTGCAGCATACTAACTGCAAAGAAATGTAGTACTTCTGAGTAACGACAGAAAATGGAGTATTCTTCTGTTTCAATTTCAGAAAAAAGGGTGCTTTTGTTCATATGTTAAACATTAATTAATAATTCCTTTCCATCATTCTAGTCCTTTTCTTTAAAATAATAATCATCATGTTATAGTTTTGGAAACCACAGAAAGAAGAATGGCTTTTATACATGAACTTGGCTGAGAAGTAAACATGAAACAAAGTAGATTAGTACAAACTGGGACAAACCACTCAGAGTCAACACTTCCAGAGATCAATACTCCATCTGACTGAGATATAAAACGTATTTTTAACTTTTCAGAATAAAGTCACTTTCTTAGATTCACCAACACAGGCATTCTTCCAAACTTCAGTCGATCAAGTTTTGGACATCTCCACCCATATTCTAGTCTTCATGTACCATAATTCTTGGGTTCTTGTCCAACCCATCAGCTTTCTTAACTCTTTTTTCCCCTTCATTACAGGATTTGCCTCACCTGTTCTGCTCAGATTTTTTTTTATCGTTGCCATCTTTGCAGTAACTAAGTATAGCTCCAGAAACAAAATTGTACATCACAGTAAGAAACACAGCAGCATTAGTTTTTAAGTAACTTGCTCTCCAGAACATAACACAATCCCCAAGACCCAATGCCAGATTTCTAGACTCCGTTTGCAAGCAACGTAAAAAACTCGAACTATTAGCAGCCAGCCACCTAAGTTAGCCAATGCAAAATACCAGGCTCTTACAGAAACGTCTTCTTATTAAAATGGATACTTTCTAATCCAGTATCCCAATAGTTATCATCTTACCCATGTAAGATCCAGATAGCGTTCGTTACTCTGCCCAAACGTCGTGTGAGCTCTTCGGTTTCTATGACAGAGAAGGCTCTGAAGTCTGTCAGCTCTTCCTCTTGAAGCTGTTCCGACCTTAACGGCCAGCCTAAGAATCTGTAGGACCTGACAGGTAGAAAAAGCATCAACATGAGTTCCAATTTAGCAGCAGGGCACTGTTCCACTGCTAAAGATACATAAAGTTCATTAGTTCTATGCATGGTGTTATATTTTACATTTTATAATGTTTTGCGTTGGGTCTGGAACCTAATTCTCCCCTGTGCACCAGGTGATTGAACTCTTTACCAGCTCAGATCTAATCACTGTTTAATAATATCCTACGAAATAAAAAAGTTTCAACAGCCTCAATTGAAATATCTCCGGTGCAATATATCCTGTTCCTCAGCATCTGCAACACTCGTCATGCGTGAACAAAGTATTGAAGAAAGTAACAGAAAGGAACTAATTCTGCAAGCTGCAGGGGGAGATGTGGATGAGTAGCTGGAAAGTAGAAATAAAGGGAATAGAGGTGACAAGGGAATAACAGAGAGCAAGAGAAAATCCTGAAAGATAATGGCAGAAGAAACTGAGAAGTAAATGGAGTAGGTCACTGCAGAGAAACAGCAGAAAAAGAAAAAAATGCAACAACTATCCATCAGAAAATATCTAAGACTTTGGGGAAAGAAAACTGACAGTATATGAACAAAATTATCTGTGTGAGAAAGAGCAGAGACAAAAAGCTCAGGGACATCTGGCTACGGCACAAACAAGTGAGACATCTTCGCTATTTGGTTTGACAACCTCACAAAACAGCAAGAAAGAAAATGAACATTTCTGTCTATGAAAGAAAGAGATAAACGAAAAGAGCTTCTGGAGGTAGCAGTACAGCCAAAAAACCCAGAAGGCAGGGCTCTGTCTTGGGCATAACGGGGAGCAGGTTGTGTTGAGGGTCTGCGAGGGTGGGGCTGAACTTTCACTGCGGCTCTGCTGGATCAGGAAAAGCTGCATTGCTCCAAAAGCTGTAGCTACCGTTTCCTTGTGGGCTGTCAGCAGAAAGCAGGCAATAAAGGTTCTTTATTAAGGCTCCTACTGTTTTCTCAAAACATCAGAGCTACGCAAATTAAATTATGAAAAGGAAAAGAAAGTCTGTGTCTGAAATACGACCTGAGGGTGATTAGCCAGAAAATCTTCGTACTCTCCAAGGGGTGGAAGCCCTGTTGCTTTTGACTTTAAGAACAATTCTGGACAAAATACTTGAAAATGCACAACAGTGAACAGTGTGCAGTGGCAGGAGATTAACTCAGTGATCTAATAGGTGTCTTTCCCCTCTAGCTTCTATCATTCTGGTTTAAATTGCTCTTTAAATTTGGAGCGTTAAAATTAAATAAAGACAAGCTGTTGCACCAGTATAAGCCTTTGAAAAGTCTATTAAATTCATCATCTGTGTTACAGCTCTCTCCATGGGCCAAATCCTTCCTTCACTCGCATTTGTGTAGCGCGGTTGGTATCAGTATGAGAACTCTGAGTAACTATTTATTCCCTTTCAGAAGGCTATGTATCTTGTTTGGCAATCAACTGTCCTAAGAGTTTTACAGCTCCAAAAATATCCAAGGGCTTATTGTTGATTATCCCGTATTTGAAGGCCTACTGCAATAACATACGGTAATGCAGCACAAAAGTGACTTTAATTCTGTGTGGGCCAAATACTGCTTTCAGCTCCAGTGGCGTAAATGACAATGGTATTTACTTTGAGCTCCCATTGCTATTTAATGGTAAAAGTCTTGAAAGACAACAGTGACCAGAGTCCCCCTAAGAAAAACAGACATCGTAACATCTGCAATGTCTCTATAATCTTTAAGAGTGCTATTAGAGCAATGGCCTGTTTCTTAAGTGGCTCTGTCAACTGATCCCTTCCCTGAGTTTCATTTGATGTGTGTCTTTATCACACAATCACACAGTAAGTGAGGTTGGAAGGGACCTCCGGAGGTCATCTGGTCTAAACACCCTGCTCAAGCAAGGCCACCGAAAGCCAGTTGTTCAGGACCGTACCCAGACAACTCCTGATACGTCTCCAAGGAGGGAGCCTCCACAACTTCCCTGGGCAACCTGTGGCAGTGCTCAAAGTAAAAAAAACAGTGTTTTTTGATGTTCAGATGGAAATTCCCATGTTTCAGTTTGAGCCCATTTTGCCTCTTGTCCTGACACTGGGCACCACCGAAGAGCCTGGCTCCATCCTCTTCACATCCTCCCTTCAGGTATTTATACACATTGATGAGATCCCCCCCCCGCCCTGAGATTTCTCTTCTCCAGGCTGAACAGTGTCAGCTCTCAGCCCTTCCTCATAGGAGAGATGCTCCACTCCCTTAATCATCAGCCCTTGGCTGGACTCTGTCCAGTACGTCCATGTCTCTCCTGTACTGTGGAGCTGAGAATCATTCTCATTCATAATCATTCACTCGTCTGCATTAGCAGGCTGAACGTGCATGGACTGCACTCTCCACAATAATAGATTTGTGAGTCTTCTGACAAGTTCAAATGAGTTTAGAGAAGGACTGTTTTCTGAATAAATGCCCCTTTGATTCTCTGGGTAGACTCAAAAGAGAATGAGCCCTATTATCCCTTTAGTTATCTGTACAGAATGTTTCTTTTGAACAGAACTTAAATTTGTTGTTACAAGCTTCCTGGTTTCCTTTATTATTTGTATATTTTTTAAAGAGTTGATTGAAAAAAGCTCATGAAGTAACCACTTGGAACAAACAAAAGCCTTTCATTCCTTGGTTTACAACCGCAGTGATGTTAGTTATGTCCCAGAGAGGGGCATATTATCAACCATAAAAGCGTAAGTCAACTCTGTGTCTAACTTATGAACTAAGCAACAATAAGAATGTTAGAAAAAATCACTGTGGCAGAAGATTAAACCATTTTAGCTAGCAGCATGGTGACTCAGTATGGAGATCATTTCTAATGCAGGACTTGCTGTTAATTCCTAATGCATCCACTAGGATTAGAAAATATAACAGCAGTCACAGCAAGATGTCTTTAATAATTATTTTAGTGGCAGGGAAATTGAGTTCTTTATGTGGGACGCAAGAAACCACTGCTTGCCCTCAAGGAGAGGTCCAACATCTCAATTCAGTGAGGTTCTTAATCAAATATTTAATCCTAAGTACATAAGTGATCTCATTGCACTAAAAGGTCAGGCTGTAGAAAATCTTATAAAATGGAAAAGGCTCTGGCTACTTACGTGTACCCACGCATCACCTCAAAACATACTTTCTTCATCGGTTGTACAGTGTAAAGGACAACTGATTATAGATTATATATAAAACGGTACAGTAAGATCCTGGCACCAAATCATCCTCTGTTCCTTAGCAGTAAAAGGGGCACGGTATTCCTTCCCTACATTCATCCAGGCACTGGCAATTTGTCAGCCAGCATGTGCTGATACAAAGCCTGTAGCTGTCCCAGAGGAACAGATTAACAGGCGTTTTTGCCTGAGCGCTTAAATACATGGTTTCCCACTAGGGGAAAAAAATGCCGTGTTTATTTAAAAGTACTGTAACGTCCACTGTAAAGCTGAATCATTTTTGCTCTGCTTGGCAGTAAGCCTGCTGTTACAGGTAAGTGGAACACCGTCCTGGCTAACAACCGGGTTTCCACCTCCGCAAATATAACCGGTGTGCCTCTTCCAGCCATAATTCATCTCCTATCACAAAAGCGTGCACTGGGTACAGAGTTAACATTAGCTACGATATAAGCACATTAAGACTGATTTTGCAACGCACAGAACGACTGGATTTGCAAGTGTGTGGAGAGAAAGATGCTAAATGTGAACCTTTTGCGTGAACCCACACATCCCAAACACTGCACTCTACCTCACAACCAGACACAGCTTGTCTGTGGGATCAGACAAGTGTGAAGCAACCATTACCACTTCCAAATTCCACACTTTTCCACAGGAAAGAGGTTTCCTTGATGCAAAGGACTTGTCATGTCCTACACAACCGAGTAGCTTGAACAGTCTGTCTGCGGCTGGGCCACAGAGGGAAGCCGTGTGCCTTGGTGGGATTCAAGGCCTTCCTCTGAGGAAATCAAGTAATTGGGGAGGGGGGACAATAAGACGAAAACACAGGCAAAGCTTCACAGAAAAACAGTTTCAAAGGCAGAAATAAAGAGCAATAAAGCCATACTTATGATTAAATTGTTGGTTCACTTGTCAGTCAGCCTCTAACAAAGCCAAATATTGCTAGGTTTTTTCTTGCTTTTCTCATATTCTACACATTCTATATTTCAGCCTTGCTTTCACACACTTTGATAATCATGAAACATCCTGTTATGCCATACTCCTTGTAATATGCGAAGGTACTAAAACTGTTGATGCAGATTAAAACGCAGTAGACATGAAAAATCTGTAACAAAACAATCCAGTTACTCAGGAGTGAGAGAGTCCTCAAAAAAGAGTACTGCAAAAGGCAGACATATCAGGATGATTTTTAAATGTTACTCCTTTTATAGGATGGTGAATATGGAGTTAAAGTAGACCTATTATTACCGTCACTGGAGGTCTGAGACAACATGCTCAACGGCTAATCCCACTGGATTAACAGGACATTCAAAATATATTTACTGTTTCTGTAAGAGTTTATCTTCTCAGCATTATCATAGCGTAGTTAATAATTTTCCATGGGACTTTAACTTTAATGAGGTTCTTTAATGAAGAAGCCTATTAACATTCACACTTGGGAATTAAAAGGTCATGCCAGCCTATGAGCAAATGAATCTTATTCCCTCTGGAAACCATTAGACAACCTGTGTATGCCTTTGTTTGATAGTCATTGCACCTGCACTACAAGAGGATCAGAAAGTTTGCTGTTACTCTGCAAACCAGAAGCTTTGCCACACCTCCTGAGGATTTACCTCCTCATTATTTCTCCTTTGTTCTGCCCCCGGAGGCTGCTGTTCCATCAGGTGCACTGACAGACAGTGACTCCAGCTCAGTGCCCTCAGCTTTACGCTTTAAACTGGTGGGATTTCAACCAGAAAAATTGTAGATGTGTGAATGGGTGCATATGTTTGAGAATGCACACGCGTATGATACAACAGAGGTTTAAGAGAAAATTACCGCATGAAACACAAACAGCCTAGATTATTCATTACCATGACAATACTAGCAAGATGAGAATATTTAGCTTTTACACGTTGGAAATCAGATGTGATAATCATTACTCTGTAAAAGGCCTTCTTTCTCTGACAGGCCTCCATTCACATCCAGCTCTCTGAGGTTGGGGATAGCCAGCAAAATTCCCTTTGAGGACTACTGTATGGTCACATGTGTGCACCGAAAATACTCTGTGATGCTTTTACTGAACTTGTTTTTCAATGAAAAAGATGTATTTTGCTCATGCTTATTAAAAAAAAAAAGAAGTTGAAAGCATGAAGTTATTCAATAGATTCTCACCATTCTGCTCCAAAAAGCCAGGTGAGGCAGGGTGTTGGACCTTCTAACCTTTTTCTACACGACAGTTTTGCACTCAGCCTCAGTCACTGTATGCCTGTCCCTGTGGAAATTCCCGCTGAGAGCGACTGGACAAGCACAGCATATATCCTGCTTGAATATGGTCTTCATGTTTTGGTTGTGTTGCCATGCAAAGGTTGGTGTAAGCAAGTGTGTCGTCTGCCATTAGAAGAGGAAGGAAGCGAGACACAAAGGTTTTACTAAGGGTTAGAAATTTCTGGTGTGGGAGTGCTCTGCCATACCCAAAATAAGAAATTCCCATGCTCTAATTGATCTTTTTCCCCCTCCTAATCATTTTCTTTGTAGCTAGACTGTACATTTTTGTTTAGATATAGATAACACTTTGTTTGTGTGTTTGGGGGTTTTTAAATAATTTTTTTTTTTTTGTTCTGGGAAGTTATGTGTTGCCCTTCAGCTTTTCAATATCCTTTCAGTAGTTTTGGCTAAGAAAACAGCAGTTACATTTAGGAATAATGCAGTTTCCCTTCTTTCCCCACATTTTTCCTAATAAATGCCAATAACTTGCCAGATTATCTTGTATTCTCTTTGCATAAAACCTGCTCTCTTTTAAATACAACATAGATGTCCAGCACTCCAGAAAGCATGCGTGGGTGAAGAGTGGCTGAAAGGATAATATAACCAATTCAAGGGATAAACATAGGCAGGGCAGGATACGTACAGAAACAGAGGAAAATTGGCAGGGAAAAAAAAAAGAAAAAAAAAAACAAAGAAGGAAAAAGGGAAAATAAGCCTTACTTGGGTTTCAGAGAGGAATATTATTCTGATGGCTGAATATATAGAAAGGTCTGGAGGAAAATAATCAGGATGTCAGGATGCCAGTCACATTTTGCTGCCTTCTAAAGCTCAATTTAAAGATAATTTCACCATGATCTCCAAACCTTTGTAATATTCCTCCATGTGGGCTGTTGTACCCTGAAACCCTGAGGTCGTCTTTTTTTTTCCCATAATCCGTACCTCTTCCTCTCTACCTTATTTAGTCTGACAGGCTTTGCTTTTAGTGATCTAATTTTGTGTTTTCTCTCTCTCCCAGCTTTGTGCTTTGACTCCTCCAATAGCTTCTCTTTTTGGTATGTGGCAAACACTTCTGCTCTAAGAGGACTTGCCACATTCGTTTAAGCTTCAGTTTGACAAGCATGCAAATACAGGCTTAGTTCTAGGTTTAAAATTCAGTGAGATAAAGCACATGTTCAATGGCTTCCTTGAATCAGGACCTCAGTTTCATAATTCTAATCTCATGCTCTGTCAAGGTGTTTAGATAGTGATTAATGTATTTAGAAGTTATTAATCATGCTGAAATTTTCAAATCCATGTGCACACAGAAGCAGTATCTCCATAAAATGTAATGAGTTTTAAATTGCCAATCTCTGACTCTTAATCTGGAATATCTCTCTGAAACCATGTGTTATTTGTGTGTATTCATTGTCTAAAATCAAATTGTTACACTGCATCAAGAAATTATAAATTATGTTCTTTGAGAAAAAAAAAATCCTGAATTTATTTACATAGCTAAATGTCTATGAAATCTTTCCTTGCAGCAATTCACACTGTATGCTACTTCTACTCCCATTATGTGGTGCATGCATATCCCTAAAAATGTAATGCATATGTTTTCAGTCTTCTTTCCCACCTCAAGCCTTTTGCTATCAAAATACATGCATGAATTCATGTTAATAAGCTAATGCTAGGCAGTGGTCCAGAGTCTGAGCTCCATTTCACTGATGTAAATCTAGAATAGCTATTAGTTTCGGTAGGACTGTATTTATACCAGTGTAATGAAACTTACCTAAGATGTGTTATCACTTCCTAACAGGAACAACTATTGTTATTCTGTTCTGAAATGGAGTTTTTTGCTCTTGTGTTTAACAACAGGGTTGGGCCTCCATGCCAGAAGAAAATATGAGAATTCTAAATCACTAATGATTCAAATAGTATATTAAAATGATAATATTATGTCCAATTTTGAGTTTGTTTATCAGCAGCCTTTCTCTACTTTGGCAAAAAACCTGCCTTAAAAGAAACTGTTATAACGCTGGGAATTTAACTAGCGTATAACATCCTTGCATGGAATCTATGGACACTCAAGAAAAAAATCCTAGCTTTTGCTTTTTTGCACTATACTAGTTTACCTATTTACCATGTCCCATTTCTAAGACAAAATGTATTTCTGAAGCATGACACATTTTCTTTAGTGTACCACATATAATGCATTTTACATAGAGAGCTCTTAGTTATTAGCCTTTGGCAGGTTACAGCCCAGTTCATTAAGCAAAATGTGTTATACATTAGCGCAAATAATACAAGAAGTTTACTCCATACCTCCATTCCCTCCCACTTACCCCAGCTCTGACCCCTACAAAGCATCAGATGGAAAAGGCTACTTCAGGATTTATTTTCAAGTACCAGTTCAGTAGGCTATAGAAGATGTGGATTTTATATGTATAAGACAGCAAAAAATATGGTTCATTTTGCTAATATTTATAAAGTAGAAAAGGTAAACTTATAGCAGTAATTCTTCCGATGAAACGGAAAACTAAGCCTGAGACTTTCTGTTATGTCTTAACTTCACTAAACAATGTAATACTCTTTTTTTCTGCAGTTTGTACACCGTCAGTATCTAGGCTGTTAAAAATATTCCCAAATTAAGAACATACATTTATTTTACATTCTTTATGTAATGCACAGATATCTGAATTATATAATACAAATAACAAAAAAGCAAAAAAAAAATCACCAAACAAAACAAAACCAAAGTGAGTGGCAAAAATATCTAACTATAAATCTTAGTCTTGTTACATTCACTAGATTTCTCTCCCAGAACAGATCGCTTTACCCTTGGGCCCTGACTTTGTTGTTTTGCTTTTAGAGTACCATCTGTGATTTAGTATATTAGTTATTGGCCCCTCATAGTTAATACTTAAACAGCAGCAGAAAAATTAAATTCCTTTTTAATTTGTAACTAGTTGATCAATTTTATTGTAGCAATGCCTAGTTTACTTCTGAAAACAGTGCTTACTGCAAACTGATACAGGCTACTGCAATGAAAGTGATGCAATCAACAGCATATTTCAGGTTACAACGCAATCATTCAAAATGATCTAAAGTAGTTCCTATGACCTACAGTTATCACTCTTTTGCAGTAGCGTGCTGCTAAGAGGCCAGAGTATGCTGGCCTCATATGCTGATCAGGAAGGATATAATTAGACAAAGACTGCAGCTTGATTGGGGATCCTTATTTAAAATGTTACAGTGCATATTCTAAAAAATCCACTGTCTCTGAAATATGTTTTCCCTTAGAAAAGTTTTAGGGTAACGCGGTTATCTAGAATAATCTCAACGTCACAGCTAAGACAATATTAGAAAAAGCATGATTGAATCTTAAAATTCTAAAACAATTCTGATTTAGTGAAATTCATGTTAATCCAAAACAGCACAGCTAGGCATGCGAGACTGAAAAATACTCAAAATAAGAATCAAACAATCATGATTTATAGGTATGCTGGTTAATTTGGGGAATTATTGAATTAGAAGACAGACACAGCCTTGTGACCTGGATAACTAACCAACTCTGCTGAAGATAATTAGTCTTCATTATTACTATTGGAACAAACATGTGATTCAGATTTACTCCTTGAATAAATTTACTACCAATCTGAGAACTGTCAATACTTAGCAGCCAGGAAAAGGGTTTTCAGATAAATTAGTTATGTTCAATAGTCTGCTCAGATCTAGGAGTGACAGTCAGGATAAAATAAATGCTGAAGATGAAATTAAGGCTTCACCAGCTTTGTGAAACTTTACATAACATGTTTTTCTTATGTTTCTATCTTTCGACGAAAAAGCATGAGTGGAAGATTACACAATCATGCATTTGGATTATCAGATAGTACTAGAACTAGATTGTGCAGCCTTACTAGACTCCTTTGAGTGTACAAAATCACCATCTTCTAAGTTCATTCATCTGCTGTGAAGTAGTTCAGAGAGAGGAGACAATCAAAACCACCATGAACAACCAAAAAAAAGCTGTTACACTGACATTATTTCCTACCAGACATGACAGGAAAAGACCAACAGCTATGTGCAGCCAGCTACAGTTGTACAATAAAGGAAGATTATACAGTCCATCAGAAGATGTCAAAATAAACAAGAAGAAAAATTAGGAACTAACTGAAGCTCTAGGACGGGATGAAAACCAGAGCACTGGCATTATAATTTTGTTCAATACATCTTCCTCTTGCAAGGAGAGCATATGTTATTGAGAGGGAGAGGATGGGATTCCTAAAAGGATGACAGAGTTTCAAAAGCTTCCCATCAAAATTTTGATTAGTTCTGGATTCACATCTGAAATCTGTACCTACAATTTAGTACCCATCAATCAGAATTCTTCCAGGGTCACATTAACTGGCAGTCAACTCGCATTGAGTAAAAAATTGCAATAGGAATAATTTTCAAAGATTTTACCTGCTAGAAAGAGCATTCTTACATAAATCAAAGTATACTATGTAGGGCGTAACAGCTAAAGGAAATCAGCCAGTAGTAACAAAAAAAAAAATAAATTGCAATTCTATGAAAAAGGACATGGAAGAAGAATTTAAGGGCGGGGGGGTGGGGTCATGAAAAAAAAAAGCCAGGGTTCTTTTAAACTCCTCCTTCTCCTGATTTTTCCTAGCTATGCTTGATATTTTCATGTGGAAAAGTATAAATGTAATTTCTATTCTTACGTCAATGAGCTGTACAGTAGCTGGAAGCTAACAGAAAAAATGCAGTCAAGATCTTTATGTTGCATGCTTGAAAATTCTCTCTTTCATGAGTTTTCACTGATGAAAAAGGAAAAACAAGCCTGGTGTGTATAAATCGATCCTAAGATATAGAGTAAAACACGCTGACATCTTAGAAAAACACCTGAATAAGTTTAATGAAAAAATGCACCGTAAACCCATAAACATATGTGAAAAATTCTAAATTATAAACTGTATTTATGAATGTATTGCACATGTAAATCTGCCTGCATGTGTAAATCTGTCTGATGCAATACATGTGCAGTACATCTATAAATCAATACACTTCAAATATAAGTCACGTTTATGCAATATATTCTATTACCTTTCAGTGCTGGAAATAAAAAACAGTCAAATACAATGCAGTCCAATGGAAGAAACCTCATAAAACCATGAATACATAGGCAAGATTATAAATGATATTAATTCCACAGACACAATTTCAGCTTTGCTCATCAAAACCAGTGTGAATAAAACAGCAGTGGTAGCAGAAATTGCAGTGCCACGTATTTCTCTTTAGTGGCCATCACTTGGAATGGTCCCATAAACAGACAGGACAGCAAAATACATTTATTTAACAGATCTCTGGTGCAATGATACCAATTTTCAGCAGTTTCCAAATGTATTACACTGCATGATGTGTAGTAATAGTAGAAAATAAACAGATGGTATGGGACTGAATACAAGGAACCAATTCACTGTGGCATTCTGGCGTATTTGTAAAACTCATCAACAGAATCAGCTCTAGAGCAGCAAAGAAATGAGAAAGCTTTCTGCTACGGAATTATATCCAGTATTTCATATGTTCATCATGTTTCATTTAATGAAGAAAGTAATCTGAGAAATAGGTGCTAAATATTAACGTCTTTTGCATCATGGTGGGTCAAAACTTTAAAACTTTTCTCAGATACTTTCTTATATTTAAAAAATTGACAGTTATTAAATCAGCATTGCATGAACTGTGGGGGTAACACTGCGAGACGTAAGATTTCCAAGGAAACGTTGCAAGAACATAGACAAGAGCTAGAACTGGAAGAGTCTTTAATTAGTGCCAATTTTCACATACTTTTCTAAACTGAGATCTCATTAGAAAACCCTTTGCGTACTAAAACCAAAGAACAACAAAACACTGGAAAGAAGTAGTAGACTTTTACACTGTTGTACTGCTGGAGGTTAAAAATACAAAAAAACAAGCAAGCAAAAGATTTTTTTGGTGCCTTGGATTTGTCCAGGACTCCCAAAACTCATAAACTCTATGCACTTTTAAATAGGTCTACATCTTACTTATCTTCAGACAGAAAAATTGATGTTTTAAATGAAAAGAATCCAAGATATTTCTGTTCCTCCAATTCAATAAACAAACACATAATGATACCATAAAATGCTTTACTACTACTTCTTAAATTCAAAACAAAGTAATTTTAAATACTCACTAATTCTAAATATTATATGTTCTCTTATAGACATTTTCTTGACTCTATTTCCAAGTTTAATTCTTCTCTGCTGACAATGCAGAGCTGTCAATTCAAAAGATCTATTAGAGAAAATTCTCATGAAAGGGGGAATGAACATAACCATTTCTGAAAATGGGACCTCCAGCTATATTTCTCCCTTTGTTAAGCAAAACAATAAATAATTTAAGATTTCTAGTCAGGAAACGGGGAACTTTTGAACTTGGTAGCTTTGGGTCAATATATGCAACATCAGAACTGGGACTATTTCCTTCACTGTCACAACAGTAAATAAGCCATATTGTACATATATCTCGTTGCTACAAAACCCACCTAGAACAAAGGACCTGGTTTGTATGTTTTCCCCATTTTGTAACTAAAATACCTCCATTAGGAATAACAGTGCACTGCTGACAACTCCAAAAAGCAATAAATGAAGTATAAACTTGTAGTCAAGGTTATTAACACAGAAGAAGGTGATTTAGAAAACACATATAGTCCTACAGTTTAGTGTTTGGTTTTGGTTTGGTTTGAAGTCTGAAGGGAAATATCAGGAACTTTGCCATGTATCCTGGTTTCGGCTGGGACAGAGTTAATTGTCTTCCTAGTAGCTGGCACAGCGCTGTGTTTTGGGTTGAGGATGAGAAGAATGTTGGTAACACCCTGATGGTTTCAGGTGTTGCTCAGTCGTGTTTAGACGCAGTCAAGGACTTTTCAGCTTCTCCTGCCCAGCCAGCAAGAAGGCTGGAGGGGCACAGGAAAGGTGGGAGGGGAGAC
>JAVKLA010000053.1:5678072-5691246 GCA_034782735.1 Sagittarius serpentarius | reverse complement strand
CTCCCCTCCCAACTTTCCTGTGCCCCTCCAGCCTTCTTGCTGGCTGGGCAGGAGAAGCTGAAAAGTCCTTGACTCGGCCTAAACACGACTGAGCAACAGCCGAAAACATCAGGGTGTTATCAACATTCTTCTCATCCTCAACCCAAAACACAGTGCTGCACCAGCTACTAGGAAGACAATTAACTCTGTCCCAGCTGAAACCAGGACAGTTTTGTTTTCTAATAACTGATTTACTGACAAGATGGTGAAGCCACTCATACTCAGAGCAATGCAGTTGTAAAAACTAGACAGACTGTTTTCCGTTACTCTTAATATTTGATTTTTTTTGAATGAACTTAAAGAGTAAAAATACATTTTTAGAGTAGTGCATTTAATAGACCTGTTAATGATTGCTGCCTACTTCTAGCTAGATATGAGCTGCAATTTATATTGGGTTGGACTTGGAGTCTACCTTTATCTTTGCTATTTTTGAATTTGCCAATCCTTTAAATATTTCCCTGAAAATAGCAACTAACAATGACTGGCATATTTTCCAATGCATTAGAATGAAAACAAAAGTTTCTCTCTCACTCCAAAAATAAATCCTTTCTAGACTAAGTGAAAAATCATGGAAACATCAGGCTGCTCTCAGCTTCTTGTCTCTAAAGTTTATAAATAGGACAGAAGAGGTTAGGAAAGGGTTGTACTGACATGATCCCTTTTGTATGAATTGAAAGTTTTCCTGTAGACCTAGCTCAGGAAAGCTCTGTTCTTAAATGCCGCACTCTGCTACCATTTCTAGAGGCATAAAATACTACTAGTGTACCAACATGTCTTACAAGATACTTTCATTGTTGGTAGCACCGTATCACAATAGCATCATTACACGTTCTTACAATAAAAACATGTAGGAATCCTGAGAAGTCTGCAAGTATATTTATAAAATTTTCAAATATTTGCTTAATACTAATGAACTCAAGTGTACTTCTAAGCATCTTTTTGAAGCTTTGTATATTGAATTCAACATTTATTATTCACAGCCACACCAGACTGCAGAAGATAGAAATTTTTGATTTGAAGCTGTAAAAATCTAGATTCTATCTGTTATGAAGTCCTAGTAATTCATATCCTTGAGGCAGCAACAATATACAGAAAGCAGCAAAACTAAGCAGGAGAGTCAGTTTTGGGGAAAAGTGTCCATTATTTCTAATGAACTCTCTTTACTAGTTCAGAGATTCCAGTGCAATTTCTTTTCTGTGGAGACATAATACATTTTATGATGTTATATTTTCTACACAATTATAGCTACATGCTCTTCAAATCAATAAACAACTACTAAAAAGTCACATCGTTTCTGTTCCACTAGGCCAAAATGAAACAAATTCCCCTTGCGCATTTTAAATATCCTGTTTGATAGGTAAATCATCTCTAATAAAATAAATCATTTTCTTGTTTTGGATGAATATGTCAGTTAAGCCTAAGGAGATATTTCTTATAAAACAATACAAACCATGTCTTTTTTTTTCTCTAGAATTTCTACCATGAAACATCAAAATGCCAGGAGAGAGAGGAGAGACAAAATACTGCTAGCTAGAATTAAGACTAAATGAAAGGCAAAGTAATTTTAGCCTAGTGTTCAAAAAAAACCCAAAACAATCAAACAAACAACATACTTACACATATCTACACTGTGTTTTGTGTTTCATATGCCTGACTGATGTATGATGCCTGAGTGACACCTGATGAGTATCACAAGTGATACATGACTGATACCTGATGCATGAATAGAAGGGCTACTGCTCTTAATAGAATCTGGTCCTTAAACAGAAAAGATGTGCACACACAGCAACTGTGTTTCACATCAGAAACTAAAGTCTAAATCAAAATTAGGATAATTTGAGAATGTGTACATAGAAAACAATGTATTTTTGCACTATGCAATGTGCGATCAGAGGTGAAGTATCATCTTTTATCAGTCAAAAATCCTGGGAGTATTGACCAGAATTATGCATGAATTTACTGTAGCAAAGCCAGCCCTGAAAATTTCCTGCAGTTCTAATACAAGACATCATACATTTGGAGGAATCATTGTAATAACTGTCAAATGAATTCTAGTATGCAGCATATTTTAGGGTGAAAGATTACCCTTACAGCATATTGTTAGGGAAGCACAAAGGACAACAAACGTAATTCTGTATCACTACATTGAAATGGAAATCATGAGGTCACCTACACTCCTTTTAGCAAGTACTCTGATGAAAAAATCCTGCATGTCAGTAAACAAATACATACCTTTGTTGACCCGTTTAAATAAGAGGTTAGCTTTGACATATCTACGACTAATTTACAAACCGAGCAGTCATAGGTAAGCCTCACATAATGCAATCAAAAAGAGAAATTCAATAATTCTGTTTTGAATAAGCTTACTTTGCCTGAAATACTTCATTTCTCAAGAGTCATTAAAATTTCCTCCTGTATCTCTTGTGGGCTAACTATGTAACACTATCACATTCGCATCTATGAATAACATTAGCATACTGCTTTAGTATAGTAACATTAATATATATTCACCACTTCCACTGTAGGAATTTCACATTATACAGGCCTCTTTTATTCTCATGCCAGAAATTGCTTTCAAGCTATTGGGAATAACTGTTGTTCTCCATCCAATATTGTTGTAAAAGGTCTTTGAGCTCCTTTACAGAAACAAGTGGCTGCAAGAATGATAGTCTCCAAGCCACAAAAAAAGGGAATGTGCATCTGCCTAAAATAGTAGCTTAAAGCCTGCTCAAAGAAACCTTGGCTGTTGTTTTGAGGGGGAAATATGGTAGTATATTTAATGGAGGACAGCTCAAGAACAGTACATCAAAATACAGCTAGATGAAAGAGGAAGGCAAAGGCTGATGTGTCCAAACATGCACTATTTCAGCCAAAGACAAGCTCAAGTAAGTGGAGTTTAACTACTCAAATTTGGGCAATCTAATTATTACACATTACCCACTCTAAAACAGGTAAGGGTATCCATTTTTTAAGAAATCTACCACTACCTTACAGATAATACAGAAAAAAAGGTTTAGTAAGAAAAATGTCAGGAGTAACTTCTAGTTCAAAGAGGTGAATGGTCTCTGTTGTTCTTTCTTCATTCTAGACCCAAATATTTGCAATTTAGCAGAATTATTTTATGGGTTCTAGACTTCATGATGAGTTTCTCCTGAGATGCTGGGTCAAGATTTGAGTATAGTGAAACAGCAGTAACAGAATTCTCTTACATGTATCTGATGTTGGATTTTGTTGTGACATAACAGTAGTTAATTTCTCATTTTTAAATAAGTGTAGTTGCTCAAAGTCTTTTACAAAGATGACAGCTGTATTTTATTGTTGTTGTCTACTTCATTAAGTCATCCACATCATGATTTTAAGGTTGCTTTGATTAGTAAAGTTCTTCTAGACCTCTAAGGATGAAGTGTTGCCAAGATGGAACTAGAGTTAGATGTCTGAAGGCAACTTCCTGACAAGCCTCTGATTATCATGGCTCACGAAAAAGCTACTTCAGAATGGTTATTCAATCACACAAATTAAAACAGCTTTCTAAAAACCCAGTCACATCATTTGGCTTTTCTTGCCATAGCCCTGCACAGGCAATAGGTTTATCTGTATTGCAGCCAGACTGCAATTTCAGAACACGTGTAAGTACTCGGCACAGCATAGCAGGACCAGCCTTGGATGCAAGCAGCAGGATGGCACCACAGGGCAGTCAGCTACATACCCCCTTGAAATTTTGTAGCTTATGTGGAGTTTTATGCTCTTATGACTATACTAATCTTGTACCTTAGTTGTATCTTTGGCTGTAATGTGTACCTGTCACACACAAGAGATGAGAATCCAGTGGCACAAATTCAGTTTGTACTCCAAACCAGCAGTCACTGCTAATTTAAAAAAAAAAAAAAAAATAAAGAAAACAAAGTTTAATGGCTTGTATGTTTGTCCAATATGAAAAGGAGTCAATTCACTAGCTGGTGAAATGAGAGGAAGTCGACATTTTGTTGCCATCTACGGGTTGAAGTGGAAGTATGAGGATTTCATATTAGTATTCAGAATGTTTTGGATTTTCATCTAACATGCAAATAAGGCAAATATAGACCTCTTTAAGACTATATTAACTTTGTTTTCAAAAATATCACAACAACTAGAATAGTTGTTTTTCTATAATAGGCATAGGTGGGGACTTTATCATAAAGAAATGCAGAAACAATATTTTTACAACCTTGTTCTTCCCCCCCCCCCACCAATTTTGATTATAAAGATGAATGTCTGATTAACAATCTCACTATCACAAAGTGAAATTACTTTCTGTTTTTCTTTAATGATTCAAAGCTCTTTGGCACTAAGAACCATCAAAACTAATCTCAAGAAGTTGCTAATAGCATGGCAAGCATTTAGGAGCCTATGCGGAGAGCAAGTGCCAACATATCTATAAGCTATAAATAACATTGCTGAAATGCACGCACAGGCACGCGCACACACAAAAATGTACATGCCACCTACCTCTTGCATTATCTTTCAAGACTGAATTAATAATCAGACTCTATTTGACATTTCTTATGAGCTCTTTGTCATTGCAATGTCACTTAATATAAGGAAGAGTTTTAAAAGAAGAACGCTCAGTCAGCCAAATATAGTTACTTTGAATTTTTTTTTCTCTGAGGTTGAGTTGTACCTTTAGCCCATCACCCCCAAATTTTAACAGACTTCTTATAAAATTGAATTGTTGGCCATGACAAGCTTTTTTTCCAACTGCTCCCACTAGTGTAAGTATGTCTAAAATCAGTTTTTCTCTTCCATCTTCACACATGACACTGCTTCAGGGCAAGTAAACTACACCCTTTACCTGCACTGTGTCTTAACTTTCTTCAGTTACTTACATATAATGAACCCACTTTCAGCTATGATTTTTCCCTTAAGTTTCTGGTTTTCCTGTGTTTGGTGCTTTCCTTATAGTCCAGCTGATCCAGACCTGTAACAGCACCAAAGCTTTTCTCAGTAAGCCAAAGAGCAGGGGAAAAGACAGAAAGAAATTGACTTGAAATTTGTTTTCTTATCTCAAAATATTTGGACTGTTTAGAGCCAACTTGATTTTAAAAAATTCCAGGCTGCTATAATAAATTAAGCTGAGACACCTTGGAACTGAAGGCCTCAGAAGTTCTCTCCAACAGTGCAGAAAAGGGCTGCTCTTCCAGGCTAGAAAAAAGGATCTAGTTGTGTGTCATACTGCCTTGCAGTTAATCTGGCCAACTTCTATTATAAAGTTGGCTGTATTTTTTTCAGGATTGTATTTGAGCTGACATGCCTATAGTTAGTACAGTATTACAAAATTGATATGTGTATGATTCAGATTTTGAAAGTAGAAATGCGGTGCAGAAATCAAAAAGGACCTGCCTGCATCTTGTATCACCTCTGTGCTCAAAAGTAGAGCATAGGAACTATTGCAGCACAGAGGTTGTAACGCCAAAGCAAAATCCAGTACTCCTCAGGTGATGGTGCTTTAGTGAAGCTGGGGAACTTCAAATACAATTACTGTGCCTTTCTGAATGAAGAAATCTGGATAGCTTACTGTTATGTCGTCAGTTACAACAAACAGATTTTAACCAGAGCAACACCACTCATGGAACAAAATTATGGCTGAAAAATATGACTACTTACATAAATTAGCCAGGCTGAAAACAACTTTCCTCTTTACTCTCAAAAGTGTAATGTAACCCCTCTGTAAGTTCTGTATGGATGACTTGCACAAGTAATAACTTGAAATATCAAATACAGCATATGCCTTACAGTAGCAGTCACAGAACTAGACAATCCTAGTCTTCACTGATATCTAACTACTGTTCAAAAATGAAAACGTGGTGTCTGCCACAAAACTTTTATATTGTAGAAGCAGTTGTAGAAGAGTGAGAAAAAGACATCATAGGTTTTGGTTCCTTTTACAGCATGGGAAAAAGATGATATTCATGATACATTTCACATAAATAACTTTCATCTATCTATTCCCTTATCTTTTAATGAAAATATACATCAGGTTTCTCTTTAATGAATGTAAACTAAATGTCTGGCAAGTCCGCTCCTTTTCACTTTAGGACACATTCAGTCCTCCATCTTGAGTTGTCACCTTCTCCAGGGAGAGTTGATGGTATCACCACCCACCACCTGTCAGACTGAAATCTTCCATTTATCTATGAAAAGGTATTTTTACAATTATTAAAAATGGATGCTTTAGCTTCAGCACACTGACAAGCATAAGCCTTCAACTAGCTTCTCTTTCTCTCTCACCCTCTTTTGATGTATAATACAGAAATAAAATCTTTTGTTTTCTATCAGTCAAAAAACCCACAGATCTGATAGGACCTGCCTATTTTTCAGCATCCTTCAGTAACGCAAAAGGAATATAGTTATGTAACATCACAGGTTGGTTTCTCTTGACGTGTTGGTTATTAATATATATCATATTTTATAATCTCTAAGAGAAAGATTTATTCCATGATTAATCCTAGACTTTGATGTAAGAGGTTTTAAAAACAGTTCTCTTGAAATTACTTTGAAAATCTAAAGTGTCTAAGTACAGTTCCTTATAAACCTGGATGGTAAAATCGCTGAGAATGGAAAGTCTACAGTTCCAAATACCCAATGCATTTCCAAAGCTTGTAGTGCACTAAGGAAAAATCTTAAGTCTTCTTTTTTAATGCAGCAACAATGACAATGGCTTCCCTTCACCAGTGTTCAAGTGCTTCAGTGAGAATGCTGGGAAAAGTACCAGGAAAACATTCTTAGTACATGTACAGAAAAAGAAATAGGAATTGCACAGGCTGTAGAAGTGTATTATTACATTTCTCTTTACATACCTTTTCAAAGAAAAAATAGGATTATAGCATCAGAACAATCTGCAGTTCATGAGATCATCACAAATGACAAAAAAAGATGCCTTTCTCTTTAAGACTCTCTTAATCTTCTAGTGGTTATGTTGGTTGGTTGGGGTTTTTTTACATCAGCACTGTGAAAACTTGAGCAAAACAATGGAAAACAAACTAATCCACGGTTGTGTGTTTTTCCAAAATACGCCATACATTTGCAGAGCTTACTAACCTGTGCCAAAACCCTGGCTGTGTATATACTTAAGAATAGCTCTTTTCAGCATTCATTATAAGCATGAATTTGTTACAGGTCTTCTCTTACCGCACAGAAAGGGAAAAGTTGTGTCTCTGCTCATGGAGTACAACTGACTTAGACCCATGGCAACACATGCTGTACCAATAACTACTGAAGGACTCAAGTCACAAAGAGTAGTAAAGTTCAATGATGAAGAAAGTAATATATATGCTCCCTGTGCTCCTCCTCCTCTCTTACTCCTCCATAGCTTCAGCAAATTTGAAATTGCATAGGTATGAGCACAAGAAAGAGTGAAGAATAGAGCTGAACAGGAAGAGGTTTTCCAATACAGTAACAACCACCAGCATGAGGAAAAAACCAGACTTCACAATTGTGTTGATGAGGAAGGAAGAGATCCCGTACAAGTGCAAGGACAGACAGCAGGTCCTTGGTCAAGTCTCTCACCCTTACAGCTCCTGCCCACCTGTCTCAGAGCAGTGGCCTTGTCTTGCAACTCTCACACTGCAGGTCAAGTCCTTCTTCCGAGGTTTTGCACAACCGGTGCGGGAAGAAGTTCCATATTAAACTCGAGCATGCTTTCAAGACAGAAATTCCATTAAAACTGAGGCACTCGCCACAAACCATTTCCATTTCTACTAGCCACATCATTAGAAATCGTTGTGCAACACTAATCATGATAATCAACATAAACTATGCTCAGAGTCTTCTTTCAAGGCAGGGTGACAATACTACGTATGGATCTCCAAGGCCTTTTGAGAAAACAATATAAACTCCATCATTCATATGCCACTGAATGATCTATGAACCCAATATGTCACCTCGAAAGTGGGTTGAAATATAAAAGTACTGAGACATTGGCCTGGCTTCTCTAACAGCTGTCTTCTGTACAGTCCCGGCCACAGCATGGCTGGAGAGGGTGAGCAGCAGGGGAAAAAAGCTAGGAAGGAAAAGACTTCACCATCCTGCTTTTTGTTAGTTTGAAGGAAGTAAAATTTTAGTTACAATAATATTTAGCCCCCTATAGTATCATTCCTCCATAAAATTTTATTTTTCTTACCTCTCATTGCTTTAAAAGAGGGGGATATTCAGAAGTTTTAATATATAGAATATATATTTATATTTGTGTGTATTTTTTAATATATAACTATATACACATATACCTATATACATATGTATAAAAAAAGTTGTTACTTGTAAAAAGCATTTCTCCACAGGCAATTGTAGCCATACTACAGCAGAGGAGGCTAATGCTGCATTCAGACAGTATGTACAGAAAGAAGTCAGATAAACAGGGATGTCTCATAATGAAGTCTGCTTTGTTGATAAGAGGACAAGCTATCTGAATGCTGAATTCAGCTTACTTCCTGTTGTTGCAGAAATATACTGTGTAAAGTAGACAGATAGCAATGCAGCTGTCATTTCAAAATTGAATCTGAAGATGTAAAGTCATTGTGAAACCAGGAACAGATTTTAAGAAACTACAAATGCCTTGCTCACCTCCCACTTGGGTTTAAATCCAGAAACACTTTTAGTACAGAGTTACAGAATGTATGTCTCATTTGGGATTTATAACTTTGACACTAAATTCTATAAATCTACATTAAAAACATAAAAGGGAAGCTTATCTTTAAGACTTATCTTCATATTTGCTAGCTGGATAGCAACTCCACCTGGAAAATCACTAGCTTGCTTCTTGGAAAACAGGTACTCAAAGGACTTTTTATTGTCAGTATCCCACAAGCATCTGCCATTTTACAGATTCAAGCCTGAACCCCACGGTGGACAAAATAAACAAACAAATAAGGTAAACATTTTGCCACTTTCAACACCACAATCAGAGAAATTCCACCAAAAGTATCTTGCGATTCTTTAGTATGATTGATTGCTTGAAGTACAGTATATTAGAAGTACATAAAATTATAAAATCTATAGAATTATTAGCAAATGCTTGTATAATTTCCTGTTCAACAAGTTAACAGGTATTTGCAAGGTAAGCTTTGTAATAATTTTGAAACAATGTGGTATGGTGTGTCACATGTTCTCAATATTACCCTACACAAGCATTATTCTTCATGAGAGCAGAAGAAATTGGTCTAAATATATTTTACTCTAGAGTTAAAATAAATGTACACAAGCAACAGCAAAAGTGTAAATCAGTTCCTTTCTTACAGTATGTGTTTGAAGAACTTGAGCTCATTTTTCCTTTGACACACCAAAGAAATCTGCAGACAGAATCAGTGGAGATAAGAATGCTAATACATAAAAAGATTTGACAGATAAACAGAAAGGAAGAGAGGAGGAAGGAAAGAATGAAAGAAGGGAGTAATTTAGGAAATCAGCTACCCAGAAGCAGAATTACATACACACTGAATCCTGAGGGGAATTTTTGAGTTCGTTAAATTGACACAGTCATTCTTAAAGAAAATAGCATTCATTCACAAACGAGTGATTTTTTTTTTTTTTTTTTAGCCTCCTGCTGCCATAGCAAGTCTCTTCACTTTTATCTTCACTTAATAAGAAAATTATCAATGATTGTATTTCAATAATTTTGGCTATACTTGGACATCCTGAGATTTTTTTCTTTTGTCTCTGTACTTCCAGATTTAAGATGCAGTAATATACAGCAGCAGTATTAGTCTCACACTTCAGTTATTTTTTTTTTTACAATCGTCAAGGTAGGACCTGTTTTGGTTTCTTTAGATCTCTCAGAAGCCTTTGATACACTGGATGGCAAGATGTCTGAGGATACAGACATGAGAGACAAGCTTAACTCACTGCATTCTTATCTTTTCTCTGAGTGAAATGAAGACTAGAATTATGCAGTATCTGTTCCTGGTCTTGGTCATATAAAAAAACAGAAGTGTTTTACTTTGCTCCTATTCTGAGGAGCATATAGAAGCACACACATGTATAAGTATAAATATGCGAGATACAGTAAAAATTTGACCTGTTAAGAATATATCTGAGAAAGCATAGCCTTTTTTGCCTATATATTTAGACGCAGATGGTATAATCACTCAAGGTAGTAAGATTAGATTCATTCTCTGCTTTCCCTACACAGACTCCCTAAATACATACGCACACAGTTATTTTTTCTCCATAAAAATAGTGATTGAACACTTGAAATCCCTTCAGTCTTTCACAACTCAAAACATTAAAACCTAGGAATTAACTGTACATTTTTCTGTCTTCCAGTGAAGAATCTCTAGTAAATGGGAAGAATGGCCGGAAAGTGCTTGCTCACTAACTGAAGGTGAGATAAAAGTTATTCTGGAGTACTGGAAGCCACGGTTTCTCATCTGAAGGAATAGATTCACTGGTAATAACCAAGGTTTATATTACAAACATCATTAGACCACCAACTATTTCTGCATACTCAACTTCAAGCTACTGTTGCAAAACATGGTTCCTCTGCTCCAGGAACGGTTTATTTGCATTACAGCTGCATTACTTATAGCTGTCTCTTTCCATCTGCACAAACTGTTCAATCACTTTCTGCTTGAGTTTACTTCTTATGCAGTTACTAGAATCAATTCTGACAGTTTCTCACTCCAAGAGATATCTACTTCTACATATTCTTCTGCTAATGTTTGGTTTGGAGAGCATACGTGATCACAAAAGGCCTAAAATGATCTTCCAAAGCATGTGCGTTTTTGTGCAAGTCATATTAGATTACCATATATCCTGCTATGAAAAGCTGAGCATCCTGGAATTGTTGCTCATTGTGATATAGCAACTCTTTTGAAATAACAAACACTTGAAATGAGCATACGCTAGCATAAGCACAGTCCATAAGAAATAATGGTCCATCACATTAGACTGAACTGAGCCTCATCCCATTGCAATCCCTGAACTATGAATTTGTGCTGTCTCAGAGGCAGATCCTCCCATGTGTATCAGTATTATGTTGTATTTACACCAGGCAATATTTGTGTCTAGCTTCAGTAGTTGTCCTCTCAGCTAGGTCACTTTCTAGTCTGTCTCCCAGGTTCCACATATCTTTTCCACTGAAAACAATCATATTAATCTTAGTGATGACTTTGTTCTCTCCACTCCATCCTTTATACATCACTTTCGACCCCCCTGTCCTAGTCCAGGTCATGGAAAACATCACGTGTTTAATCATTCTTGGCTAAAAATAGATAGAAAATTTTTATTTCTTTCAGCTGGAAGATCATTTCTATCACTTGTACTTTAAAATGGATTATTAAGACATCTAGAGAGAATTAGTGAAGGCAAATTTCAGATAAAAATTTGTTGTACTCATAAATAACTCATTGCCTGAAAAAAACCTAAACAACCTGGGCTGAATTAAAGATATTCAAAGCTATCATGGGACAACTGCTTAATTATTATGAGTTAACCAATGGCACAGCTAGTTGTAGTGAGCAGGTTTCTAATTTTTTTTAGGAGTGGCACGCTATAAAATATCCTGTGGGTGAGATTTTTTGCCTGATTTTGTTGAGAATGAAATTCTTTTCCCAACAGGCCTGTTTAGCCTACTGCCATTTCACAAGATCTGTTGTAATTACATAACTCAAGCAATTAAAGAAATTCCAACAAACCTATCAATTAACACCAGCGCGTACAAGGTAGCAGCAGAATGATTTGTAGCATTACAATTTAGGTCACAGGCCCAAATTTTCATTACAGTGAGATAAATTCCAAGCTGTGAGAGCTTGATGTCTATAGGACAGTAAAAGTACAACAGCAGTTCAGCAAGGGACATTAACAACATTAATGAACAAACATAATGGTCTGAAAATGAAACTTTTAAGAATGTAGAACAGTTGTCTGTAAAAATAAAACCAGGAAACCGTAACAGTTTAAAATAAAGGCATTCCCAAAAGACGCATGTGATGCAACTGGAAACTGAAACTCTTCAAATAGAATAGTTAATTTAAAGTATAACCAAGTCCTGCACAAAGAAACTAGCAAGAGCATATCGTTAATTGAAGACAAAGCTGTGAATTAGTCTCAAACCAAACATTTGGTACTACTAAATTCCATGGAATACGCATGAATTTAGTCTAGCTGGAGATAAGAGAGTTGTTGCATTTTTCCTCTCATAGCGGGAAAAGCTTCTCATACTGGAAGGATTTTTTAAACTGAATTACTGCTTCAGCAGCAATAGACACTCATTGTTTGGTTGCTTGTGTTCCCAACATCTCCTTCAGCATCAGCCTACAAGTTTCTTTGGTAGTGTGTCCACCATAGAAGAATTAAGGATGGCTGCCAGTCTGTCCATGGTCTGAGGCTGTCCTGTGACTGGTGTGCGTAGCAGACGTGCATTACTTTTAAGTGCTAAACCAGATGGCAGGCAACAGGTGCCTGGCTGATATTTTTAGCACTGTATGCCATGTATGACCATTTGAAGAATTCCCATGTTAAGGAGTAACAGGCGCAAGTTCCGGAATTGTTAAAAATAGCTGAAAGCCTTATAGCCGAAGTGCTGCAAGGCTGCAGGTCTAGAATAAACATTTGTCTTCAAGGCAACCTCTGGAGAACATTTGTTTGCATACTTTTTTCCAGATAATCGCAGAGAAGTAAACTCTTTAGGATGCTTCAATAATCATTGTACTTGTTCGTTTGTTCGTTTAGAATCTATACGGTATGCAATATCCCAGGCTGAACTGGAAGAACACTGTTAAAAGCTAATGGCTTTTCTTAGAAATATAAATGAGGGCCATGATTCCTGCAGAATAGCTTAATATAAAATGAATTATTCATTTACTTAAAAAGAGAAAAAAAAAGTGTGATTCTGTCACACAACTTGAGCCATTAAAAAGCATTTCATGTGCTTCTTAGTGCTTTCCTTAATTTTCACTTTAACTCCATCCTCTTTTTTTTTTTTTTTACTTTTATAATTCTCAGACATAATCTGACAAAAATTAAATTGGTGGAAGTCTAAGATTAATGCTGGTTAAGGAGGTATGTGGGCAAATAACTTTCTGCCATTTGCCTTGTTGTTGACCAGACACACTTTAAAAAAAAAAAAAAAAAACAAACACAAAACCAGGAAGGTTTATAGAGATAC
>JAVKLA010000053.1:5636906-5662471 GCA_034782735.1 Sagittarius serpentarius | reverse complement strand
AGGGTGTTACCAACATTCTTCTCATCCTAAACCCAAAACACAGCGCTGCACCAGCTACTAGGAAGACAATTAACTCTGTCCCAGCTGAAACCAGGACACAATTATTAAACAACAACAAAAAACCAAACTAAAAAATAAATACACAAAAGCCCAAGCAATTCCTAATGTTAATATTAACAAGGTGTTTCAAAGCACAGTGTTTATAGCAAAACACAGTATTAGAGTCTCAGATTATGAAAGTAAATACTATAAAAACTTCTTTAGGAATTGCTGGTATACCCTGTGTTCTCTGTCTAAACTCCTTTCATCACCATTTTTCAAGAGTTTTCACATATTTATGTTAATATTTTTTATTTCGAATACTTCAAGTGATTTTGTTCTTCCCCATTCAACCAACCTAACTTCAAACATGAAAATTTTCAGTGTATTTTGTCTGTACACACTTCCGTGCATTACTTGAGTGTTTTATTACCTGTACTATTTATTTACAATCCTAGTAGTTTTCACGGTATGAAAAAATTCTCTCATTTTTTGAGAACAGACTTTTATTCATATACCCTTCAGAATGCAACCATCACTGTCCTCAGCTATGGAGAAAACTTGCTTGCAATGGACTGACTTTTGACCCAGACATACACTTCCACTTTGCAATAAGAGTTATTTTAAATGCCGTTTCTGCTCTTCGATGTTCCTAATTCACTGAAAAGGTCACTTAGTCCAAAAAGCTGGATTGAGCAGTTTGTATGTGGCTAAAAGATAAATGCAGTTTGAATCACATGTGAATAAAAGACTTCTCTTGAAGATTCTCTTGAGCTGAAAGGCTGAATCCAATTATACTTTTAAACTGCCACAAGATAAACAGGCTTTGAACTCCATCTGAGTCTAAGAAACGAAGTTTCTTTTTCCTGTAGTGCTGTGCTTTTTCTGGTAGCAACTCATTTCCTTAAGAACTTTCAGTTCTGAGAATCAACATGTAAAAAAGATTGCTCTCTATATTGATACTATTGCTGGGAGCACAGCTGAAGTACTGTGCAAATTCTTTTTTTAAGCCTTTTTACTTTTGTTACTCTTCATCTAATAGATGTTTCTTGTCTCATGAAAAACCCTTCCCCTTCCTCTCTTCCATTTCTGTTTCCATGGTCTTTCCTCTCTCTGCTTTTTACTTATTCCACTACCATGGAACAGTGAATCTTCTGCAACAAAAACATTTCCTAGCAAAAGAAAAAAGCTCCCTCTCATTCTAACATACAAAATAAGCCATTTCCATACAGACAGAGATCTATCAGTTGTTCTATGCTAGTTACCAAGAGCCCTGTCCTGTCTGGAACAGCCAACGCATTTCACAGAGACAAAGTCAGCATCAGGGTTATTAACAATTCAGTATTTAGGAGTGCTAGCATTTAATTAGCTGATTCATTTCATCACGAGTATTCCACAAGCTTGTCCTTTCCTTAAGCACAATAATATAAAAACATTTTTCCTATTAATATAATCTAAATCGTCTCTCTTCAAAACTAATTTTGCCATTTCATTTGCTAGGTATTGACATATAAAATAAGTGAAATGAGATGTGGGTAGACAGCTTTTTATTCTCTTCCCTTTTCCTCTTCATTCCTTCCTTCCCATTAACCTCTTCATGGAATAATTTACTATCATTTCCTCCTAAATGTTTTTCCTCTATGCTTCAAAGTTCCATAAATTAACTCAGCCACTGTTTTTCTCATCATTCAGAAGATGTCAGTCTGTACCCCTCTTTATATACCTTTCCATAAGTAAGAATAAACCCCGTATTTCCATTATATTAATACAAAAAGTCATCAAGACCTTGTACTAGTTTTTCACGTTCATTATTACTCTTTATACTTGTCACGGATTGATACAGACTGCACTGAAATGGCAACTAAGCACCGCACAGGCGCTCACTCACTCCCCCCGCAGCGGGATGGGGGAAGAGAATCGGAAGGGTAAAAGTGCGACAACTCATGGCTTGAGAAAGAAATAGTTTAATAACTGAAATAAAATAATAATAAACTGTAATGAAAAGGAAAATAACAAAGAGGCAAATAAAACCCAAGAAAGACAAGTGATGCAAATGAAAACGATTGCTCACCACCGACCGACCGACCGACGCCCAGCCAGTCCCTGAGCAGCGGGACCCCCGCCAGTTTCCCCCCTAGTTGTATTGCTGAGCATGACATCCCAGGGTATGGAATACCCCTTCGGCCAGCTGGGGTCAGCTGTCTCAGCTGTCTCCCCTCCCAGCTTTCCTGTGCCCCTCCAGCCTCCTCCCTGGCAGGGCAGTCTGAGGAGCAGAAAAGGCCCTGACTCTGGGTAAGCACTGCTCAGCAATAACTAAATCACTGTGTTATCAACGCTGTTTGCGGCACAAATCCAACATAGTCTGATATGAGCTACTATGAAGAAAATTAACTCTATCCAGCCAAAACCAGTACAATACCATTATTTGAAAGTAGCGTTAATAAGCTAGGATTCCACATACGCACACTTTGACGTTCTTTCTATTACTGGATGAAGTTGCTCCAGGTAACTTCACTGAAGTAAATAAAATTCATACCAGGGAAATCTGACCCCTGATATTTCCTTTTTTATCCTTGCTTTTGCACTGCTTGTTTGTTCACGTCATATGTGACTGTTCTGAGCCCACTATGAGTGGATAAGAGTTGGGAGGGTGCATTTTCTTGCGAAGCACCTGCTTGGGTCAGTGTCAAGGTAAACTAGCTAGTATGAAAAGCAAAGATCAGAGAACATGCCATACCCACTTCAAAGTTTAGTGAATGCCTTTTAACTCTTACTTATTCTGAGACAACACAAGGGAAATTAGGTAACAAAGCTGCATGTTACAAATTGCTCCAGGCAGGTTAAATCCCAAGTGTTGCACTGAGATCAAATTTCAGTACTTTGGCATGCATATCCTATCTCACCCCTGCATCATATTCATCTTTTTTATATCTTTAAAGTTGGTGACTCACTTATTTTATGTAATCAAACATCTGCTTTCCAGCATCTTATCAAATCTGTTTGCAGGCACAAGTAATTTAGAACGCTTTTCACTTCACATTACAAGCTCAAAAGGTTATATCTGAGTTTAAGATCCCAACATAAATTTTTTATGGGCTTAATGACAAATATCTTTCCCTTCTATAAGGCTTTCTCTTAAGCAGAAACCTCAGAACCCTGCCAACATAGACAGGTTTCTGTCCAACAGAAATGTTATCCTGGTTTTGAAATCAAATTGTGCAATTTGATCAAGGAATTATCAGCACACTGTGACTTTTTAATATATAAATATATGTAGTTTTTTTCTGTCCCTAAAGATTAAAGTGCTCTCTCTGCTCCTCTGCTACCTCCTAAGCACTTGACAGTTAAGATCAGTGGTTCCACAGTTCATTACCTGTTATTGCAACCTATCTCTGATCTATTACAGATGCAGGGTCTATGATTTTGCAAAGCACCCTACCTACCTACAAGTCCCTCTTGTAAGGCAAATCAATCATTCACATTCTTCTCATTTATTATCAGCAGCTTCTGCTGACAGAAGCTGCAGCTGCACATCTCTTTTAAGACTCCCATATATTTTGTTCTATAGTATTATCTAAAGTCATATTTTTTCATTCTGAGAGCTACTTTATGTTTGCAAAATACATTTGTCAAAACCCTCAGCATTTACAAATGCATAGTGAAGGATCAATATAATATCAGACATAGTCATTTTGCTTTACAGTTGCAAAACTTGCTTGCACAGATGTAGAATTTCCTAGCTTGCAATATCAAAATTAACACTCGATCTTCAATCTTTTAGAATTAAGCCCTAAGCATCTGTTTTTCTCAGACATTCCAAGGACATGCAGATAGATTAAGTTGTTTATTTCTTACCCATAAACATGTGGGTACAGACACGTGCACTGCACGTACAAAATCTATGTAAACTTAAAAAGGAAGAGATGTGAAAGATCTCTTCCATTAGAAAAGATTAAAAACCCTACCAAACAACAACACAACCAGTGACTGAATCACTTGGCCACAGGGAATACTTCCATCATATTACGCAAAGTTTTTAACTTCTGTGTTTAATGCTTCACAACTAATTCGCTTCTATCTGTGCACTTCAGCATTTAAAGTTTCAAGGGGAAAAACGAACAAACAATCCATTCTGTTTCAGTACACAAGATTCAGTAACAGAAGATTTATTTGTATGCTCTCCTTGAATTAAATTATCTTTGAGTGCACTGCATGCCTAAAAAAGTTATCCAAGTATAACTTCTACAACATGAAAACATTCTACCAGCCTACTCAAGTCTCTGGAAAGGACTTTCCCCACTTACTCAGACAACAATAATTGTCACCACTATGCTAGGGAAACTGTAGAACATGAGGAGTATGTGGAGGCATGGATGGACAATACTGGAGATCAAGACTACGTAAGTTGTCCACAGTGATGAAGGGGACCAATAGCAGAGCTGAATCGAACAGTAGCTGTCTCCTCGGTGTGTGTCGTGGCATGAAAAACTAAACATTAACAACTGGATTTTTTATTTTCAGAAGCAGGATTACGTCTGTGCTATTTTGACTCTGGGGATAATGAGTATTTAATTATATAAACACAGACAATCAATTATATTTTTTTAGTCCCAAGAAGCATTTTGCTTACCATAAAAATAATGAACATAAACTCACAACAGGACTACTAACAGATATTCACAACTGAATTCCCCCCAGCTCCATTCAGAATTGCTGAAAAAGATCACGATCATAGCCCATGTTAAATTCATGAGTGTATACTGCAAGCACCTTCTCCTTTTCAGATATTTTTTTCCCTAGCATGTAGTGAGCAATCCTCTCCACTATATAAGAAGTTCAAAATTCTAAGAGCAAACACTAATTCCTGCTTCCAGCAACGAGTTTGTTTGCTCATATATGTGTTCAGGAAAATTACAAGAACTTACTACATCCTTTTCTGTGTTCACAGGATGACAGTGGTGTAAGAAATCAGGCCAGATAAACTTTTCAGAAGATTTCCCACTGAGTATATGGAACATTTCTTCAACTTAATGATGTTTTCCAATAAAGTCAGTGGTTAGCAAAAAATAAGGAAAATGAGAACTTTGGTCCCCATCTAGCAGAAACAAGTAAATACCAACACAATACCTTCTCTCCTACAAATAAAGAAGATACGTCTTCAACAGTACTGTTTTAAAACCTGGCTTTGGAAAGAGATCTAACTGTTTTGGAAGATCCTCTGTGGAACAGAATAGAATAATTTCAGTTAGAAGGGACCTACAGTGATCATCTAGTCCAACTGACCAATTTAGGTCTGACCAAAAGATAAAGCATGTCATTAAGGGCATTATCCAGCACAAACAACATCCAAAAGCTTTCATTTCCCGTTTCTGGTTATTCAAAATGGGATTCATAGCTCTAGATAAGCATTTCTACTCATAGCTAACATAACATTCCAGGAATCAGCAGCTCATTCGTCTGCATGCAAAAGCAACCCTTTTCCTCAAGGCTATTCTTTTTGTAACTGATTTTAAAAGCAAGTGCCACTGCCCTCCGTCCTCCCTGAAACCCGTGGTTGAAGATCTCTGACGCTTATCTTTCTCACAGGCACTGCAGATAGTGTTTCCCATCATAAAAAGGATACACAAGGTAAAGAATGTGTTAAGGATTCTAAACCCCAAAATGTTTGTTCTATGTCATAGCTGCTTTGAGTTACAGCACACTGATCTGTATGCAGTTTTAGTTTCAAAAGCATTAACAAGGTGTGAAGTGCTTGCAACTGTGATTAAACCCAGAAACAACACAGTGTGCTTATAACTGAGGGAATTAATGTTTGACACCCCAAGGGACTGCTGGAAAATTTTTTGTCCTCCAAGGCATTTATAAAATCACTCAGAAGTGTGGTTATCATTACTTCTTTTTACTCCCCCCTCCAAATAGCTACCTGGTGTTAATGCTGTCCTAGTTAATATTAATGTCAAAACAATCCAAGTTTTGTCTTTACTGCAGAACAGAATCTGTCCCAAACAGTGCAGGAAGCATGTCAACAGAGGGCAAGAAAACTGAATTTGATTTTTTTTTAGAGCTATTAAAACAAAATTATTAAACAACTTTATTAACTTGTACTGAGTTAACAGATTAATAACTGATAACAGTTTCTGAGGAAAAGAGAAGATATGAGATGTTTTCCTCCATTTCATAATTCCTTTAGCTTGGGTTTTTTTGTGGTGGTTTTTTTTTTGTGTGTGTGTTTTGGTTTTTTTTTTAACCTACTGATGAGCATTCTGTTCTGTATGGCCTCTGTTCCCCAAATACAACCCAATCTGGTGCTTCTAAAATCCAAACAGATTTACGGAGACTGACCAAATACTGGGACAACTTCCACTCAGCAAATTTAATGACTTGAACTCAGATGTTAATGGAAAACACTCATCCAGACATATTCTCCAGTCCTGTTGAACTGCTTGAATTCGTGAGTTCCCTATATATAGAGAGAGTGCTTTGAAAGCTAAGTTCAGTTCTCTTCTGAATACATAAGTTTACTCACAAGAACTTCACTTGTGAACTAGCACAAAAAATTCCTTATCATTTCTCTGCAGTAGCCTGTCAGTTTGGGAACTGCATAGCACAGTCTACACAGCATTTGTAATGTTGCTAAGAGAAGTTGTGAAGACACACACACGCAGAGCGCATGTTTTTCACTGTGGAGAAGGTGTTCAATTGTAGATCAATTAAACATGCAGCTGGAAGTTCTGCATAAATGTGACGAAAAGCATGAAAGCGTAGGAAAGCCTTAATCCAAAACACTTGCAGAACACACCCTCAATAAAGCAGGAATGGGAGCAACAACAGGGTGCTCTTGACTGCAGCCAGTAGATTGGAAGAGTAACTTAAACAACAATAAAATCTGGTTTTCATATTAGACAATCACAATTTGTGAAGCTGATTGCAGTTTACTGCATAGCTCACATATTCTTCCCAATATGCACTTCATCACATAAAGCAACTGAAGCCCTCTTAAAGCAACGTATTACTCTATGGTAAGCCATGCCTAGCTGAAAACTCCAAACGATGTCAGGAGACAAGTAGTTCTGAGTTGCTAAAAAGATTTTTCACAACAAGGACTTTTTCAAACACAGGAGCCAAAGTTACTTTAACAGACTGTGTTCAATCACACCACTTTTGCAGCTTGTGACCAGTGTTTCAAGTGTAAATGAGCACCTAACTCTGCACAACTTCATAAAGAACAGACCTAAGTAGTTGAGTTACATGGCACAGGATTAAGATGCTGCCTTTTTAAGGCAGCATCTCCAGGACAGTTGTTACTGTCAACGAGAGACATCACCATTTGTCACTCACAGCAGGGCTCGTATGCTTCCTGGTTAAACAAGAGTCTTAGGTGCAAATCCTGCTACAAATCAACTGAACGCTGCTCGTACCGCAGCAGGCGTATAATCTTGCAAATGAGGATGGGGATGCTGGTTTTCGAGCACTGTTTATGGGTCTTTTTGCACTAGATGGAGATCATACATCATTCAATACGTGTCACTCAGATTCTGTTAAAAACATAAATTAGTACTTATCCATAAAACAAAAGAAGGAAATCTATTTTATTAGTCCCCTGGAAAATCTAAACAAATTATGCAACATCACACTTCCACCTGCTAGAAAGCAATAAATTATGTATGTAGAAATGGGAAATAAAAGTGGAAGTATCAAAGAAGAACAGAATATATCATAAGAATGCTGTTCACACTACAGGATGCAAGGCTTTATTGCTTTTTCTATTCTGAACCAATATGCTCTGGGGATCATCTCAGCCTTAGAGCAATTCTTTTCACTTGACATACTACTTTAAAGTGGATGTGCTGTGTTTCTTTTGGTTTTGTCCATCCCTGTAACTGGCAAGGAAATCCTAAATGCCACTGTGCAGGCACCTGTATTGGTGAGGTACAATAGGCAATTACCTCATATAAAATGTCAGCATGAAAGCGTATTTAAACCAAGGCACAAATGCCAGTATTAGTGGATACTTGGAGTGTAGTATAAAAACACTAAGAGGCAGAGACTAGGAATTACCTCAGAATTCCCACGGCAGGATATCAACTACATGCCTGGAGAAGTTTCAGGGAGAGGGAGTGGCGCAAGTAACACGCTAAATGCCTTTGTCAGGGAAAGAGCTAGCTACTTACAGCTTTCCGATTACTTTTTGGTACCCAAGCAGCTCAAATTCTTCAGTTAGAAGTATCAGGAATTCAGCTTGTGGGGTTGGGTTTTCTTGTTTGAAGGGGGGGGGGGGCAGGGAAGAGGATATTTCAAAACACTAGCCCAAGTCAAATCTGCATGTCTCTCTACTTCCTTTTCTGTTTTGCCTAAAACTGGTCGAATTGAGCCTGATTTTTCACAGGACACAAGGAATCTTCATGCTTCAGTTTCTTGAGAGGAAATTCATACATGGTACCTCTAGCTCTTTGGCTGTTCTGGAATCATCTGTTAAGGCACGTTCAAAGCTGTTTCTCGTGTTTCAGCAACACTCCTCGGCAGCGCCAGCGACCACAACAAGGGCGTAACTGTCAGCGAAGAATTATACAGCAGCTTACTGCAGTGGTTAACTTCAACAGGACTGTCGTGCCAAATGACAGGGCATAAAGTAGATCTGAGTCGTGACATTTCTGTATCTAAAATCTTGGCTCCTGCATATTGTTGCAGCTGCTTTGATCTGCCTAGACTCATCCGTTTATTGCAGAACACTGAAACTCTTCAAGGTTAATTCTATTTACTATTAACCAAGTTATGAGAAAGCAGCAAAAATACCACATTTGCCTTTTCCTCTTGGATATTTTGGTGTAATAGGAAGGCAGTATGCAGGCTGCTAATCGTGCTAAAACATCTCTAAACTGAGACAGCTTTGGCTAACACAGGCAAGGCATCATTTTCTCCTAATGATAAGGTACAGTTTGCAAGAAAGAAAGATGCAGGAGGTTTTCAGGGTTCAGCATTTAGGGCAATAAAGTCTCAGAACAGAGGGTATTTTTTCTTTATTACTTTCATATTTACGTTTGGTAGTCTTAGTCACAGAAGAACATCCAATTACCCTTTTCTATAGATCGCACAATTTCCTGTCTATGGTTACAAAAAGCAAATCTAGCATCAAGAAGTGCGATCTGTGAATTACTTCCCTCTGAGTCATACTTCCTTCAATTTTTCATCTATTTACTAAAATTTCTTAATCGAAGACCACATCACCTCATCCAGATTTCCCTACAGTTTACCATAAACAAGCTCTTCTGTTACTAAAGCGTTAACAAATCCGAGTCCCCGTAAATGCGTACCACCATCCCTATAAATTCTTTATTTCTGTAATCCCCTTTTCCTTCCTTGTTCCATCTGTGTGCCTAGCTGATAAGATATGATAGACACTATATGTTTATCATCACTAACTATCCTTTAAGTTCCCTTACAAAGAGTGACTGGATCAAAAGAATTTCCTTGAGGGCTGCTCTTGCTTGAGGTAGGAGTTAAGCAGACTGCGGACAGAAGACTCAGAGGTCACAGGGTGTACACAGTAAGTGAAAAGAAAGCCTGTGGGGCAGGGAGGGAATAAAAGAAAAATAAAAAGGGACTTGCAGCCCAGCGTCAGAATGGGACAGAAGGAACTTTCCTCTGGGTTGGCAGGGACTGAGTGTTCTGCAATTCAGAAAATCATGGAACTGGTCGAAACCAAGCCTTGAAGCAAGAAATCTCTTCTTCTATCACACCATGGGCAAAAGACCACCTGCATATAAATCTGTTCTGTTTTGTTTCATGTTTTAACTAGCCACTTGAGTTTGTTATTTAAAACAGATAAGCTTTCAAGGTCACAGTCTAATAAAACATGGCTTTTGAGACCAAAAGGTTTTTTTCTTTCTTTTTTTTTTTTTTTTCTTTTTTTAAAGTCTTTGGAGATCTTACAAGGAAAAAGATCTAGACAAATCCATCACAAAACCCTCACCAAGCAGGAATCCTGACACACAAAGGACTGAGAATCGTCTGAGGCAAAGGTTTGCATATGTTAATTGGCAACAATCTGTTGACCAAGATATGCATTATTTCACCAGCAAGATAGTATGTGCAAGAACTGAGTTAAACCTGTCTTTTCCAGGGTGATACTGACCTGTATCTTTATTGATTTTTCACACCACTTGTGGGGATTTACTTTTCTCTGGAGACTGCTACTACTCTGTCAAATTTGGCTAGGCTTGAACAAGAAGGTTCAGAAGTTTCCTGTGATGACAGAGAATGACTGCTTTCATTTTCTGTATTCTAGCCCTTTTTCAGGATCAAAGATCAGAGGCATTCTGAACTAGGAGAAAGTAAGATTTTTAAATGGTATGCAGAGTAAGAAGAAATCTATCAGCCAGTTTTTCTTAGGTCTTCAGATGTGATAGGATTAGCAGAGGAAGGGATTGCTGAGAGACATTGGACACCTAGTCTAGGAGCAAAGGGAAAAGAAAGAAAAAAAATTAATGGTTGTTGTCCTAAAAAGTGTAAATGAAGTAACAAACAGTGACGTACCTGAAGAAATACAGAATTAAGATAGTAGGATAAGGAGTTAAGAATGCGATAGACTATATCCTCTAGCAAGTTACAAGGACTGTGGTGTTTTGAGTCCACAAACCCTTTCATGTTCATCCTCTGCTGTAGGCAGATACTGATGCTTTTTCTTTCAAAAAAAAAAAAAAAAATCAAAAAATTCACGTTAGTTATGAAATCAATAATTTTCCAGTGTTAATGGAAAATTGAAAATCATAAATCAGTCCATTCTCTGAACAGAACTGGGATTTCATAGGTTAAAAACTCTAAGGTTTTTTGATACTCTTGGGCAAACTGATTTCTTAAGGATAGTCTGGTAAAATTAAAATTTAGGATTTACAATGGAAAAATCTTCAAATATTTGACTTACCAGCATTCATACAGCAGAGGAAACCTAAGAAAGCAGGTGGCCTACACTAGACTATCACTGCAGTGGTAGTTGTTAGAACTAATGCGTATTGTTATTATTTCCGTACTTCAGGGATTCCAGTGGTGAGCTGTAGGGGAAAATAAAGAATTCATCTTTCCTCTAAACCACAGAAAGTCACACATTTCTTTTTCAGAAAGCAGTAATTTTGCTTCTAGATAAAAGGAATGGTTGAAGGTACCTAGTTAGAATATCTTTGTTCATATTGGTCTGAAGTGATTGCCGTATTTATGGTCAAAAAGAAATTTTTCCTGAGTGTTAGATTGTCGTATATTGCTGGGTAGTTCTTTCTGCTGGAGTACAAGATACGCTAAATGAAATTTCCAATGATCTTAATATAGTGCCTGCTTTTGGATCCTCAGACACTTTCAGTGCCCTTGATCATGCAAACTCTCTTCCTGATGCAAGTTATTTAGGAAGAAACAGAAGTTTCTGAGGAATCATTGACCAAATACTGCATCCTAAGAAGTTCTGCTGTCCACTATCAAAGAATCCCTCTTTTCCTCCCTCTTAACCATCCCATTCAAGCCTTTGGAATCACAAGATAACTCTAAATAGCCAGTGTTAGGATGTGGAAGATTACCACCAAGCTCTCCTTCCTACAGGAAACAGCCACGGAGGTACTGATACGTGCTTGCCAAAAAGAAAGAAATCCTTCTCACAATCACACTGATGGTGCAGTTCATCAAAAGAGGTGCCAGTTCCAAGTCCCCAAATGTGGTTATAAGGCTAAACTGAAAACTGCAAGAAAACTAGACTCTAATGAAGTTTTGGGTTATAACAAGACTTTCTTAGTTATTTTTTGGTTTTGAAGTTCTGAAGATGCATCATAAGTACAGAGGTGCAGAGGATGACATGGCCTCCTCCGCCTACTTCACTTCAGAACTTTAATCTAAAGCTAGACTGGAAAGGTGGGGAGCAAAACTGCTTCCTTCCTATAGGCTGTTCAAAGGCGAAGACCTCTGTTCCTCTTTTTCTCTTTCATTTATAATCTATTCCTTCTTACCTCTCTTTTTATTCTTACTGTGACTGCGTGGTCATTCAAATACGAGGGAGGAAAATACCATGTAGTATGAATGGAGCAGTCTAGTTTTATGTGGGCACATAAGGAAGCAGGGCATAGGAAGGCTGTCACTCAAGTGTCAATAATTTTAAATTTCAACGACTATTCTACAAAACCTACAGCATGATTATTTATAACGTACGTATTTCCTCAGAAACTCTAGCATGTGTTTATACCTTCTTATAGAGATCACATGACATTAATGCAGAAGACAAACTTAGTATCAACAGAGTTATCTAACAATTTTCTCTTTCTTCACATCTTCACAGTATTCAAAGAAATTATTGGAAGAAAACCCAGAAATTATTAAAATCGTTCTATGAATTAATCTATAATGTACTATTTCATTTTCCGAGCCAGTTTAATTGAAACCAAAACAAGTCAAAAAACTTAAGCAGAGCAGGAGTCATACTGCAAGGTCTGAGTACCCATCTTGAAAAAAGATTTATAAGAATAAGTTCTAATAAACAAGGTCAATTATAAATAGGTTTCCTTTAAAAAAACAAACAAAAAAAAACCAACCAAGAAACCCCAAACCACCACCACCGCCAAACACCTTCCTGCTGGATATTTGTTCATGTGCTTTAGCCCCACCTAAACTGTTACTTAATAATGAACACACATGACAAAGCAGTCCTCACAGTATGTTAAAGTATCGACAGATATAGTGGTATCAACTGAATAGATGTTAAAGTTAACTGTCATGGAAAGTACGTGTAATAATTTCCTATGCCTTTTACTCCAAACACATAAATGCAAGTAGCTTTGGTTTTGTCTGTTTGTTTGTTTGTTTGTTTTCCCTTATCCAGTGAGAAATTCCTGACTGTCACTATTTTGGAGACAGAGAGGGGGGCAAACAAAATTTTTTTAAACAAAATAATGAATGGAAGAGGCTGCCAGTCTTTCCTTTGCTAATTTACTTCTTATTTCACCAGAAGTCTTAAGGTGTTATTAGCTTTTGTTCATCCTTGCGTCCATATAAGATGAATAGAGAGGATAAAGAAATAAATCTTGGAAGAAGAGAACTGCTGATCTTGAACTAGAAAACATTAATGATTTAGCTAGTTTACTACATTTCTGTTTGCTTTATAGTGAGCTTGCAAGAACAGAGGATAGTACAGAGAGGATTTTTTCAATAAATATTTCCAAAATGAACTGTGTTTGCACTGGGATAAAAACTCATAGCTTGAAGCACACAAAAATAAACAGACTGAACAGAACTAATATTAGATCTAACATTGGAACAGGTTCCTGTGAGTTGTTTGCTGTTACTTTGACATGTAATAGTCCGTTCAGCTTTATTACTTACCTTTTTGTACGACAGAGATTAGCATGACTCTACTTCTTTATAAACTCTTGAGTTGGGTAGGAAAAAAACTAGTCAATAACATTTTTTTTTTTTCTTTCTTTCTTTAAACACCATGGTATTTGGCAGTAGCTTAAGTCAGCAAATCTTGATTGACATACTGTCAAAAAAGTATCTCTCCTTTTGAGTGTTTGATTGTCATCTAGCCCCCTGCACTTGTACATGGAAAATTTTTGTTAGAGGGAAAAATTTCAGTATCTTATTTTCTCTAGATTTGGAGAATCCACAGACAGGGAAGATTACAGAAACACCTGAAGATCAGTTACAAAAATAAAACATAAACAAAACTTCAGAACAATGCAGTAACTCCTATTTGGCATAGATTTATGTATGCTCCAATACACTCAAATCAACTTTTTTCATCTCTCACCCAATCTCAAATTAACTGCTCAAATGTACAAAGTAATAGTCTTTACAGAACGCAGAAGACAAAACCCTATTCCAGAAAGCATTGAGGAGAATTATCACTATTGGTTTAGTCTAAGTAATGTAATCACTTCTGAAAAATAGATTCATAAATGAAAAAATCCTCATGTGCGGTGTCTCAGTTGCTGGAATTGGTTCATATGTGCACAAGTACTTTATGGTTGCTTGAGGCAATCAGTTGATGTCAAAGGAAGTTCTTCAATTACAATAAATTACTGCATGAAGACGACAAAGACATTTTATATGAACATAGAAAGTGAGGGGGCATTGACTGGTATAAACAATGATGGGAAAAAATTTAGTGGCAATTGTTCTTGTAGCAGGTTTTTAAATAAACTTTGCTTTCAGAAGCTAGCAAGTCTCACATTCTTAAATAAATTAGCTTAAGAAAGCAGGTTATCATGGACATTGGAAGTTTTCATACTGTGTGCTGGCACCCAGCATTCCAAATTACTGCATGTCTTCACATTGGAATATGTGGTGAAAGCCTTATTTTTGCTTACAAATACCCCAGAGAGCTAGGCAATATTCATCTTAAACGGTGTTAACCAATTCTTCCACCTATTTTTACTAGCTAGAATAGACCTATTAATGTCTGGATCCAACAGAATAGTGAAGCCTGGTGGCTTCAGAGCATATACATTTCATATTGATCACCAGAAATGATGATCTGTATTGCCCTGCAATCATCATCAGCCAGGTATAAATATGACATGTAACATTTGCTCCTGAAACTCAGGTTGATGGAGAGGAGGGGAGAGTTAAAATCATAAGGCATTTGTAACTTGACTTCATCAAACCTGGAAACTTCTCTGATTCCCACCACTGACACAAATAGACTGCCATAAGCAAATCCAAGCTACACAGCATGACAAGAATACAGAGACACCAGTAAATAAACCCTGTCAAAGCAGCTTCTATAAACAGCTTCATAAAAATAAAGATCGTCAGATATTTTGTATTGTCAGTATGAGAGAGAAAATACCTTCAGTAAATCTCCTGGATTTGATGACATCTTCTCTGTCTTTCTTAAGAACTTGAGATGAAAGAGAAGTCTCCAGATGCCAAATTTCTTATATTTTAACATTATCTGATTAATTTTGTGGTTTATGCATCGCAATAGTAACATGAATACATGTGGTCAAGAAATTTCATACATATTCTTAAGAAAAAGCAATTGAACTCTGGGTACTAGTCAACTTCTATATTTTGCAGGTGTTACGAGGCACTGTAAAAAGTTTTTAAATTATTTAAGGCATATTTTGGAGCAAGTTGTATAGGTAGAGTGAACAAAGTTTATCGTATGTTTGTGAGACCTGCTTAGGTCTCTCTTGAGACCTGCTACGTTCATTCACTTTTCAGGTGTGTGACATTGTCTGTCGAGAACATCTGTTTCCTAATAGGTCAAACACCATAAATTCACTCTATTCTTACACTTAGCAATAGAAAGCTGCTGGTTTCCTTTGACAAACAAAGTCATTTATGTGAGAACAACCACTGACAGACTAAGCTGAGGTTCTGTGCTTTTAACTCTGTCCCAGCAATATGCCACACTCCTCCTCTGCAAATTTCTTTCTCGGTCAAAGAGCATCAGCAATCTTCCTCTCAAATGTGTAATGTCCTCTCTCTCTCTCCGAAGCTTCCCACATAGCCACGTTATCACTATTCATTACAAAACAGGAAGAATAGGATTGGTTTTACCCCCCAGTACTCCTGCATTTTTCTCATCAAAACTAACCACTTCGATTTATTTATTAATCTCAAAAGCCAATTTTATTTTCTGGAAGAAGCATTAAACTTTGCTGTTTTCCACTATGGGACAAAAACAAAAGAGTCTGTAGTTCTTTGGAACTATGGATTATTATTGCTATTTGCAACTCTAGAGCTAATTATAATATCTTTCCCATTAGTACATTTTTAAGAGAACTTTTAAAAATTAAAAAAAATTTAGTTTTTAAAAACCTTAATTTAACAGGACCAGAGTTTTTCTTCTGTTCAGATCTCTCTCTCCACACGTATGTACAAGCTCAAGCACCTAACACCCTTCCACCCACGAGGACATCATATCTTACACTTAATATCTTTTTCAGCAGTCCATCCTTATCATAACCCAAGGAACAACATTCGTGAGCTACTTGGAATCATACAGAAGGTAGTTTTGGGGGGGACTCAGGATGCCACCCACTGCAGTCATCTCCAAGCGGGGGCAATCTCACAGATAGACCAGGTTTCCCTGAACCTCACCCAGAGGTGTTTTGAAAACCTCCAGAGCATCTCTGGGCAGCCGGTCCAAAAGGGTCAGTCACAATGAAGAATGTTTTTCCATACACCCCCCTACATCCTATTGCAAATTGGGACTGCCACCTCCTGCCCTTTAATTGTGGATGTCTGAGAAGAGTCTGGCTCCACCTTCTCTGTAACCCTCCTTTATGTTGTGACAGACTGTGGTTAGATTTTTCCTTGCTCCCACAGCTTGCCCTTTTCCAGGCTAAATGAAGCCAGTTCCTCTGGCCCCTCTTTGCATGTCTTGTGGTCCAGCCCCGCCAGTCACCTTAGTGGCCCTGCACAGTACCCTCTCCAGTTTGTCAGAATCTCTTTTGCACTAGGGAGCCCCAAACCATAGAAAGATGCCCTGCAGCCGTTGTCAACCCCTTGAGGGAAGGACGAGTATTTTAGAAAGAGAGCACGAGCGGAATGCAGGGCCTAAAATGAAGCTTCACAAGGAATGCTTAACAGAGGGGACAGAACAGACGCAATTTAACTCTATTTCATACCTACCTCCTCACCCCTATTCTATCGTCCCTCCAAAATTACAAAAGGAGAGATACCTAGTGCAATAAAAATTGCTATGAGGCCCTGGCCACTATCCTTCACTAGCTAAACAGAGCTTGAAAAAGAAACCACACGGAAGAGACAAACAGTATGAATCTAGCAAAACAGCCCTGTAAAGCAGTTCAGGAAGATACTACTTCATCAGAGGAAGAGGAATATAGAACTGATTTGATAGCAACCCCTTAAAAACATCCTTTAGATGAGCAGTGGATAGGGGAGGCCTTATACTGTGTAGTCACAGGAAGACCTATACAGATTTCCCCTCATCCTGGCTACATCGACTTAGGAAAGGTATCGGAGAGAGAGAGCCACTGAGAATCTGAAGTTACTAGAATAGCAACATAAAATAATTCAAGCAAGGTCCAACATCAGCTGCTGTTTGTACCTCCTGAACCATCCCCTCTGCATTTTGGCCGCTTGCTGCAATTCTTGCCCTTCCCTTCTCACAGCTTTTTTCAGCTTTTGACTTTTTTTGGCTGTTGCTTTTTTTTTTTCCTTCCCCTTTTTCACATTTGTAGTCCTTCAAGCATTTATTTGTGTAGTAAAATTTAAGTCAACTAAAGACAAGCTTGGTCGGTCTCTCTCTCTCCCCCTCCCCCCACCCCCTCAAACGTCAAACTAGAAACCTTGGGATCTGGGACTCAACAGCAAGCTGAAAATCACCGATTGCTTCCTAAAATTATACCACTCACAAAAGTGGTATACTTTTAACTAAAATTATACCACTCACCAAAGCCATGCGCCACTCAGTGCTTTGCTGTCAAGGTCAAACAACAAAGTCTGACAACCCTCTTCAACCTTCTCTTCCCCATCTCAACCACTCAGGTTTTCCCACTACTTAACTGCGTGGACATGCCTCAACCTGCTTCATTCTCTTCATTGCATTTTCCTCTTATCCTATAGAATTTAAACATAAGTTCATTTTGAGTCATTCATACAGAAGCTAAATCCTCTCTATACCTGACTGTATAGTATCTGCAGTCCCTTGCAAACGTCAGCCCAAAACAGCATGGCAGAACACACAACCTGTGATCCTTTTTCCCCCCAGGATCTGTGAAGGAAGTAAAGTTTATTTCCAACAAGCAGTCAGTCTTGTTTTCCCCTTACCTGAACTGGATGCTGTCTTTTATAAACCTATACTGATACATTCTATATCAAGTAAGCCTTGCCAAGCCACTTTGCCTCCATTCCCCCCCCCCAAAACCTCCCGCTGAAGAACACATATGGTGTAACCCACCCCTGCAATAAACAATCCGTTTGTCTCTCCATTTCTTACCTTTTTCCTATTTTGGTTAATAACATTCCTAAAGAGGGATTTTTTGTTGTTGTGGGTTTTTTTAAATCTTTCTTATTTCTTCACTTGTGAAGGTCCTGACATGGTTAATTTTCAGGCACAACCATACTGACAGTCTAAATAATAATAATAGTAAATAAAGTAGAAAAAATGTGTCTTTCTATGCACATCCACCAGTAAATCTGACTTGTGTTGCTGAGAATGATTTGTGTATGAAATATCTTAGTCAATCTTTTCACTTGACAGCTATGTCTCACATTAGTAAAACCACTGAGGCCTGAGATGTGAGATTATAGAAATTTCTTAAACCTCTCATACAATAATTTTAAGGGAATAATGGAGATATCTTTCAACCCTTCCTTCTAGCTTTTGTTAACGTCATCGTGCAATAATACATGCACACCTAGGATATGTATGGCATAATACTGATTTTCCTACTGAAGAAAAAAAATAATACAACAGTACTGCAAATAAGCAAAACCCCATGTTTCTACAGTGTTTCAATACAACTCTGAAGAGAATACAAAGACTAACAGGCAGAGTGCTGCTTACTAGCTAGATTTCAACTATTCTGAAACTTTCCCATGTTATTTTCTGAAGGAGATTGGAGCAGATCAATGGTTGCCTTTGCATGTTGCTGTTTCCTATTTAACATCTTCTGTTAGCTCTGTTATCGTTTCCTGTTTTTACAGCAGAATGTAATCTACAACAAGCACTAAGCCCAGAAGGAGCCGAAAATATAGCTAGAAGATTCTGAAGCCATTTATAGAAAAGGGGATCTCTAAAGCACCACATTTTATTTCAGTAAAAAGCTTACTGTCTGTAATACGTCTAGGGTAATTAAGCCCTGTTTGGAATTCACTCTCACGTTTCAAAGAAGAGCTTTCTGTAAGGTACCTAAATCTATTCTGAAATCTGAAATTATATAGATTTTTACATTCTGTTCCAATACAAAGTGTATTTTGTATTTAAGTTTGTCAGTGGTAGTTACATCATGCTGTGAAGGGATGAGTAGAATTGCCAGCAGGAAAACTTGAAATCCTAGCAATAGAACTCCCTCCTAGAATATATCATACCTTTTTTATGTGGTTTTCCTCTTTGTACAAAAAAAATACTGCTTTAATTCTCTTGACAACTGTTGTACTTTGACAGCACCTTTGCAGAGCAAACTCTAGGAGTAAAGCTGCTGCATCATTATATTTTACTGTTTTACAGCCACACTTAGTTTTCTTGTTTGGAGTCAGCTAGTAACTTTTTGCTGTCAAAAGTGTGGGAAATAAGCAGGTAAGAAAAGTATTTTTCTAGAGAAAGAGCGACAAAATTAAGCACTTATTCTGACCGAGAACTTTTACTTGTCAACAAGAAGTCTAATAAAAACTAGGTTTTAACTTTTGCCTTCCTAATAACATGTTGGAAAGTCTTCATTAAGAGGCTTGCTTTATTTTAGTCTGTCACTTTGAAAGAAAGACATAAGTTGAATATTTTGTTTCTCATCATTATGCACTAAAAATACACAGAAAAGATGTTTTAAAACAACAGAGTTGCTCAGCTGCTGTTCCTAGTGAAGCAGATTAAGTGAAGTTGCTGTTTGGCTCTCATGTACTTGGAGTCTCTTCATTAATATGAGTTATCAAACCCTTTGAGGTTTATTACAGATAGCATGTTGCCAAAATGACAGCATCACAGGAAGTTTCTAGAAAGATGTGGAAGGAACATCCTTCTGTTTTCTTTCCACAGGCCATGCTAGAAGACAGTTTTCCAAGACAAAAATTTGTATTTTACAATCAGAATTTTCTCCAGCCATTAATAAAAACACAACCCCTGTGAAAAAATAAAAAGAAATTGAAAACTTTTGAAATTTATCCAGTCCAATCACAGAGCAGTATTTAAAGGAAATGGATCTTGTAAACACAGCAATTCAAAAATGGAGATGTTTCAGCTTTGGACTGCAACTTGACTTTTCATTTGAAATTTTCAGGCAATGCATCTTTAACAGAATGTCTTACGGTTAACCTCAGGAGTCCAACAGAAGCTTTGGAAACATAATTTTGAGGCAACATGCACTCAGTGAAAATTTGGAAACTTGTGTTAGATGCCCATGGACTCCCAGTAAGAGTGACACAAACTAACCAGCTCAGCAAGCCAGAAGCCGTCTAAAGAGTGTTCTTTAAGTGCACAGCTCCTTACATCTTCAGATGGTTAGAGATAGTCTACAGAAAATATGGAAGACACCATATGTCTGAGTTCAAGCAACTGTATCAGAATTATGTGAAGTCTCTTATTATTCGGTATCTGCATTCAGGAACTCTTTCCTTAAATTAGGATCTTTCATTAAAAAAAAATGAGGTGTGGGTTTTGTTTTTTTTTAATTGGGTGGGAGAAAAAAGAAAAAAAAGGAGAGACAACTATGACGCTCCTTTAACAGGGATTAACATTAGGTTTTGCAAGAACAGAGAGCAAGTACTTTCAAAGTACTGTGGATTTTATCCTCACTTTATAATATATTTAGTTTAAGTTGCACAAAAATGAGACACAGATCAATTATTAAAATAATATGGGGAAAATTTATGTTATTCTAACTACAAACAGATTAACTGGGTCCATTGTTATTTCTCAGGGAGAGGAGAAGAGGTGATGGAGAGGTATGATGAGACTCTTACTTTTTAAGCAGTTTTCGTTGTCGTTTGATTTCTCTAGCAAGATTCACTTGCCTCACTGGAATGAATAACAACCTATACAGAAAGAACTGGAAAATATGCCACATAATGAAAGACTGAAGGGGGTCCAAACTAGATTACCAAATAGAAGGTTATGTTGCAAATTGATCTCAGTCTGCGAGTATCTACAGCAGGAACAGAACTTTAATGAGTTCTTCAGTCCAGCACACAAAGATACAACAAAGATGTAAAAGCCAGAAACCAAAGCCATACAAATTCAAACCAGCAACACAGCACACATTTTTTACAATAAGAAATTAATCATAGCAACAATTTTGCAGTGATTGTAATGTGTTCTCTATCACTGACATTGCTAATAATATCTGATGGAATGGCTTTTTTTTTTTTTTTCCCAAAAAGCTATATTATTGCTCAGGGATACATGGAAGTCCTATTTAGTGTGTTACAGAATATCTCTATTCATACTGTTTCGTTCTTCTTTGATCACATATAAGTAGTTATATCAGATACCACTAAAATGTACACATAATAAGGGTTTCCATCAGCAAAAGAAATTGGTCACCTTAAGTACAAGTGATGGCATATTTTTCCTAGCCTTAAGAGGACAATAACATTTCCAGAAACCTTGAAATTAGTCAGGTTATGATTTGGAAAGAAGCAGATGCCCCTAAAGAACCATTAAATGTATGTGCACATTCATTTTTATTCTTTCTGTTAAGGGACTACATGGCAAAGAAACAGCAAACTCCAATGCTTCCTGCAAGAAATATTCCATGTTTCTGCTTACTTGTCACCCACAGATAGTACCATTCTGTAAAATGGCTACTTTAAACAGCAGAATCCGATTCTCTCTTCATGTATAAACCACCTGCAAGCTATGAGCTTCAGGCAGGAATTACAAAGTGAAATTCTGTACTCTTTAATTATTCTGGGCAAAAGAGTAACACATCAATAAAATGGGCCCATATAAAGCAAAAACTATAAAACATACCTGCTCAATAAATATGTAGAGCTTATGTATTTACTACTTACTTTTGCCCGCTGTCTAATTTTTTCCCCTTCATTTACATCCCTAAATTTCCTCTTGGGTTTCAGAATACACGGTTATCTAAGGGAAATCAATGTTGACAGAACAGTATGACGCCAAACTCAGGTGCACTTCAGCAGCAGTTTGTCATAGTTTCCTACCCAGCATCATTCCAATATGATGGTAATGACAACTAAATTCCAGTGGCCTAAATAGAATTTTTTTTTTAAGTCTCTCCAGTATAATTTTTTCTTTACCTGAGTGCTTTATGTATTTACATTCTGCCTTCTACCCCAGAACTAGCTACATTTCATACAAGCATAAATTTGGAAAGGAGAAATGACATAAAAAGCTGCTGCACAAATGAAAAATCTCAATGCTGATAATTTTTATTGTCATACGTTGTGTCATTCAACAGACTTGTTCAGCTAGAAGCTGCATATTGTAAGAACTGTCTTTTAACATGGTTTTAAAACTATTTACTCTACCTCCTAAAGGTTAGACCTGAAGGTATTTTGCCCTTCACTGCTATTTCCCCCCTTCTCTTTTTGATTGCCAAAAACAGTCAAGGCATACAATGACTGCACTTTGAACTTGATGTGCCTGAAAGAAAGGTTGCCCAGACTGGATTAAAACTTGCCTTATGCTAAATTGCCATGCGTTTGTCTGGTATATATCATGTATGATACAGGTAATACTAACTATAATTTTTTCTTTTTCAGGGAAAAATTCCTATTGAGTGTCAGTTCTGAAAACTGTCCTTACTTTATAGTGTGACGGTCAAGCAAAATTAAGCTAAGTTTTTTTTGTTAGTTTTCCGATTACTGCTTTTTAGTTAAAGGATTTAATTATTCCCCTCCAGCCAGTCATTTCTTCTGGCTAGGAAAATAAACTGTACAGAAGGATGGGAAGCAATATCCATAGGAGGTAGAAAAGGTTACCTTCTCATCTTAAGGCTAGAATGGAGGAAAAAAAAGATTTCTTTCTGCATAGCAGTATCACCAAACCATTTCTTTTTATTTAAAGCCTGTGACATGGGAGAACTGAGCCATGTTATATCTAGCCCATAAGAAAAGTTCCACTGAATGATGAAATTCAGTGTAGATTTTTTTTTATGTGGAGCACTCCCCACACAGTTGATGGAAGTGCAAAAAATGTAAATCAATGCTGATCTTAGCCCAAGAACATCGGTTAGAAAATAACAGCAGACTGGGGCTGGGTAAGAAATGAACTGCAGATCAAGTATGAGAGATTTCCTGCAGACTGTGCTTGTGCAGAGCTTTACCTTTAGCTCAAGAAATAGACCACATTCTTGAGCAGCAAAAGGTTTCTCTTTCAGTCCCACAGAGGATTTTTCTATATAAATTATGTTTAATTACACATATATTCTTGTATGGGACTGTAAGCAGGTATACATGACAGCCTCTGGTTGTACTTATACAGAAAATGTCACAATACAAATGATTTTTATTTCACAAGTGAAGAAAGAGTCAATAATTCATAGATGGTGTAACCACAGGCAAAATTCCCAGGTATTTCTACACATAACTAAAATCTATCCATGGCATACTCTGCACTATATTTATTTGGCAGCTTCATTTCACAGTTCCTAGTTACTCTTTTTCTCACTATAGTTCCTTCTGATAATAGTTCTCTCTCCGGTTCTGAAGATTCTAGTCCCTGAGATTCCAACGACATTTGCTGAGAGGCCATTTGCTGCAACACATTCTTACAAGTTTATGAACAATTTCAGCAACTGAGAACAAGGTAATTTTCAAAAAGAGGTAAGTATTGAGGTTACTTTGAAATTCTACTCTGATTAAGAAATACAGCAAAAATAAGAGAAACACCTGAGGAAGGAGTGCTCCGAAACATATAATTTACGTCTCTGATCCTGCAAACAAATACACTGTTATGAACAGCCACTGACAAACAACATAGTCTTCACGGGCTTTGATTGGCTGGGCTGTAAATTTGGAGAAAGTGCTGATTTTTTTTTAATTTCCTGAGAAGTAATTTTACAATGATGCCTAGAGCATATGATATGCACTTTCCTTCGCTTAGTCATAAATCTAAACAAATAAATGATAGTAGCAATGTTATTTTCCTCCCAGATAAAACTGCTACATCTTGCTATAAACAAAGGGGGGGAAAAAGGAAGTGGTAAATCGATTTTTCATAGCATCAATTTAGAATCAATTTAGCTTAGCTACATAATGAAAATGAGACAAGGAAATTGTGCACTTTTAAGTGTCAACAAGATATACTTATGCCACAACATTCTCACCTTCATTTACTCTGATGGTTTCCATTTTATACTGTTAAATTCTTTAGTTTTTACAATGATCATTTGCATTAGGAAGAAAGAGACTAGTAGAAACATTATGTAATACCATTTGCAGACAAACTGGGAATATGGATAAAATAAACATTTCAAATGCACAGCCAGAGAATAATTGCTAGAAAAATTCTGTTAATTAAAAAATCCCCCCCAAATCCTTTGGAAATTTGTAACTGCTCATAATTTCTATTCCTATCTAAATCTTTACTAATGTGCTTAACAGGACCTATGCTGAAAAGACTTGGATTTTAGAATGCCACTGAAGTTAAGTACCACAGACACATACTAGATGAAAGAAGTCATGTCAGACTTCATCTAAAATAATAGGTACGAGGAGCCATATGTGGACAAGAACTTAAGGATATGCCTCATTATAAAGATGAAAGTGGTACCAAGAAGGACTAAGATATTAAGGATAAATTGAAAAAAAAAGGAAAAAGTCATGCAAATTAAAAACTACCTGGAAGTACAATCCTGAAATAGTTTTGTTCAGTGCCCATCTATTATTTAAAATATGACAAAAGTATAAAAGTTCTAATTCTGTACATCTCCATGACCCAAAGTGAGATGTGGGATCACTAACTCATGCACGTTTATCATGGATTCCTGATTCTTAGTGTGTTCTGAATTTCCATTTCAGAGATATTTAGAGTGTTACAGTACACATCTTTCAGATGTCTGTTGGGGTGACTGTGAAGAGTTGTGATGACGACAAATTGGAATCTTTGAATAAAGATTTGTCAGCAATAAAAAAAAAATAACCAAATTAATTTAAAAAGCTTAGCATATTAAAGGAACAGACCAAAAGGATAAAAAAAAAAAACATAATTCCATTTCAAATGAGAAAACATAAAAAAGAGCTAGCAAGCTGAATGTAAAACTACAGTAAATCAAGCCAGGTAACACTTTAAGATGAAACTTGCAGAACGCATAAAAGATAATAATAATAAAAATGTTTTCAAACACAGAAGAAGTAGGACCACTGTAGAGTCAGTGAGGCCAGTAGATTATCTAAGTACAAAAGGAGGACTAAAGAAAGGTGAGACCACTGCAGAAAAGGTAAGCGAATCCCTTCATCAGTGTTCACTATGGAGAAGGTCAGGAAGGTTCCCTTCTTCACAAGGGATGAGATAGAAAAACTATTTGTAATGGGTTTACGTGGCAAGGTTTTGGTAGAGGGGGGGCCACAGGGGTGGCTTCTTTAAAAGCTGCTAGAAGCTTCCCCTGTGTCAGATAGAGCCAATGCCAGCCGGCTTTAAGACGGACCCGCCGCTGGCCAAGGCCGAGCCCATCAGCGACGGTGGCAGCGCCTCTGGGATAATGGATTTGAGAAAGAAAAAAGTGCTGGGGCGCAGAAGCCGCAGCCGGAGAGGAGTGAGACCATGTAAGAGAAACATCTCCGCAGACACCAAGGTCAGTGAAGAAGGAGGGGGAGGAGGTGCTGCAGGCGCCGGAGCAGAGATTCCCCTGCGGCCCGTGGGGAAGACCCCGGTGAGGCAGGCTGTCCCCCTGCAGCCCAGG
>JAVKLA010000053.1:5615329-5633161 GCA_034782735.1 Sagittarius serpentarius | reverse complement strand
CCCCCAAGAATGGACAGGTAAAACAAAAAACATATGCTAAAAAGAATGGAGTAGGCAGAAAATGAATACACGTAATTTGAAAAAAAAAAAAAAACGGGAACACGATAAATGAAAATTCAGAGATAAAAGAACACAGGAAATGAAAAGGCATACTTTTAGTAAGTCCAAATATTATCTGCACTATTGAGCACTAGATGGGAAAAGTTTAACCATCTCTTTTGAAAATGAGGGAAAACTCAGAGAATGGGACCTCAAGGAAACCAACAGAAGAGTTTAGAAATTGAAGACCACAGTCAGTCTGAAAGCTGTTTCTGTACAATATATTGTACCCACTGCAGTCACAAGGAAAAGGGACATAAATGTAGTGAGTCCAGACTACGAATAATACTTCATACAATTCCTTAAATAATTCTTTTGTACCATGAGGATTTATTTCTGTTAAACAGAGTAAGTGTATCAGTACTCGTAACTGCTTATCTAAAAGGAAGGAGCAAATATTTGTCTGTTGGGTTCTTTGAACCCCAAAATGAGCACCTGCTCTTAGAATAACAGATATATTTCAGTCCTCCTAGGCTGAACCATTTTTGGCACCTCTACTGAGTCTGCTCATTAGGTTGAAACATGCTTACAAGACAGGGATATACCATCACTACTCCGTAAGAAGCTACCAAATATTGATTCAATGTGCACTTTTGTTAAGATCTGAGATGACCTTAGCTCAGACTGGTGATTTAAGGTGGAAGGTAGTTTAGTAAATTAATGCTGATACAGCCTCAAATTTTAGGAGCTCTTACATAGTACAGATTATCACGTTACTGTCAGACATAACGCTTAATGAACGTTTTTGATGAGAATATGGTCAGAAACCATTCATAACCTCTGGCAACATGGAAAAGGATTTCTTAAATCCATTGTCTGCGGCTTAGTTGACTGGCAGCACACAACCTAAGACACCAAGAAGAAGTAAATTCCAACTTATAAAGGAACAATCCCCACCTGTTCCTTTCCACAACACATTCATAAGTTTTGGTAATTATTATGATCACATACAGTTTTAAATACTTAAATTTACTCTGTTAATCACACAACACCATTGAGATCAATTAGCCTTCAGCAAGTCCTGCACTTGTCTTTAGACCTGTGAATTACCTCTTAATTATCAGCGCTCCTATTTGCTGCTCCCAGACACTGGAAAAAGACTATGGGTGCTGAGTATAAAACATCTGTGATGGATCTTTCCTACGCGAAAGACATTTAAGCAAAACACCACCTCAGCACTCTTGGTTCCTTTCATAGATTCACTCAACATGATTTCTACAACAAATGAAGGATGTTGAGTCCCCAGATTATACTCTTCCCTGTTCCACTAACTTTAACAATAGTTTCTAGCACTGCATGGATTCTTGCTTTCAGTTTTCTCTGGAGAAAACTGTCAAGAGGTTGTGAACTATACTTCGTACTTCTTAGTACTCCTTAAGCTTAGCTTTCAGTCCATTTCTAACTCATCTTTAACCTTTCTTCCCCTTGATCAGTTTGCAGTCTAAAACGTCATTTTTTCAATAGACAAGACACGTCTCTTTTGTGAGCTACTATGAAAAACTGATAGAAAAAGCACCCTCATATTAGGAGTCCTAGCACCCAGAGGTGTTAAGAAGAATTACTAGCTGATTGAGGTAAGCAGTAGGACAAAAAGACTGCAAAGAACCATGCTAGACATTTTCCCACGTTGTTACCCTACCTCAGACCATATCCAATCCATCCTTCATCTGATTTCTTTCAAATCGTTTTTTATCATTACTTTCTTCTCAGCCAAAGTAACTTTCTTCTTTTAGGTGCTAGTCTTAACAACAAAGAAATAGCAGCGTCATCTGTAATGACCAGTAGTAAGAATTGCAACTCCAACCCATAGCCAAGTTTGCAAGTCAGTAATTTCTCTGACATCTAAGATCTGGAAGCCCTAGGGGAGCCAGAGAACACCACAGGTAGGTGAAGCTGGTATCACGCTGCCTTGAAACTGATGTGTATTTTTGGGAAGAGGAGGACTGGGACTGGAAAGAGTGTTTCAGAACCAAGAATTTCCAATTCTACTTTACCTCTCCTGAAAAAAAGAAACATTTGCCAGCAGTGATGACAAAATAAAAAAGTAAAATGGTAACTATATACAAAGAAAATACAATTATTAAGTAAGTATAAAATAAAAAATTAAAGAAGTTACGAGATCTTCATAGCAACATGGGCTACAGTTACTTCAGTGTAGCTGTTGCCCACTGTAAGTGTTACCCAGACATTGCTACCCACTGAGATTCTGTTAAGCTTACACAGTGAAATAATCTCATACATATTAGGAAGAATTTCTTTACTGAAAGGGTCATTAGGCATTGGAAGGGGTTGCCCAGGGCAGTGGTGGAGGCCCCATCCCTGGACGTTTTTAAAAGTCGTGTAGATGTAGTGTTTAGGGACATGGTTTAGTGGGGGACTTGTCAGTGCTAGGTTAAATGACTGGAATAGATGATCTTATAGGTCTTGTCTTATCTAGGTGATTCTATGATTTACCCATACTGGCAAGTCTGAGTCACCACCTTACACAGGTTCCACTGAGCGAGACAGGAAGGAATATTATTTATTTAGCTGACATTACATATTTTTAATTATTATTTGTTCTATAGTATTTCTCCTTAGGTACAAAATTCCCTGTAAATTTTTGTTCTGTTTTAAACCTTGAATGGCTGCCTGCACCTCATTAACAACTTATTAAGCTGTTTATTTCTGTCCTAGAGATCTGCAGTACAGTACATATTTTATACAGTATGGTAACTCCTTGTTTAACTGTGGCTTAATCGTTCCTGTGTGTTGTGTCGCAATGCAGAGAATTCATTTGTGCTACGCTAAGATAACATTTTTTGTTTAAACAATAACATTGGCCTATACTTCACTTGATCTTGATTAGGTTCCATGTGATGGGTTTCATTTTCTGTTTACATACTCTATTACATTTTCTCGGTAATTATATTTATTAGGAGAAAAGTAGATTAAAACATTCAACTATTATTTTTTTATTAAGTAAGTAGTAAGAGAATTAACTCTTTCAAGTGATCTAGAAGGATAATTTCTCAGTATATATACTAAGTTTATGAGAAAAATAGTGCATATACAATCATTTTCAGTGACTAAGGCAGCATTTAGAACTTTTTGTTTCTGCAGCTGTTACAGTTTTGAAGCTGTTTCTCTCCCCTAGTGAGCTGGAGTAGGCACACTTTCATGGAGTAAATAATACTGTGGGTAAATCATACACTTTGCAGAATCCATTAGAAAAGATTTTTATTCTTGTACTGCATTGTCTCGCCCAAAAGAACACTGGTCAGTTGAATCTCTGACAGGAAGGCCTCGTTAAAAAAAGACAGCAAAGAAAAACATTTAATGACATCAAGGTTTCAAAAGTTCAGAGCAGGTAACTTATAAATTACTATTTGATAGTTACCTGACTTTCATGCAACTGCCATCTACTTTGTCTTCTCCTAAACTCAAGAGGTGCTTGATTCCAGAAGCAGTGAGCAAATGGCATGTGATGATTTATTTTCAAAGTTCTCCCCACAGTCTTCCGGTATTTCGTTTTTGTTTTCACTATGCAAGAAGCACCAGTACAAACATGACTCCTGTAGTTGTAAAATGGCATTACTACTTCTTTTTAAAATCTGGAAATAATGAAGATCATCTGAGGAGAAATACAATAAGCCCTGTCTGTGTTCTAAGTTGAACAGAAATGAATCAGTGTGTCTAGAATTCAGATAGCTGCAGTAGCACAAGATTGTGTTTGAAGTAATAAGCCCTGCTTAGAGCCATGATGTAGCACCTAAGAAACGTTTTTAATATTGCTCTACAGGGGATGGCACAAAACTGAAAAAGCAGAACACAGACTGGAGTTCTCTGTGTATTTAACAGCACTGGCTCTCCAAATTCATTAATCTGAATTGTGCGGTGTGCTTCTTAGTCCCCACTGAGGATATGGATCTGTTTCTCAAGATTACTACCCAACATGTAGAAGGGCACCTGAATATTTTAAAGTCTCAGCCAGAGGGACTGACAGTCTCTGATGGAAAGGTCAGTTTTCAAATAAGAGATTATTCTTTTTTTTTGCCTTTTGTATGCAATAGTCCATAATGAATGAGCACACTGTATTTCAGGATTGTAGCTCAACTGGAACATGGAAATTAATTATGCCAATCAGTCAGCAAGCAGCAACCTGTCACAAGTGCCTGCACATATTAACTATGAAATGAGTCAAAAGAATAAATATTCAGCAGGAAAACCTTCTGAGTGCACAGCACATAGTTATGTCTGCTTCCAGTAATATTCACAGCACAGCTGTATTTGCTGTGCCAAATAGACATACAAGTCTAAAGCCAAAATAGGATTAATTAAGCAAGGGTTGTAGGATCACCACAGGCTGATCCCAGCGTCACAAATGAGATGAAGTCTCCAGTTCCTCCTGTGTGCTGGCCAAAATAATTGTTCTATAGTGGGCTGTGCTTGGAAAGACAGCTCTGAAGGCATGCTATTTGGGTAACCTCTTACAATTAAGCCTCAGACTAATCTGCTTGTTAATGTTTGTCATCATGGAAAGACACTTTAAAAATCCTAGATACGTTATTGCTGCCCGCTATGACCATCTGCAACAATCACCTCCTTGGAATAAATTTCAAAGTAGCGATGCATTGAGCTAAGACCTTGCTGAAAATTAGTGGCTTGGAAAAGCTGTGTTTTATCCAGTTTATTATATATGGTGTGTGAACCATGTACATATGGTAATATTTCTGTATTAAAATTATTCTAACAAAGTAACATCTCCCAGAAAAGCCTTGAATTCCCTATTTCTATTAACGAAGAATGGCTCAGCGACCACCTCTGTATGTGTACCATTGCTGGTGAGAGGAAACAAACCAAACAAAAAGAATGAGCCACCAGAACCGCATTTGTAGCATCTGAAAACTATGGATGCAAAGCTTGAAATTAAGGGACTCGGAAATCCCTCCTGGAAAAGAGGTGGGGGGAGAGGACTCAAAATTCATGAGAGAACCCCAGGGAGACAGGCTGAGGCTAAAAGGGAACTGCTCAACAATTGCCCAACAAAACCTTAGGGATCAGTACTGAAGGGCAGTAGACATCCCCAAGTTTAAAAATATTTGTTTAGAACAGGTCTCAATAACATTGGGTGAGACACACCAGAATAACCAAGATGGATTCTTCTTGTTAAATATTGATATAATTTTGCTACTTAATTTTTCTCTTCATAATCTGGTTTCCAGCCTCATAAGACCACTAACTTTTGATTTTCTAAAATAATTTTGTGCTGGTTTTGACCCACAGACCACTTTGTGACAGAGAAGCATCTAGAAAATCTGCAGCACGCTTCTCCAGAGTCAATAGACTGAAATCAAATGGTGTATACATGTCACTTATATGTACACCTCTAAAGGATTTAAAGGTCTCAGGTGCCGTTTAAGGTATTGCAGCATCCTGCCAAACCAAATTAAGATTCATTGTGAGGACTGGCAGCACCTCTTGGTTTTTTGGGGAAGAATTTCCACTAGAACAATAGAACAACACCTGCTCTGTAAGGAATAGGCAACGATAAAACCCCTAAATCTTCATGGTAACTTGGGAAAAGAAGATAAATTATTAATTTATAGTTAAAGGATACTTGTTTGTGTCTACTTACAGCATTTTAATATGCCTACTACCATAATATTTATGCATCACTATTTATATGGACATTAAATGAAAAAAGAAAAAAAGCCTAATGCATTTGGTTTAGAATTTTCTCTCTTATTTGCCTTTTCCCCACACTTCCATTGAGTATTTCTACTTATACCTAAAGAATAATTCTAATCAAAGTCCTAATCCTGCAAAAGCCTTACAGCTTCTTACTCACTACAGAAAATGCAAATAGAGAAGAGGCACTTGGAAAGCAGCCTGTATGCACATGGTCAGAATGCTAGATGCGCTTACAGCATCCCTGCCTGGGAACGTATGTTTTGTTAAAAAGAGCATTTAACACTCTAAGCAAATAGTCTTTTCATGTTCTCACCCACTGAAAGACACATGAAGCATGACATCTTCCATCAGACCAGTGAGTACTACTACCACCAAATGTGTTTAACAGGGAAAGAAAAGCTAAAGAAAATCTGGAAAAATCAAGCACAGTACTGTGGAGAGCTGTGGAGTTTTTAGAGCAAAATATATCATGACAGATGCAGAATCAAGCTTTCACCCAACATTAAGAGCTATTAGGGAGACAGGAAAAAAAAGTATAAGAAAATTATGATGGCAAAGAGAAATGGAGATTTGTTGTTGTTTAATTAGAAATCAACCAGAAATTCTTCATGTAAAAGATGCTTAAGACATTAGAACAACCTACAAAAGTTTTGATTGCAATTTTGAAGAAAGTGAGCCAAAGATTATTTACATATTTACTTTTATGACTGATAACAAGGGGCAAACAAGTTTGACTCAAACACCCAGTGCTGGAAAAAGTAAAGACTCTTTAATGGAAGATGAGTGCTTAGGGCTGTGCTACATCATGTTTTCAGAGTTAATGCTGAAAGATGCCTCTAATTAGCAAGGTTAGTCTACCTGTCCAGGTAGGAGTTTGAAATGATGCTAACCACTATTACAGAAGAATCTACAGACTTAAGCTAAAAGTTACCAGGACTCAAGACAGAAGAAAAGACAAACCAAGTACAAATATAAGTCTTATGACCTTTCCACATATGCTGTGCAAATATCATAAAGGCAAAAAGAACGTCCCACAGCCATCAATAAAAGGATGTGAAAAATTTATGTTCTGATTTCATAACTTCTCCAGAAACAGAAGAGAAGAACTAATGATTTACACTTGAAATGAAACAGCTGAAGTTTGTCTGCTTAAAAAACACAGGACAAAGCTTTGCATTGCAGATAGTAGCTGCTGTCTGTTCAACTACCTTATTTCAGCGATGTTACTAGACAACAGCCGGTCACCTTCTAGCTTGTTTGTGAAGTCAGATGCAGGGCAATCCCTGTTACAGTGCTGGGCTCCAGAATTGTTAAGAAAGAGCTTAAGTTTAATGTCCATTTGCAAATGCCTACTACAAGCAGGAATTCTATGAAAGAAGGAATACTTGGAGTTTATTTAATACAGAACCCTGCACTTCTAAGAAGCATAAAATAAGTACTGGAAGATCCGAGCACAATTATCGCTGCGTCAAAGACAAGGGAGATGAACCTCCATGGACATAGTTTAATATTTATCAAGGTATACTTTAAGGAACTAAACATGTAGGAAGCAAGCCTGCACTAGAAACATTTTCCCGTGTGGAATCTATTGGGGAACCAAATGCAGAGTTCTGTCTCCCACCAGAAAGTCTGCAGCATTATAGCACCTGAGACTGCCTTGGGCACATCATCAGTCTAGTGAGACAACTCTAAAGTAAATTCGTACTCATGAAATTACTAACAAGTTGTTACTTGGAATTTTTTTTTTTGGGGGGGGGGCAGGTGGAGTATCAAATTATTCTGATTAAAGAATATGAAAGAAATTATTTATAGGCATGATCAACTATCTTTCTGAAGTATGTACATAACTACATACAGAAGCTTGTGTGCTAGTGAGCTGAAAAGAAGTGTTTGATGAAGAAAACCACCAATAAGACTCCTGTCCCCAAAAGCTAAAATAACGTAGTGCTCATGAATGATCAGGTGGGAATATACAACTTTCTGCATAAATTTCAGAAGCGAAAAATTCACTTCTCACCTTTGAGGCAAAAGCAGATTAGAAGCTAAATTGCAAGCCAAAGTTTTGTGATGGAACTACTGCTTAGCTGATGAAAAACTCTGCAACATTCCCGACATGAAAAGCTGAGGATAAAGTGGTCACCGGTACTAGAAGATGATCCTAACAGAACATACCTTACAGTATATCTATGCACAAAGAATAAGCCATCAACATGTTACAGTATGGCTGTATGTCTGATGGAGGACTTGAAGCAATCCAATAAAGCACTGAATGGGATGGCTTGCCAGAGGCATTTAAAAAAAAAAAAAAAAAAAAAAAAAAAAAAAAAAAAAGGCTTATTCCTGGGAAGAACACTTGCAAGTTAAGTACTACCTGAGGTATGTTGCAAAACGGTATTTCATTTATGGGAAGGGGACCAAGGCCTAAACTCAGGAGATTTAAACGTGACATCAAATCCACAGTTCAGACTGTAAAAGGCATATTTCAGAGGTGATTGTACAGATACAGCATTTTCAGAAGTGAAATCAAAAAGGATACTTCAACAAATGAGGCACAGTCCAAATCTAGAAGAACTCGGACAAAGCCTCACCTACTAGGCTGGCTGAAGAGGAAGGCATAAAAAGGGGGAATAAATAGTACCAAAGGTATAAGCAAGGAGAGGGCCTCTGTATTGAAGAATTTGAATTATGAGTCAGTTGGGCCATAATGTGATGTCAGAGCCATTTCCCTCGTTAGGGAACACGTCTTACTAGAGGGACACAAGACAACAAATCCCTGTACAAAAGACCAACCACAAAACTGTCAAAAAGAACCAGCAAGCAAGGTGCAGCAGAGGTCACAAAATTAAAAAGATGGAAATTGCACCAGGGCCTTCCCCTCTTACAGATTTATTTGAAGGCTACATGACATCACAGTATCTCTGGAAAACAAAACCAAACCAAAACACGCTTCTGTGATAAAAAGTCAATTTAGTTTCACAAGGGTGGCATCTCTTTGTATTATCACCCAGCACGCAGCACATGGAATACTTTGAGAGCACCCTGGCCTTATTGAAGTCAGTGGAAAATTTGAAACCATCTTCAGCGGAGCCAGGATGAAAGTCAGAGTGTGGTCCCATCAATTACAGCAAGACTACTAATTGTCTGAAGCTATGCAAAAGCATGAAATCTTCAAAGGAGCAGGGGCTTCCAGCAATTCGGTTGTGTTTATTTACCAGTTAAGGCGACAACATTTTGAAGCAGGCTGCAACACTGACAGGTGTTTCAAGTGAAATTAAGTGCACTATTTCATTTTGTTGAACCTCAGATATATGAGCATTCTGGATCAGCAGGTATCAGTCCCCTACTGTAAAATAAATCAGATAACAAAAAGCAACAGCAGCATCCTGCAGCAGAGCCCAGGAGCCATGGGTGCTCTAGCTCTGCATCGGGGAGCCTGGATGGGCAGGGAACAATCTTTCAAGGCAAGGCTCTTAAGGTTTCCAGACCTGCAGTTTTCAGGGTGTTCATTTTTATGGAGCAGAAAGGAGGGGAGGTTGAGCGAATATTTCAGGATGTCCAGGCTGCTTGCTCCATGAAGTGGGATTTCCTCAAACGCTCAACCTCTTTCCAGCTCACATGGGACAGCCTAATTCCCTCGGCTGCGCAGTTTCTGAAGTCAAAGGCAGCAAGAGGAGCCCCAGAGCTGAAATAGTGCAAGGCACTCTCCCCAGAGACAGAACAACTCTGCATTCTACTTTGCTTCCACATATGAAAGACAAATGAAAAGAGAAAATGTAGGGGTTCAACTTCTACCTTATTTTACAAATTTTCTTTTTTTTCTTGCGTTCACATGTGTATGAGAGAGAAAGAGAAAGTTTTTACATTCAGAATTGCAACCTTTTCTAACATTGCCAAGATTTTTCTTTGGAAATTTTGTATCAGGTTCACACCAGCAGATTATATTTCTAGTCAAATATATTAAATTAAAACTGAAGACTACAAAAGAAACAATCTACAAAGGTTAGTAATACCTAGGTGATACACGTATGCCAAATAAGTGCATTCCAAGTACAAGATGTACTCACATCTGAGTCATAGAAAATACTTTTTTTTTCCCCTACTCTAAACAATCATTATTCTTTAACAAAATTGGATCTACTCCTTTTTTAAAATACATATTGTCACCACAAGCTGAGACTGCAGAAATGTGTTCCATAAGCTTTTTTTTTTTTTTGGTAGGTATGAGCAATACAGGAAAAAAAAAAGATGATCTTCATTCTTATGCTTTTTAACCTCACATCCAAACTGGGCATCTTAGGCATGATACACAGAGCTGTGTTTGCCCGCGCACAAGGAAAACAAAATTGCCCTAGTACAAATGCTTCCCTTTCAGGTTGTACGTTAACTACAACAATCTATTTCCAACTGCCAATCTGTAACTTGCCTAATCAGCTCTCAAATAAATATTACATGAAATTCACTGATTGGCTCTTTTCCTCACTATAATCTCTTCTTCAATTGATTTCTTAGTTCCATAACATCATCCACAGATACAAACTGTATACTTAAATTCTTTAGGGTTTCAGTTTTACTCGATAATACCAGCCGTACTGCAACTATGTAGCTTTAGTCTTTTATAGTGTTGTTTACTTAAACTATATCTTTTTTACATTGTATTTCACATAAACCTTGTCATCAGTAAAATTAGAGAAACAGTGATAACATTTTCTTGAACATTCATAACAAAATTAAACACCGAGTTTTTTTTTTTTTTTTTTTTTTTTCCACATTATAATAAAGTTGCTTTTTTTAAAAAAAAAAAAAAAAAAAAACAAAAAAAAAACCCACAAAACCAAACCGCAACCTTAAATCCCATACATTTAAATTATTACAATTTACAAACTGTCACATAAGTTAGCATCTTAAAAAAAATTACTGAAGTTTTTTTAAAACATTACTTAAGATATTTATAACCATTGCCTAGTTTAGTCTGTTAACTTCATATTTAAGAATACTGCTATAGAAATGAAAATATAACATTCAATCCATAAAGTTCAAACAGCTCAACTTTGTAATATTATGTAAATAAATCCTTATGAAGTACACTGTAATCTGATTTACACTTTTAATTTTCTCCTGCCTAAAAAGCAGTAGTAAAAAAAAAAAAAAGCCACGTTTACGGTATGGAAAAGTACCAGAGTCCTCCATTTGTAATTATTGCTTGGAAAGTAAAATCAGTTTGGGCTTTATCATTAAAAGTTCAGTTCTCCAAGAGAACTTTTTTGTGATTTTATTAACACTCTGTTCAATTTGTTTTAAGGGTGTTTTTTTCTATATAGAGGACATTTGAAGGACTGATTCTACTAAAGTACAGGAAAATTCATGTGAAGAGCATAGTTTAAATTAATTTTGCAGAATACTTATGATAAATGAATCTCATATTTATATGATGAACACCTGAGACACAATTTGGATCCTAAGATATATTCAGCTATCCAAGGAACAGAAATGATATTTCATTATTTATATCATTGATCAAAACAGCCAGAATTTCACGCACCAGGAGAAAAAAAAACGCTGAAGGAGCTCTTTATGAATAAGCTACATAGTAATATCCGATTATTAAGAATTCTGAAAAACAACTTACTTTGCGGGGGACTTTTTTTTTATATATATTTTCAGCTTCCTCACTAGAAAATATGCACAGTATATCTGATAAATTTTGTATTGAAATATTTTTTTCATTCTCATTATGAGTCTCAGGTACAAACTGGAATGTGCTCCACCACGTGAACATACTTGTCACCCGGACTGGGAACCTGCCTGAAGCACCGTCCTCATTTCATTCTCAAACTTTTTCCCTTACAAAACCCCATGGATAAGGACCAGCCAGGGCACCACCTCCCACCCCAACATGAGCTGAGGATGGGGAGAGCCAGGGCCAAGAAACCCTAAGAATCACCATATTCCTGCAGCTAAACACCCATACATGCTTTGGAAGAACTGAGCCAAGGTTGTCTGCTGGTGGACTACATCACAGTTTGCTGAGCTGGTCATCTCAAACAAGCTTATGGCAAAGCAACATCAAAAAAAAGATGTTCAGGGTCTCTGTTTTCAGAGCTCCAGTGTTCGTCTTAAGTCTTTTCTTTATCTGATATAAGCAAAGTAGTCCAGGGTTACTGAACACACAGAAATCCTAATCTTCCAGAAAGCTGAGAGTATCAGTGGAATTACATGCTTGGCTCGGTTTTATACTCTTCGAGGTATCCAGTTTTAACAACGGCTAGAGAGACAGAGCGGCGAGGTGGACATTTGCTCCGTGAAGCGGGTGCGTGCTACTGCCTGGGTGAGCCTGCCAGCGCCTCGGCCATCCAGACCGAGGACTTGACCTAAGGCTGGAGTCCCTTCTCACTTTTGTATGCTACAGGACAATTCTGCCTTTGTACTTGGATCTTCTTACAGTGAAAAACAGGGTGTAAATAGATAAATAAGAAAGTAACATTAGGTAGTTTAATTAAAACTCTATAAATCAGGATTTTATCCCACTTGAAGAGAGATGATGATCACCAAATAACAAAGTGCACACCTTCCACCTGGTAAAGTCAAGCATACAGGAAAAAGATAACCTCCTCCAGAATGGGAACATTTTCACGAATACAAGTGCCTTCGATAGAAATGTCTATCATACTCCTATACGTAAATACATAGAGGCTTGGGGTTTTTTTGATTTTGGTTTGGGGTTTTTGGTATTTTTGGGGTTTGTTTTTGTTTTTTGTTTTTTTTTTTTTTACTGATAATATTTGGGGGGGAAGACAAGAAGCAGACATACCTAGTCTTCTCAACGTTTGAAAAATCCAGATGACAGCACAGAGACTGAGGTTATAGCATGTAAGACAAAGTATTGTAAAATAATTGAACTATCCTTACGCAAGCTAGAATGCGGACTGGGAACTGTGCAATTGCAGTAACATGATGTGTCATGTTGCTGCGGCTACTTTTCCCCTTCATCTAAAGTAGTTTGTCTCTGACACCTTAAAATATATGCTATAGACATACCACAAGAAATTAACCTGAGAAAACAGTTGAGTGAGTGCCACAAGTACAGAAACATAAGGGGGTGGGGGGGAAGTAGGGAATGTATGCACTTAATAGATAAGGTATTTGCATGTACATTAATGATAGGTACACATTCATTTTGTATTTTTTAAAATAATACATATCATGTATTATTTATATACGGTTTAAAAAAGGTGCATACTTACAAGTGCTGCCTAACAGATACAAAACAAATGTACACAGATGTTCCAAGACCTACAGTGTACTCAAGTAACACACTCAAGTACTTAAAGTGTTTTCTTTATCATCCTTTTCTTTGAAACGCCATTACTGAAGGTAAGGAAGATTTAAAATATTCAAGTTTTTCAGAAGTTAGTATGTGTTATGTCAGCAGTACCATTTTTCAGTGGCCAAATGGACTTTTTGAGAGCTCAGAGAGTTCTGTAGAGTAAGTACCAGCAGGCAACTTGGAATACAGCACAGAATAAAGAAAGGCTTTTGTACAAGAAACAGAGACCTTTATGAAGGAGCCTAATTACTTTGTACCCTGCAAAGAGTAACTAAATGATCTGGAAAATGAGAAAATTTTGAAAATGTTTGTTGTTCCATCCATACAGTGCATTAAAACGCAGGTTGAATTTAACAACATGTGACTTACTAGCTTCATTACCACAATTCATAGGAAACATTCATTACAAAGAAATCTTTGTTTCATCATAATTTCTTGAAACAAGTGTTCATAAAAAAAGGTACATTTGGTGAAAAAAAAAACCCAAACCTGAGTCATTTTTCTGAATATTTTATCATTGCCTTCCCCTCCCCCCCCATAAGAAACAGGGTTAGAGACCTACGTTTCTAAAGGAGGTTCACAAGAGAAATAGTGAATTTCAACAGTAAGTGGGTAGCTGATCATTTATATAACTTCTTTCCTGCCTCCTTAAGGGATTCTCAGTATACAAATAGTTTTAAAATTATGACTTGGAATCGGAAAAAGATTTGTGAAGATAAACTGCAAACTGTTTTGTAAAAGAAAAATTTCCATTTATGACACGGTGCTGAAATATTATTTAAAATAGATGTATATAATCTTAGCACAATATTTTTACCTTATCCAAGGATCTTTTGCATTAGGCAACGTCTTCTGTCACTGTTATTAATTAATTTAAATCCATTCCTTGATTCTGATTCTGGTCCACAGTCAGGCAACTATATTTACAGGTAGTCGTGTTGAATAATTTTGTTTAGCCTTTTACTATTAATGAGAAAGCTACAGTTTCCACAATAAAAACAATGAGTCCATAATAAAGCTTCCATGAAATCCTTACGTGATATTAGGTGTTTGTTGGGGTTTCTTGGTTTTCATTTGGTTATTGTTTTGGTTTTTGTTTTTTTTGTTTGTTTGGGGTTTTTTTTGTTTTTTTTGTTTTTTTTACACCTTAGAATGAGGTTATTTACAGAAAACCAGAGGAGTAATTTTAAGTAATGATGTATTCATATATTTTTAGAACAATTTCATTTGTATTTTTACTTTTCCAGACACAAGATGATTTTGGCAGATGGCAGTTTTTCTGACTATCACATATAACATCATATTATAATCCAGCATATTAAACTCTAGAAATGCTGGTGAAATCCTGATCCTGCTGAAATCAAATCAAGTTCTCCCTTAACTTCAGTAACACCCCTAAACTATTTTTAACTGAAAAAAACCCAAATACTTTACTTACTTTTAAGACACATTTTGAGGACAGCATTTTGGCCTATATTAGGGATTACATATAAGAAAACCACAGAAATTTATGAATCCTGGCAAAACAGATACTTCCGAGTGCTCTTTTTGGTTCATTTTTTTAAAATTGTATTGCATGAGTCGAGATATTTGCAATGCCGCATAGACAAGGAGCGACTGCTGTGGCCTGGGTAATGCTGCATGGCGTGGTGCTCAATATTGCCTCACGGCCCTCAACTGCTCTTTAAGACTGGGGTGAAGGGAAGGGTCTCGCATTTCCCTGACTTCTAATTTCTCTGAGCATATGATCCGTTTATCCCTTTCTGACAGAGGGCACATTTCCTCCACTTTCTCTGTCCTTACGGTCATTTGCTGGAGTGGCAGCGACATTATGCTTTGTCCTTCAGCTCTGTGTAGCTGACAGTTTCTCCACTGGAGATCCAAGCTGGGAGCTGGGCTCCTTGCAATGCATACCCCTGACAACACCTTTCGGCTTGGGCTCATACCAGACAGTTCAGTTTCTGTAAAGAGAGCCCCCCGAGAATCCTAATTCTCATAAAAGCAATTTTCTCCTCAAAACCATACCTGTATGCTGTGTGGTTACTGGCTCTAAAATGCCAGTGTTTTTCCAAATCCAGGTTAAAGAGTCTTTCTGCTATCATTAAAGAAAGTCTCAAACATGAAGGGATTTTGTTTTAGTTCAAAAATATCAGTAAAGGGATACAGGCTCAGTGCTGGTTTGACGTGGATTGCCAGCACTAGAAGTGGGCTGGCTGATTCACAGGACAAACGTTAAAATCATTAATAACTATTTCTGAGCAGAAGGATCTGAGTAAAAGAGGTAGGAACTAGCACTGTATGTCCTCAGTGATAAAGTTGTTATGAACTAGCGTATATAGGATCTCTTATGAGTATGGGCCTTGTAATCAATATAAGCAGAGAAGATGATACCTTTGGCTCTTGGAGACTACCAAAACCCATGGAGAGAACAAGCTATGTTATCATGCAACTTTTCCTAGGTAACATGCAGATTTTAGACCCGTGGTGGCAGCAGGATTTTTCATTTGGGAGATGCACAGTCTCAAACTATCAGTAATAAGACTAAGCATTTTGTAATCATTTAAAAATATCCATTTTCAAAAACAAAACACAGTACATTCACCTTCACACTGCACTAATTTATGACAGTTTCAAGATTAACCAGCCATCTGCTTGGAAGCTGATATCGTTAACAAGTTATTCAAGTAGGGGAATAAATATTTACCTCTGTCATGGCATTGGTAATAAATTCTTTACCGCTGTAAACCCAGACTGAGTTTTACTGGCATCATCTTATTCTCAGCTGATCAGGATAACTTTTGGAAGCAGTTCCAACAATCACAACTACCGAAATGTTTGACTCTCAAGTCTAAAACTAAACACTGACCATCTCTGAGGCAAAAGCCAGTTTTCAGACTCGAGGGTATTTTTCCTCTTATACAAAAAAGCCCAAAATGAATGAATTAAATTTAATTTAAGATTCTAGCTCAGTTAGAACTCAGAAATTAAACTTGGCTCATGATTAGGACAAGCTATCAGAAAAGTATTGGATTAACCATCTTTTGAAATCTTGGGTAGCTTTATGGAAATTATAATGCGAAGTGTAATTTCCAGAAAGGTGTCTGCTCTTGTCTTTCTGCTTACATATTCTTAAGATTTGACAGTACAGGAAGACAGGCAATGGTTTCTGATATACATAAACAAGGGACTAGATAATCCGGTAGTACCTTCTGACCTTAAATTTTTGAAAAATGTGATATAAAATCTTGCAGAGGGTTTTTGGGGGTTTTTTTGGTTTTTTTTTTTGTTTTTTTTTTTTTAGGATGAAGAAGAAATACAAGAAAAGACTTATTTGCTGCAGGTTATTGGTTGGTTTTGGTTAACTTTTTTTTTTTTGTTTTAACAAGCCAAACTGATGCTATTGTAACAAAACCAGTATGCAGTATATTGAAAACAGAACAACAACTGAAGAGACTATTATATTTTGTTATTATCTGCCAGGAAACATCTAGCACTAACTGCAAGAAAAAAATGAATTAATTTTACAAAACTTAAAGTTAATTCAAACCATCAACTCTTATAAGTAGCAGTAATGCTGTATCACTAAGTTCTAATCACACATCAGTTTCAGAAAATGAGATGTGAGTTATTCTTTTCCTACAGGAAAAAATAGGAACTTTTAAAATAGACTTTAGTACATAAAATGTGTACTAAACATTACCAACATAAATTAATAAAATACATTACCAAAAATACAGTAATAAAACCCACAAACCATCCCATGCAGTATGCAGGTTGCATCTCTGATATGCTAAAGTAAAAAAAAAAAAAAAATTGAAACCAAGTAATCTAATCTCTGTTGCAGGATCGGAGCAGTCCTAGAACCGGACTAGCACCTGAGAGCCTTATCTGGGTCTAGCACTGGGTGCTTGCTCCTGGGACTCAAAACCAAATCTGAACACTTAAGGAACATGTTCTGTGCCTGTTCTGTTCCTCTTGCATCAGTAAACTGTAGCAGCAGAACAGTGCTCACTATTTCCTCTTTCTCATCCTGAGAAATTTCACAAGCTGAATATCTTGAAAAACATGTATTCTGAGAATATCTCTAAAAGTCTGCTCATGTCTAATTTGGGGGGGTTTGTTCAGGTGGTTGGTTTTTGGTTTTTTTTTTTTGGGGGGGGTGTTTGTCTGTTTTTAATCTGTGTTTAAAACTTGTCCTGATCCTTGTAACGAGATTTCACTTATTATAATAATTTTTTATATGTACGGGTGAGTAAGGGAGTAAATGGATGATGTGATACCTTAATGAGAATGTTTGCTGTCAGAGAGATTAATATGGAAAATGGATTATACCACCAACTGTTGCTGGACTGGATCTGAATTCTTGGCTGTGTGAATAAAATAATAATTACTGATGATGGAGTGTATGACAGTGAGCATAAATAGATTTTTGGACAGTTTCTAAATAATACATGGTTTTAATTATAAAATACATTCATTGTTTCTAGATGAAGCACTAAAATATCAAAATAGTGAAGTAATCCAGTCATTTATGAGATTATACTTCTGGTACAAAAAAATGGGAAGACTAAATTATTAATATAAAATGGGCAATAGTTGTAACACTTTGTAAAGAGAGTACAGCCACTTTGTTCCATGGTTTTCTTGGAAAGATAAAATAAGCATTCTAACTTTAATACCTGATATCAGCAACCCTAAGTACAAAGAGAAGGTGGGATAGATCCTTTGGGGGGGGG
>JAVKLA010000053.1:5582890-5615319 GCA_034782735.1 Sagittarius serpentarius | reverse complement strand
TAGATCCGTCCCCCCCCCCCCCCCGTGCCAGTGCAGAAGTTGGCAGTGTTACCCTTTGGTATAGATATTACACTTGTCTGTGCAAAGAGAAAAGGTGGTCTTGAATGGGTTATTTTCTTTCTTTTAAGTGGACAAGGAGGCAGCGAACAAGGGTGCAGAATGGACCTTCAGGTGAGCAAGCATAACGCAGCTCTAGCAGTATGTTATGACAACAATTTGCACAAGCTTTTTTAAAGTTTTTTTCTCTGTCCCTGAAGCTTGTGACAGGACCTGGAAGAGTTATAGGTTGAAGAAAAAAAAAAAACCCAAACTCTAGACACTTCTTTTGATATTCCTCAAATAAGACAAATTCTACATTTCCTTTTTCTTTTCTCAGCTGAATGCAAGTTTACTACCAGCACACAGAAATTACTCCAGAGCAGTATAAACCAGTGTCGTGGTTTGAGCCCAGCCGGTAGCACAGCACCACGCAGCCGCTCGCGCCCTCCTCCCCTGACCCTGCTCCGGAGCAGCAGGGAGGAGACCAAGAAGGTGGAACCTCCTGGGTTGAGATAAGGACAGTTTGCTGGGACAACACAAAGAGAAATTGCAATGGTAACAACAGTACAAATAAACCAAAATACAAAACGAGCGATACACCATACAATTGCTCACCACCCGGAACCTAATGCTCCACCACCAAAGAAAAAGAGAACTTGCCACGCTACCTCCCCCAATATATATACTGAGCATGACGTCACATGGTATGGAATACCCCCTTGGCTAGTTCGGGTCAGCTGCCCTGGCTGTGCCCCCATCCCAGTTTTCCTGGGAAAATTAATTCTATCCTGGCTGAACCCAGGACAACCAGGAAGAAATAATGGGATCAAACGATGACCTGCCTACAAAAATTGCGCCAGTAGTCACATCAGTCACTTGTCCTGCAGCTGGTGAGAAGAAATTCGTGTTTGTTGGAGGCGTATTTTTCTCAGGTGGAGTTTGGTTGTTTTTTTTTTGGTTCTCTCATTTTTCCCTGGCTGACAATTTTAAAACTATATATCTTTTGAAAAGCCCATAGCAACCTTTTTGTCATGTTTTCCCCATAGTACATACTCATTATGGAGTCAGCTGGAAATAAGTATATTGAAATGAACTTCGGGGGGGTTGTTTGTTTATTTTAGGTTGTTTGGGGTTTGCTTGGTTTTTGGTTGGTTTTTTTCCTAACAAATCCATGACATTTCTTGTCATCATAATTAAAAGGATATTAGGCCAAAAATATACTTGTAGAAAGACTAAATGACCAACATTGTTTTTCTATGCAAGATAAAAGCTCTACAGACAATAGTTATTAGCTAGTAGTAAATTATGGCTTGGTACTTTGATTTTTAGTGCCGCATGAGGATAATGGTAAAATGAATACCACTGTCACATAATGAAGAGTAAAACGAGCTCTAAGTTACAGGGAAGACCAAGTAATACGCTAGCTGGTGGCAGCCACAAGCCGTTTTGGTAACATACCTAAATATAATTAGACATAGTTGTTATATTATCAGAAGTGAACTACTTCACTAACAAACAGACCCTGAAAGACATAATTTATTTCCAGATGTAGAGACAATGAAATATGTATTTTTATGGAAACTGGAAAGGATTTCCTGTGGCATAGGCCAATATCCTGTTAATTACCATCTATTTAACAAACTTCTTAACAGCTTATAATTAATTATTTTACACATAATATCATTCTGTCATTGATCGTAAGCTCTAAAGTGTGAAGGGTACTTAAACGATAAAAAGACAAATCTTGTAACAGTAAACAGAAAAAGAAATAAAAATTCAAGCAACTTGCTTCCAAAAGCAGATACAAGAAGCTTCATAACAACTACAAAGGCTTTGTTATTTTTTGCATTTGTTTGCTTTTCATTTGTTTTTTTTGATTTGTTTGTTTTTAAGCCAAAGATCTCTCCTCTTGAAACACTGAGCTGAGATGGGTACAAGAGGGATTCACGTTCCGTTATTAGTTAAAATTTTGCTTGTTTTGGATCCGAGTAAAGATTTCTCTTTATATTCTCCAAGTAGGCATCTGTTTTATGGGCTTGCCTTTCTTCTTCTGTGACTGAAGTTTTGAGACAGAGTGAAAAATTAAACATTGGGAATTTATCCCATTGCACATTTTGAAGATTGATGAAACTCTATCCACCTTGAATGACATACTGAATACATGGAACTGTGGATGTGGGAGCTATGAAGTGAAACAGCAAAGTTATTTGTGATTTATAAGCTCCAGAAGACTTTACATCAAAACCACAAGAAGGGCTTTCATATGGTCTAGAATGAAACCTGCTTCTTAGCAAACAGGAAAAAAAACCCCTAAGAACAAAAGTTGATTTAAAGGATGTAATCTTCCTGCAGGTGAAAGCAGCCCCCTATTGCTACTTATTCTAAATGAGACCCTCAATTTTGTTCCTAGCACCAAGCATTTCTTGGCTTCTGATGGATTTATTGCTCTCCAGCCTGAGTTTCCAGCAAACACTTCTCTTCCTCAAAAGATGAGATCAGTGGCCTCAGACTTTTAAAGCTGTAGTCTTCCATAACTTTGAAATTTTAAATTATATGCTAGCAAATTACAGTAGATATAGCCTGTCATGAACTGAGCTATAATTATAACTTGTGTTTAGGCAGCTGCTCAAAAAGTTGTCCTGGACTTAAAGAAGAAAAATTCTCTCATTACTCACTCATCTATCTATATACACTCACATATCTGCATCTATCCAACCGTTTTTGGGGGTTTTTTTGTGGTTTTTTTTTTTTGTTTTTGTTTTTTTCATTTTAGCATAGCTCATGTGTGTTCAACACAGGCGATGTTGGAACACAAACGTAGTAATATCCTGTCAAGGGATGTGAAGAAATGATGGTAAAGCCAGACCACACCGGCTAGTCCAAAGGCCTTCACAAAACCAACCGGGGGAAAGGCTCCTCCGCCCTCCCTCCCCTGCTGCGTATCCCACAGTGGCCAGTCCCACCCTGACACGCTGCGAGTAGCTGCACAGTCCACCAGCCCACACGACCCAGCTCGTATGGCGACACAGCATTCGCAGGAGAACTACATGGACTACCTCAGGTCCTTTGAGGCAAAGTCTCCTACCGGAGGCCGTTCTGACACTAAGCTAACAGATAAGGGCCTGTTTTGTTAAGCCAGGAAGGTAGGTAAGCACAGCAACAAAATACATACATCCACACGTAAATACATGGAGCAAGGTATGTGCAAGTGCACCTGTGCAAATAAACACATTCTTTTCCTACAACTTTTCAGCACTTCTTCCTGCTCCCTTTCTTCCACGTGCTGAGAATGACTCTGAAATAACAGGTGTATGGTTGTATCAGTTCCAGTACCTAACGGAGGCCTACAGGAAAGCTGGAGAGGGACTCTTACAAGGGCATGTAAAGATAGGACAAGGGGTAACGGCTTTAAACAGAAAGAGGGTAGATTTAGATTAGACGTAAGGAAGAAGTTCTTCCCTGTGAGGGCGGTGAGGCACTGGCACAGGTTGCCCAGAGAGGCTGTGGATGCCCCCTCCCTGGAAGTGTTCCAGGCCCGGCTGGATGGGGCTCTGAGCAACCTGGTCTAGTGGGAGGTGTCCCTGCCCCTGGCAGGGCGGTTGGAACTAGATGGTCTTTAAGGTCCCTTCCAACCCAAACCATTCTATGATTTCATCGACTATCCAGCAAGCTTTGGGTTGTTTCCTTGGGGTTTTGTTTTTGGTTTGTTGGGGGGGGTGGGGTGGGGTGTTGGTGTTTATTTGTTGTGGGGGGTTTTGCAGGCATCTGAAGTTTGAGAAGATTGTTCACACAGTTCTACTGGAAGGTGTTTAACTAGCTTGTAATTAAGTTGCTTGGGAAAAGTCACAGAAACTTACTTAACTTAGCAGCTGTCTTGTGGATACTCAGTGCAAAAACTGATTTAAGAGAGACTTCAGGGAAAGCCTCAGGCTGTTACCTCTCCAGGGTGCAGAGAAGCCAAGACTGCTTAGAATATTTGAACAGTCCTGGCTCTAAAAAAAAAAAAAAAAGAGGTCATCACCACAAATCGAAAGCTGCTGGTATCCAGCTTTCTGTGATGGCGAATCCCAGAGCAAATGTTATTCAACACAGGCAAAAGATATCTCTGTGCTGAAACTGAAAGGAACAGTGCATATTTTTTTCTTGTCTGAAGATTTTTGGCATTATGGTCTTAACTGAGAGAACTGGACTCTAGCCACGGTCACAACTGTTTCACAGAAATCTCACTTGCTGAAAACTTGAAACAGCTCATTCAGCCACCACAGCCCCTAGGGCAGTATCATCTACTCCAACGTGATGGGAGCATTTATTTCTCAGTTACCCTATTTCAATTAGGCACTGAAATCCCGGAAGTCTACTAAAATAAAAAGGTAAAGAGTTTTTTCTTCTCCATTTCCTATAAAAAGGATGATTACACAATTTTCTACTGTTTTACTTGAAATGTAGAGATATATAATAGGTAAAGACGACAAAGAAAATTTAGTTTCATGGAAGACCCCACCTGATTTTTTTTTTTTTTACATTTTTTCCCCTTTACCCAGAGATGAAAGGCAAATCTGTGCATATACATTTAACACAACAGGATATTCAAAATGTATCTTTCCGGACCTTCTGTCTCAAATACTTCTAGAGGAACCCAAACTTTTATCAGGCAAAAAAATACTTTGTTGATATAGCCAAAGTAGGGAAGCATTTTAAAACAACCCCCCAAACAACCAATAAATAGATACTTCTGGAATCAGGAATGTTTCAGTAAGGTGCACGGTGTATAAATTGTCCTGTTGCTGATTTCATTAAGACGCATGACAATGCTATCGTTTAAATAACAGAAGTACATATGCTTTCTGTCAAAACGGCGAGAAGGGTGGAGTTTGTGTCTCAGCTTTTTCAGCTGCATCCACAGGAGCATGCAACTGAAGGCATTTGGTGACAGGCACTCAGAGCAGCAGCAAACTCCATTGCAAACACACCACTGTAGCTCCACTACACAAAGGAATCAAGCCTCAGGGATGGCAGGAGTGGGGCACAGAGTCACTCACCCCCTCTTAGAGGTCTCATCTCTGCCAAGAGGTGAAACACTGGTGGTAAGGAGTCAGACTGGCCTACAGCAAGGCAGCACAGAGGCAAAAGCTGCTGCTGCACAGTCATACTCACTGCTTACTCTTATGATACTCATAGGTGGTACAGAAAACCCTATTGCTTTGAGTAATTCAGCCCTAGGGCATACACATTTCTTCTTTCTTTGCTAAATGTTTATGGCAGGGGCCTACGACTCTGAAAGGAAGTTTTGAGTGAGTTAGAAAACACAGACACCTATCTTTAAAATTTTGCTATATCTATGTTTGTATATTCCTTAGAGAAATTCTATATATATATTGGTACAACACGTTTCTGACAAGTTTGTTGCTCATTCCATTTTGTTTAGCTATCTGCAGCCTATATCCTCCTTCTTACAGTTATTTTTCTTAATGGAAATACGCCTGCAAGATCAGCAGGTTGTGGCATTTCTGAATGATCTTGAAAACTAGGATTAAACATTTCCCAGATTTTGGGAAAATAACCACGTGTATATTGTTGCTGAGTGATTGGAAGACTCTGGAGTAAACAGACAACTAATGCAAATTCCTTATAGTGATGTTTCAGAGACTTCTGACGTTACTTTACAACAATAAGAACTGTTAATTAAATCCACTCAACTAGAACATACTCTAGGAATCGCTGACTTAATTTACTGAGCATTTCAAATTTTAAATTATTAAAGAATGAAAGGTACAAAAAAATAACCGTTGATCAAGCATGCTACATTTTTCACAGTATAACTTCTATAGATTTCTTATAAAGGAGCAATCTAAATCAGCATGTCTGCTCTGACATTAATATGTTTCTTTTCCAATGTCAAAGCTATTTGTCATGCCAAAGATCGTCCTTCTTTTTGGTGTCATAAATATATGCAGTCATTTGTCAATACAGTCTTATCCCCCCTAAGAACATCTTTTATTTGAAGGCTTTTTTTTTTTTTTACCTGCTTCCCTACTTGTGAAGATATCACACCTCCCAATGGATGTGATATTTCCTTATTCTTCCTATATATGAAAAGATTTAATATTCAGGATGCTAAGCTACCACTGCTCATGTTAAATTCCACTGCTTGGAGTCAGCCAGCACCATAAAGCTCAAATACATCATTACATTAACTATGTATTACACCATCACCACCAGGGCAGGAGAAAAAGATACCTAATTACTTCCACTGGTGCTAGGTAAAAACTTTAGGATACTTTACCCTAGTTTGATGTAGCTGACAGCACAACGTTCTGTATAGCGACACGGCCATACAGTGTTGACTGATAATGGTAAATCCCTGAATGTCAGTGTCCATTCTCTGACATCTGAAAATTGTTGGAAGATGTTGTAGCTTTATCACTAAGGTTCCCAATGACAAAAGGGAAAAAAAAAAAAAAAAAAAAAAAAAAAAAAGAGAGAGAGTCTTACTAATCAAAATGCAGCTTGTTTCACTGACACTGACATATATCCAGGGCAGCCCTGGGAAGCAACAGGCACCTCCAAGCAGCTGTTGGTTTCCAAAGGTCTGCCTTGAGAGCAGCCCAAGGAAAGTAACACAGCTAGTTTTCCCAAACTCTGGTTTATATACAAAAGGAAAAAAGCAAACTGTGGATCATTAAACCTAACAGTGACATCCACCTATGGACTATCACCACATTGAATTACATGATTACTTATCTTGATGACCAGAAGAAAACAGGAGGCTCTGAAAGCCTGTTTCAGCTGTTGTTAGTCTTTGATATGCTTATCCATGTAGTTAATCCATGTAGCAGCCAACCTAATAAACTAAATATTATTAGACTGGTTTCAAAAAAATGAGAGAATGGTTCCATAGCTTATTAATATTACCTTGTAATGTTTATATCGTGGCAAGGAACTGCTCTTAAAATCACATGCATTATGGCAGTGTCATTGGAATCAAAGTTCATGCAGTGTAGCACAGATAAGTTCCAAGGCTTTTTTGGAAATAGTATCTTTTTTATTTCCTTTTTTAGCCATTTTAACTGCTTAAAGAGATGTAGGAAAACACGGCTGCTACCTCTTTATCTGGTTCTTCCCAACAGCTACGTATTGAATAATGTAGATAATGCACATCTAATTAGTATTTCATTCGCTCTGCTTGAGATCAGGAAGAGCAGACTAAGTTTCACTGAGACTGATTAGTGTTCATACACCACACGACTGGTAGAGCAAAGTGTAAGCAATTATTTTTCTCTATAAAAATGCTACTACCTTTAATATGTATGTTCAGTGGAAAGGGAAAAAAATATCCAGGATACTGCTATGATTTTGTAGCTATACTTCTGCAGTCATTGTTAAATTCTTGTTACAGTTATCCTAATACAGGAGTTTCATTCTGCAAATGCATTTTACTGTTTGTCATAGAGTTTATCATACTTCAAAAAATAAATTACTATCAAAAGAGCTTAGTATGAATCAATTTCAAGTTTTCTGAGCACTATTGATTAACTTCTCTCATGAGCTGCAACTGAAAACTGCTCAATAAAGTATAACAAAATAATAAAGGAGATAACACTGCTTTCAATAACCAAGGTGTATACATTGCACACCTGTGGAAATGACCAAAGAACAGAGTAAATACTCCAAGTCCCACACAGACCATATTCCTATTTTGTCTAAAGATGTCTTATTCCCCTGACATACTAGTGAAGCAGTGTGTCCACGTGACAGGTTCTGTTGCATGACAGTGATGCTCTGGGGTACAGGCAAGTAACTTGCTGTGGGGAATAGCATTCCTATGACACTCTCCTAATGTACTGATTCTAAACCGTTTTTGTGGAGATCCTTAAGATCACTTCTTGCCAGAATGACTTCCAAAGTCAATAAAATTTGACGATGGGGGGCAGAAGGGAGGTGGGGGAAGGAAGAGGGTGACAAAAGGTTAAGAAGGACACAGTGTTACTCCTAGTGAAGGTAAACATTGGATGTTATTCACTGAGCATTCAGAATGACAAGAATAATACTAGTTCAGCAGAAATCCCCGATAATAGAAGCCGAGGATGCTTACAGAGATCTCTAAGGGTAAAAACACAAGCCAAGAAGGTTAGTTACTGGTCATTAAAGGAACGTAGTCTTTAGAGCTGGGTAGAAGTAGCTTTACAGGATGTAAATGAGAATATACCCAATACGTTTAAAACAGCCCAATACAAAGGTGAGACAAAAAGAGATAACAAGAAAATATACAAGAGTTACAGTCCTTGGAACGAGAATGAAAACCAAGGGAGATCAAAGAATGATAATGCTCCAGCATTATCCTCTCCAGTTAAGGATGCAACACCTAACCATTGCCAATACTTAAACACCAACGTGAGCCACCTCCCCTTCAGTAAAGGAAGAATGCTACTTTTTGATTTCCTACTTCCTACATTTTACATATGATTTCTGAAATTGCAGCATTTCAAACAGCAACCTATGCATGTGTCACGTATCTAAACCAAGGTGACTGATATCACAGCATCAAGTCACGGTAAGCGCAGATGCAACAGCAAGCATGGTACTAGGAAGGAGCTGGGATGATGGCAGGGGAAGAAGTTTGTGGAGGATGGTCAACAGGGACTGAAGTGTGGTTGTGATGCAGAAATGAGTGCTTAGGGAGTAAGAAGGCATCAGGCAACTGAAAGAAGATTGCATGTTGTTGAAATGATAGATGTGGCCCAATATCTGCTGTTGCACATAAAAACCCCCAAACCAAAAAAACCCAAGAACCACAACAGAATAATTTGGTTTGAGTTTTCACTCATCTAAGTACTTTCCTTCATTTCTTCATCTGGGACCTGGGTGCAAAATATAGGACAGTTCTGGGGAAGGAAAGAATTTCTTTGCTGTAAAGTCAGTGATACAGAATTCAAGTTCTAAGCTCTCTTACACCAGTTACAATATTATACAAATTAAATGCTTTTAAAAAAGCAAATGTTATATTAATGTGCTCCTGAATCTATACAAAGTCTGAAACCTACACATATTGACTCTTTTCTAATGAAGTGTATGTCCCGTTACACTAGACTGCATTTTTGCTGATTAGGCATTTAGTTTTCTCAGGCTCTTCACATACTGGTAATACTTGACACATGTTGCTTGCAAACATTCTCATCTCTGCTATAAAAATAAAAAAACCCACCCTACACACACAAGCAAACAACCCCTATATTTCAGCTAAACCCCGAGTATCCTTGTTAAGTTATCACCTATCTCTAATTCTTCAAGCCATAAAATAGTATTAGCATCAACATAGCCTCCCAAATTAGGTTAGTATAATTAGATTTCCCTTCTCCTTTTAAGGATTTTCACCAACTAAGATATACTCTATCTGCATGTAGGCTCAAACCTATGCTATACATATGCAAATATTTTATATTTTGTATTAAATCCTTAAAATAAACACTGGGTCAAAATAATTAAAAGTAATGAAATTTCTGGCCATGCTTAATTTGTTGCCTGATGCCATTTCAAAACGTTTCCCCATCTTCCTGCTACAAGCAACTTGAGTGGTTCCTATGAAGGAACCATCACCTTCTGAATTCACAATTGGCTTAAAAAATACTTCATTTGTTTAGTTCTTCCCTATAGATACAAAGTACATCAAAAATTACAAGTTACAGTATCTGGGTATGAAGAACTTTCATTGAAGGAAAAAAAAAGCTTACTTCACCATCTGTATTCTTCAGCCACCTATTTTTCATTGACTTTTCTTGTCAAAACTGATAATAAAAAAAGAAATTAATAGGATAGCTATGGACATTGTTGTTATTATTTCATAATACCGAACTTCGATAACACGAAAGAGCAACTAATAAAGTGTCTCTTAAAGCAGATAAATATAAGCCAAAGGCTAGACCTAGGAACAGTATACTTGTAATGTAATAATACATTGTTCCCATCAGGCTTTGTTACAGTTCCTGGATTTATTTAATTCTATTCATGCCTAGCAGAGCTCTCAGAAAGAGCTATTAAGAGTATATCATCTAGCTTGTCACAAAAAGAAACACAAGTCATTAATTTCAATCTAAAGGTAAACTGGAAAAAAAAAAACAACAAAAAAACCCCAAACAAACAAAAACCCCAAACATCCAAATCACCTTTACCTACTATTTCAATGTGTTCATTCTTTGTTACTGTTAAAGTTTCTGTGACATTCATGTAATGATAATGCATAGCAACACTGAGGTCTTGGGAATGACCATAAAATTTCTTGAGATATAAGCTGTGATTTTTGTGTGAAATACAGAGATGGAAGAATGTAAGTTCAGAAAAACAAAGCGAAATTTGAAAAGAGCAAACCATTTCTGGTGAACATTTTAAACTTAAATCAGTATTGCTTTCTTCTCTTTCTGAAGCTCTCAATATGTGAAAAGTTTAAAAAGCTCCAGCAGAGGAGGAGGTAAGTTCAGGCCACTGTTTCTTCCATTCATCAGGTAGGAGAAGGGAATGGTGTTAGCGACCATTCTGTAAGGGAGTCTTAATTTCAGTCTTGTTTCTTTAGCTAGTTTTTTCTGTGCAAGCTGCTCCCACACCCCTCAAAAGAAAAAAAAAAGATACCACCTCTTGTTTTCATGCAAAATGTGGTGCAAAGAACTCAAATTAGAACATAATATTCACAGAAAGAATGATCAGGCATTAGTTCCAAGTATTATGTTGAAGAATACAACGAAAACATGGTGATACTTTCCCTGCTTCTCATAAAGTACTTTAGTGCAACCGATTAAACACATCTACAGCAAAATGGAATCAGAATGGCATGTTAAACTATGAATACTTTTTGTTTTAATAAAAACTAGAGAAAGAGTGGTGCTGAGTTGCTGGCTGGGATTAAACCACGACAGCAATGTAGAAGATCTTTTTTACCCTTCTAAATAAAAAGGAAACATTTTACAAAAAGAGAACTGCAAATTTTTGTTTCCAACAAAACTAGTATTTAGAGTAACTTTTACTATGGCGTATTATTATTCCAGGAATGTAGCTGTGATACTTCCATCAATGAGTCTATAACTGAACAAACACATTAACATTCATCCAGTTCTGAACATAACACCCATTTAGTTTTGTTGATCGCAACCGCCTTCCGTCTCAAACCTGCTTACCAGAAAACAGGTAAACTATAAAAGCAGAATTTAATTGACCATATCACATGCTGAAGACAAATTCCGTCAGCTTATATTCCAGCTAAGAATTTGAGAAACATAACCAACCATTTTAGTAACAATATTTTGTGTCGAGTCAGCAAGCAGTAAGAACTATTTCTAACTTATATGCATAAGGAATTCACAATCTAAATACAGTGATCACTGATGTATTTGGTTGTTATTTAATGTAGTAATCAGAGGAAAAATGAAGTAAGCCTTGATTTTTCATTTATTTACATCCCTCCCATTACTTTCCTCTTTTCATAAAAGTAGTATTTCATTAATTTCTCTAAGTGACAAATTTTGATCATCTGATTAAAACTGTGAAAACAAAGTTGTTAATTACATAGCAATTTAAGATGCAGGTCTTTGTAAACCTGTCAGCTTATTTTACAAAGTCATCTGAAGTAATTTATTTTAAATCACTTCAGCAAAATCAAGATTACTATAGGAACACCTCAATGAGAACTATCCACAAATACACGTTAATCCTCTTAAATAGCCAGCAGCTTAGTGCTGCAAAATAGTCACTTAGGAGAGATTCAGCTGATTAAGAGATAGGTGCACAAGACTGAAGGAGCCTAAACTTCACTTTCAGAGGAAAATTCCTGTCGCTGACCTCAGGCGGAACAGGCTGCCTTCTGGCTTGGACCTCTCTTTTATGACTGCTTACAGAAGTCTGCATGACAAGCCTAATCGAGGTACCTGAATTTTAGATGCACAAGCTTAGGTAAAAGGAAACATATCACTAGATTTTATTAATTTATTTTAATCAAAGCACTTTTAAAACAAGAAAAGCCTCAGCTAGGTGTCTCATCTTTTATGAATTGCCTCTACGTTCTCTAGGAAAATCCTCCAGATCCTCTATAAAACTCCCTTCTCCAGCTAAGGTGGAATTAAAGCCTTAAGTCACCTGAAACCATTTACTCACAGGGCCTTCAGAAACTGAAGATTTCTGGAGTAACCTAATTGGGACTTGCCACTTTTCAATTACACTAAATAATCGCCCATGTTTGCACCTCTGTGCAATTACAACCCACTTACCCTTTTCTGAATCTTCCTCTTCCTATTTGAAATCAAAGATCTTTTTCCATATTCTGCATTATATAGTCACTCAGTGTTGATAACTAACAGCAATACAGTAACTGCAATGTTTTTTCCTGAACCATGGCAGCAAGTGAAGCCCCAGACCCCAGAAGCACCGAGCAATTTTAGCCATAAGAAGTTGTCCTGGAGGAGCAGTTCAAGTACCTCCCTGGGAGCAACAACCCCTTTGAAGTATGAGGCCTTAGAAATCTCTCCTGTTTTCTGAATACAGTCTGTTTTAGTATTTGAACATATTAGTCATGACTTTTTCATTTATTTATTTTTTTATATTCCCTTTCTCTTGTGCTCTGCAAAGAGTAGTTCCTACTTTTTTGTAGTCCAGTTATTTTTACTGAAGTATTCTGTTGTCGACTATTCTCTAGTTACAGCACTTTTTTTTTTCCTCTGGGAAATATAACATTTCAGTTTATTATCTGAGTGAAATGAGGAATGAGAACATCTAGATTTCAGCTTGGGTTCAATCAAATCCTAGATCTGATCTCTGCCAAGTATTTCCAGTATTTCGCTTATCATTATCTCTCCCTCTCCTCTCACTCACACACAGTTGAAAAAAACATTTTTCTCTATAGAGAACAAGCTTTACTGGGACCTGAAATTTCCTCTTGGCAAAACCTGTTCCAACTTGCCCATCAGTTTCCATTTATCTGAGAACGCATTCAGTTACTTCTTTCGTTAAATGCAGACTTCTTGACTGTTTTTCCTTCATCTAGCAGTAGGTGAACTACCTAGCAGTAAAATGCTATAACTGGGGACACATGCTTGAGATTAAGCCCTTCACTGCCAAGTCAAAATATGCAAGAGTTTTGACCAGGCAAGATAAACACATGCAATACAGCAAGATGATCGACAAATTGTCTATGTTATCAATGTGTATTCCAGCTTCCCTTGGCCAGCTCAAATTAAGTTATAGGAACTGTCAGTGACTAACTTCCTTTCTTTTCTTCTTAAGTGCCAATTTTTGTTTACACAGACTACATGAGAAAAAGAAATTATTGTACCCCACCTATTTGTTAAAAGGGGGGTCAAATATCTTTTTGGTTACATTCATTCATATGCATGATTGTGGTCTGAAGGCAAAGACAGATGACAGACTTGTGGATCACCAAAGGGTTTTAGTGGAAATTTTCAGTTCAGAGCTTTCATTTTACTAACTATAGCCTGAAGCAATAATAAGTCATTTTCAAACAGTGCACTGAATAAAAGATAAGTACAAATATCACCAGGATCAATAGCCTGGGGTTTTATCATTGTACTATAATTACTAACATAATTTAGCTTTAACACTATCTAAAAGTGAGTTTAATTACTTAAAGGCACAAGAACAATGAAACAGAACATAAGCAAAAAAAAAAAAAAAAGGCTATTTTTTTCCCCCTAAAGAAAAAAAGGCAGATTTTCAGCTGAAATCATGTGCTAACCGTATGAGACATTGAAACCTCTACTTGAACCAGTGTGACCAATTTCAAGACACAAACAGGAAAAGCCTAGGAAAATTAGTTCCCTAGATACTAAATATTTGTTAGAAAGCATTTTGTGTTCTTCGTTTCTGTGTTTACTTTTCTATTTGATGCTGAAACTTTAAGAACCCCACAATAATTCTTTTTTGCTAATGAAATTCTAGAGACAAATACTTTTTATTATTCTCTTAGAAGCTCTGCCTTGTGCTGCACCACTGCACTTCAATCCTGACCTATAAAAGCCGTCTTTTCTAGAGATAAGAGCAATTGGGTCTGCATCCTCAGTGAAGCAAAAACTGATGGTTGTCCCAAATGATCCAAAGTTTTTATTTATGTTATTAAGTAAGCAGAGCTCAACTGAAACTACGTTTGTTTGAAATGTGTCCTTTTGCAGAAATTACTAAGAGAAAATGCTTAAATATTTTTGTTTAGTATACTTAGAAAGTAAACAGTGGAACTGGTCACAGGACGCTTAACTTACATTTTCTATACCATCACGTAACTTTTCATCATTAAGTGATTCAAAGTGAGTTTACCTTAATTGTATTTAGTTGTTATTAATTATTTAGAATAATCTGCACAGTGAATGATATCATTCCTATCCCCACTTAAGCAAATACTTGGTTTGTTACAATGCCAACTTCAGACTTATATTAAGCAAAACCTTCAATGCAATAAGCTAACAAAGAAAACCCTGTAGTTCTCATGTAAACAAACAAAACTCAGCTATGAGAACAATTTATTGGAGACTAATTTATGCTGATCAGCTGTACTGCAATCCCCTTGCAGGAAAAGGGTGATGATTGTTAACTTGAGCAAGGCTAATACTCAACATAGAGGTAAAATTATCTTACATAAATTGCTTTTCCTTAGGCTGCCTTTAAATACAGACATGCGAACTAAATCCACCGATCCAACTATCTCTAGCCATCAATGAAAAAACATAACTTCAATTTAAGAAAAAAATGCTCTGCAAGAGTTTGCCCCAAATTAAATTCGATTCACAATTACAGTAATAGAAATGAGTGAGAAGAAACGTAACAAGCTGATGGAGCAGAGTTAAGATGAAACAAAACTAAGGAAGAAGATTGCAGGGATTAAATTACTGCAATTATAGTATAGTTTAAGAATGTGAAATTCACTTACTCATGTTTTAGAGCACAGGAGCAACTGGAATGATTGGCTGATAAAAGTTTAGCAATTTCTGATATCTCCTTGCCCCCCACCCCCAGTGTTACACAAAAGGGAGCCATCTCACAAACAGTTTATTAAAACTGAGAGAACTAACTAACCCTTCCAGAGGTGGGAAGGCATTCTGCTTTGCTTCCCAGGCTACAGTGCTGCAGCACCAGTATGGATAGTTTCTTACTATGTTACTCTCTTCCAGACATGTTTGCTTTTGTTGTCTGTGACTTAAATAGTTATGAGGCGGCAAAATAAATATTAATTTAAATAGCTGGGGGGGGAAGTTGTGATATGACTTACTCTAAGCTGTTTCACAAATCACCTTCAAAAAGCAAAGTAGTTGCCTGTGATTCTTCCATATCCACTGATTTTTAACCACTTGATTTTTCCGTGCTTTTCCCATTTTCTTTCTAGATTTCTTTCTGCAACAGGAAGTCAGACCGATCTCTTACAATAAAGAAAAGTTGTTTACTTTTCCATTTCCTGTGAAAGCTGATAGACTTAATATTAAACACTGAACCGGATCCTTGACCCCACTAGCTTTGTATTCTTTTGACCTGATTAGAAGAGTTTAGAAACTCCAATGACCTAGAGCTGGTAGGAAGAGAGCTTTCAAGATACAGTGGGTGACAGGTATGATGCTGCAAAGGCGTAGGAAATGACAGCATGGTTGCTTCATTCACAAAGGCTATGATGAGGGGGGCTGACACTTGGGGGCGGGGAGGAGGGGTAAGTCTGTAGCTATAGTAGCCCCTACATAGGATGGTGATACAAGACACAGTGTGCATGTCGGTCTTAAGGAGAGAGCCAAAGTTCCCTTAGGTCTTGAGTACTTCCATATTTATAATCTCAGAGCCACATAAATTCAGGTACTGTTTTCACTACTACAGAAAGCACACAAATTCCCTTTCAACACTGTATGTAATTTTGCTGTTTCCAAATACCAAGTTTTCAGAAAAGATGTTAAAAATTTTCAGTTTTCTTCACCCTGCTATACATTCTTTGCAATAACGTATTGATAACCAATTAGATATTGTTTGAGAGAAATTAAAAGCATTTCTATTACCAGCATGAAGTACAACATAAAAGATTTTTATTCTTTTTTTAATATTTCCAGTTATGTTTTCAACCAGTTCTAAACAATACAATTCCCACCGAACATACAAATTAGAGCTACCATCAGTTATTTAGATAAGTCATACCAACAAACCCAATTAACTTCCAACAAAATTTGAAAAAGAAAACCAAAGATGAATTGTTGTAGAACAATTCAAGTCTCTGATAGCAAAACTATTTTTTATGAAACACAGTATCTAATTGCTTCTAGAAAGATGGAATTTAATTAACAGGATTTTGAAGTTTATATTGCACATTTCACACATCCCAAATGGCAGTTTCAGTTATCACTCGTGTATATCTAACCTACTTTATCTGAATGGAAAGAAATAATCCATTATGTATAGTAGGAAAGGTAGAGAGTTCATTAAAAAAAAAAAAAAAAAAACATAAAGAGAGTTCTACACTGTGCTGGATCCCAAGAGAACCTATGGCTTTGAATTTTTCATTTTATTTCACTTAGTTACTGAAAAAGATAAGCTAATACTTTCCAGAGATGTCAATCTAGTCACACAAGTCCCTCATGGAAAATACTAACTTATTTTATAACTCATGTCTGAGGAAATGATTGCTGAGGTTGAAAGCTATTGGTATATCACTGAAGTCTGCTAAATGATCCGTATCAGAAGACTTGAAGTTGCCACATGCTGTGTTTTATGAAGATCTTTATTTTTAGTTTTGAGAACTTCTATTTTTTTTTTTTTTTTGACCCTTTCTTAACAGCAACACATCAGTTTGCATAGCTTGTGTGAGCTTTCTGTCCCTTACACCACCATCAATGCTTTCGTAAGAAGTATCCTGGGGGAAGAAAACCATTGTTATTACCTGAATTTTCAAAGTTATTCTTGCACAGTAAATATTGTTAGAATGTCTGTTTATCGATACAGTCCAGTTTCAGACTGCTAAATCACTGAAGATGCACAAAACTTCTGAATTATTGTGTTTGCAGGTTATCCAGAAACGATAAACCCTAGTTGTTGCAGAAACCAGGCATCTGGCTCCAGTATAATCCCCCATGTTTTATCTTAGGGTGCATGCAAAGTCTTTGCCAGATATATTTTTATTTTAAGTAGTTCTTAATCAAAGTATGCCTTCTTTATGGAAGATCTGCCACAAATGCAAAAGCCAAATTCCCACTCATTTTTACACAGGGTCTCTTTCTTAAACTGTTACTCATGCAAGAGAAAAACAATATGCAAGAAGTGTCCACAGGTCACAATCTCAATTTGAACCCCATTTTGCCATTGTCTGTCTTAATTCTGCAACAGGATCCACTGTGAAATTTAAAGTCTGTCGTATTTGTCAAGGAATTCTGTTAAAAGTAATTCGCTACAAACATAATATGAATCAAATCATGTATTTGTAAACATACCTGATGAAGTAATTTAGAATCATATGTTAGCTATTATATGAAACATCTACACAACAGGCCAGAGAACTGAGTTGATGTGCTGGAATGTTCTTCAGTTCTGTATTGTTCTTAAGGACTGTAGCAATAAGTTTTATTATTAACATAATCTTTCCATCATCCTTATTAGGAAATTTATCTTCAGTATTTTTGTTTGTTTTAAAGGAAGTATCAGAGTACAGTGATATGGAAAACAAAAATATCAGTAAAATTGCCAACAGACAGGAGTATCAGTAATTATATTGATAAAAGTGTATTTGTATACTACTACTCTAGAAATTCATGCAGTAAAGCAAAAGCTAGTTTTAATTAATTCACCATTTCAAGGCTGCAGGAAATTTGGCTAGGTAGGAATGGAAAATAAAAACTGAGCTGAGAACCACAGAGAAATAACTTAAGAATTAAATGTTCATCTGCTTTCTCTGATTTTGAAACTAAAATAATTTCATGGGATACAAGAATTGCTGAAGAGTTCTTTCCAGGAATACCTTTGGGCAAGTTCACTTCAAAACGGGTTGTACTTCTATATTGTCAACCTGTATTCACTAAAGGTACATTAACACTATTCATATTTTATTACTTTCATTTGTCTTCCCACAAGTCTAGAACACTTGAAGGATAAGCTACCAAAGGAAAAATACTGCTAAATTCTGCATTTTGCTTCTTAAAAAATATTAGCTTTGTACAGATTATCAGCAAACATATGGATATAGTACTTTTTCCACAAAAAAACCCCCAACAAAAAACAAAGGACAAACCACCAACGAATGCCAACAAAACAAACAACCCCCCCAAAAAACCACAAACAAACCAAAACAAGACCAAAAAACGAAACCACAAAGCACACACAAAAACCCACAGCAATAACAAAAGCAAGAAGAATTTTTCCATTGAAATAACAAAATTCACCTTTATGGACTTAATATTCTCTGAAAGGTCTTATTGTTATACGGTATACCTTTGGATGATATAGTTGATGTAGTTCATTCATTAAGCAGATAATAAGAACAGAAAGCTAGACAACAGACCATGTATTCTTAAACCGAGGCAGACAATTTACCTCAATACCACATAACCCTCACTGAAAATAAAAAGATTAAAAATGAAGATGCGGCTTCTACTTTCTTCACAAATCATATTTTACTGTTATTTATCATTTTTTCCTACACAAGCAATTGAAAGGTATACATCATAAATTTTTATGATTACATGAAGAAGTAGGTAATATTCCTAGAAGGTAATTTTATAAATTGTACAGAAATGAATGGCAAATAGCTGACTGGTGCTGCTGCCTTTTAGGTACACCTCCCAATAACATTAATCATTCTAAAAGACTTTTATTCAAATGCTTGTATTCAAGTCTTCTTCAATACAGAACATTCATTGCTTAATCCCAAATCCTACAGCCTGTTTACTGCTGTTGGGCATTTTCCATCTCTTACCTGTGTAACTTTTGGGCAGTTGCTCTTAATATTGGAGAACTTAGAAGAACTACCAGGGGAATTCAATCAAAGACAGGAGTTTCTGACTATGATACAGGTGATAATATATATAATATGTAGAAGCTTACTTGAAGAAATGGTTCTAATATTTGGCCATAAAGAGCCTTCCTCATGAAAGTGAAAATCTCCTGTCAGCTATGTCACTTGCTATTCATTGTTGTGGGATTTTCTGGATGAATGAGTTACAAATCTGTGCTGCAATGATAACATTCACACACCACTTCTATGACATACTGCACATAGCCGTAAATATGTACCACGCATTCAATTAGCGTACAATGCTATCACAATAAAGAAGCAATATCAGCCATGACATTTGCTAATATTTCTTCTTTTATGAGATCTCTTAACAGTATATTTAACTTTCTGATAATAAGTGAAAATAGATTTTAACATCTATTTGAAAAATAGTGTCCTCCTTAATTTATATACAAGTGATAGGAATTCCTGTGACTTTTTATCAAAATATGATGCTAACCAGACAACATGGCAGCCCTGATACATACAATGGAAACAGATGTTGCAACTTTAAGACAGGCAACTGGATAGCAGTGATCAAAGCCTAATTACTTTAATAGGTGGAAATCAGAGAAAACCACCTTTTTTATTAAGTGTTTAAAGCTTGATCCAAGCATTTTTTTTTTTAGTCAAAGGAAATAGGCTTATTGCCTTCATCAATAGACCCATATACTTATATCAATAAGTATCAGAATTTCCTGAACAGAGAATTATGCAGAAATAGTTATTTCTTCTGTATATTAGGTTGCTATACCTTACAAATCCTCACTTTTACCAGGTCTTTATTCCATTTTCTCTGTCTTCAGAACATTTCTATACCAAGTTCATGTTTTCACTACCTAAATTATCTTTTCATCTGTTTCTTCCTCTTTATTTTCTTATACACACACACACAAAAAAAAAAAAGCTGTTTTCCTTGTCTCCTTTCTCTGTACTCCATGCTCAAATGTCTTTGACTTCTAGTTTGTGATCGTAAGATAAGATTACACATACTAGTACATCACATGACAGAGCTTACTAACGGCTATACCCACATACACATTTGAACAACTGCTTCTCCTCTCTTGCTTTCCTCCATGCCGATCTATCCTCTCTTCCTGCTTCAACATGTGTTGCCTTTACTATCTGCATTATCTCTGCCTTTATAAAAAGTGGGAAGTGTCTTGCCTATTCTTTTTTATTTCTGAGATGGAAATAGGAGAGAATAGTGATATGTTAATTTGATTGCAACCAGACCCATTACACCTCCTTGCTAATGCTGCTGAGCCTCATGCTTCTTCTAGCTCTGCAAACATTCTGACACAGAAAACAACCTTCACCTGCTGTCTTCCTCCCCATCCCCACAAAAAGCTGCAAGTGAAATACCTGTGTGACCCTCCCTTCCAGAGCTCAGCTGTCTCCACTCCAAGGGCTAGAGTTGAGGTGACACAGCCACACAACTTTTTTCATGTTTTCAAACCTAGGCTAAGTTGCAAGAAAATACATAGACTAGAGCCAAGCTAGGTAGGAAAAGTAAAATTGCAGTCAAAGCTAAGCTCAAAGATTAAAGAGGAAAACACCAATATGCAGAAGCATACAATTTTAAAATAGATAGAGGAAATTTGAAAATGGCAACTCAGCAACAAGGAAGATCAGCCCCTTCCAAGGAAGGATAGGGATTGACCCTTCCACACATGACCAACAAAATCTTGGGCAGCAAGGACACCTTTGGGGTCACAGGTATGGCAAATATATTAATGCTTAGGCAGTAGCTATCTTAGTCTCACCAACTGCGCACGTTTGCCGAAAAGCTATTGCTTTGTAATTCTGCGTCATTTATAACCTGCTTCCATTCTCTCTGTGCACATGGAAAAAAAGTATATGAAGTGACCTGGAGCATGAAGTCTGCACCTGAGACAGCTATTGATGTCCGGACCAAGACTGGCCATTATAATCAATCAAAACATACATCTGTATGACCTCAGTTCCTTCAGTTTGCTATGCTAAGCAAAGCTGACATCAGAGGGAGTTTACCACCACTGAGTAACTTGCAGGAAACCTCTAAAAGACTTTTAGTGAGACCTGGTGTTGGAATTCAAAAAAGATATCTGTTTAACAACTGATATTTCACCTTTTCTTTTGGCCTTTCTTGCTGCATTTTGGCTTCCTGTAGCTGGGGTACGTTCGATTGTAAAGACTGCAATGCTGCCATTACAGATCTGTACAAGAAATTGTAGGATAATTCAAGTTGGAAAGGACCTTTAAGATCATCGAGTCCAGCCATTAACCTAGCACTACCCAGTCTACCACTAAATCATGTCCCTAAGCACCACAGCTACACGTCTTTTAAATACCTCCAGGGATGGTGACCCCACCACTACTCCAGGCAGCCTGTTCCAATGCTTGACAACCCTTTTGGTGAAGTAATTTTTCCTAATATCCAATCTAAACCTTCCCTGGAACAACTTGAGGCCATTTCCTCTTGTCCTATTGCTTGTTACCTGGGAGAAGAGACTGACCCCCACCTCCCTACAGCCTCCTTTCAGGTAGTTGCAGAGAGCGATCAGGTCTCCCCTCAGCCTCCTCTTCTCCAGGCTAAACAACCCCAGCTCCCTCAGCCGCTCCTCACAGGACTTGTGCTCCAGACCCCTCACCAGCCTCGTTGCCCTTCTCTGGACACGCTCCAGTGTCCTTCTTGTGGGGAGGGGCCCAAAACTGAACACAGCACTCGAGATGCGGCCTCACCAGTGACGCGTACAGGAGGACAATCACTTCCCTAGTCCTGCTGGCCACACTAGTTCTGATACAAGCCAGGATGCTATTGACCTTCTTGGCCAGCCAGGCACACTGCTGGCTCATATAGCTGGCTGTCAACCAACACCCCCAGGTCTTTTTCCTCCTGGCTGGTTTTCCAGCCACTCTTCCCCAAGCCTGTAGTTTGCGTGGGCTTGTTGTGACCCAAGTGCAGGACACAGCACTGAGTCTTGTTGAACCTCACACAGCTGGCCTCAGCCCATAGATCCAGCCTGTCCTGATCCCTCTGTAGAGCCTCCCCACCCTCAAGCAGATCAACACTCCCACCCATCTTGGTGTCATCTGCAAACTTACTAAAGGTGCACTCAATCCCCTTGTCCAGACTACTGATAAAGGTAGTAAACAGAACTAGCCCCAATACTGAGCCCTAGGGGAACGCCACCTGTGACTGACTGCCAACTGGATTTAACTCTATTCACTGCCACTCTTTGGGCTGTTTTTATACTCAGCTTTTCACCCAGCAAAACGTTTGCCCATCCAAGCCATGAGCAGCCAGTTTCTCCAGGGGAAAGCTGTGGGAAACAGTATCAAAGGCTTTACTAAAGTCTAGGTAGACAACATGCACAGCCTTTCCCTCATCCACCAAGCAGGTCACCTTGTCATAGAATGAGGTCAAGTTAGTCAAGTATAACCTGCCTTTCATAAACTCACACTGCCTGGGCCTGATCACCTGATTGTCCTGTACACGCTGCATGATGGTGCTCAGGATGATCTGCTCCATAACCTTCCCCAGCACCAAGGTGAGACTGACAGGCCTGTAGTTCCCCAAATCCTCCTTCTGGCCCTTCTTGTAGATGTGTGTCACATTTGCTTACCTCCAGTCAACTGGGACCTCCCCAGTTAGCCAGGACCACTGATAAATGATGGAAAGTGGCTTGGTAGCACTCCCACCAGCTCTCAGTACCCTTGGTTGAATCCCATCTGACCCCATAGACTTGTGTCCATCTAAGTGGTGCAGCAGGTCACTAACCATTTCCCCTTGGATTAGAGAGGCTTCGCTCTGCTCCCTGTCCATCTTCCAGCTCAGGGGTTTGGGTACCTGGAGAACAACTGGTATTACTATTAAAGAGTGAGGCAAAGAAGGCATTAAGTAACTCAGTCTTTTCCTCATCCTTTGTCACTATGTTTCCCCTCACATCCAATAAAGGATGGAGATTCTCCTCAGCTCTCCTTTTGTCCCTAATGTATTTATAGAAACTTTTTTAAACTGTCTTTTATGGCAGTAGCCAGATTAAGTTCTAGTTGGGCTTTGTTCCTTCTAATTTTCTCCCTGCATCACCTCACAACACGCTGCCTGTGACGAGAGATAGGAAACAAACTATGTGGCCTCCCTGTCACTCAGGCCGTGTTTCATACTTGTTTTGCATAAACCCATTCTCCTATCAGTTAGTAATGTGCTGGTGTTGTTCAAATACACAAATGAAAGATAAATGTGCTGTACTGATAGAAAACTGCATTCACTGAAGAAGAAACAAGAATATCAAACAAGAAGTTCAGAATGTTTTTGACTCGTTAGCAATTCAAAGATAGGCTTTCAAAAAGGCTGAAGAAAGGAAAGGACAGTAGGTATTTTTGTATGTCACAATGTAAAGTAGATAGCTGAGGGGCATTACAGGTACTGCACTAACCAGGAGATACATAGAAATTGTAGTAGCCTCAGATTATCTAATACAGAACTGGATTTTGCTCTGGGAATTTGAGAGAAAAGTAGCAAGCTAGAGGATTAAAGAAGTCTGGTGGTGGACACTAGAATGCTTGAGGCAGAGAGAAAGCATTTGCAGTCATATAATGATTACAGCTAGTCTCTTTGTATGGGGCACTTCTTTCATTTCATGAAACACTGAAATAAATGTGTGAAGGTCTAGTTCCCATTCTGTCCTGGCCTATGGTCTTTAGGGAATAAGAAAAATTCAGCTCTGTGTTTTAACTGTCAGCTTTTCTGCTGATGAACTACAGAACAAAGTGATGCTTATTGTTCCTGTGAGAACAGCCAGCTGGTTATGAGAACAAAAAAAAAAAAAAAAAAAAAAAAAGAAAAAAAAAAACAAAAAACCCCCCAACAACCCCCCAAAAAAACAACTTTCAACTTTCATAATCCAGTTTGTCCCTGTGTCCTTGTGTGTAATCCACAAGACTCTGTGAGGCTAGGTAAAGTGGAAATTCCAAGCACTTTTTTTGCTCATGTCTTCCCTAAAGTCAATTAAAGAACTATTGATGGAAAAACTTTTTTTTTTTTTTTTTTTTTTAGCTTGAATATGCTGAAATCTCAGTTACAAGTCCAGACATTCATCCGAATTCCAGTGAGGTCAGAAGAGTGATTTCACTGCGGTTTAGACCCAGCTCCTATATACTTGTGTGAAAGACAGTGAAAGACAAGGGTACAGTCATGAATTTCATTTACATGTTACTAGCCTAGCAAATTATTCTACACAGAATGTAAGCTTAAACTGGAACCCTCCACCCATAATTACAAAGAACTAAAATGCAATTAGAGTACCACCTTAGGGTATAAACTGTCCATGAATTAGAATTACCAGTTCATTTTTATTCATAACATCCCCAACTCTCTTGTTTTGTTTTAGATTTTTTTGTTATTGTTGTTAAAGCTGGGTTTCACAGAATTTTATAGTCATTGTATTTGACTGGCTTTGTGCCTGCACAGATCAGACCTGACGTGTGGTAAAAGAGGAATGGGACAGTAGATCTGCAGGAGAGAAAGTGAAGAAATGGAAACCATTGTAAAAAATTCAGATAGAGCTGTTCTTAAATATATTTTCTTAAAAGATGTAATTAGTAAACAAGAGATAGGATTAGTCTGTGATGGATGTTTAATGGGAGCCTTAGAGAGCTTGCATTTTACTTGGACAGAGTAATACTGGGCATTGTGGGAACTGTCACTCAAAGAACAGTGTCTGTCTCTCTCCTTGCCTAGCTTGCAACATTCTAAAGAAACAAATACCACCAGAAATGCTGTTCTACCACAGGAGACTGTGGTAGCAGGGTTTATGTTCAGAAGACTGCAAAACCCACATTAGATATGTCCTAACTACTAGATCACACAGGGAAGGGCTGAGAAACCCTCTGAAGTACTACCCAAGTCACTCCCATTACTGAAAAATCCTCGAATTTTTTCAGTTTCTATATGGTTCCTTATATTCTTTCCAGATAATTAAATCAACATAGGTCTACGTAAGTAGAACAAAAGAGCAAAGATTTGATCTTAATAGAGGGTTTCAACAACTAGTGTAACTAAAATATCTGTATCAGACAGCGTTTACTTTTAAAGTTTCATCCCCATATGAACTTCAAGCAATTTAACTAACAAATTCCTTCTTCTAATGAAAATAGATATTTAAAAGGTCCACACTACCCTTGGGAACAGAGAGATGCCTTTAATAGTAACATATAATTTTGTGCTTCTCTACCAAGAAAATATCAGCTAAACACATCTACATTTAATTTCAAACAACTATGAATATGAAAAGCTGGAGGGCCTGGACAAACATGGAAGATTTGATTAGATATGGTTTAAGAACCAGCTTTAAGTAGCCAGTATTTTATTTCATAAATTTCTGCATCATTATTTTTCCATTAGATAAGCAATGTGTTTCCTGCCACTGAGCACTGTATCAAATACACTGATATTTGTTGTTTAACCCAGGAAAAGATCCTTCCAAGCACTGTTGCTTCCCCATCCCCCAACTTGGTCTGAAGCCTTTTATAAACAAAATCAATTCATAAAGAATCAACATCAACAGCTAGCAGACCCTCTGATTAACTCCCCATCCATTACAATTTAGGGAGTTCATTGAAGGAAGAGGGTTTATAATCACTTCAGAGTATACTTCATTCAGTTCTTAATGATGTTTAACATTTGTCAGATGTTTTTCAGCTCAGTCATTGTATACAGAGAATTACAAGCAGCGTGTCAACTGGAACTGTCTGAAAATCAGATTTCTCTTTATTATGAAAAAATTTGGTGGGTTTTTTTTCCCTAAATTTAATTGTTTAAACCAAATCATAGAATCACAGAATGGTTTGGGTTGGAAGGGTCCTTAAAGACCATTTAGTTCCAACCCCCCTGCCAGGGGCAGGGACACCTCCCACTAGACCAGGTTGCTCAGAGCCCCATCCAGCCGGGCCTGGAACTCTTCCGGGGAGGGGGCATCTACAGCCTCTCTGGGCAACCTGTGCCAGTGCCTCACCGCCCTCACAGGGAAGAACTTCTTCCTTATACCTAATCTCAATCTACCCTCTTTCAGTTTAAAGCCGTTACCCCTTGTCCTATCTCTACATGCCCTTGTAAAAAGTCCCTCTTCAACTTTCCTGTAAGCCTCCCTTTAGGTACCAGAAGGCTTCTATAAGGGTCTCCCCAGAGCCTTCTCTTCTCCAGGCTGAACAGCCCCAACTCTTTCAGCCTGTCTTCACAGGAGAGGTGCTCCAGCCCCCTGATTATCTTCATGGCCCTCCTCTGGACTCACTCCAACAGGTCCACGTCCTTCTTATGTTGGGGACCTCAGAGCTAGGCACAGCACTCCAGGTGGGGTCCCACAAAAGATGAGTAGAGGGGGAGAATCACCTCCCTTGACCTGCTGGTCATGCTCCTTTTGATGCAGCCCAGGATACAGTTGGCTTTCTGGGCTGCAAACACAGATTGCTGGATCATGTTGAGCTGCTCATCAACCAACACCCCTATTCCTTCTCCACAGGGCTGCGCCCAAATGCAGTCATCACCCAGCCTGTATTTGTGCTTGGGTTTGCCCCGACCCATGTGCAGGACCTTGTACTTGGCCTTGTTGAATCTAAATAATAAAATTATCAACTTTTAACGCTCCTGAAAAACTGAGAGGACAAAACCCGTATTATTTAAGAATGTAAATTCTTCCTTTACATGTCCCCTAGTGACAAACTTCACAATGGTCTTGCATTATTTTGAAAACTGTAACGAATTTTGAGTATATGCCTTTAAGAAAATACTAGTTATTCAGTAATTCTAAATAATCTCAAATTGCCTAAAAGAATTTCAGTAGTCAAGTCTTGTTAAGTCTAATACTAAAAAATGCAAGTAGAATAAATCTCCCAGAAGAAAGCAGCTGTTTAATTTATTGTTAGAATTCAACATGCAGCAGCTGTTTAGTCAATTTGCATCACACCAGGGTTCTCTGTTCTTCAGCGTTCTGTGCAATCTGAGGTAGATTTGTTCTTCACAAGACCAATGGGAGCTAATCATTTACTGACTCTGGCAAAGAGCAGAAAAATAATTTGCTCCTTTTCCTTAAAAAAAACCTTACTTTTTCTTAATATTTCTAGACAGCTTGCCCTGTTACATGAATATGCATAAAAGGCCAATTTCAGAGAAACAAGCTAACTAATTTTATGATTATAATAAACCCCTAAATATGAAGACTTTTTTAATGAAGTAAATTAAAAAGCCATTGCTAAAAATGGTTTAACATCCAATTAATCATTCATTTCATTAAAAAAATCATAAGTATTTTTTTGACACTCAGAAGGTCAACTTCATGTTTTTTAACAAAGTATGAACATATTGTTCAGGTATTTATTTAAAAGAAACATTAAAAATACTGAATTACAAAATTTAAAGGAAATGCCTCTTAACTAAAGCATTCTGGTGTTTTAGTATTACATATTTGGGGGTTTCATGCCAGAAGAAAATAAACTTCTTTCTTTTCTTCTCCTCTCTAGACAGTCTTTACCACACTTCTAGCCAAAGTCTAAAGTTTTACCAGACTGCTTTTCTAGCTGTAATTACACAATAGACTGAGAACTGCTGAATCTTAACCACTGCATGACTTCACTGCTCCATGGGTAGCAGCCTTTTGTGGAGGGGATTAGTTTATGCAGTGTTTGGGTAGTGGCTCCTGGAATAGTCTGGGGCAGACTTGGTAAAGGGACCCGGACCTTACCTGCTCCTTCTTCACCCATTTTTTCTGGTACCTCTGAGTGCTATAAAACTTTCCATGGTTCAAATTCTGGTTATCTTGTTGTCCAAGATCACTGCATTTCATGAGCTGAAGCCTGTGCTGCTGCAGCTGTCACAGGGGATAAATGGGATGAAGATGCACCAAGCATTGATGAGGAAGGCACAGCCCTGGTAAAGCTTACAGGGAAAGACCAGAACTAATCTGCCTCTATGGAAACACCAGTTATCCACTTCCTTTTCCTAAAGCAAGACAGAAGAGCGAGCATCTTACACAAGGTTACTAGGGAGAGCAATAGGACCATATTGGAGCCATTCTATGAAGGGGCAAAGAAAAATATTTCCACTGCAAAATGAAAGTAAAGGAGATTCTGCCAGTAACTCCACTGTAAAACTTAGCAGTGAAATCTCAGGCACTGTTACAGAAACGGCATCAATCTTTTTGCACCATAAAGCAATTCTGCATCTCCCCACAACAGGTAGGGCCCATTGTCATTGACTACTCAGAGGATTTGCACAATTAATATTCTGCATGCATCAATGAAGTGCTCATCATGAAGATCAAAGCTCTTCAGCTCCCAACAATTTCCCAGCATAGCACAAAGAAAGTGATAAACCACCTAAGAACTTGAAAGGAAAAAACCCACCCTGACAAAGTCTGTAGATTGTTTTAAACACTATCATAGCAAGCAATAAGATTATCAGAGGTTTAGCGACTACTAAACATCTAACTACTCATCAGTTTTGCCAGGTTTACATACCTTATCTGTTATCCACAGTCCTACTGCTGACATTTTTCATCAACCCAGTTAGCTGCTCTTGCTTGCCCTCAGACATAATAATTTTAATGAGATCTATGGTTTTTAGCTTCAGCTATTTCCCTTGAAGTTTAAGACTGTCATACAAGTAGAGAGGATACTCTCTTTTTATAGCAGTCTTTCAAGATCAAGGCACACAGAAATTTTAACTCGCTGTCATATTTTTATTAGTAATAATTCATCCCTGCCTTCACCCCATGGCCTGAATCAAGAAAAGAAAAAAAACGTTCTAACCCAGAGTGTAGAATTTTCTACCAAAAAGAAAAAAAAATACTTTACAACTTTTGAATGCTCTTCATGAGACAAGCAGCAAAGCATATTTTTGTTTCAACAAGTCATTAACAGGTCATAAAATGAATAAGTCTTTTGTATAGGAACACAGATATACAAAGTTAGGACCTAATCATTCTGGTAGGTCTGCAGATGATTTGCTTAAAACTCTGGAGTCTACCTGTGAAGGTGAAGAGGAAACAACAAACCAAATCCTAGCAATATTAGCTAACATTATTTTCTCTGACCTGTGAGCATTGCATCTGTTCTGCCCTTCTCTTTATTTTTTCTTTTCTTTTTCTTTTTTTTTTTTTTAAATATCCTCAAAATTTTTAAACCATAAACCAGTAAATTTCTTCAAATAAAGCTGAGGACTATCAAAGCAGTTGTTTAAAAAACACAAACAAAAAACCCCCATCACCAATAAACCCCACCATCACACACACAACACACTACACTTGTTCCCACATTTTCAACTGCTGTTGGAAAAACTCTCCCCCCTCCCCTGCCAAAACAAGTCCCAGGGAAATACATTATCACAAGAAAGTTGTAGAAGTTTAGCTAACTCTTAAAGATTGTTCTGTCATCCTCAATATGGAAATAAATTGGTGTTTGGGGGTTTTTTATATTTTTAACACAAATACTGGAAATTGCATACATAATTAGAAAATAATGAGAGTTACTTGATATGGGAGAGCAAAAGGAAAACATCTGCTATGCATTTTTAATGATTAATGATTTTAAGAAAGGATTTTGATGCAACAGGAGAAGACAGAATAAAGTTCCTAAGTTTTATTAATAGCTACTTCTATCTTACAATTTTTTAAAGCTTTGGAATCAAGTCCTTTCTATGGGTGCTTTGTACTATGGTTCCACCACGTTTCTCGTAAACCATTTCCACCTTTCAAGATTCTAAATGAGAAATAATAAGGCTTCCTTCCATTATTTTAGAAAAACAAAACCAAGAAACCTTCGTCTTTAAATTTTAGATTCTTTTCATCAAACTCCTCAAAGAACAAGAGGAACAACTTAATTTTTCTTGTTTACAGCTACAGTGTATTTTATTATGAATGCACTAAAGATCCTTTGAAAGGATCTGGTTAATTTTACACGACTAGATGTATCATATTTAAAAAAAAAAAAAACACACACACAAACAAAACAAACCCACCTCCTAAAAGGGAAAATTAAGTGGTTCTTTTTTGCTGGTGAATGGAAATAGTAATTCCTCTGACTGGTGTCCTGGTTTCTGCTGGGATAGAGTTAATTGTCTTCCTAGTAGCTGGCACAGCGCTGTGTTTTGGGTTGAGGACGAGAAGAATGTTGGTAACACCCTGATGGTTTCAGTTGTTGCCAAGTTGTGTTTAGACTGAGTCAAGGACTTTTCAGCTTCTCCTGCCCAGCCAGCAAGAAGGCTGGAAGGGCACAGGAAAGTTGGGAGGGGAGACAGCCCGGACAGCTGACCCCAACTGGCCACAGGCGTATTCCATACCATGGGACGTCACGCCCAGTATATAAACTGGGGGGAGCTGGCCGGGGGAGAAGGGCTGCTTAGGCATTGGTCGGCGAGTGGTGAGCAATTGCAGTGTGCATCATTTGTCTTGTGTCTTCCAATCCTTTATCCTTTTTCCTTTCTGTTCTGTTAAACTGTTCTTATGTCAACCCACTAGTTTTACCTTTTTTTTCCCCCCCAATTCTCTCCCCCATCCCTCTGGGTTTGGGGCGAAGTGAGTGAGCGGCTGCGTGGCGCTGAGTTGCTGGCTGGGGTTAAACCACGACAGCTGGACAAAATAAGGACCCCTATATATATGTTTCCGTGTGTCTATGTGTGAATGGCTATATATACACACACCACAGTTTTGCTGTTAATGTTAGAAAGTAATGTAGAAACAAATAAATACCTTACATGTAAAACCTACCAAGATTTCATTATTAATAACCATCTCCGTTTTATGTTGTAAAAATTCTTTTTTGTCTTGTCTGTGGAACATCCCTGAATTACCAATAATAATACATAGAGTCAATAAAAGTTGCTGCTCACCTCAGATTTTCTGTAGTATTGTACACTTTATGGGGTCAATTTTTAGAAATTTTGTCACTTCCACAGTGCTTGCAATTTCCTGGTATTCAAGTGTTAACATCCAACTGCAAAAAGGAATTCTACTATCCCGTATTATTTCTTTTAAACCTGCTGTACTACAGCAGAATCAAGTAGATTTGAATCCGCATTTTTCTATTTGTTATTTAACAGTGGTGATATCTTGTTGAAACTTCCAGCAAGGAGTTGTAAATTTTCTTTCCATAGCTGCCACATGTTACAGGAACATTGCTTAGGTGCATCTCTCCATTTCTTACCAAAGAAATAGGAAGATTTTGTTTCAGCATATTTTCCCCTCTGAAAGATATCACAACAGTCTGCTCGCCTTTTAAGGAACACTGAGGATTGACTTCCTTCAGCAACGCACTCTCACCAAGTTCAGAACTATGTGCAATGTAATCCTTGTATTAGTGTCAGAATGCTATTTCCCTTCTCTAGAAGATTAAAAAACAACCCTCTTCCACCACCCACCCCCTCCCCCCGCCAAAAAAACCCACCGGAAAACCAACTCACACCTATTTAGCATTAGTAGATATTTCAGAATCAATACTTTTGAGCATAATAAGCTATATCCTTGTGTTTCTTACAGATCTGTGCAGGGTAACATCTTTGCAACCACAGAAGGGGTTTTGTGCCCACCCCAAAGAACACGTCAGTGATGGACAGCAGCATTTCTGCCAAGTAACGCTTCCCGGTTTGTGGAGAAAACCCACACGAGGCTATCTTCGTTCTTTCTTCGCATGGCTTTTCTCAGCAAGTTAAGTGAAGCAGGATCATTTCCGGTTTTAACTCTTACCGGAGAAAGCTAAGAATTTCATCTGGATGATTCTAACAGGCCTGTTCAGTTCTGAAAGAGCTTATAGGGATGAACTTGCATTATACAGCACAGGGGCTTAAAGAAGAATTTTAAGACCTCATTTTTACCGAGATATTCGCTTGCCTAAATGTACAACAGTAAGCTGTCAGTACACATAGAGCACTGACTAGGATATTGAATAATTTATGTCATTATTTCCCTGTAGTCTTGTTGTCTATAACTATAAACTATTTCTTATTTTATATGTCAATGGTAAGCTCTTTGGAGCAGTAACTGCATGTGGTATGTCTGACCAGCGAGATCCATATTCATGAATAAAACACCTCTGTTTACAGCAGTGAAGAGAATGCTACCTAACAATTAACCCGAAGGCGGGCTGCTGTGAATAGTTGAGGACACTTGGGTAAAACTTATAACATTGCTCTATTTTTTTACATTGCTGATGTTTTATATACCTATATGCTACTATGATTACTTTTTAATTTAAATAACTTTTAAAATAAATAATATCAAACAACTCGGCACATATGGAAATTATTCCTGCAGACAAGAGACAGTTCCTATCCTTAAACAAAATTACTTTTTGCTCCTGCCTGGCCAAAATTCTCCAGTCCCAACTGATTTCATTGTACTTGAAAGTTTTCTGGGGGGGGGGG
>JAVKLA010000053.1:5547413-5582790 GCA_034782735.1 Sagittarius serpentarius | reverse complement strand
CCCCCCCCTCCACACACACAGCTTTTGTCCGGTTATCAGATGCTGATGGGTAGAGGATTTGTATCAAAATTCTTGCAACTACTCAAACACTGCACTGACGTTAGATAAGATGTTGCAGGTGTGGAAAGCAACACCCTACTGAAGTAAAATTATTTCTTCATTACGCGGACAAGATATGAAGTAATCTGAAGAGCTTGCAATACTGTTTTTATCTGAAGATGCTGGCTGGCTGCAAGCAGCAAAGCAAGTTTCTGAGACTAAGTCCAGATAATAATTAAAGGTGTACAAAATGCATTAAATAACCTAGTGTTTTACACTTAGGAAAGGAGATGGGCTACATTAAAAGAAAAAAAATTAAAAAAATTCACTGCTCAGAATATCCCTCCAGCTTTGCTAATGGTGATCAGGCTGCCAATTGAAACAGTCTCACTCCTTAAATCTCCAGCCTTCACCCTAATTTCTGAAAGACTCGCTTAAGCATTACAAGTATTTCTTCACTTCAGTATCTGTTCCTTGAAACATTGACTAAAGTGAACTTCACAGAAATCAGCTGAGACAGGGATTTACAGTTCACTTGTCCAGCACAAGCATAGTGTCCTCTTGAACTGCAAGAGGAAGTCAGCCAACTCCAGGAGCACGTTCCGCAGTTCAGAAATAAATATACTATACCTAACATTTTAAAGGCTATTTGTGTTATGGATATCTTTTTGGTTCCAGAAGCTAAATTGAAGTTTTGCAACACTCACTCATACTAATTTGAAGGGAGCACACAATTGTACCTTGTATTTTACGTTGTTGGCAATCCTGATCTCTTCAGCAACATCCAACAGGGTAACTTCTTGCAAGATGATTTTGTATTCATATGCAACGTCATGAAAAATCAGGGGAATTATCTGCTTTAGCATGGATTGTAACACAATGCATAATGTCTGAAATATCACTTCCTGTGTATTTAACTACAGCAAAAAAAAATTAAACTACATTAAGTTGCATACCTAGCATCAACACTTATAGGAACAAAGCTGTTAAGGTTAACATTTGCCTATTTTAACTGAGCAGCTAAAACCAGAATTGAACTTTTTAATGTATTTTAAGTGTCATACAGGCTGTATCACACCTAGCTCGTTAGTTTCATATTATGCACATTAATGCATATTTTCTAAAAATGCATTAAGTTGGCTTATTTCTAGAACTTACTCTACTTCTGTGCGTATCTTGTACACAAATTTTAATAGTCTTGAAGATATTCAGAGCTAATCTGGTTCTGTTTTGTAGTATAAGTGTTGTAAGAATGATTTATTTCTTCTGGCAGTAGTAAAAGCAGACGTAAACTTAATATGGCATTACTTTACAGGGCATTTCTTTTAGTTTCTATGTATAGTCTCCATCCCTTTTACACTACGTTCACGGTGGCCTATTTTCCATTAAACAGTGCAAATATTTTAATTGTAAAGTTATTTTTAAATAATCATAGTTCACAAATAATTATTAATTTCTATAATAATTCAAATGAATATGCATTGTGAAAAATATTTTTTGCAAGTGTACTGCTCTGGAGTTTCTTCTCTCAGCTGGATTGCAAACCTTTTTGTGGGTCTACTAAGAAAGCCTGGAGAAGCCATATCTCTCTGCTCCATCTGAAAAGCATTTTACAACAGAGCAAGCTATCATTATATATGTTTTAGCAGCTATGCCTGGGAAGTGTTATATTGAAGAACAATTCAAGAAATATAATGTTTTTGTTCAATTGTTGCAGTAAAGTTACTTAAGAAAGCAGATAAAAAAAATCATTACACACTGTTTTGAAGTAATGATGTAAAGGTTTAACTATGCATCAGATTTGGTTACTAAAGAACTTATCACACGGTACTGAAAACAATGAAAATCTTCACAGGTTTTTGTATATAGACCAGGAACTGAACACATGTGGGAAAAGGATCCCATGCACTGAGGTTCAGGTTAAAAATAAAATACATTCACACCCAGATTTTCGGCAAGTGTAAATCACCTGACCTGTCTGGAGATAACACAGCAACATTAACTTAAAGAACATGATCATTTCTCTGTGTTTCGTTAATTTAAATAAGTGTTCTAAATCTAAGTTGCTTTTGTTATAGTTGTAAGAAATCTCACCTAAGATAATTTAACATCATACAGTGTTATGTAGCACCATTTAAGCCAGAGTGGTCGCAAATCAAGTGATAACAGAGAAAAAAGATGGAAAAGGATAAAAATAAGAAATAAGCACATGCACAAGCTTTAGTTGTAATCATGAAACAACTCATCTTCCTCTTAGCTAAGTAAAATACAGATTTTTTTTTTTTTCAGGTAAAATTTCAGGATATATTCTGAAAATATGGGGGTGGGGGGCTGAAAATCAGTATGTATACATGTGCAAGTTCACTATTTTTGTGGTACCTAACTCATTACAACTGTGGGAATTTAAATTAAGATATGGCTTCATAGATTACGTTTCATTTTATGCTGAAACTATGAAGTAGTTAATTTCCAAAGAAATATTGTCATGAAAAATTAGTACAGAAGTAGTTGCTCATGCACATGGAATACATGGAAAACAAAACACTGACATTTATGAAATTTGTGGTCAGCTGAGCATACAAGTTCTAACAAATTGCACAATGAACATACATTGTTTAAAAACTTCAGATAAAAAACCAAGAGTGTCAGTTAGTCATTCGGGGGGGGGGGGGGGGGAGAAAGCAACTATGTATTTAGGTATCCACTGGGATATATTAAACTCAGTCTATTCCCCTAATGATAACAAAAAAAAAAAAAGTGTGATAGCAAGCTGTCATTAATCAAAAGAAATATATCGGGGTGGAAAAGGAAAAAAAGAGGGACTAACATTCCTCTCCTTAACTTGAAGTTTTCAGTTGAGAGAGAATTTTTAAAAATTGTTAAAAAAGAGAGTATTGGAACACAAATAATGACATCAGGTTTTGTCTTCATGTTCTTTCATATTCCACATATTGTTTTTTTCTGCTACTACTATTTGGAAGTCATTCAAGTACTTCCCAACACTAAAAAGTAGAATGTTTGAACCTACAAAGAGACTTGATTATCCTAATTCATCAGGTGAGAAAATTAAGACATTGAGAGACAGAGGGTCTAACTGAAGTGGCCATACTCAAATTTGATACTTCAGCAGCTTTGTGACAAGCAAAACACACAACTGCATTTTAATCAGTTCAGTTACGTCCCTCAAATTCCTTCAGCCTTGGTTCTCTGTTAACAAAGTGCTTTTCAAATTACTACAGAAAAAAGGTAAAAGGCTTCCCTCCCCCCCCCCCCCAACTTTTCTCCGTACAACTTGCATACAACTGCTCCTATTAATCTCGCTAGCTGAAGTCCTTTGGATGCAAGGCAGCTTTTCAAGCAAGATACCTTTAGTGATCCCTGCAGCCACTGCGAGGTAGACGTTTTCTTTGACCTCAGAGCAGCTTGCAGGATAGGTAAAGCAGCATTACAAACCCCAGAGGACGTAAATAGCTACACCACAGAACATGTGTTTCTAAGGAAGATTTATTCCACTGAAGCATGGAAATGCCTTCCTACAGAAGATCTCTTGGGCTTCATCTGAGTGTTTTAATTAAGTGCAAATGCCAAAACCAAAATCCTATTAAAGTTCTAGTTTTGGTCTTGAGTTTCCCCAGGTGGTAGCTGTGATATGATAACATGTCACAATGGGAGGAAAACCTGGAGGTGTTCAAAGCATCATTGAGCAGAAATACTCAAGAGTAATATGCACACGCTACTTACCACATAACTTAAGCAGGACAGTTTAATTGAAAAGTGTGTAACGTGATTTGATCTGCCAAGCAAACTTCAAGGTTTTAGTGATAAAGCCCTTTGGAGATATCTTATCCTTAATAGCACAGTGTTTGCAGCATAGGATGAATTGCTGAATCCCTGTTTTTACTGTGAATATCTCAGTATGATTACCTATAAAAGTTCACAAAGATCCTTTCTTCAGAAAAATGGAAGTCACTGTCAAAGTTAAAACCAAAAGATAACAGAGGCCCAAACTATTGTCTATCACTACATGTAAGAGAAATCTCCTTACCTCACAGAGGGCAAAACATTAATTTAGAGATAAATAAGAGGGAACATGTAATCTGATGCTTTGCATCAGGAGGGAACTGCAGTTAATGATCCAAGAAGGCATTTCGAGTCCTGTTTGATATGGACAGGCAAAACACTGCACTGCAGTATGTGGTTTTTGCAGCATATGAAAAAAAAAAGTCACTATTCATAGCCAGAAGTAAAAAAAAAAAAAAAAAAAAAAAAAAAAAAAAGAAAGGCAAAAAAACCATAGTCTGGTCAACTAGAATTTCAAGTGCAGATAAAAATCCAATAAAATTAAATCAGCTTCCAGGGAAATTAAGACCTGCCTGACCAAAATATTGGGTATGAATATGGTCAAAAAGGGGTTGTATGAGATCTGCCTACAAGATCAGCAAGGGGCCAGATAAGTCTGTATTTTACAGACAACTAGTAGTAGAATTGTTGAACTAATTAAGGTTAAAAAGAATAGTATTTCTTAAAGAAAAATAGTACAAAAAGTGTTGAGTTTGAAACAACTGTTTTGCACTTCAGACACCATCAAGTTAATGTTCTGTTTTAGGTTATCGATCATTGCCTAAACCACCTTTTTTGCTTGGCAACTAATGCATACGAAGAAGAACCTTGAGTGGGTTTCCCACCTCTTCCCATCTCCCCCAGCACCCCCCACTCCACCACCGAAGCGCGTTTCTTCCAGAGTGAGGCGGAAAGGGCTGTACGACTCGCCAATGGCATCTTTCTCAAGAACAAGTATAATCTAATAGAGGATTCTCTCCCAGGACTTGGAATAATATTGTCAACAATAAAAACTCCGTTCTGTTTATATCTCATTTCTCTAAAAATACAAGTATTTGCGCAAAGCTTTTCAAAGCTGTCCATAAAGAGCATATTCTTCAAGCTGCAGCCTCTATCCTCTACATTTTTCCTAAAGCTGCTTAGATCCTGCCAGTATACTCACAAGAGGTGTGATCATGATTACATTTTTACCTCATGCAAAGCATATAAAAATAAAAAAAACCCAACTATGCTTCACTAAGACTGAATTATTATTTAAATCTGGAGTCCCAACTTTTTCTCCGAGTTTAGCTTTGGTGTTTGCTGCTAAAGAGTTGACTGATATCAAAGGGTAGTAGAGTGAATAATAAGATGTAAGGAAGGCATATTAGAAGTTGAAAGTCATTGACAAAAAAAGATGCAATAGTGGAGCTGCAGAAAGAGGTAAAAGGAAATACAATATTAACAACTTTGAAATTAAGAAAAAAAGTGTTCATAAACATCCTAGTCATAACGTTAATGCGAAAATCTTCAGCCCAAAGCTTCCACTATACCTCATTAAAACTGCATTTCCTTCCCAGGGAGAACAGTGACCTCCTTTAAGCACAGAACTATACTGACTCCATAGCAGCGTGATTGTACCTCTTCCTAAAGACTCACATTTGAATGAAAACCAGGAAAGTCAGTTTGGGAAGTCTTTCTCCTATGAGCTCTGAAGTTTAGCCCTTCCCACCCCAACCTGCCCCCCACCCCCCATACACTTCCATATCTTTAAGTGAATAAACTCTCAGCATGAGACAGTCTTTACTGCTCTACTATTTCTGTAGCACAACAGCTAATACATATTTATAGCTTTTTAAACTAGTTATCTTAACCAAAATCAAGACAGTTGTATCTTTAATTCATCTCTCTGTTTAAAAATATGAAGCTTTGTGGTTTCTGCGTTGGTTACTTTTTATCTCTGTGGATGCAAGATCAGAGATGGTTCACAAGAAGTTTAAAAGTTCCTTAGCTCTAGTGACTACACTGTTACATAAATAGCTCCATTTTCTTTTAACCAAAGGACCTAAACTGAGTTATATGCTGCTGAGAAGATTCTATTTGCATTATGTTTACTTTATTGCCTCCTTTCTACAGTCATGTTTTCAATCATTGCCTGCCTTAACCTTATAAGCTAATCTACTTGGAGATCACCTCGGGTCGTGCTTATTCAGAGCAGACAAGTTCTACTGCGTGGAGCTGATAAATCAAAGGGAGCACAGACTTATTTAGAACAGAGATTTGTTTCAGATTCTCAACAGTTCTCAAGGACTGTCACGCCACATACATACAACTCCAGCCAAACAGGGACATGATTTTAAGGAAGGTCATCCTACAAATCTGTTCTAGATAGTGTTTTTCTGATGGCTTCCAGCTGTTTTACAAGTCCTTCTCTATCTGTTCCTACATCTTTATTTCTCATAGTAATTTAAAAAAAAAAAAAAAAGAAAAAAAATCAACTCAAACCATGGAGTAAGAATAAAAGACCAGATCTACATCAAGACTTGGAAATTCCAACACAGAGATACTAGAGCATCATTCAGCAGTTGTTTAACAAGGCAGTTCGCTAAGCCCCCATGCTCAGGATTCTGCTGTTGAAGACTGCCCATGCTTTATGGTGCTTGTGGTTTGCCACCTATGAAATCTTGATGCCACCAAGTGCTTGGAACTTAGAGCAAGGATTTTGAACAAGTCAGCATGCTCACCAGCTGAATACTGTGTATATTGGCTCACAGTGTAAAGCGAAAAATACCTCTTCTTTCTGTTAGGAAACAAAAAAAACAAAAAACACACCACAAATAAAACCCGAATCAAACAGCTGGATTACAGAAGACAGAGCACTGGCAAAGATAAATACTTAACTTCCCCAATTCAGTAGCCAAAAAATAATTTATCTTTTTTATTTACCCATTTCCCCAGGAAATGTACAGGGAACCATTTGGCAGTAGTATGTATAAATGCCTGTCTTTGGGTTTCAGCTTACGTTTCCTTTGTGGCTCTGCCAGCCGTAAGCAATGTTACTGACTTGGTCCTCCTTGCTGCAAGAGCAATACACCATAGTCTCCTCCCAAACCATGTTTCCCGTTTCTGTGGCAGGTGAGCTTTTTATGAAAGTGTGAACTAGGTAAGTTTGTGGGAGGGCAACTATATAGTAGGGTAAGTGAAGAATTCAGCAGGGCTGAGGAGGGGTGGGAAAGGAGAGGTATCTAACACCCCCAACAGACCATCAAAGCTTCCCAGTCTCCCCCAACACCTTAGAGTCATTTGGCAGCCCCTTTCCAACATCCTCTGACTCATCTCAGCCACCAAATGTATTAGCAACCTTAAAAACACCTCTGCTGCTGCACGGCAGAAGTTGTTCTCCCTCAAGGTTCCTGAAATAACTAAGGTATTTGGTCCTTATCTTCAGGCCAGTGAATTTCAGATATAGCTTACACTATTGAAAAGTCCTGAAACAGCTTTTCAGGAAAGGAGAGTCTTAAATTTCATTTTCCTCTAGTGCCTAGGCATCTTAATATGTAGGCTGTAGAGAAATGTCACTCTTAACTGGGGACTCACACCCCTGAATCCTCTTCTGGATTTGAGTGTCTAAATCCTTTCTTTCAAAAAGCTTTCCTTTCAAGAAAGCTCCCAGGAAATAAGGAAGTGATAGTCTTTCAGCTAATGAATTAAATCCAAGATGCTACTTCATTTTTCTTCTCTACCTGAAAACATTCAAACTACTCGGATAATTCCTCTTATTGTAATGCTTTCATTTCACATGTCAAACGAAGAGCAAGGGAGACCACAGCACTGTATCCTACCGGCTCAAACACTCACATGGTGCATTAAACAGCAGGAACTTTGCTACTGAAACTTGAACTTCGCTAACCAACCTAATTAAAAAGCTGAAAACTGATTCTCCAGCTTTAGCCAAAGTGTTGCAACTCTGTCCAAAAGTAAAACCCTGTTTGGGTTTGCAAGCCAAGAAGCCTTGGTGAATCAGGTCCCCAGCATCCCCCATGCATCACACCTTAGAAAGATCTTTCTGGTGTGCCATAAGCACAATGTCGATTTTTAAGTGTTCGCTTATTTCCTAATAAACTAAATAATAAAACCTATAACCTATAACTTTTCATAGTGATCATGCAGGGAGTTATACTTTTTTTTTTATAGCTGTTTTCTACTCGTTGGAAGGCAAAAGTTTTGAGAAAACAAAATTTGAGTTTTCACTAGCTTAAGATGACACGAAAAAACAAAGTAAGTATTATATTATCTCTCAGCAAGACTAACACAATTAAAAAGAACAGAAGAGGTGCACTTCACTGATAATCAGCTTATACAAAACTGTGACTGTTTAACGTCTTCACCAACTTTTTCCTTTTATCTGGAAGCAAATCCAATTGCTTCCTTTGATATGCTAAGGATGTTCTGCCTCATGAATGAAACGTAAAAGTCAATTTCTTCCACACTGACATTCACAAGAGTACATGGGGCATTTCACATAAAAATATTTTGTTCACTGCTGATTGTCAGACAAGCCTGCCTTCTCAGCTTCCCCAGCTCTCTACTCCATCATACAAAGGAAGACTTGCAGCATAGATAATCACCATCGGGATTACTGAGCAACTAGCTATGACTGCCAAACAGGCAGAAAAAAAAAAAAAATCTAGTGTACATCATATGGGCACATTCTTCATTTTGTTTGATGAAACAGTGTCTACCCTGCAAACAAGTATCTCAATAATCCTTCTTTGGCATCTATGCAACTTCCTTTTATACAAGTAGTGGGACTTTTAAGTGTGTTTTCACAATACTCTTCAAAGGTTAGAAGTATATTCCCATTTTTAAAGAAATCCAAGAGCTTAGCCCATGAAATCTGCCATGTAAACACACACACACACAAAAAAAAAAAAGTTTTCAACTGGTGCCTAATACTGAAAGAACCGCAACTCTTTTGTTGCTTAAGTTCCTACTGAGGCATGGCTCCCTTTCTGACCCTGCATATGACAAAAACAGAAAAGCTGCCTGAAATCCTGAATCAGTATTATCAAAAACCATTGCTTTCTCATCAGATTATCTAGGCCTGATTCTAAGCATCCTACAAATATTCTTAGACCAGGCACACCCCTCCAAAGACAGCAGCACCGGGAGTTGTTTCTCCCTCACATTTGCCTCATAGCTGGAGTATTTCTCTAAGGAGTTGAAGATTAGGTTCAACTCCCTTCTTCAGGGTTCAACTCTCCTCTTCAGGGAAGCTCCCAGGTATTTCCATACCGCAGTCAGCCTGCAAGGGCAGCTCACTAGTCTGGGTACATTAACCAGTTTCAAAAGCACAAAGGCGATTACTGTAACTATGTCAGTACTTATCCCAGTACTAGGGTTGCTCAACATGATGAGCTACATGCTGCCAAAACAGTATTGTTTGACAGTATCCAGGTGTACATACAGATAAGTTTTAATTGTGTTCAGTCTCTGTGGCAAAAAGTGGCATTATTTTTTTTAAAAGGCTTCCAGATAAAATCCTGGAAAACAAATGCCAGTTAAATTGCCATCTGCACTGGGAAAGGTAGCAGAAACTACCAGAAGAGGATAAAAAAAAACAAAACAAACCAAACAAACCACCAACAAAACACCAAAACCAAAACCACAACCACCCCAAAACACATCAAAAGAAACATTGGAAAGTATGATATCAGACAGAGTCGGAATGGCTTTTCAAAAGTGAAAGAGCACCATTAGGCTGGGCAACTGCCATTTAAAACAGTTCACAAGTTCATGGATAAGGGAGATCCAACCGATATTGTCAGTTAGAAGGCTTTGAAGATTACTTGCCAAAGCCTCTTAAACAAGCTAAGTAGTCATGGGATAAAAGGAGGATCCTTTACAATTTGTTGAGATTGGATAAGGTGAATTTTCATAGCAGAGAAAGGCTGTGAAGAGGATTTCATGCTATTCAACACTACAAATACATATATGACCTGGAAAAGGGAAAACGACATGAAGCAGCAAAGGTTGCTGATGAAATTACATTGTTCAAAATAGAAGAGTTGAAGGATGACTCCAAGAACTGCAAAAGACTTCATGAAACTTACTGGATTATAAACTGGCAGATGAAATTGAACACAGAAGTGTGAAGTGATGCAAGTAAAAAAAAAAAAAAAAAACAACCAGCTGTCTGTATATACTAATGGGCCTACCCCTATTAAAAGAAAACAAAATTTGGGGCTACAATAGATAGTTCTAGGGGAAAAAAAGTGACAGCTTAAAGCGTAATAGTAGTCACAATAAACTTAGTAATTATTAGGAAACCTGCTGTGCTTGATAGAGCCCACAGTGAAACTATTTGGATCTCAAAAAAAAAAAAAAAAATCAAACAGCTCTCAAAAGGCTCAGAAGCTGAAGAAGTGTAAATTAAGAGCTCAGAAAAATCCACAGTCAAAACGCAGATGTTTTCAGAATATGTTAGAAGCCAGCTATGTGGAATGATTTCTCAGTAATCATAGTATTAACATCAGCACCAAAAGAAATGGACTGGTAAAGAAGAAAGTCTTTTTCAACAGGCATAGTGCAACAGCTTCTCCTCTGATCACAGAATCTTACAGGTACTCCCTGCGCAGTGCTTACATAGTAGCCAGTAGAAATATTCATATAAGCAGCATTATATTCCTTTACAAGATTTTAGAGGATGCATTTTCTGTGTTCTACCCAGTACCTGTTATGATTTGCGCCTAGAATCGACCTAAGACAGGACAATTTGCTCCTAAGTAATGGCAAGAGCGTAACAAGTCTCATGAGGCCTTCCCTTCCAGAGTAGGGCATAGAGTTGCTTTACTTCCGGTATTCAATTTGTCACATTCCTAAATATTCTCAAAAACAACTGTAGCTGAACTTAAAACATATCTCATGGGGCTGGTCTTTTAAATTTATTTCAAACTAGGATGGATTTACTTTTGTGTTAAGAATTTTTTTTGCCTCTTGACTAGTCATGTTTACCCAGCAGACCTCTCTGTTGATGCCCAGCTGCTCTTCCTACTTTGATGTTGCAGAAATAATTAAAACTAAAGGAACAGAAAGTTACTTGATCTCCAAAATGACCCTATACATTCACAAATAATACAACCTCTTGAATATTTCAAGTGAAACACTTGACTTTAAACAGACCCTTTAAAAATGCAGAGCTAAAGTACTGTGGGTTAAAAGAAAGACTCCTCATTAGTGATCATAGGCACACGGCATCCATCATCTTACACTGAAAAGTGTTCTGAGTAGTTTGCATAGTAGTTTTGAGCAAAACTAGAAACCCTTTGGTTTTCCACCACACACATACTACAGTTTTATTCTCTCTTCTGGTAAGTAACAAGTTCCAGTACACGCTTGCAGAATAAACCCCCAAATAAACAGTGCTTGAGTATGACCCACAGTTAGAAAGAGCACAAGTCACACATGCATCTCAGTATTTGCAAAGTACTGGCAAATGTAAAGACTTATCAAACAGACAAAAATCTGTAAGAAGAATTAGGTGTTTTGCTGAACAGCCAAGGAAGTAAACAGAAAAGGCAAAACTTAGTAGACTAGGGTATTATGCAGTGTGTTATAAGACACAGTTTCTTTTGCAGCGGTTTCTGTACCTAGAATAGCAACAACCCCAAAAGGATTTGGCTTACCTTGCGGAGCCTTTAATCAAATCTACAAAATATGCAAACTTGCAAATTTATTTGATCAGACATACTTTATAACTAGTATACATTATGACATTTGATAGGGAGGTTTCTTTTCTATAGCTGCTTCTTGAAATTTTCTTTACATGCTAGTCGTTAAAGAGACAGTGTTCCATAAAGAATCCCATAGTTTCAAAGACTAACATTTTTTCAAGTGGTGTTTTTGTTACATTAAGGAAGAATACCTTTTTACTTCAAGTGTACTGTATTTAGCTTTTTTGGAGGTCTGAAAAATACCTGAAGGCATTAACTTTGTACAGAAAAAAGACCACGTTACTTATTTATATACACACGTTTTTCATAAACTTCATTTCTTACTAATTGACAAAAATCCATGAACAAAGAGACAGGTTACTAAAGCCAGAGGATATTTTACTATTAAATAGTATTTCAATTATAATAGCCTGGTCATGTTACTTCTTCTGATGCTGCCTTGAAAGGAGCTAAGGACACTGAAGCCTATTTTTGAGTGTACTGGAAAATATCCTCAGTGAACCCACGTGCTGCAATATTCCAGGTAACAATTTATTTTTTCCTGTCAACTTTGTTTTCACAGATGCATTGCTTTCACCTTCTTGAGGTAGAAGAACCCACCTCAAGGCAGAGGTATGCTGTCCCTCCTGATGCTGTCCTGCCCAGCACCAGCAAAACTATCAATAGTTAGAATAGCATGAGGCATGGTGACACCAGTGAAGCAAGATGAGTAATCAGTATATCTGGCTAAGCTATTCTGTATTTATCGGTCAAGCTCCCAACCCTATTTTTAAATGCAGAGTTTCTTCCACATGTTCACCTCTGTGACAGGCTAAAACTCCAAGAACATCTTCTCTTTAGCTCATTCGAAGACTACAAGCAGAGATGGAGTTTTCACTTAAAGTGAGAGGAGAACTCTGATCAAAAAAATAGCGTTACCTTTTCCTTTCTCATGGAAAGCTGGGCTACAGTGATGCTGAGTCCTGGGAAACCTTATTTTCAATTAGTCTTTCATCTTTTGCTGTTGCTGTCATCACTGATAGTAAGTTATGGTGCGTTTAGAATTTCTGTGGAGAATATGTTTACTGTCATTCATCACCGTGATTTATGGAGATCCCATAACAGCAATTAAAAGTGGTTGTTTAGGGATATGCTGTCACCAGAAGAGGATATAGCCTGTAGAGTGGAACTGTTCAGGGAACTGCAAATATTTTGAGAGTCACACCTAAAATATGAGCCAAACAAGCATCATTCTTTAGATTTCAAGAAATCCATAAATCTTGGCCAATAAAGTGTCTTTGGTTTAAATCCTTGTTTTGCCTTTAAAACTAAAATGAAACAATTCACTCATTCTTAGCCAAAATTCAAAATTATAAAAGGATGACTGGCTTTCTTTGCAAATAATTCTGTGCTGCTACTTGTAGCACTCGGTGCCATACAGAAGACCAGAGTATAAATGCCACGCATATTATTCATCCTTTGGTCAAACAGCAGTTGCGTGACGTGTAAGTCAGTGCATAAACTGCAATAACATTTGCTGGAAGATTTAGACACAAAGGTGATGAAATAAAAAAAGAAGTGTTTCTTTTGCTCAACAGCTCAAAGCTGTGCTTCACATCAGGGTTTCAGAGAGACATATAAAAACATAAAGCTTTGTATCATAAAGATCCTGTGGTGATACATACAAAGGAAAATTTAAGTTTTGGCATTCCTAAAGTGAAAACAAACAAGGGGTTTCATATAAGAATAAGACTTTACCATATCTCCTATAATAAATAATCAAAATCCCTAATAAATACAAGATACTTTTCATCAATTCTCTACTGTCAGGCCACCCTTCAGAGATTTATAAATATCTGCTCAGCAAGCTCACTGGAGTGGTGAAGTAAATGCCAGGGAATACGAATGCCAGTACGAATCAATAAAAGAAAGTACATACGGAAATGTCATGGTACGAGCTGTCTGCAGCACTGCAAAGGACTGCTTCATGCTGCAGTGCAACTGCATGGGCATCTGTGTCAATACTGAATGAAATAGCGTATCTACTCTAATAGACTCAACAAATCAAATAATGGTGATCACTCCTAACTGGAGTGGGAAGTGATGCATATCGTATAAAAACATTATTTTACAGAAGCAAGTCTATTACTAGTCTCCGAAACTACCAGTGAAATAGCTGGAGTGACCTTCGGTTTCCAATTTGCAAATATTTTTAGCAAACCGTAACTGTCATAGTTGATGAAACTTTCTGCTACCATATCTAAAACTTTGTAAAGCTTCCATTATTCCTGAGTAATTGGTAATAATGTGCTGCTGTTCTAGCGGGTGCTTATGCGTGACTGCAATATTGAGAAAATACTCATTGATTTAAAGCACTTTGTTTTTTAACAGGAAGTAGCATATTAATTTTCAAAATTTCATAGTTGGTTTACTCTAATAACATTTCAAAACTTCAAATAATTTCTTCCTTCTACTATAGAATATTTTTAATAAACACTAAAAATCATTAAATTTCTCTGATTTCCTAGCTAAAAAATTAATTTGTTTAATGACATCTGTAAGAGGGAAGAAAAATCATGACCCAAGAAGCTGTTATATAAGTATCATTACAACACTAAGTTAAGAACTCATAACAATTACATTTCCTAAGTCAAACCTAAGCTGAATACTGTCACATTTTTAAAGGGGCATTTTTATAACCAAAAGAAAACCTCCAACTTTAATTTAACTAGGTATATCTTACTCGCTAAGCTTACAGGAGATTTGGTGTTTAATCAGAACAGTTCCCCTCTCTTCACATATTTTTCAGTGACACTTAAAACTAATTTATATGAATTATTAAACAGTTTCTTCATGAACTGGGAAAACACAAGACAGATACCCTTTTAAAAAAATTCTGGTTTAAATGTGGATATCAAGCATCAGGTCACACAGGTATTTGGCTGTTCACTTTTACTGCTCCTCAGGGAAAGCGTCACAATAGAGCGCAGATAGAGAAAAGGCTCATACTACTCAGTGTAAGTTATTAATGAATATTTTTATTGGGTTTAAGTGGTAAGGTTATGACTGCGGGGACCTGCAAGGGTGGCTTTTGTGAGAAGAGACCAGGAGCTGCCGCCATGTCGGAGCCAGTTCCAGCTGGCTTCACTGCTCTCCAAAGCTGAGCCCATCAGCAACACTGGTGGGTGCCCCTGTGATAACAGGTTTGAGGGGAGAAAATGCTGCCTGCCAGTTGTGAAAGAGAGGAGAGAAAAATGTGAGAGAAACAGCCCTGCAGGCACCTAGGTCAGCGAAGAAGGAGGGGGAGGAGGTGCTGCAGGCACCAGAGCAGAGATTCCCCTGCGGCCCGCGGAGAGACCACGGTGAAGTGGGTTGTCCTGCTGCAACCCCCAGAGAGGACCAGGTCGGAGCAGACACCCACACTGCAGCCTGTGGAGGGGAGGGCACCACACCACACCACACCACACCACACCAGGTGGATACGCCTGGAAGGAACCTGCAGCCTGTGGAGAAGCCGCGCAGGAGCGGGCTGCTAGCAGGAACCGCAACCCGTGGAGAGGAGCCCATGCAGGAACAGTCTGTTCCTGGTGGACAGGACCCCATGGGAAGGGCCATGTCGGAGCAGTTCATGAAGCACTGTATTCCCTGAGAGGAACCCCACACAGGAGCAGGGGAACAGAGTTAAGAGCCAAGCAGCCAAGATGAAGTGTTACGACCCCCATTCCCCATCCCCCTGTGCTGCTCAGTGGGGGAGAGTGTAGGAGCACCACGAGTGAATTTCAGCCTCAGAAGGGAGGGATGGGGGCAAAATGGTTTTAGTTTTGTCTTTGTTTCGCACTATCCTACTCTATTTTTAATTGGCAATCAATCTTCCCCAGTCAAGTTTGTTTTGCCCATGATGGTAATTAGCAAGTGATCTCCCTGCCTTTATCTTGACCAATGAACTTTTTCATCTTATTTTCTGCCCTGGCCTTGCTGAGGAGGGGGAGCAAGAGAGCAGCTGGGTGGGGGTCTGGCAGTCAGCCAAGGTTAACCTCCCACAGTATGGTAGATCTAGGACAAAAATTATCTAGCCATAAAAGACTCTGGAACAGCCTTCCAGAGACATCTAAAAATAGAAGATGATTGTTTTATGAAGGGGCTGATGTGATATAATTTCCTGCCGCAATGACCCAGGACATCAACAACTCCAATGTCTTTTGTACTGATAGATCTCCAAAAGTCATACCATGGAAAAAAAAAAAAAACCAAACAAAACCCAAGACCAAAAACCAAGAAAACATCAAAAAAAACCCCAACCAACCCACAACCCAAAACCAGCTGTTGAACTGTTCTGATCTGCATTTAGCACAAGAAACCCAGGGCTATGCATAAGACCTTTTAATCAGACCTTTAACCCCCCTCTTCAGATAAATGCCTTTAGAAGTCTATTCAACAATGACTGTTATCAGAATTTTGGAAAACAGCAGCAAGCGACTGGCTCCTGACAGCATTCAGATCTAAATGAACTAAAACATCATTTTATATTACCTTGCCTACAATTTCAATCACTGCTAGTGATTTTGGATTCCCAGTCCGAAATCACTCAGAGGGCAATTTCTAGGAGGAAGGTACGCAGCATTGTCTGAAAATCCTGTACACCTGACCACATCTTCTAAAAACTAAAAAAAAGTCACTTTCAGAATTCCCACTCCACTTTTTATTTACAGGTAATCCTCAGCACAAAGATGTTGTTACTTTAGTTTAATGAAAGCAAACAGGAAAGAACAGGAGAAAAATAAAAGGCTCTGTGAAAGAGTACTAACTACTGAGTTTAATAGCTTTTTGTGCAAGAGCACATAATTCCCTGCCTTACTGAGCTGTAATTTAACATTGCTTGCTTACACTGTTATAGGTCTGAATTGACAATGTTAAAAATTATCCATCCTTAAGAAACTCACTTGAGTATGGTCTGTGTTGCAAATGAACATTGAAGTAAGAATAATTTCAAATTAAAACAAATCACTACAAAGCCAAGTATAAGGTTTATCATGTCAACAGAGAATTCTAGCTGTTTTTTTAAAGAAATACCCACATGAAAGCGGAATGTAAATAAGACCTGCCAGTATACACAAACATCTCTAGGAATACCAGTCAAAGGGAGGAACTCCGATTTCTACAATAGTTTGTTCTCATAGTACTATGACATCCAGTGTCTTCCAGATAAAAAAAGCAATAAAAAAGTCTATCCTGGTTGTAAGCCCTAAAGTAAAGGATTACTACGATAAAGTCAAGCAGTTGTCTCTGTAGAGCATTTTAGCTTGTCTACAGGAAAAAAAGATGAGTTAGACATAAGTACAGGAAGAAAATCTCTTTGGTAGTGGTTGACAACTAGTGAAAAGCCCTCAAATTGTTAGACTGGTGCTTCTCCTTCCTAGAGTTCTTAACGTGTTCCTTCAGGTTGCAAGGTGCTGGATCTTTTTTTTTGTGGCAAAGCATACATAATAGGTTATCCTAATTTTATAGGAGAACTCGGACATACACATACAAAAGTGGTGAAATCATAATCACTGTATTAAAAAAAAAAAGATGTTGAACACAATACTTACAATATGAAAGTACAAAACTCTGGGGAAAGAGATATTGCTGTAATTTCCCACTGGCTGGGAAAGAATTGATTCCAGGTGCTGCAATTAATTCATTGGGAAAAAAAAATAAGTGGATAACAGCAGAGAATATCAAATTCCCAAGGCTGATTTATTCACAGTTATTTGTATGCCTGAGCAGGTGTCTTGATGGCAACATCAGCAGTGAATTTTACAACTCACAGGTGTAACGCCCCTTTCAGAACTCCAGCAAAGACAGCTGTGTTTGAACAACTTCAACCTGCCAGCAAACAGTTTCTCATACTCCTGCTTTTCCCAAGACACTGTCCCCAAAACCGCTGCAAGCTTGTTCTACTCTTCCACTACAAAGAAACTAAAGGCTCTTTGTGCTCAGGCACAATCATAAGGTTATTTGATGTGTTCCTGGTTTGCGAATGCATATATAGCAGGATCAGCAATTCCCTAGTACAGAGAAGCAAGGTTACTGTTTGTAGTCTTCGAATTTTCCTCAGTTACAATCCATGCAAAACTCCAGTGAAAAGTTTGGAGTTTGCAAAAGAACTTATAAATCCATTTTAGATATTTATAAATGCCCACTCCAAAGGTGGGGTAGCTTCACAATCGATAATGTATTTATCTTTATGCTATCTCTGTAGAAGATATCTTGATTTTACAGAGTGGGACATGGGAAACAGAGTCCTGAATCCACATTACACAACTGTGACTTAAATGACGACTCCTTAAACACAGGAAGAATCAGCCATTTTGTAACAGGGGCTAAAAGGCACCTCAAAGTTCCATGGCTAAAACACAACTGCCTAACAGGAAATAAATATGGTGTCATGGGTGCAAAACGAAAATATGCCTCTCTCTGTGCTGAGGCTGCTTTATTTTGGCATGTAGGGAGAAAAGACAGTCTTACTAAGTCTCAGTATAGAACTTTATCGTTCTATAAACCCTGTAGAAGTGAAAAGATATTAAAAATGCAGTTTACATATGCTCTGTAAGTTCTCCCATACAACAGATATACTCAGCTTTGTTATTGTTTTTTTTCAATGGTGTGAACACAGTTTAAAAGATTACGATTTTAAGGGGGTATTTGAACAGTGTAAAGGAAATAGAGAGGAAAAAGTCTCTTCATTGTACCTCTAATTTTGTTAAACACTGGAAGCTGTGAGAAACACTTGTGCTCAAGCAAACCTGTCAAAAGCCACCAAGGCCGAGGTACCCAAGAGCATCAGTGCATTAATTCTGACCTCACTTAGATTCCGCAATGCAGCAGATTTATTGTTCCACCAATTTTCATGATGTATCCTCACAAGGTCTCTCTAGTCTACACATGAAGGCTAAATCCTTTTTGCTGTTGGATATGTGGTCTAGCTATCCCAAGAAGTGAAAGCACGAGGCCGGCAGAGAACAAAAGCAGCTGCCCCACTGAAGGCGGCGCTTTTAAGAATGACATTTTAGTTCTAATGAATCTCTTCCTGACATCCGAGCATATCAGAAGGACAGCTTTCTTGTACCGTTGTGATCTTGGTTCCCTGCTCCTCAGTCAGCAGAGGCCGAGATTGACAGCTCACTTAACTTCATAGGGAGAGAGACTACCTCTTACCTCATGTAACTTAAAAGCGAGCCTTCTGGCAGGATAAGAGAGAAGGAGTCCAATGGGAGAGACATCTGTTCTTACTCAACTAAAAGAAAGGTGGTTCTGATGCCAGGATTCAAAGGCAGAGTAATGAAAATAGGGCAGAGTGGAGGAGCCTTTTTACGCGGAGTGATACTTATGATCCCCTAGGGGATGTCTCTTTTGTAAAACTTCAAATTTTATTCATATCTACAACATCATGTCTTGCTCATTAAAATATTTCAATATCATTATACAATGATATTTTACTATGAAATATGCTCCGTAACTGCAAACAGGTTACACTTACTTCACAAGGACATTTGTAAAACCTAAACAGGCCCTTAGAAAACTGCAACCACCTTCCCTCCCCCCCAAAAAAAATTCACCTTAATGGCATTTGTATTAACCACGTTAATTCAAAAATGTTGTGTGTTATACACGGTCTGCTACTTCATTATAACATGTTTCTTGACATAAGGAAAGACTGCCTAACTCCCCAGCGGCTGAGAAGAGTTAAATATGCACTAGCAACTCTCATGTATCAATTAGTCATAAAACAGGAGCCAGTCAGAAGGAAAAAGCTAAAGTCCCATAGAAATAATTTTTTAGAAATTGCTCATCAGTCTCATGTTACTGCTTGTTTACAGATAGTCCAAGGATGGCATTTGTGATAATTTCTGAAATGCAAGTATTTCATGGCCCTCTTTTTCATCCAAGGCATACTTTACTTTAGTATTAAACTCCAATACAGCTTCAGAGACAGTTCAAGTAAAGCCCTAAAAAGAAAATACCTGTTAATATCTTAGAGCTTGAATAACTAGAGAAAATTGAAAGGGCAAATGTTTTTATAAATCCTTGGCAAATTTCTATTTGTGTGTGGTGGTGTTCTGCTTAAGTATAACAGACTTGAATAACTCTTGTGGGTTGTTGTTTGTTTTGGTTTGGTTTTTTGGGGGGAGGGCAGTGTTTTGGGTTTTTTGTTTGGTTTGGGTGTTCTGGTTTTTTCTCTCCGCATCAGATTCACTTAGCCTTGAATTTCCATTCACTGTTTCTGCAGTAGAACAGAAATGCTAAGATATTGCAAACAAATGTTGTAATCTCTGCTGATACATCGATCTAATGAGCTCTTGAGGCATTTCCAGCTAAAGTCACAGAATAAAGATATTTTGGCCATTCAGAAGGTTGTTCTCCCTTGCATGTTACAATCAGAATGAAAGGTTGTTTTTTCATGTATTAAATTCTTTAGTCTGATCAAGCAAAACAAATGTCAAAACCCTAGCTAAGCAGAATTTGACCCACTAATGAAACCGAACACATAATTCGTAATAGCTGGAGGAAGTTGGAAAGAAGAAAAATTATTGGAATGCAACAGTTCTTGAATCAGAGTGCTTAGTTATTTTGTGAAAAAGTGATCAAAATAAACCTGGAGCCAGAAAAATTAAAAAAAAAACCAAACAACAAACAAACCCAAACCAAAAAACAAAAACAAACCTCCAGTGACTCCTCTGAGGGTTTGGAATAATTCTTTTGATTTGTTTTAAACCACATTTCTTTAACTTAGACTTTGAACTGTTCAGATGCGACACTGATGTTTACCTTTGCATACCGGGCAACTGGAGTTGCCTGAATGCTGGAGCTTCTATTCTGCAGAAGCAGAACCCATGCCCTCTGGAATTGTCCATTTCATAATCTTGAAAACAACGAAGATGATAAATATGTTCACAGTAGGGGACTGGCTGGTCTACTAACCTATCCTTTGGGACCCTGGTAATAGCATTCTGTTTGTCAGAGCTGTCAGTAACAATGTGGATTATTTTGAAGGTTTTGAGATACCTATCGTTCATCGTCCTCCAGGGCTGCCTGCAGAACAGGAGTATAGTTTCATGAGAAAATATCAAAGTTTTCATCTCACATTAGAACAAAAATGGTATCTTTGAACTCCTCAGGAAAAAAACAAAAGAGAAGAACAAACAGTTATAGCCCAGGTTGCCCTCAACACAATGGGTTTGAGCACCCATTTGGTGGGCTGAGGGCTCAGGAGCATGTGCTTGCAGGAAAAAAAAAAAAAAAAAAAAAATCAGACAGAACCAGTTTGTTGTATCTCAAGTAAATGCTTTAACTGATTGACTTCACTGTGCCCTCCTCTTCACACATTCAGCCTCCTCAAACCACCACAGTTTTTCCAAAAACCAATACCTTCCAGCAAAACAGACAGTTCTCCTGAATTAGCATTTTTCTGACAAAAAGAAGTTTTCAGTGCAGCTACCTACTCGCTGATGAGGAAGCACAAGTTCTGCCCACCCTGTTTTGCTGATGATAGCTCACTGAATTACTCTGTGGCTATTCCTTGGTTTCAAATTTGAAAATCGGGCAGGTTGGCTCTTACTGTAGAAGACATTCAGCAACTGCTATTTTATGAAATAGCAGCAGCCTCTATTGTGAACCAGCACTAAAGGAACACCACAAAATATGACTATAAGCTACTCTGATGTTCAACACCTTCTTCTTCATGTACAGTTAAGAAACAAAGACCTCTGTATAGTTTTCAAGTATGTCTATCCTAAGCTGCATGCATTTAAGGTGTAAGTTTACATAATTAGGTTTTTACCGTTTAAAACAATGCACACAAACACACATTAACCTTTCAATCTTGCCATGTCCCTTCCTGCTCCAAGTTGTTTTTTGGGGGGTTTTGGTTCTTTTTTATTACTCTGTTATTGAAATGCCACTTTGAAGTGCAGAATTGTCAGAATAATATCAATGATTTTCTCGTACTGAAACTTTGGAAACATTCAATAAAATTTAAACATAACAGTACCATAAAAAAACCCATGCTTAACAAAGATCCATCTGTGCCATAATATCAGCTGCATTTACCAGCTTAAATCGTGGCAAGTCCCATCAGTATTGTCTGTTCGGACAAGATCCATTTGGAGATCGAATCACTCAAAATTAGATATTTACATTGGAGCCAGATTTCTGAACTCCCACCACACAGTTCAGGCAGCCAGAGCTATTCAGCTGACTAGTCACCACCACAGAGAATAGCTCAGCTCATTCTAGATCCCACTGGCTAGATCTCAGCCATGCTTATCTGATATTGCAAAGGAAAAAAAAAAATTAAACAGCAAAAATCCCCATACACATATAGGGACTGGAATCTCTGACAAAGAACACATTTACTTGACTTGTCATCATTTCACTTTTAGCCAGTGAATGCTTTGAACATTTTACTTCGCTTTACAATTTCAATCCACACCCTTATCCATAGAAGGTTTTATTTTTAGAAAAATGGACACAGAAACCTCAAACTCTTCCCCACTTTTGTTCTAAAAATATTTTAAATATATTTATGTTATATATTTTTAAACAAACACACTTTTATTCAAGAGTTGATTACCAGATGCATTATACTTGAAAAATATTTCAAATAAAATAATACAATATGGGATGCTTGTAAACATTATCGTGACATTGCCTCGATTTTTTTTATTAAGAGATATTGGTCCAAGCTGCATGCTTTACGTAAGTATTTTTGTCATCCGAGGCTCTCTTCTTACATGGGAGCTACAGTGTTTTTCTGCAAAGAATATACTCTGTATGTACAATGGTCCTGGAATTTTCTTTCATATTTGATTCCCAAACCGCCCCCCGCCTCATAGTTTGAAAAGATGGTTTATGACTATTTTTGGCCTCCTGCTGTTAAGGGGCACATCTTTAATTGGAATTTTAAAGAATAGTCAGAATGTATTCTTTTAGAATTCTGCATCTCATCTGTGAAATTGAAATATGTTCTTTAGAAACAAGAAATGCGGCAGCCTCCTCTTACAAAAGGAAGACTATCAATATTCTGTAAGGAGAGATCACTCCCAGTACAAAACACGTGAGTGTTTTCAGTAGGATATATTTCAAATCTGGCCTATTCAGAGACTTTCAGAGTAAGAAGCACAATGAAAGGAAGTAAATTCGTTCTTTCCTCGACTATGGCTAGAGGCAGGTGATTCTGGAAGGGGAAGTGTGGAAAGGGGGGGCGGGGGCAGAATTAGAGGAGGGAATGGGCACTTTTTCACTTAAGGAACGGAACATTCATAAGTCAGATGACAATATTAACACAAACAAATACAAAACCTGTGGAAATAGGTGGAAAATATATCATCTCAGCACATTTTTCAATTTAGATCTTAAGGAGTGTGATTAGCCTCCAAAACACTACAGCAAACATTTGCCTTTCTCCTCTGATGTTACGTTTATAATCCTTCAACCCAGTCCATCAGACGTGGCAAACAGATTTCATAATCCCTTCACAAAAACATCCTGCCCCAGCTTAGAACATTTAAGAAGTGTGCCCTCATCACTCCATTCACAAAGCCATTTCACCATCTTGTCCACTGACTTCCAGTCTTTAGCCTAAGCGTGTTTGTGGAGACTATATAAAACTGCTAGCTTTTCCATCATTGGTGTCCTTTACCTTATCCACCACTAACCTTCCCCTCTTGGACTTTAGGAGAAGTCACATCCCCCTTCAACTGTTATTATACCAAACTACAAAGCCCAAATAATTTGTTTCTTTTTCTCTAAATCCACAATATCAGCTTTCAATTTTATTATTATACTGGCTGTCTTTCTTCTGGGTTGTTCAACTTTGACTTCAACTGGTGAGTTGTACACACAAGAGGTCTCATCAGTGACTTACAAAACCATCTTAAGACTGCTGTTTTTTTTCTACTGGAAACACCTTTCCTAACAAGTTCCATAGAAAAAAAATTCCAATTTGTTTCCCAGTAAGCATGCGGTCTTTTTCTTCACATCACTGTATGTGTTAATGTAAAAATATCAGTTTGGATTTGTTCCAGATTACTTGTGACCTTGACCCCAGTTCTCACTGTATAACAGCTTTATGTCTTTCCTCATTCTTATTTTATTTTTCAAGAATTATGTGCTTTATTTTGATTTCCACAACTTAACTAATGCAGATTTATCCATTCTTTCTTTATTCCTTTTTTTTTTTTTTTAAGAAAAAAAAAGCGCACCAAACCAACTTTTTTCCCTCCTTTTTTCACAGACTGTATTTACAGGCATCTTGCATATTCTTTACATTATAAATCTTTAAACTTTTTATTCAATTGCGGATATTGTCAGGACTATGATACCAACTCCTGACACCTCTATGCAGAGCTCCGCAGGTCCCCGAAACAGAGCACCTCCATGATGACACATGCCACTTCACAGACACCTGTTTTATGAACAGCCGTATTGTCACCTCTGGAGTGATCGCTCTCTTTCATCTTATTTGTAGCTCTAAATCGCCCGCAGCAGGCCCCACACTAGCGTATGCTGCTTTTACTCATCCAAGTCATTTAGCAGGTATCCCAAACAGATGTACCCTCAAAGGAGGCATCTCTGTTAGGAATTTTAAAAGACCTGTGATGTAGTCTATTCTTGGAAATTAAACAAAATCTTGTTTCTGTGGAACAGTAGATAGTACATTATATCCAGGTACATGACTGTTAACTAATAGTTAAAAAAATAACATTTTACATAATATCATTCCACATCTACACGGAGCTTTTGAGCGGACAACCACTATACCAGATATTCTCAGATAACATTTCACATTAAAAAAAAAAAAGTCAAAATTAGTTTTCTAATAGAAAGCATCTCATCAGAGCTGAATTCAACCAAGCAATATAATCTGTCAACAAGTTGATATAAACATTTAGAGAACAAGAGAAAATAAACCTTTTCAGTGCTTTTGGTTTCTCAGTATCTATTTGGCTACTACAAGCCAGATAATTATGTTCTGTCCTCTGTGATAAAGCATTCATCCGGCTCCACTCCTACAGTCTCTAGTACACAGAAATAACATCTAGTACCTCCAAAGCATCCAGTTTTTGCCAAGTTTGTGTTAGCAACACACCAAACAATTTCATTACTTTGGGTTTTTTTTCTCTGTTATTCCTTTCTTTCATCTCCCATTGCTTGCAGAAAGATGGGCAGCTTCACTCAGAGACTCTACCCTGAAACACCAAGCCACCAACAGAGCAACTACTCTGTTTTTTAAGAGGTTGCCCCACCCTTTGAGACAGAGCATCCAGAAGCAGAAAGACTGCTAACCACCACCTGTTCAGGACACATTTCACCACTGCCACTTTCCAGTTTAAGTTATGCAGAAGAAAATAAACCACCTGGGAATTCCCAGGAGACACACAAACTTCAAGGCAAAAAAGTTAACACAAACGCCGCCTAATCCCATTTCACACTATTGTCTTTTCAGAACTAACAGGACTACCGCATGTCATTAAAGTCAGCAGCTCGTATCAAACACACATGAAGGTGTATCCAGCATTATAGACTTTGCTGCACATTTTGAAGACACTCGAAATTTCTTATTCTAGCTAAACAATTAGATTTTCTTCTAAAAGACAAGACATGAGGTCCATCATACGATTACCTTAGCATCCTGCTGCAACAGAAAGGGTCTTCATAACTTGCCGGGAGCAGTATGCTTTGTTTTGTCATATAACAGCTGATCAGAAGGACAGTCAATCTGACTCTAGGGCAGGAAATCTTAAAAGACCTGTGGCGTAGTCTGTTCTCAGACTTGTCTCAGTGGAAAAAGATTCTCTCCTGGAGATAAAGGAGGAGCCCGCCTCCTTTCTAAAAGCACCTGAATAGCTTCAGCTGGGCAGTCAGCCCCCTACCCCTAGAAAACACACATCGCAGGTGTGGGTAAGGAGACTTGCAAAGAGCTGGGGGCAGGCATCAGAATTAATAAACAGAGGGGAAAGAGAGAGCAGGGTGGAGATTTGAGTAGAAAATAATGCTTTATTTGTTTATATCATTTGACATGTTCTGTTGAAAGAAATCCATTGTTGCCACTGGTGTTTTAATGAGTGCTAGTTTGGCTTTAATAAACTTCAAGCTTCAAGTGCAAGCAGATTAATCTCAAAGTTCTGCCTAGTTTGCAGCTCCAGCACATCCTTACATCCCTTTAAGGCTTTCTTTAAAAATGATTTGTTCTACCAAGGGAAAAAAAAAGATAAAATAATTTTCAAATCCACATTCTTTCTGTAATCCTTAAAAACAATGGACATAAATCTAGTTGTGTTTATCAGTAACAGGTGACATCTTTAGCCACACAAAGATACCATATCTGTTAGAAAATGGCTATAATTAAGAAAATTTGTGGATAGATAAAAAAAACCCAACTTTTTCAGTATCAGATGTTCAAGGAGAATGCATTGGTTTCAGCAGAACAAAAGCTTCTTGGTTCTAGATAGCAGTTTAAAACTCAACAAACATAAAAGAAACAGGTGAGGGTTTCCATTTAGCTACCAAATACTGTAGTCCAAATATCTGGGGTTTTTTTAGTTCTGGGTAAAGCTAGGATCTGTTGCCTCAGGCAGTCCCTGTTATAATGGCTCATTTGCCACCTTCGCAGCTGCTACGTTCAATATTCTGCCGGCCACAAGGGAAGGACTCCCTCGCTTGGTGGTCAGAACCCACACCTGAGTCAGGGATAAAAATGGCTGCTCTCAAACTGCAAGAGCAAACACATGAGGCTGGACTAGAGAGAGTTTTCTTAAGTGGTTTAGGAAAATGCTTTCTTCACAGTGTGTCTTCTAAAAAACCATAAAATCTTGAAAACTGTCTATGGGTGAAAATATTTTTTAGCTGTACCCTGCTCTAGGAACATTATCGAGAAATTACTCCTAAGGAGCAAAGCATTTGCATTAGCCTTAAAAGAAGAAAATACCCTTAACAACTGGCACTGCTAATCATAATGATGGGTAGGGGAATCATTATGGAAATTTATGAAGCATCTCACTGACATCCCAGCAGGGCAATAAGGCTTTTTCTAAATAATAGAAGTCAGTAATGGAGAGTAAGACTTTGCTCTGTTTTTTTCTTGTCAGTGACAAAAGTTCTGTTGATATTTCGGTCATACTGAATGAGGCTGCAACATGAGCCTTCTTGCTTGAAATAATTTCTAAGTGATAGCCTAAGAAACAGTGGGGTCTTGCAAGAAAGTGGGCCTCATACTTCCCCTCCCTACTGCACTGTTCAAAGACAGTGAGCAAAGATTAGCAAATACTTTGCTCAAAAAAACCCGTTAGTGAAAATTCAAATTTGGGTATGCTCTAACACAGTATGACCTTGGTAGCATATAGATATGATGTTGTTACTGCTGATACCACAAAGGTCATACGGGGTATCATAGTTTAGACTATCCAAACTAATGCTAAAAGACTGAAGCCAGTTTATCTTGTGTTCTAGCAGTTTTAAGAACTTTTACAGACTCATAGCAAAGATTTATCTGATCTCCCGTGTTGCTTTAGTAGAAGCCAGTAGTCATTGTTTAAGAAACATATAAGAAAGAGGTGGAGTAGAGAACAATCTTTTCCATCTTCTGATGAGAATTTAGGGATTTCCTGAGTTAAGAGATTCTATTTAGAGCAATATTTTTAATATCTATTGGAAAAACAGGGATGTTCATTCTCCATGCTTTTTCACAAACTGATCTGAAGTTTTAACCCAGAAGTAATACATAAGCACTTAACATCTGAATCAGAACAGAGAGGAATGTTTTGCATTTACCAGAAAAAGCCTTCTGTTTCTGAAATTATCTAGTATCGGTTTCATGAAAGTAGGATTAACCAGCTTGGTAAACTACTTGAGTATTTGTTAGGCAAGTCATGCTTCGTGACATTTTTGGATTTTTTTTTAAAGATAGTACTCTGGAAAATTGCTAGTGGAACAGAAGCCTCCGAAAGACAGCTGGAGAAAGAAAGTTAGGATCATACAGAATAAAATACATGATTGCGAACAAGAAAAGGTTATTACAAATGTCACTCATATATATATATTTACTTTTATTTAAAGGAATAATCTGAGAGACAGATTTGCAGGTTGTTACTACAGTTAGCATCTGCAGCATGATTCATCTGAATGCCCTGACTCTGTCCTTCTCTTTGGCACTCCATAGGTCCTAAAGGGTTTCTGAGAAATCAGGTAGCTTCTGCTGAACAGATTACCCACTTGTCTAAATAAATTCGCTTTCAAGCTTGAATATATATACTTTCCTCTAAGAGGCAGTAGCCGCTAATACTGTATTAGTAAGAAGAAAATTCACCTCAACCAACAGTAGAATAATAGAATAGTCCTGGTTTCTAATTTCCTTATGGTGAAGTAGACGTAAAAGTTCATCTGTCATGCAGCTCTTCTGCTGTGTAACTGTGTTTCTGATAAAGACCCAGGTTGGTTTGGTTGGTTTATTTCCCCTCCAGAAAAGGTGACTTTTAAGGGACTTGGACTATATTACCTGGAGCAGAAAAGCTGTGAGGCACCTGACTGCAGCTGGATTGGATTCTGGGGCTCTGGCTACAGCATTGTAAGTTACAGATCAGTGTGGGGGTTTGAGAAAATTTCTAACTCTATGCAAGAGTGAGGTAAATTTGGAGGACAAAAGTATTTTGTTGTATTAGCAATACAATTTTTTCTAGAAAATGGCTGATTTTCTTTCTCATGCAAATTTGTAGTTTCTAATTTTTTGCACATGGTAGTCACTTACAGATATTTGAAAATCCAGAATATAGTCACAATTTCATCTTCAACAGCATAAAAGATCCTGGACTGTTCCTCCCACCTTCCATCCCCTCCCCACCCTCTGCCTCTCTTCTGTTTCAGAGACAAGACCAAAAGGTCGGTAGGTAGATAGGTAGGTATATAATTATTGTCATGAAAATTCTTGAGAACTACTACACTGTTTGTAGTTGTGCTACAGTGCTGAGAATTTTATGACAGTTCTCCAGCAAGGAGCATGAACCTAGAACCAAATCTTTGATGTTGCATGTCAGTGGATTTAGACGCTGACACTTTTTCAATGTACCTTCATCATTGTGAATCAGCAGTCGTGTGCTTTCCAACAAATCTTAGAAACCTGGTTGCTATACAGTAAAAAGGGATTGGGATTTTTTTTTAACCAACTTTTTCCTGTAATTCTGAGGGCAAACAGAATGCAAAAGATAGTGCTATGAAAGTTTGGAGGCAAAAAATCCTAATACCTTTTGTGAACTATCTGCATAGGCAGCTCTTTATTATATATTCAGACTAAAAGCTAATCCATCTATTATTGGGAAGTCCTAAAAGGCAATAATTTTCACAAACAGCAAAACCTGACAGTATCTATTGTTTGAGGGGAAAAAAAAGGAAAAAAGACACATTATTCATTATGACAGCAACTGGAAATGCAAAGCAAAGTTCTGGCAAAGCATTTCCAGAAGGAAGAGTTTACTGTGTATGACAAATCACATGTTAATAACTCCTTATTGAAATATTGGATTGAATTCATGCTACTTGCCTTAGGAACCCAACAGCATGTATTTTCAAGCATCTAGAAAGTGCTAAGAAGACACTAAGAAAACGTGAAGAAAACATCTTAATATTCACAAGAGCTACACCTACTCGCTTTCTGACTTCTGGTAGTCTGCGTAATGAAGGAACTACCTTTCATACACCAAATTCTTAGTCCATTCTTGAAAATAATTATCCCTTAACTTTTTTTCCTCCTCATGGAAACTACATAGACTTTCATTTTTTGAAAGACTAATTTCATTTATATATTTATTTCATCTATTTTCAAATGCTGGAACAGTTAAAGAGCTGGAGTCAAGATACAATAACCTAGCTGTATACATCTGTGGAATTTATACCAAACATAGCATTTCACATAAAGGGTGAGATTTTTCAAAAAATATTTTTTAAAATCCCAGTCTTTTTAAACCCCAAATGGTATAGTTGGGCCCTATAAAATTTTATCAACCCAAGATATAATTCAGGTAGATCAGTACTTGATTATTCGTGCTGTCATTTATGTCTCCAATTGATAGAAGAGGTAAATGGTTCTTATGATGAAAAATTGTATCAAATGAGAGAGAACCGGTATTAGAGATCTCACAGAAGACATAATTTTTATGCCAGGGATTTCATAAACCAACAAGTGCTTTGCAGTCTAAAATGTTCTCCCAGTCTTTTCTCCTTTAGTATGGTTGTGCTATATAATAAATTTTAACTATTCAATAGGTGGACGTTAGTATGGACAGGTCTTGCAGACTAATTGTGTTTTCAGGAATAGTGAGAAGATGAAATGAAATGAAAGGAGGAAAGGTGAAATAGGTCATCTCAGTTCTGGTGTAGAGGTGATAGTGCCTGTTATGGGTATGTTATACTCAAAGAACTCTTATGGCCAAAAAACAACATAGTGTTACATACAGAGACAAGAATTTATTCTTAACCTACTAATAATCTTAACAGTCTAATTAAAATACAACCGACTGATTGGTCCAGCCACAGTAATACTAACTCATAGGCCAAATTCATACTGAAAAGCCTTACAGGTGATGCCATTAAAATTGTTATTCAACATTTACTAATATCTACTGCTTTTCTTCGGTGTTAGGCTCACCACTCACATGTCTCTTGGGTCTCAAGGTTGATGGCACTAATCTCCATCAAGCAGAGAGGCGGTGGGGGAAACGGTGTTGCAGCAAGCCATCGGCATCCTGAGTAGTTTCCAATTAGGTCTTCATTTCAGGTGTGTGTAGAGGATCCCTTCTGCCTCAACACTGGCTTTCACCTGGGGCTATTTTCACATGCTTTCTTATCACAGTCTGCTGCTTTCCCTGGTTCCCAACTAAAGTCTGAAAGTTGCACCATAGCCTCCCTCAGCTTTATTTGCCATAAGGGACTATTGCTCCTTAGGAAATGAATTAATAACCTGGTCTGTTCAGGCCTCTACAACAAAGCCTATTCACAGGGCGTAACTAAAAGAGGCTAGGCATCAATCACTAGACCAACGGAGAATTATTAAAAGCAGCTAAAAGCAGCTCAGGCCAAGGCAAGCCCAGACAAGTCCTAAAACCTGCACTATCAGGTCAATACAAAACCTGTGGCCTTTTACTGGTCATGGCAAAGGTCACACTTACTGGCCTACAGGCAGGGAGAAAAGAAAATAATGGTCAGGTGGAGGTCACTGAAGGAGCCAATTGCTTTAGTAGATTATGCAGTCACAGAATTTGACTGCCCAGTCATTAAAGTTTAGAAAGAGGAAAATAATTGAACAGGGTCTAGGGTTCAATGAAAAATGGAAGGATCTGAATAAGAGATTAAAACTGTGAGGTCAAAGAGTTAGGTAAAAATGTATTATGGCAGTTAAAGCACTTTGTTGGTGGAAAAAGATGAAGTATTGGAAAAAGCCAAACAAAACAACAAAACCAAATAAAAACCTACTCATGTTTGCTAACACTTCCAAAAATTACCATGAATTGAATGTCGACATTTTGTGCCTTAAGTGTATCGAGATGAATCTTCCCTGAATACATGGATCACTGTACAAGAGACTCAGATATAGGATTTGGTTTCAAAATTGTCACATCCAAGATCCTAATCCAGGAGCTGCATTTTGTGGTGTCCACAGGTGTTGAAGTAAGGCTGCAGCCACACAAAAAGGCCAGGCTACAAGTTGGCCACGAGATGGCCGTGTTGTATATCAGAGCGTACCTTCTTCTAGACTTACTGTGGGAACAGCTGCTCCAGAGACAAAGTTGATGCTTACCAAGTAATAACTCATCTCTGTGTTCATGGCTAAATGGAAATAATGCACGTCTGGAAAAGAAAAGAAAAGAAAACAAAACAAAATAAAGACTGGAATTGCTATGATAAAGCAGGACTTTGTATATAGACTGGATATGAATTTGGAAGCTAGGATGCTGTTGAATGCATTTCGTGTTTGGTACGTCCAATCAAAAAGCAAATTATATTAGAAAATCACATACTGGTTACAGGCAGCATTGTAAGTTCGCAGTGCAAGTAAGTGTTTTAATTCAACATATGGATGTAAAGGAATTATTGTAACACCTGGTACATAGAACAACACATATCTCTTCTTACACATTGTTATGAATTACCACTCTCGGAACCTGCTTTTCTACGGAGATAACATATTCCAGGCAAAATGAATGGGTGAAGACTACCAGAAAAAAAAAAAAAAGGATAAAAGATATTTCAAGAAACCCTTGCAACTTGCCGTTCTTAAGCAATTCCAATTGTACGTGCATCAGTCTTTCAGGCAAACGCTGAAAGAGTTGTGAAGTTTGTAAAGTAATGTAAAGAGCTCAGTTGCAGGGAAGCTCCTTTGTGTATACTTCACTGAAATTCATTTCAGTGATTGTAGTTACTAAACTTCAATGAATCTAAAAGCACAAAAGGGTGCCACACGAATTTAAAGACAGAGAGAAGTATTCCATCTTCAGTTCCTTCAGCAAAACTGTCCAGAGAGCAGAGAAGGTGCTGAGACAGAGTTTACCCAGACTGTCCTGACTTAGACTGATAGCATTGTTGGTGACCTGGCTACAGCTGATCACCTCATATAACCTCACACAAGAAAAATGAGATTTTATTCTTTAAGACCTAAAAACCCCAAAACATTTTAACAAAGTGTATTTTAGTAAAGTCTAAAACTGTAATCCTAGAAACACCCGGTAAAGTATAGCCTAGCTATGGAGGCAGCTAACCTACATTTTGTTTTGACTTTAGAGTTTCCCCCATCCTGAAAGGTCCAAGTTCTGCTATTGTGCAAGGCTACCTCAGCTTTGATAGCAATGAAGAACTTTTAATGTTTTACTCATGACACAGTGCAATCTGGGTCAAGAAAGTAGTAATCCCTTTGCTGAGCTTTGCCAAAAAGCTGCATCCAGCAGAACTCTTGATTAAAGGTTTGTATAGAAAAGACATGGACAGTACAATGACTGGAGTAACAGAAACAGTATGAATTTTAACAGCATACAATTTATGTGTGGTGCTCAGAAACCAAATAGCACTGATTCAGAACTTTGCATGAAGCTAGAAAGGCAGAGGAATACTAGTTGAACATAAGCTACCCCCAAGACATTGATGTGGAGACAGCTGTAGAAAAGGTCAACAGTGTACTAAATATGGTATTTTTGGTATTCCCAGGAGATACATGAAGATACTAATGCCATTGTACAAGGTATTAATGAAATCTCACGTCAAAAACTCCATTTATTTCTAATCTATACATTCAATATGGAAAAGTTCAAAACTGCTAGAACAACAGGAAAGCCTACCTTACTAACAAGCATTAATTTTTAGCTTTTGAAACACTCATCTTTTTTCCATGAAAAGCTCAATCAAGTGATTCATTGGGTAAGTGTCCTCCGCAGCTGTAGCCCTGACACCTTCAAGAGTCAAACCCCTCCCCCTCCCCGCTCCGCCCCCAGCTCCCAAAGCAGCCTGCCAGGGAGCAGCAGGAGCCAGCTGCATTTTGGGGGGCTGGCAAGCCAGGAACAAAGGGTGAACGCCAGGCTGCAACATCACCAGCAAGCACTTCAGTCCCACGGTTCCCAAACAAGAAGGGAGGAACCAGCAGTAATAAGCAGGGTCAGGCAGCTATCCATGGAGGACCAGGCAAGCCTACTGTGAGAGGGCAAGTCCAAGGTCAAGCTGGAAAGGCCCAGATCAGCCAGGGGCAAGGCAGCAGAGCTCATGCAAGGGTCTGAGCTTAAGTGCTGTTCCCAGGTTGAGAGAGGGCCCTAAAGGGGCTTCTCCCAGCTGTTTCTCATCTCTTAGCTGATTTCACAGCAGTCTGACCCAAGGTTACGCAGCTGTGCCCTAGCAGGGATGGCCCAGGCAGCCCTTGGGGGCAGGGGGAAGGGGTTGCACAGCCTGCTGGTGCCCTCAGGGACCTGACATGCTGCAGCAGTCCAGAAAACACCATGTCACCACCCTCATGTCTTTTTTCATGTCTCATCTACGTCAAACACTTGCCTACGAGGCGAGAAGATCCAGAATTCCCCTCTGTTTGCAGCTAGAACGCTGCATTGCTGGACTTTGAGCACCAAAACCATCAATAGACTCAGAGCTGCAATATTATTGCTCAAGACAAGCCCTACAACCTCTTTGCTACACAGCTAGATTTTAAAATGTTGCACAGTGTCACCTTCCTTTGAAATGCAGGAGGATCTATAACCCTACCCAGCTCATGCTGTGGCAGTCCACTGAGGACCCGTACCTCTGCCCTCGACTTGTTTGGGTAGACAGCCTGGCAGCGGTCTGTCCTCTGCAAAAAGATCCCAGGACTTTTGCATCTGAGTGGGAAGAATTTTTTTGACTTTCCCGCTGGATGACTGAGTCTCAGGTCTTTCTGTGAAGGTGGGCCTCATCCCAGGGGCTTTCTATGTGCCTGACAAGTTCTGCAGCAGCTGTGCTATACCTAGGCTAGAAAGCCAGTTCCAGCAGAACACGTACACAGTTGTGGCACTACTTACACAGGGGTCTATAGTCTACCCTTGTGAGTTCAAACTGTCATTTAAGAATATAGAATCATAGAATCATTTAGGTTGGGAAAGACCTTAAAGATGGTCGAGTCTAACCATAAATACAGAATCACAGAATTATGATAGAATATGCTCACCAAGGTGTAAGTGTTCATGAGATCTTTGCTTCCCAGGAAGCAGTACCACGTATTTTTTTGCTCCTTCATTGCTTTATGCATTGTATGTTAAGAAGGAAGGGAAAGCAGGAGCAATGGGAGAGACGCTGCTGATGGGTGGCACCTTACCCGCAGGTAGCGTCTTGCCCGAGACTGTGACAAAAGCTGCTGCCAAATCCAGAGACAATTTGGCTTCTTGTGCTGTGTAAGCCAGTGGATCCCACTGAGTTCTTGTGGGGTTCCAGGATAAAGGTGTTTGCCTCAGAATGTCACACGATGCTTCTGCTCAGCGTAATAATGTGATGTGGCATACAGCCACGTACTGCTCCAGTTCAGGTATTAGCATCAGAGAATATTACGCAGGAGGAAAAAAAATTCTTTCAGATTTTATAAAACAAAGGTTAACAGAGAGCATGTTGCCACTACTGTGACTGAGGCTTCCAGTAAGCTGATTAAAGGGGGTTTTGTCCTAGTTGTACTGATTTTTTAACTGGAGTCTGAAAGTATGAACATAACAAACTGAAGAAGGCCCATTTTTTCCTGCTTGCAGGGCCTTGCTTGCATGTTTTTACAGAGATAAGAGACAAGCCAGAATAGTTACTTTGTGTAGCAGAGGAGCAATTCTTAGCAACTCTGGCATTTTCTAATAATCTGCAAGAGTATGGAAACCAAGTGGCTGCTATTGCAGTGGAATAGTGCAGAGCTCTCTCAGCTTTTTCATGTTGTCATTTATTTCTATTGCTTAAAAAAGGGAAACAAAGTGAACTAGTTTCCTGGTAAGTGCTTATGTCTCCCAGTACTTTTTCATGTGGTGTTTTAAATCTTATGGGTCAGAAATGGTCAGGATTTGCTTGACTTGCCTTGAGATCAGCCCAGTATGTATGTCTGGTTTCAGCTGGGATAGAATTGATTATCTTCCTAGTAGCTGGTACAGCGCTGTGTTTTGGGGTTAGTATGAGAAGAATGTTGATAACACCCTGGTGTTTCCAGTTGTTGCTCAGTCGTGTTTGGACTGAGTCAAGGACTTTTCAGCTTCTCCTGCCCAGCCAGCAAGAAGGCTGGAGGGGCACAGGAAAGGTGGGAGGGG
>JAVKLA010000053.1:5515761-5544249 GCA_034782735.1 Sagittarius serpentarius | reverse complement strand
TAAACCCGTGCTGACTGGGCCTGATCATCCGCTTGTCCTGGGCGTACTGCGTGACGGCACTCAGGATGATCTTCCCCGGCACCGAAGTCAGACTGACACGCCTGTAGTTTCCCAGATCCTCCTTCCGGTCCTTCTTGTAGATGGGTGTCACATTGAAGAATGGTTTGGAATTATATTGACATCAAATGATAAAAGAGTGGGAATACAGTACCCTCAACTCCCCAAAAGACTGTCATTCAAATGGAAGTACATTTGGAGGAGCAACAGGGAAATTTAATTCTGTAATTTTACACAATACTAAATTATCATGTCTGTGAGGTGTGTAAATCATGATCAATCTCAGTCAATTAAAATCTACAGTAAGTAACTGAACTGCTAAATAAAATAGGGTTTACTAGATCTTAAAAATAAGTTTTCTAATTAAAAAAAAAAAAAGGATAGCTCCAATGACAAAACTCTTTCTAGATGATAAAGCCATAGGATTATTATGGTATTAACAGAATCTTTAAAGAACAGTCACATTTGTTGAACTGAGGATATTCAGTCCTTGGCACACGTGAAATGTTTACGGAACCAGGAGCATACCCTACGGAACACCAGGCAGGTTGTGAGATACTCTAATGTATGTGTGCTGATCAAATAAGCCCTTCATTTTTTTAGGTAAAGCTCATCAGATATTTAGGTTTTCTTGAAGAAGAGCTTCATTTATGTACAAACTTTTCTGGTTTTTTCCACATTATGGTAAGTAGTTAATAAACAGTTTATCCCCTCCTAGGAGACCTTGCTTCTACCCTTAGACATCACAGCTTTACTGTGTATTATTTGTAATTACTTATGTCAGTGAACAGAATGAGGGCAAGCATGAAAAATAGGGACACACAATCATTTCTTCTGTCAGCATATACCCAAGATGATAAAAGTAGCAACATTTCTGTTACAGAACAACAGGATATGGGTGCCAAAACCAGTGTTAGTGATAAAAGTGATAATGAAAAATGTAATAATGATGAAAAAGTAATGCAACCTTAAGGACTTTTAGCTCCTCTGAGAAAACTTCCTCAGCCCAAGACAGCAGTGCCCTGGCATTGATTGGAATTCTGTTAGAGCCCGTGTTTTGGAGGGTTGTGTGCGCGATGTTTGGTTTGAAATCTGGAAACGATGTTTATCTTCGCCACTTACTGACCCAAAACCACCGACTTTCCTGTGCTGAACTGAAGTTAGTTCTCCACCTGCTTGCTCCCAGCCACAGTCCAACTGCGCCGAACAACATCCTTTATCTCCTTGTAATTGTCGGCATCCCCAGCATGTGAAACAGCAGGAGGTAACCATGGCATGAAAGTACTCTAGTGCTTATTGCTTTTGTTTCCTGCTACACAGATCTTGATTGACGTAGTGATGCCTCTCTTTCATGGCTTTCCTCCTTAGTACACACAAAGTACTGCTGCCAGGGGGTATAAAAGGCTAGCTCTACAAGATACACATTCTCCTCCGGAAGCGCAAAAAATGAGGCCAACACCTCCCTTTAGTGAACTGAATGAAAGATGTCTTAGTGGGGTTTTAAACAAAGACAGAAGTAGGAAAACGTCTCTTCATCACAAGACTGAGGTTAGCCAAGGTAAATGCAGCTTAACAAAACAAGCAAAGGAAAAGCAGTATTTTGTGGAATTTTCATAGGATTTGAGAGAGAATGATAAGTCATTTCAGCGAAAATTGCTTTGGGCATCAGATACAACTGGAATGGTCATACTGATCTAGTGGGAAAGAGGTTCACTTGCTACCACAGCAGTGCTGAATAGTGTATTTAAGCTTACAGGGGAAAAGAGGACAAAGTAGCAGGAATGCCACCACCAGAAGTCCACTTAACTGGAAATACAAAGGAGCCAGAAGCCACCAAAAGGTGAAGGAGAGGATATGGAGGTCTGACAGTCCAGCCGGAACAGTGTAAATTACGCAGCTCTGCTCCCAAAGTATCAGAAGAAACTTTCTGTTTGGAAAGAGCATCCAAGTACAGCTTACAAGTGTATCTTGTTAGTTAACCTTTACAGTAATCGTAGAGGGAATGGCTATTTATTTACAATTTTAATTAAGACACTTCAAAGCTAATTTTGCAATAACTTGGAGACCTAGCTTCTCTTCCTTTATCATTTATGCAATAATTTTTCCTTATGCAATCTTCAATATAAATATGCTGTTGCTTCTACTTCCTCACAGTGTATGGCTGCATCATTAACAATGATTTGGCATAGGTCTACTGAGATGAAAAAAAAAAAAGTTGATTATTCTTTTTGGTTTTTTTTATAATTAAGTTTACAGTTTATCTCTTAAAGAGAGTGTTCAATAATTTGCATTACACACCTTGCACAGGAAGCTTGGGGGGGGGCAATCCTTTTTTTAAACTTGTGACATCATTTCACAGAACTAAAAATATCTTTCATTATTATAATATGATGAAAACTGTAATAAATTTTGTTCATGAGTGAAAACATGTAGAGGGCCAGCTAAGGGAAGGGAATCTTCTTGTGGAAGACTCCAGGGAGTTGCTAGGGGATGGTAAATTGTGGTTTGGTTTTTTTCTTGAAACACATAAATGGAAAGCACTGAAAAATAGTCAGGCAAATACATTATTTTTTGCCATAGGTTTAATACACATTTAATTAAAAGGAAAGCACATACCTAAGTTTTCATTACTAGAGAAAAATATAAAAAGAAGTACTGCAAAATGAGAGAACTATTGTCCATCCTTGTAGAAAGATAAAGGACACGCTACCTCAGGAAGATTAAAAATAAGAACATTAATATCATGACCAATAACAAGAAGCTATTTTTTCATCTATTAGATTAAAATAAGAACAATTTTAATATTCATAAGCTAGAAGAAGCAAGTTTTCATGCATTACTTCTAAATAGAAAAAGGCAATTTCAGTATCTTTTAGTCTTTTACCAGTAACTGAATTTGTCATACTTTGTGAAAGATAGGTCACTGAAGACAGTTTAAAATAATTTTTAAAGTAGTGGCACACCAAACAGCGCATTTAACCCATTAAGAGGTGACAGATAGGAGAGATTCAAGTGAAATATATATTTTTAACTCCTGGTTATGAATTTTTGTAAAACTGACGTCAATAGATTTTTATTCTGAACACATAGTCTTATTAGTACTTTCTCTGAAGACTTGGATGTTACTATTTTAAAATAGTAACTGAAAATGTTACTTTGAATTGAAATTTGTTAAATTGAAAATGTTACTATTTAAAAAAACCCCAACCAATCATAAACAACACAAAGCCCCTCAAACAATCTGGACACTGATTTCAATTACCTCTGCCAAGGAATGTAAACATCTCTGCCTTGCAGATATAAACCACCAGTTTAACTCTTAGCTTGCAGACCCATCATAATCTCTTCCTTGCCCAATGTAAGAATGAAATAGCTCACCAAATTGTCTTTGCTGCCTTTACTGTGTTCTGCGTAATGTGATGCTAACCAACCATGAAAGAACTCCTAATACCAGCATAACTAAGATTTTACCCATTTCTTCCAAATTTTGTTCTTATTGTGATCCCAAGAAGTACAGTAAATGCTGATTTTTTTTTTTTCATTCTAGTGTCATATAAAACGGAATGGTAGTGGGTGAATGAGAGTCCAGTGCCCTCTGACTAGGTTCTTTTAGATATTCCACATAAGGAGAGTTTAAAGTTTAATATCAAATTTACTTATTGATATAATCGTCATTGCATGAGATTTTGATTTAGTAGAATGATACAGCAGTACATTGAAATTACAACACAAGCACAATATATAGCTATTGCAGTACACAGCTGAATCACCATGCAGACATGATTACCATTACCAGTCTCTGTATGCTCACCATCACGATGCTGTGCGTGCCCAGTCACCAGGAAGGAATATGAGGGTTGAAGCCAGTTCAGGCCCATTGCTCTCTTCAAAGTTCATTTTTATTAGCTGGCCAGTTTTTAAACTTAATGCTAGGTTGAGCCACATATACCCTTTCTTCCATGCTGCTCTGCCTAGCTCAGAAAGACATTACTGTCCACTAATTACCTCAGCGAAAGCTATTTATACAACCTGATGACTCACTGGTATAGCCATGCATCTAAAACAAAGGCTGCTCTCCAGTCCCACTAAAAAGTGCAGCTTTCTTTACAATAATTGGTGGTCATTCTTTACATTCTTCCCCGAGCTCATTATTTTTGCCCTTTTCCAAGTCTTCCTCTATTGGGGGAGGGGGTCGGTCACAGTGAAACATTGTCAATGTGGTACAAATGCAAAGGTTTTTGACTGCTGGATGCCATCTCACATCTCTAATTAGCAGATACTCATGTTCTGAATTACTTTTTCCTCTGTCTCACCTAGTATGTTCTGTCTTGTCTTTTTCTGAATTCAGCTGAAATCAGGATTTTTGAGATGCAGATTCAAGCCTATGGTTTTCCCCATCTTGACAACTGTATTACACAAAATTTAATTCACACTTACGGGTCATTACAGCTGAATAATATTTAAAGACATCTTTTTTTTTTTTCTTCCTATATGTTCTACATTTTTGTTGCTAACCTTAAAACAAAAGTAGATTTCTTTACAACCTGCTTAAAATGAAAACCAAAATGCAAAATACAAACTGATGAGAGGTGAACAGGACTTTCTCCATATTAAAGTGTTTCCTCTGGAGAGACGACTATACATATGAGTTCTTCTATCTCAAATTAGGAAGTCAACAAATCTTTCATTCCACTAGTGAACCATATTATAAACGTACCTATTAGGTCTCAATGAAATGCCCAGAACAGTTTTACCTGAAGATTTGTGACCAAGGATACACTTAAGTGGTGGTATTCACATCTGGACATATGCTGTCTCAGAGCATTAAGAGACCTTATCTACAGTGGTGTTCTCAAGTACCCCCTCCTCTGTTATAGCCATTCTTCAGACACATAGAAAGGAATGCTTACCTTCGCATACTGCATCCTCTGCAATTTCTATTATCATCTTGGGATTCCCTGGAAGCCAAGAAATGTATTCCAGATTTCAAAATGACAATATCCTTGGTTTAAGGTGAGATGTTCAGAGCTAAGGATTTCAAGTGGCAGAACACATTACTTTTCGAGTTTTGCTTAGGCCATATTTCAGCCCAACCTTAACACTTGGGATTTTCATTTGTAAGTGTCCATTTAAATACCTGCTGTGCAAGCTCAGTCAGAAACTTAAACAACTGAAACCAGTTAAGATTGCCATTGTTTCCCTCCCCAAGTCATAATCATAGAATCACAAGGTAATTCAGGCTCGAAGGGACCTTGGCAGATCTCTAGTCCAACACCCTGCTCAACGCCAGTTCAGCTAAAGGTCAGTCAGGCGTAATCCAGCCAGCTGTTGAAAACCTCCAAGGACGGAGACTGCACAGCCTCGCTGGGCCACCCACTCCCATGCTTGGCTGTCCTCACAGCTTTTCCTTATATCCAGTCTGAAACTCTTGATTCAATGTATGCTGTTGTGTCTTGTCCTCGGGCTACGCACGGCTGTGAAGAATCTAACCCAATCTTTTTTATAACCTCCCCATAGGTACTAGCAGGCTGCTATTAGGCCTCCCTGAAGGTGTCTCCTCTCAGGCTGAAAAAGTCCCTTTTTACCTCAGCTCTCCTCATAGGGCTGCCAGCAAAAATTGGAAACTGGGGTTCCAGCTCTTCCCCTTGTTCAGATTAATGCTTTCAGTCAGGCCACCTGTATTCAAGAAGGATGAACTTCAACTGTAACAACTATGAAAACAACCATGGCGATCAAGTATTTGTCCAACTTCACCGAAAAAAACGGTGAGAAGTTGTGACAATTGTTTACACATACAGTCTGAAAAATATCAAAGAAGCAGAAGAATCACTGAAGGCAAAGAATTATATCACAACGAATGGCATAGTTATGAATAAATTTATGCTGGAAACCTTCACTGTTTTAAAACAGAACTTAGTTTTGGAGGATTTTATAAATAAGTTTGTGGTAACAGTCCTACAAAGTCTGATATTTTGCAAAGATGTTTTAAAGGAAACAAAATTATTCATTGTGTATTGATCCCCATTTTAAACACCTTTCTGGTTACTTGTGCAAGCAAGGAAGGTTTTGTTGTGTTTTTTTTTTTTTTTTTAATTTTCTCTTCATCCACACTAATCTTTACCCTGGGTTTGTGTCATTCAGGGAAGCTCTGGAATTGGCCACAACCTGGCAGAAACAGGGTACTGTCAGGTCACATTGCTACTGGTTGATAGATGCTGCTGGAGTACTTGGGAGCTAATCTGGAGTCAGAAGTGCCTTAGGGTTAGGTATTGCTGCTAAGTGGCTTTCTTGAGCTTATTGTTAGGAGTCCTCTATGTCAGCGGAAACTGTTGGGTACCTCAGAATTAAGAGCTTGGAGAGGCAGAGGATGAAAAAGGTGATCTAGAGGTAGCTAATGGGACTGACACGGGGTGTGGGATCCTGCTATGACTTCCATTTGCTAATGAGAACGGCTGGAAGGTGCCTCCCGCCGTTTTGGATCAAAGTTCAGAAAGCTGAAAATAGCCATCTACTGTCTTTGAAGATGTGGCCTTTCTTTTCTTTTAAAATGTAGATGCGGGAAGAGGGGGCGAAGGCTTCCTCCTTTTTCTACCCTATCCACTTGTCCAGGATACAGCATAGCCTAGTTCAAATCCACACATTTACACAATAATGTTAAATCAGACAAAATTGGAATCTATGGACCTCTAAAATATTTTACAAAGCTTATCTATCTGTATTGGTTTTCCCTAAGTTTATTTGAGAGAATGATTGGCAGAATAAGGAGAATAAGTGAAAGAGTAAGTTCATGCAATTTTGAATTTTTATAATACTCACTAGGCATGTTCCTGTAGTAACTCATTGACAGCTCTTGAAATGCATTACAGGTGTTCACTTCAAAATACCATGAAAAGGGGAAAAAAGATTACACGACTGGTAATTGGGGTTTGGTTTTGTTTTTTTTTTAAATTATTTGAGACCTACCAATTTATTTACAAAATATCCTGCAAAGTATCCTGTTACTGGTCTTTCACTAGGTAAAAACAAATGTCCCCATTAAGCTGACCATGCTCTTTCAGTTGAAATCAAACTGAGTATCTTGTGGTAAGCAGGCAATGTTCTTTTCTTAATACAACATTCATAATTTGCAAGTCTGCTATTCTGTAATCCATAGTTGGGAGTATTTCATTCCTAACTGAAATGCAGACACTGCCTCAGTGTAACAAAACAGCTGTTTAATAACAAAGAAATACCGTATTCAAGCTCAGAGATCTTGTTAATTGAAAGAAATTGAAACTGCTGATGAAGAGTCACTATTTAAAATATAAATAATACTATGATAGTCTTAAATGTTCAGATGCCCTTTAATCTGTATTTAACAGACAGCCTTAATGATATGGTGTGAGCAGAAGGTTCAATAAAAACTCAAAATGACACTTTCAACCTCATTGGGATCACTTAAAAAATATGTAGAGTTCTATGAACGTTGTTTCATCATTTTTTCCATTGAAGTTTTTAAAGACATGCTTATACAAGATACATTTCTTACATATTTGCAGAGACATCTTATTTTTGGAATTATGAACTCTTTGGCACCATATGTCTAGATGTTTGAAATAATTTGTTTATGGGAAATACAATTAAACGCACTGAAGGGGCTGTTCCGAGCTCAGATTACCTATTTATGCAGTTGCTTAACTAGCAATCTCTCACAATTTGGTATCATAAACCAAGCAGTCAGAAAGTATATAAATGAAGACAGATGATGATACTCTGGACCGCATGCAAAAAGTGAAGAATTGCAAGATCATATTTTGAGATAAAATTCTCTACTGGTTTATAAAATAGAAACTTTAAAAAAAAAAATCTGGTTTTAATCCCTCCTGTGTAGTGACTCAGGTACATACAGTAGTGCAGCAAATAACTAGCTGTTTATCAGTATGGAATACTAGCTTAAAGGATACCTTTGGGCATGGACTATTAAAAATGTCTACTGCCAAACTGAAGGGAAAAGTAACATTTTTTTACTTTGGCACCATTTTTTCCTTCCTTTGGTGACTCTTAAAATGGCCTGACAGAGGCTTTTCTCCATGTCTCATAAATAATGTATTTTTTTTAATACCTTAGCAAAAGCAGCTCTACCGTCACAATCCCTGGTGAAGAACACTCCGTCTTGTCCTCACATGCACTTCTCAAATTCATTAGCGTACAGGAACATAGTGGAAACTTTCAGCAGGTGTACAGAACTTGGTCATCATGTACATTTGGCTTCTTCCATTACATCTCCATTATCTTCCACCACTTTTCTCTAATGCATTTCTGTAAGAAAATTCTAAGTCTTGAAAGTTTGTAACAGCTTGTGAAATAAAATATGAGCGTTCAACATAAATTAAGAGAAGGCATTCCTTGCCTCTGCTTTCAACAGCAACTAGGAAAGACAGGATTCAAAACCAACTGTTGCTAATCTGGGTTTGTACTAAGGGAAATTTGGAACACTGAAAACAGTGTTTGATTTTTCATTTATTCAATGCGATCCAGCAACTCCTGGACACCAGAAGCCTGTTTCAGTTCTCTAACAATGGGAAAGAAACATACCATGGTCTTTGAGCTATTGCACTGGACTAGCTAAAGAAAACACAGGGAATTGGCAATAGTCCTTCACCAAACTGCTTCAGATGGAGTTAGAGATATTCTTAGCATAGGAATAGGGAAAATGGTTTCAAACATTAATTCTAAACTGATTGGGAGAGTTTCTATACTATATGAATTACTGTGATACTACTGACATAGTCAAATCTGTTAAGTTTATTAGTAGAGATTTTGGTCTCCTGTTTCATATAATGAGCAACATAGTTTATTCAGGTGTTAAAGCTTCTCCAGTTGCCAAACCTTGCTAATACAAAAAAATAAGATGCTGCCAAAACTGACAACAGACTTGGACTTTGATAAGAGTTTGTAAGATGTCATGCACAACACAGGACATCTTTCATTGTCAAGGGAAACTCACTATCCCTATGGGATTCAATTCTTATCTTTAATGTTAATGGTTAGGCAAGGAGAGGGCAAAGTAAATGTTGAATCCACCTACACCAAGCAGACCGGACAGGGAGTTGTTTAGCTGTGCTACTGGAGTGCATGCTTCTTGGTTTCGGTTATATGGTTGTACAGCTTCTAGACTAGAGGGTTTTGGCTTCGTAGGCTGGGCATGAGAACAGACGTCTGTCCGTACTCTAATTACTCTGTGCCTATACTGATTAATAGATGAGCTTTCTTTGTAGCAGCCAAAGGAAACTTTTCCAGTTAGTTAAGCTCTTCTAAAAAGTTTTCTTTCCACATTGTATATTATTTTACATACATATAAATACATCTATTTATATGTATGTAAAATAATAGGCAGATAAACTTCCTTCTACCTTGCTTTCAAATAAAGTCTGCGTTACATGCCACTTCAGTGTGGCTACACTGGACCATTCACCAAAGTCAGGACTGTTTAAAATTTATGGGGTTTATTCTCCTTTTGTCAAGCATTTTCTACATACAGAACATTCACATGGTGTTAAGTTACAGAAGAAAAATGCATGAGACAGACTACTGCAAAGAAGTGAGTAACAGACAGTTTACATGATTCTTGTTTGTTCACAATGGAGAAAAGTTGTTAAAAAGGAAAACAGATTCAGTAGCTAGAAACGTAAGCAGACTCTTATCTTAGTTAAATCTACCTACCCGGAGGTTTGCTCAAGCTAAAGAGAGATCTACTGTACCACACAGGGCAGGATGCTAAATGCACACAAGATTACAATGCTAGAAAATGCCAGATTTCTAAGCAATTTTACAGAATCTAAATTGCAGTAAAATTTTGTTTAAAAAAAGATATTTTTTTATGATTGCCTTCAGTAAATGGAGGTCAGTTTTAAGAGCTTATAAGCATTCTTTAGCAAAAACATAATAAAAATAAGAATACTCCCAAACTTCTAAGTCATTGCTCTAAGTCTGGATAGTTGTTTACTGCTGGCTTTCTGATCCTACTGACTTGTTCTACTTCTGGGAATCTTATTTTTCCCATTTACATGTTTAACCATTGTTAATATTAGAATTCTAAGTAAACAAACTATAAAAAATACAAAGTTTTTGTTGTTTGTTTGTTTTTTGCACTAATCCAATTGGATGCATGGAATAGAAAACCTGTTGAGCTAATCAAATGGTTTAACAAATATGGATCAATGGTACAATGCATAAGCAAAAATGTTATCTACTGCCTGTAGACTTCAGTTCTTTGCATTTTCAGTTTCTTAAAATGCATTTTAAATTAAGTTTCCTCGACGATATAAGTGAAGCTTTGTGATGTCAGGTTTTTAGAACACGGTTTATTCTGAAAGGATAAGTACAATATTTCTCTTTAGAAGAACTGAAACTCCTTGCTGATGAAACCCTGTGACAGCTGAAAAACCTAACATCTATTTTTTTCTAAAAAAAGGTTAAACTTCTGCAAGCAGCTCTCTCAACTAAGACTCACCATAAAAATAAACTCCTCAAATCGCAGTGATGAGAAAACACTGCAAGTATTATTTCTTCTTTTTTTCTCTCCATGTATGTTCCACAACTTGAGACTAGAAATTTTGATACCAAAAGTTTCTTTCCAATGACAAGCAATCCTGTAGCCACAGTGGGAATAAATTACACAATTTCTACACTTTACCTTTCATGTGAGACTTTCGCTTCAAGGCACAAAAAGATTAAACAGTGGACTGAATAGAACAGGACATAAGATTTCAGTTTAAGGAGTCAAAGGTTGTACAACAGCTCTTATTTTGTGTCTGAAGCAAACCAAACCAAAATTTGAATGATATTTAAGTCTTCCATTTACAAATGCAAAGCATCATATTAAATTCCCTGAAGCTTTTTAGCTTTTTTCCCTTTAAAATAATGTATGATATTATCAATTTCAATATTTAGTAATTTCAGTCAAACACCACAATCTCAGCTGATAATTAATAAGGAGTACCATTATCAAATAGCCGTTGTTTTAGTAACTTCTATGTGGAAGTTGATTCAAATCGTGTTCAAGTCAAAGAAATAAACAGGTATAGAAGGGTCTAACAATTTAAAGTTAAAATTGTGTAAATTTGAAGAATTGTGTAATTTAAGTGCAATGTACTGTAAAACTATTAATTCGGTAAATATCTAACACAGATCCTTATGCTTCTCCAACCCAAATTACTGTGTTGCCTCTCTCAACTTCAGTGATTTCACAATTTAACTTGTTGAGTCGTCCGTCCAGGATAAACAGAGATTCCTTGGAAGGGGTCATGAGATACTGACCAAAAAGGCCACTGTCTTTTATAAGACGGTTCTTACTGTTCCAAGGCCATTCGCCTGCCTTGACAGGCTCCTTCAGACTCTTCACCATCTTAACCTTGCCAGAGGAGAGCTCCATGAAGAGAACATCAGTTTGTGTGCTGGAGCTACAGTAGACATTGTACTGATGAGCTTCAGTGAATGATGGCTGAAAAGCTACATCAGATATGTGCAAATTAGTGTGAATGTCAAATGCATCCTGTATTTCTCCTCTCATTGTTATGGACTGGATCCTCATAAGACCTTTTGCATCATCAATGCTGACAAGGTAGTGGCCATCTGGAGAGACATGTGGCGTGCCTGTTACATCGTCATTGTATCCAATAACAGAATCAGTAACGCTATCCACTATAAGCTGTGGTAGGACAGCCCCAGTGGTATCAGGCTTACAGCAGATAAAAAAATATCCTCCGAGATGTGTATACGCCAGGGACTGAGGAATGCAATTATAATCCTTTAAACTAATTGTCTTGATGTACGACATAGTTTCTAGATCAATTTTCTGGAGCATAGGCTCATCCTTATGAAGAATAAATCCAAACCTGGAAGGAAAAGCACAAAATCAAAGAAAGTCAGAGCTACTGTGTGCAGTATGTAAAAATGGGGAAAGCCATTATAAGCAAAGTAGATAAGTTAATATGTGCAGCCGTGTATTGCTATATATCTCAACTTCAGATGTTTCAGATATTAAGCAGTTTATAATACTTAATTTTTAGTGTTCTTGTAATTGTAAGTTAGAGTGCATCAACTAAAATGCCTAAAAAACATTTATCTGATTAATGGGAAAGGTGTTTTTTTTCTACTGACATAAGGGAAAAGGTAAACGTTACTCTGAGCGTATCTATTTAGTTGTAACTTTTACAAAAGCCAGGAAGGAGAAAAAGATTATATACCAATAGTACGTCCCACGTATTTTAATTCACTTCATATAGTTCTTCGACTTTCTTGGGAACATCAGCTTAACCCAGCGCTCATTGTTATTCGGATAATTATCTGAATCTTCCTCATTTTAATTCAGTAGAAATGAATATCATAGAAGGATTTAGGTTTATGCCTCCCAACTATCCAAGCCCCATATTTCTTACAATTTAAAAGACCCTTTATGCTTTTCCATACATCAAGGAATTTTCACTGAATATGAATAATATGGTTAAACTTTAAAATCCTAGAGTTGAATGTTTATAACATTTATAATATTTATAAACTATATGACTATTCTCTAATGTTAATGTGTAAGTTCTGACTGCACAATCATTTGACTGTATATGTGCAAACCCCACCACTCTTAAGTATTATGGAGTCATGTGAAAGTATATTAGTTTTGCTTATAATCTAAGTAGCTTTCACAGCACTTTTCCTGAACAGCTGTTTTCCTTTGGCACATTTCTTAACATAACATTTTCCTCTCTATCTTTGATCCCAAGAATGAAGCTGCGTGCTGATACATCATCTAAAAATACCTTTCACATCCTGTTGATATACAGCACTATGACAGCCAGAATATTCCAACAGTTGAGTTGACAATAGCACAAAATTTTCACACTATGCAACGCCAATGTATTTACTAATCAGTGAACCATCAAAGTAGCAGGCAAAAAGGTTTCAGGACATTATTCAGTCAGTTCCTCCAACTTAAGACAGAGTGAATTATATTTGCAATTCCCACTGAATTGATAAAAGAACATTTTTAATTTTAGCCCCACCTTCCAAAATCCTTGCATACTGCTTCAGTATCATAGGATCATAAAATGATTCCAATTGGAAGGGACCTCTGGATTTCATTTGGTCCAACTCCCACCCAGAGAAGGGCCAGTGTGAATCAGACTGCCCATGATTACGAGTTGAGCTGACTATGAGATCATTTTTGTCTTTGATTATTCAGCCACTTATAAATTTATGTAATCTGAATTAAATTGTCTTGGTTAGAAAATGGGTGAGTGAGCCTTTAGGAAAGTTATGTCAAGATAACTTAACAATCACTGCTACTTTTCTATTCACAAGGACTGTTGTTCTGCCAGAGAGGAAGACTGGAATCATCAGGCAGAATTTGATTTTTAGCTGTTTTGGCCATCTAATATCATCCTTTTCTTAACCTTTTTGGGCAGGCATAAATCATTGATTCCTGATTCTGTTATTATGTAGTAAGCCCTCTTCATCCCTGCCCCAATCCAGTGTTACTGCTTTGGAATCCATTGGCCCCTTCTGAGGAGCAGAGGTTGTAATGGCGGGGGTGTTGCATGTGATGTAGATTGGTGGCTGAGCGGAGGATGACCGTGTTCCTGCAGAGCGAAGTGTGGGGTGAACTCCGCAAGGATTCATCCTATGGCTTAGATTTGGCATGTACAGGTGGCAGGCTAGAAAACATAGAGAAGCAACGTGGAGGAAAGTGGACATACTGCTGTGCAAGAAGATGGTACATCCAAGAGAGATTAGGGTATTTTTAGAGGGAGAAACTGGATACACGGGAGAACCTGTGATTATTGTGGAACGGTGTAACACAGGGGACAAAAATTACACTGGTTAATCCAAGCATGGAGAAATTCGTTTAAAAGTGAGTTAACCTATATAATCCTAGGAAGAAGTATTCAGTAACACAAATTGGTGAATATTAGGAATACACTAAAATTACTTTACTTCTGAAATAAGTAGGTAAAAAATATTATTTTCAAAGAAAAATGGATTTTTCACTTAGGTCTGCTCCTATTCAATATGATTTTTAAAATTTCTGTTCTTGGAAGAAATGTGCTTAAATTACATTTAAGTTTATGAACATCTGTGTTAAAAGATAAACCTACTATCAATTAGTGACGTTGTTTGCATAAATTAAAAAATTAACATGATGCTCATGAACCCTTCTCAATTCTCATTATTTTAATGAGTGAAAGGTATGTGAAGGCAAGGGAAAATAATTTTAGGTCAATGTGATGGCAGGTATTAAAATACATTAAATACTTTCAGCTCTTACAGTACTATTTAATCTATTTTAATGTAAGTACACAGTACAGACATTTTTTGCTTTAATTACTTTTGATCTCAATTTCAACAGCGAACACAAAGAAAACTTTTTTGTTTGAGTTTGGTAAGCTGACTTTGGGTTTGAAAACATTATTTTTCTCTTCCAGTATGCCAATACAAAGTAATGGGTAAAAATAGGAAATCTTATTTAAAAGCGAAAGAAAAAGGCTCTCACAAAGCTGTTTTTACCTTATCCAGGTACATAAAACATAGACTTATATCCAAGTAACATTTTCAGATATACATAAACACACACAAAAGTAATTATGTGATTTTGAAAATCCCATCAGACACCACCTATACGACTAAATATGTAAACACTTCTGAAAGTTTAGCCTGTTGTTTTCAGAAACTGTATTAACAGGTAAAAATTGTTTTCTGTGATAAATCAGTCATTTAACATTCGAACATATTTGATACGTTTTATTGTATATGTATGTCCATCGTATTTCACGGTACCATTACTTAACTGAGGAAAAAGACTTAAAATTTTTGAGCTGCACTCTAGTTTCTATACCACTTCAGAGAAAATACAAGTAATTACAAAAAAAAAAAGATTTTTAACCATTTTCTACCACAAAACAAGTTTAAGAATCCAAATAAGTATCTTTTAAACTGGACAAACCCATAAACAATTTGTTTCATATATCACACATCAACCTAATAAGCAAATAGAAGAAGAAATCTTTGTGCTGCTTGCAAATCTATTTTAATTATCCCAGCCGATGAAAATGACCCTTTCTTTCTGAAGTAAGATACAAATGCAAAACAAGATTCGCATCAAGTAGCTAAATCAGCCATTCTTACTTGCCAATTTAAATTACAGTTAAAATGAAGGATTTAAATCAGTTTGATTCAAAGAAATCTGCCTTACTTACGAGTACATGATTAAGCAGTGCTAATGATCAATTTATGTGGTATTTTTGCATTCAAATGTCATTGATTTCAAGAAGAATATAGAAGTTATTAATCTTTCCTTCTCAAATATTATTCCCAGCATAACACGTTTTTTGTCCACAGGTACACTTAGCTTATGTTAACTGTGGTTGCATAAAACCCTTGATTACCAAAACAGCAAATATAATCTCCAAAGTTAAATTAAAGATAAGGTCTTACATACCTTCTCTAAATGTTACATCAGTTGAAGGTGTGGAAAGACTCACACTTGACAACTAGCTTTCCCCACTGAGGGGGACGCTGCCATTGGTTTGTCCTCTGGCTTCTTATTACCTAGTGGTACCTTCTGCCAGACAGATCTCCTCAATTCTGCCAGCTAAGAGGTTTGCATAAGCATTCCCCAATGCATGCCATTAAGATTAATTTAGTTATTGTGGAATCATTTAAATGCTTTAAAAATAGTGTCTGTTGCCTGGATGGTATGAATGAAATAGTTCAGAAGCCAGAGCAGAATGTGGGTATAAACTTTCCCACTAGCACAGGTAGATTTAAAAAAAAGGGTGTTTGTCTACAGCAAGGGACTCCAGCTCTCCAGGGCTAATCACATCTTTGTTCTAGAGCAAATCAGCACACAAATTCAAAACATAAACCAGCTGATAACGTCACGTCTCCAGTATTTCAACCACAACTTTCCAAAGCATCCTAGTTTCTTGTGCAGCTTTATTTCTCTCTTTCCAACATTCAGTTCCCAGTCTAAAAGCCACAAGTAAAAAGCTTACAGTATCTTGGCTAGATTATTCTTGTAATTTAAATAGTGGCTTCAGGTTTGGTAATTGCGTTTACTTGAAAACTAAAGAAACTGGCTTAAAGATTGCAACAATCTTATCCTGATGTTGTATTTGTTACACTTAGGAGATCTACTGTCCCTTGCTCTGAAGCCATTAAGATACTTGATTTTATAATCTCCTGTTGCAGCAGCTAATCATATCTATTCTCATAATCAGCTATACCTGAATACCCATTTACAATGCATCTTACTTTTGAAGTGTGCAAGGGGCAGTTTAATGTGGTTTCTTTTCCGTGATTGTTCATTTTCATGTTCTTAAATCTTCTCAACTTTGTAGACTTAAAATTATTTACAACTATTCATGCTATTCATTGTGTTCTGCTTATTTCTGAATCTGGAAACACAGCTTTGTGAGACATGCCCTCCCTTCCTCCCTTTAAGTAGCCATTTTGCTAGCCCTGGAAAAATATAATTCTACTTTCTTGTAAGGTTAACATGCTAAAGACTTGTTGCTTTATAATGTTTTCTAGTTCGAACTTTAAAAAACCCACTACTATGGACACAGATGTAAAGTTAGCCTAGAAGGTAATGTTTTTGGAGCCGAGTACACTAAAAGATCAGCTATGTGAGCGGAATAATACACTGAACTTAAGTAGCAGTTTCACTTACTGATTTCAAAGCACTTTACAAATATTACAGCAAGTGAAGAAAGAAGCTGAATGAATTGCCTAAGGCTATATAACGATCCGTTGGCAAAGTCTGGGTTGAAAATACAGGTTATCTAAGGCCCAACACAGTTTCTAACTGATCATGCTACAGGCTACCATTGCAACTGAGGTCCTAAAAGGACAGATGGGAGTAAGCACAGACAACTAAAACATACCATTTTAAATACAAATATAGCAAATCACTTTGTCAAAATAGTATTTGTGAATATTAAAATTAGACAGAACTTTGGACCTGGGTGAGAGAGAAGATCCAAAGCGGGAAGCTGGTAAACCTTCACGAAGGACATACCCTTCCCCAGAAGCAGAAGTATGGCTGCCAAAAGTAATTTATTAGAACTAATAGGATTTTATCAAAACTATTGTTCAAACAATTCTTTCTCAGCCTGTCATATTGCCTGTAACTTTTCAGTGCCCCAGCTAAAATTCAGTAAAGCTGGACAGAGACGTAAATACCCAAACAGCCCGATAATACTGATGAAAAAGAAGTGGGGAAAAAACAGTTTCAAAGCTGCCAGTCTTCTTGGATGTAAAAGTATTTGGCAAGCTGTGTGTTTGATGTATTTGTCTGCCTGTCTCAGTGAGAGCTGTGTGGCTGGGGTTTTGAGAAGCTGAACAAATCAAGGGAGAGGTCTGTTCATGTGTCTGTGGGGTTTGTGTGACTGATTCTTAGTCTATGAGAACGGCCAGGCAGAGGAGTACGGATGGAAAAAGTAATGGAAGTCTGGAGGGAAGATACAGAAGGGAAAAGGGAAAGTGAAGAAAAACTGGTAAGGAAAGCTAAGGATACCATGTCTGGCATAGTGGGGAAAAAAAACAAACAAAGAAAAAAATCCCAAAGAAACAAAGAATGAGAAATTATACTTTTGTTACCTAAAGATGAGGAAGTATTTTCCAAGTCATTAGCAACCAAGGAAGATGATAAACAGTTTTTTTATAGGAACATGTATCTCTTCGGTTAGATAATTTGTTCCTGATAGTTTTCAAAGAGTTGACTAGCTCTTAACATTTTAATAAATCTCAGAACAACAGGAAAATTTGGAAAGTCTAGAAGAAGATTGTTGAAATATTCATAGATAAAGCCAGATATCCCAGCTAAGCTGAATAACTTGATGCATATCCTCGGGAAATAATAAAATAGATGAGAACCAGCTACAGAAAAACATGAATATAATGCAGACAACATGGGTTTATGGAAAAATGAACTTTGTCAGACAAACCTAATTTAATTTTTGTATTAGAAAACCTTGTTGAAGGTAACTGAGTATCAGGAGGGCATACCATTCTTGGAATAAAACCTGAGACCTGAAGGAAAAACAATTTATCTGCAATAAAAAGTAGTTGTCCCTGCAGAATCAACATTTTGCAAGGAAGTTTTGCTTCTGCTTGGTTCCAGCTCTGATACTTCAAAAAATTTTCACAGGCGATTTGGATGTAAATACATGTCCAAGACACTAAGGTTGTAAATAATGGCAGGGAAGTCATTATATTAGTCAGTTGCTCATTTAAGCAAAATGCGTTCAAATGTAGTGAAGTGTAAGTCGAGCAACTTTACATGTGAATGAGGAATGCAGAACATGCATATAGAACAATATCCTGAAAAGCAGTGACTATGAAGGGATTTAAGGATCATAACAGACATGCAGGTCAGTATGAGATCTCTGTATAATGAGTCCAAAAAAAAATAAAAAAAGACCCAAAAGCCCTTGTACCATCCTTGGAGGAACATACAGAGAGAGATAAGAATAATGCAACAGTCTCATATCTGTATTCTACATTGGGGAGACCAAATTAAGAATGCTTTATATTGTTTTATATCTGCCCTTCTAAAAAGGAAAATTAAAAAATTAGGGGTAATGAAAAATCTGAAAATTATTTTAGGGTTGAAGACAATGATTTTAAGCAAGAGTCTGACAAAGTCCAATATATTTAGCTTACGAAAAATGTAATTGAGACATGACTTATTTATAACATATATATACCTGAATGGAGAGAACATACTGTTTAGTAACATTGTCTTTAATTTCACAGAGGAATTATAATAATGATTGGAGACTGAAACCAGACAAATTTAAATTAGAGATAGGTAATTTTTTCTAACAATGGGGACAATAAACCATTGCAACAAACTACCACAGAGGTGATGAATTTTCTTTGGTGGGACTCTCCATGTAAAGACTATGCTCTTTTTTGGAAGATTTGGCCAAGCCAAAGTAGATGTAGATTCATTATCTGAATCTCTGGATGACTATTTGAAATGTTTAATGTATTTACAGAAAGTCAGACAAGATGTTCTCGTGGTCTCTTCCAGCCTGTGAATACGTGAAACACCAATTTTCTGGCTTTGTTCATAAAATCAAAATTGCACACATACAGTAGACTTCAATCTTATACCACTCAGTATTTGATGCTGAGATTTTTAAGAAGCAGCCAAGTCTCATGAAACTGTGATTTGACACAATAACTTAGCTCATACACACACAGAAGAAAAAAAAGTAGTATGCAGAGGAATCTTAGATGCTACTTTGACATCCACCGTATAGAAAAAAGCTGGGTTTTAAAAATTAGTCTTACACTGTTTCTGGTCTTAACTAATTGTGAATTTCACACGAGTTACTAATAACTTTTACAATTACTGATCTTCCATACACACACATATCTTCAAAATAAACATCCCCCTTGACAACACATTGGTCTCCAAATTCAGGAAGATTGTGAATTGCTTGTATAACGTTACGACTATACAACTATAACAGCTATAATTTCACTTGGGAAGAAAGATGTTCTAAGGCTGGGATGGTCCTTCCTTTGAGGTTTATTGATCTAAATGTAGAAGATCAGGGTGGATTGGTGGGAGGAACAGTGATAGATCACGGAGACCTGCTTCAGAACAGTTACCTGCTTGCACACAGCAATGATCCGTTGCAAATAAGTTTCAGCCTACTGTCCAATAACCTAATTGCTGCCTTCTAACCACCAAGTGAATCTGTCTGTACTTCCCTTCTGTCCAGTATTAAGAACCTACTCAGGGCTCCAGTGTCAGATTATTAACTCTGCTTTCATCACCAGGTTGGCCTTCATCTTTCTGATGAGGAGGCAAGAGCAATTGTAAAAAACCAGTACTTGCCAAATTTGTCAGAAAGCAGCACTGCAAGTCACTAAAGTTAAAGGCAGCTTGGGATTGCACAGGGTAGTAGACTGGGGGACCCAAAAAACCCGTATGTAACAAAAGAGGGTGATTTACCAGAGCTGTAACAAGATGTTGTCCACCAGTGGTGTCTATAGTCCCAGTGTAATAGGGCGTTTCACAGAATTTATATTAGTAAAGAGACTTTTGTTGGAGGTCTCAGTAAACCAAATCAGCAAGTGCATGGGCTGAGCTTTCCCTATCCTAATTTTTTTTCCATTCGAAGTAAAGCAAAGCTATTAAATCTGAGTAAAGAAGTCTGCACTACCACTCTGTTCTGCGGATAGCTGAACTCAACCCCCAAAGCTACCATAATCTTACAGATTTTCAAAAGCACTTAGTTTTCTAGAAGGATTTAAAAAATACAGCCATTCCTAATCACGTGGTGAAACTGTCTGTCGCTTATGTACTGTTAGCCTGGGTTTTGTGATTAGGCTGTTGGAAAACAACAAGTGATACTGAGAGCACCTTCACTTTTCCCAAATGATTTATAGATAGATGGTGGTGTTTTTAATGCAAAGTTTCCTCTCATATAGATTGATATGCAGAAGCCTCCCACTGTTCATTAATCCCTGATTAATATTTATGAGAATCTCAACCCTCATGTCTCTTCTATGCAGTGAAATCATGCACAATATCAGACAGCATATAAAGACATTTGTCAGAGTGCATATTGGGATCCTGTGCAACTCAAGTCTGCAAGACATGAGAGCAATTCTTTGCATTTTCAATAATTTATTTTACAGTTAATGCAAGTGGGAATCTGTAGCCTGTGGGCATATCACTCCAATTGGAGTAAATGCTAGAAATGTAAAATCAGAGATTGTTTCTTTCTTCACTCACTCCATATGAATGGATAATAAAGACTTTAATCCCAGATTTGCAAGATTTTCAACCATACGTTGTGACAAATAGCTAAGGGAAATAGGAATAATAATAATATTTAGCAACTCTGTAGCACTTTCTGTATGAGTAACATACTGGGTTTGGCTGGGATGAAGTTAATTTTCTTCATATCAGCCTGTATGCTACTGTGGTTTAGATTTGTGAACAAAACTGTTAATAAGCCACCAGTGTTTTAGTTATTGCTAAGCCGTGTTTGCACAGCATCAAGGCCTTCTCCGTTTCTCACGCTGCCCTCCCTGCAAGTAGGCTGGGGGGTGGGCAAGAGGCTGGGAGGTGACACAGCTGAGAGAGCTGACCCCAGCTGACCCAGGGGATATTCCATGCCATATAATGTCACGTTCAACAATAAAACTCCTTCCAAAGTAGCCACTGCTCCTGCGAGGTGGGGGCTCAGCTGCCAGCTGGGGTCAACCCACCACAGGGAGTCATTAGCTTTCCATAAAAGCTAATGAGCTTCACAGTACCCAGACAAAGGGAAACCAAGGTAGATAAAAATTACTTGTCCAAACTAACTTACAAGAGAGAGGGAGAATACCCTAAAAGGTGTTGATTGCAAAATACATTTAACAAAAAAAGAAGTGGAATACTTCTTCTACTTATTTAAGAGTAGAATAATTACAATGACTAAGTTAACATGTTATAAATTATTACTTCTATTGTCGAACAATGTACATCCAAGACCAGATATGTTAAGTATTTTTAAAGCATTTTAAATGTATTTAAAATATGGAATTTGAGTCCTAGCTTTATGGAACTGTAAGCCTGTATGTAACACAAAAACAGTGAACAGCAAATCTATGAATTGTATCATTCTTTTTCCCAAAAAAAGTCATCATAATTATCACCATCCTATTTCCCTAACTACTCCGAAACTGTTAAACTGAAAACTCTCACCGCCAAGCTGACAAATGAAGGAATCTATATAGCAAGTCAGATTAATGCTTTACCAAACCTACTCCCTCAGCAGAGTATCAAATGCCTCAGAGTACAGGAAATCTTTCAACAAGTGGGTTTGGAATAACTTGCTCACAGGAACTTGCTCATCATTGAGAAGTAACTTATACCACGAAGCATGAATGTTAAACTTGTATTTTTTAAAAGGTATTAATTTTGGAACTCTTACTGGGTATTATTGTTATACATCCACATCACCAGTTTTTACAAGTCTTACTCTCCTCTCTCATCACATCCAACTTTCACATTATTTTTCACAAAATTTCCATCACCTTAAGTTCCATTGTTTGTAACACATATAAAGAGTAAAAATAAATTTTAATATAAATGCTCACGTGGTATACAACAGATGACTTTCACTTATGAAAAAATCTACAAGTGCAGAGTATGTTACCACAACAGAATTTATATAGCTAGCTCCCTTTCCCTGTCCAAAATACTCAGTCACTGTCCTTTAAGGTGGTGAGCTACTTTCAAATTAGATCCAATCCCCCTGTTGCTGTAGAAAACTAGTTCATTATGTTTGTGAAAAAGTAATGTTGGTTTTATATAAAATTCCCGTAAAGTTCTGATAATCTCTTCAGACCAAGTAACTTTGACTATTGCCTAGCACAATGGGAATATTTTGGTTTTGAGGAATGAACAAGAACTCCTTTTTCCTCTTAAGTATCTCACTGTTCTCATGTATCTGTTACATCGTTGTTCTTTCTATCTATGCCAAAAAAGCTCTGAATGTGATTAAACAATTTAAAATGCGTACAGCTTCCTGCTCGGTTTTCTGTGGGTTTGTTCTATAACAAGAAGCTAGATTTCAATAAACTAATTACAAGATGTATTGTAGAAATATCATTGGTAGAATGTATTATGTATTGGCAGTGGTAAATGAACCTGAAAAACAGCAGCTTGACTGAAATCTTTAGTGACTCACCCAGTTCTGTGGAAGGTTTCCTGGTTACAAGATGTCACACTTATGTGCATAACTCCCCATCTTCATCCCAGTAGTACCTAAGTAAAATTTTCCTGTTTTCTAGTACTGGGGAAAGGCTTAATGAGAAACTTATTCCCAGTGCCAGAAGGCTGGTAAATATTGCCTCAACTTCAGCAGTGCCACATTCTAATATGCCTTTCCATACCTGGAAAGGGTTGTCATTGTTTTCAAACCAAAATACATAGCCGTTACACAAGGAGGTCGTATACTGTCCATCCTTCTCCGAAGGCAGTTGATATAGCCATAGGGCAACCATCTTGTGAGTTGTATTTCATATTTAATGTAATGCAGATTAAAATTGACAAGGATTCTGTTACTATTTTGTTACGACTGTGTATAGGTGAGTAGCAAAAGATCCTTAAGCATCTATGAATTCTCCTGTCTTCAGACCCTTCTGTTATCTAAATCCTAGAGGACAGAGGCGGGGAAGAGGAAAAGAAACCCACATCGATGCAGTGCTGAGACTGCATGAAATAGGACTCTCACATACCTGCAGTTTACTTACTCCCAGTCTGCAGAGTTTTAATGGAGGTGTGTATTATTTGATATAAAACCTGCATGTGTTATGTAACATAAATATGCATACATGTGTATGTGTATATATAGCAGGTATAATATCTCAGTCTGCAGTTGAAATATAGGGAGAAAAACATACACTAGGGCATCTCTCCTTTGACTGTTTTTTCTTCTAAAGTGGATGAGTAAAAATCATTTTTGCCTCACATACTCTGGACTTCAGTCCTAATGCTCCAAATGTTTTCACTGCTCCTTTCAGCATAATCCTGTATCTTCCAGATTTGCCTATGAGGAGCTCACTGATGCTTTTTCAGGTCAAATGGTAGGATCCTTGAAACTGATGACCTTTCCTTGTCCTCTCAAGGGATAAGCATACTCTCTCCCTTTAGGATTAAAGATAAACATTTTGATGACACAGCTGATGAATTGGATAGTTGAAAGCTCGTATTTCAGTATCATATATCATTTAGAATAGCAGTGCTAGATCTCAAGCCACAGAGAGCTGAACTTTGGGTGGTTCTGATAAGGATTTCAAGTAATACAACTTAACATTAAAAAAGGTGTACTTTAGATTAAGCATACATGCAAAATGAGTACATTGCCACAACAGCCAGTGTAATTTTAAGTACTGTATTTTTTATAGTCTGGTCTTTTCATCAGTTCATTAAAAATTGATATATGAACCAGAAAATAAAAAATGACAAACACAATGCATGGCTTAACCCTGTCTCTTCCAGAGTACATAAAAATATCAATGTGTTTATATTTACATCCTTACTGCTTTGAAATAAACAAGAGAAAACATATTTCTGCAGTTGTAATCAAGCACAGCTGCTTCCCTCCTCTATGATCGTATCAGGAGGCAATAAGGAGGTTGAAGAACTGCCATTACAAATGTTCAGCCTCACCACAACTCCTCACTACAAAAATTACTCTCTACAGGTAGTATTCCTTTCCTGTAGACACCTACATTTCTATACATAAATATGCTTGTCTGCATATGAGTTAAACATCTAAGTTGCTATTTTTGCCAGCAGAGATCAAGTCCATACAGTCAACAGAGTCTAGAGAATTCGTTAAGATGACCAGTGCCAGAGCCCTGCAGGGGGTGAGCAAAATTTCCTTCTAGACCCCACTAGCTGTATAGACTAGATCTCCATTAACTATAGTGGAAGATAGACAGCTTACACCCACAGATACACTGTATTTTCACACCTAAATCTAGATGCCTACAATCTGAACCTCGCACTCACCATAAGCATCCTATCAGAACGAAAGCATAATATCCAAAACCAGCCTTATCAAAATTTGCACAGATTTGGAAAACTTAAGTTTAAATGACTAACACTGTATCAGGATGTGAGTAAGAGCTACAGTTATGCTTGAAATGTGATTGCCTGTCTCTCCAAGCCATTGTAATAAGTTCAGGTGTCACACAGCTGTAGAGACTGTTAAAGCTGCCCTTTGTGGTCAGAAATTAAAATGACTGCTTGGAGGAGCAGCTAGCACTGCTACAAGTGCCTGGATAGAGAGCAGAATGTTGTATGAGTCTCCAAGCAAAACAGAGCTAAAAGCAGAGAGGATGTCCCTCCCAGAATTTTCAGAGATCTCTGAAGATGGTTTTCGCAGCTCTCAAAGGGTAGCTTTAACAGAAAACCGTGAATCCATTTTCCTTTCCACAAGAAGTGTATTTTTCCAACCATAACGATCAGGTTCAATATTTTCTCAAGGCTAGAGAGTCATCAAAAAGACAAACAAAAGCTCTTCAGAGTCTGCTTTTCATTTTTATCTTCCTCGGGTTTTGCAGAGCTGCAAGAATTTCATGCAAATCTTGTAAATGAATTTTCCAAAAGCAACGTTGTTTATCACTGTATCTTAGCAAACTACATTTTCGTATCACTATTAAAGTATCTGACAGTCTGTTAGAACTAACACTATAATCTAATGCAAAATATCAAGATGGAATCACATCATATGACTTTTAATATCGCTCACTCAGACATTGTATTTGCAAATTATAACAAGTATTTTTCAAGAAATAATAAATATAATGGAATGTGGCTAGTAATCATGCTGTATCTACTGATTTTAAAAGTTTAGGAAATTACCCAGTTTTAAAACATGAATTTTAAAAGTATTTGTTTGTGCAGACAGGAGCTATGAAAGCTATGCAAGAGAATGGTACACCACCTACGTTACACCGTTTTTCACATTCTAGAGCACAGGTCCGGTGTGGATAACCCAGGAAGAAATTCAAGCCTACTGAGGCACTATTACCTGAATTAACTATACAACAGTTGGGCCCAACTTGTCTTACCTTTATTTATTGCCTTTATAATCCTGTGAGATTTATACAAGGTTATTGTGCAAAACATACTAAAGTATAGGTCACAAGAGAAAAAAATTAATGAAAAACTGAAACTGAAGTCAGGACGTGGGGCAGCCCTGTATGAACAAAGTTTATATTCATTTGCTGCATTTGAAAACCTTCAGTTCATCCCGTGGTAACACTCCATCTCCAGTAGTTATTCAGACTGAAGGATAATACTGAGACTTGTAGCTGTAAAAATTAGTAAAGATGCCATCTCATTTTGATGGGAAGTTCTTGTCAAGTAAAGTGTGAATTAATAATGGACCAGCTATTCCATAGAAAGTTCCAAAGTCGTATGAATTCTGACACCGTATCTTCAAAATTGGTTTTGCAAGGTCTCATTTTTTTCCACCCTTCAGATAGAGCAAGTGTGCATCTCCTATGCTCTAAGAATAGCCAAGCAAGATGCTAGTATGGAGCTGCCAACAAGCGGTAAATTAACAACCTGGCTTCCTGTATGTTATTTTCTTCCCTTAGACAAGCCACATATATTGCTCACTACTGCAACTGCATTCGTTATAGAAAAGTAAATATCTAAGCACTGGTTAAAAAGATGAAAAAAGACAAGCTTAAGAAAAATTTTCATAGAAACGAGGATAAATTTCATTATACTTTTTTAAATTAATATATTAACATAAAACTGTGTTTATTGTTGAGTTCAGAAAGATCAACAGAAGAAGAAGAAAAAGGAGAAAAAGGAGAAAAAGGAGATCATGATGACGATGTAAAAACTCATCTCCTCTTTCCTTTTTGTTTCTGGCCCTACACCCACGGATTGCCCTCATGAAGTCAATAGACGTTTTTTAAAGAGGTATCTGAGGTCAAACAGTTAAGGAGAACTATGATCTCAAAAGAGAAAGCACGTAGAAGAGAATTAGATGAGCTACAATCAAAATTATCTGTACAATAACCAAACAGCAAAGCAAAAGAGAAGTTTGTGCAAAAGAAAAGTTTTTTAACTTATGTAACTTAATTCAAGAAAATAATAATAAACATCTACTTTATCCTGAGTGAATAACATTTGTGTTTAAAGCCACTCAACATTCTATACATTAGGGACCATTTTTTTCAAAATTTATGCAAAAAAAAAAATCACACTAGGAAGATAAAATTCTATTACTACAAAGTTTGATCAAATCTGCTGACCGAAAGTTTTCTGGGACTCAGTAAATGCCATTAACTGCCCAAGAACAGTCTCTTAGAGGATCAGGGTAGACTCTGATCCTATAAAAAGCTTCTAGTCTGGCAACATGGGAAAGTATTACCATTTAAACAAAATTCTAAAATAGAAATTATATACCAAACATTTTTCTCTGATGAAATGTAGTTATCCACAGTAGCTCTGGAGAAGGAAATACTAACAATTAAGGAGAGGAAAAAGGAAAATTGGTCTAAGAACTGTTTTCTTAGCTGTACAGCTCAGTTGCCTTCACTGGTCCTTTGAAATTTCATCACCAGTACAACGCAAAAAAATGCACTTTTGCCTCTAACTAAGGATTTTCCAAGAACTTAACATATAACACCGCAACCATGATTTCATTTGTTAAAATTACTATTCACCTTATATCCATACATAGATGATTCTAAGGAAGACATTTCACACTGATTTATTTTACTTCAGAGGCCTTGCATTCATAGCATTTAAATCATCACACAATTAATTTTCCTTACTTAAGTAATTTTAAAGCACACCATTTCCTTTTTATTGTCATTTTCTATTATAATTACTGTAGTATGTTGCACAAATAAAATATTTACCTCTAGATAAAAAACATACCTTTCATTTTGGAAGTGTTTCTGATTTCAAAAACTGTCAGCATTGCAAGGGCATACCAGTCTTCCCCTCAGGACTTACAAAATTACTGTTGCTGAGAATAGTTCATTTCTGGCAGGTTGCTGAGAAAAGACCTTTCTTTAATTTCTGCAGTTCAGAAATGGTTGTTTGATGATAACGAAAGGCTAAGTGGATTTTGCCCAGTAGCTATTGCTCATTAGCACAAATGGTGCCTTTCTTTTGGGTACTGTAACAGTCTTTGACCTTTGAAGTTTGTTTTCCTAATTTTGCTCCTGATGCTCTTTACAACATTAAGAACATTTGCTTCATATTTTTGTTTTGCATCAGAAAAGGCTTTTTTCTCCTTCCTTGGTATTTGTATATAACAGCATTAAGCACAAAACCTCTTCCTATCTGAGGACATATTTACATCTTGGAGAAATCTTGATAACTCTCTATTTTTGTAAGTGTTCGTGTGTATGAACATATATATTCACACACATACCTATAAAAGATTTTTATGCTCTTCACCAATTTTATTTATTCACTTGTTGCAATTACTGTAAATGAAATATTTGAAAGTGCCTCCTAAAAAGACAGGAATAACATTTGCAGCAGTAATGTCTGACTGATATAATGTACCTGAGAAATATAAGCATAGTAGTCCTAAGAAATAGGAATGGGTAAAAATTGGTAAAAAAAAAATAAATTAGAAAACACAGAACAGAAGGTTGTGGGGTCACTAATGGAAAATGAGTAATTTTAGTGTAAAACAAGATCATCATTATCAGTTATGTTAGATGAATGAAAAGGTCAGTTCTGATGAAGAACAGAATTTGATGGCAGGTCTCATTTTCTGAAAGTATTGACTATTTTGTTATACTTTCGCTTGGGAAGAAGTTCTGGTGTCGTGGTTTAACCCCAGCCAGCAACACAGCACCACGCAGCCGCTCACTCGCTCCCCCCCCACCCAGTGG
>JAVKLA010000053.1:5482585-5515661 GCA_034782735.1 Sagittarius serpentarius | reverse complement strand
TACCACACTGAAAACACAGCGCTGTACCAGCTACTAGGAAGACAATTAACTCTATCCCAGCCGAAACCAGGACATCTGGGTTTTGAAAACTTCAGGTTTCTGAGTTCTTACAGATTTGGAAATTAAATCTCTCATCTGTACCTTTCCAATTAGAAGAAAAATTATTTATACAATAACAGGAATTATCTGCAATTTATAACTTATGTGGGAAGAAAGAGAAAAATATATAGATACAACTTGTTTTCAATGAAAATCAATACTATTTTTATTAATTGTGGATGCGGATTGAGGAATACCTTTTCAGGATGAAAAATGGATGCCAGCAGAGATCTAATCCATCAGAAGTCATATACACTTCACAAGTTTACTTGATAATATTGTTACAAAGAAATATAGGTCTTCATAGATTAATTCAGAAAGAAACTTAGTATTAAACTGTAAGATCTATGAAACCCACATTTTTAGATCTATGGGAGTGAATTCTCTTAGTAATGATAAAATTCCTGATTAGATCCTAAAATACATTGAAATAGAAGAGGAATGGATACCACAAAGGCTGGGGGCGGGATGGAATCCCTCAAAAGGCCTGTTGTGCTTCTTGGAGGTGGTAACAACTGCTGAACATCACCTGAGAGATCTGAATGAAAGGAAAGTGATCTCTATAGTTAAGTATTCCAACATTTCAGAGACTGATATTCACAGATTTGTTCTGGAAGCACTGAAGATCTTTATTCTTTTTTGCTATTGCTTTGTACATATCTCATAGAAGTGAACATGTTTTCTCTATTTCCATTCTCAGTGAGGGAACTCAGTGTAGAGAGGATCAAGTTGGATGGCTGAGAACCCACAGTCAATGGTGGCCTAACATGCTAAAATGATTCTTTCTTTCTTTCTTTTTCTCTCTCAGCACATACTGACCATTATCTGGAAAAATGAAGATATCAAGAACTTCAAGACAGCCATGCAAGACAGAAGGGAAGAAATATCTTTTCTACAAGGGCTTGAAGGAATCCTGACAAGTGATACGTTAGAATAAAGAAATCTCCTCAAATTAAGCTTTGTGCTCACAGCTTGAATTTGAATAGAAAAATTTCCATTCCCAGGCAATAAGCAACTGAGAAAGGAATGAGTATTATAAAATAAATAGTTTTTGAGCATTAGTAAACTTTCAATAATGGGCAATAATGGAAGCACAGTTTCTGAGTTTATCCTACATCATATTTAACAAGATTAGCTCTAGACTAAAAAATGACTGCCACAAATTTAATGCTGCTGAGCCAAAGTGAATGACATTATAAGTACCATCAAAAAAAATCCTCATTCTTATTGTGATAAGTTTTCACTGGGGCAGAAATACCATGAGTGATACAATCTTTCCAACACTTATTTGTGGGAGCGACTCTATGCAAGTTGTCTTTTGTAACTCAGCTGGATAAATCATGTAAGTGCTTACAAGAGAAAGCTAAAAATTTCTTAACTGTACTCTCATATTGATAACAAAAATAGTATACTGCCTGAAATACTTTTTAAATTATATTATTATCTGTGATTTCTATTTCTTTTTTTTTCTTTTTTTTTTTTTAATTCTTATTTTATTACCTTTTCAGTTTAAGATTTTACTTGCAGGGTATTTAAGCCGCATCTCACTAGACATCCAGAGGAAGGAAATGGACTGTTACCCCAAACTCATGTTGAAGAGTATCTTCAAATGACCCATGTGTAAAGAACAACCAGGAAAATTTCCCCATAGCTGGGTAGCTACTATGGTGGCTTCTTCGGTCATTTTTTTAGGTCTTGCTGGAAAAGCTGACTTGTTTTAACATGTAGCACATACCTCAGGACTTCTGACTCACATTTAGTGTACATTTGCATGAGGTAGGTATAAATCCTGAATTTTCAGGGTACTAGTGATGCAGGAGTCTATGAATTGTCTGAGGGCTCTCTCGTGGAACACTTGCAACGTGCATATACAATACACTTTTTATTATAGCAAATTGTTGTCTAATAATTACAGTATTCACAAGAAAATAATCCAAGAAATTTTAGGACAAAGGAAAGCACCTTAATTTCTAGATTTTTAGAATCCAGGAATATATGAAACTATTTGCGTTATATCATAAAGGAACTTATTCTCAGCAGAAGTGTATTTGTAGTGTTGGCAGCAAATGTGTTTTCCTTTCTTGTACCTTGTAGGGAAGGAGAGCTAGCAATTTAATAAAAAAAAAAATCACTTCAGTTTTAAAGCAATAAAAGTCAAAGAAAGGGCAAGCTACACAGACACAGGGAACAAAAGACATTCCTTAAGATGGTCCTAAATGTCAGTACAAGGTAGGATGGGATTAAGAAGATCTGGCACATGGTAACAGCAAGGTGGGCAGATGTCATACGGAATGCACAGCCAAATTTATATATGCCAACAGAAACAGTCAGCACTAGTAGAAAATGAATAATGAGGTAGAGATAAGGACTACAAAGGTGATAAATTACATATGTCAAAACAGTCTGAAAAGATCTTTTTCTTCATTTTAAAAATGAAGTTCACATACCATTATAGCTGGGGATATGCGTATATTCAAAAGAACAAATACTGAACTGTACCACAATTCTTTTCTCTCCCCTGCTTTTTTTATACGAGTGACTTAAGTTATGAAAATATTAAACTGAACCAAAAAAAGATTTTTTTGTATGTAAAAAAATACGTTAACGTATTATTTTTGGCACAGAAAAGCACCAGAGATGACATTTGTATTGGAAATATAAGATTATCATGGGGAAAAAAAAATCAGGCACATCATGGCAAGCTGCTGTGTTCTAATCTGTGGGTAATAGGCGGGGTGGGGGTTGGTGGTGGCAGCTCTGTTAAGATGGAAGTTTGGATATTTTATCCACAAGAAAATGTTGCACGCTGACAGCTGGGAACGCATGGAAGGAATACAGACAAAACAGTCTGTCCATGTAGATTTGGAAGTTTCCTTAAAGTCTCTGATTCATATGATCACACAAGTACCTCAGCTTTACTAAAAATTAAAAGACGGCTTTGTAACATAACATCAAATAGGAAAGCTTAAATGTAATGAACAAAAATCTATTCTAAATGCTTAAAAACAGAAACGGACAACTGGAAGACTTCCAAACAAATTTTCACTGTTCCAAAGTCACAGAGCTAAAACACAGCACCATTCTGGCTGCTATAAAGAAAACTAACTCCATCCACGCCAGACCCAGCATAATTTTTAAAAATAATTGTGCTCTGGTAGTTTATTAGCGAACAGACAGAAAAATGATTAATTATATATTTTTAAGACTGCCTCAAAGCTAATAAATGAATCTTTATAATTTGGTTTATTTGGAAAACCAATAAGTAATTAAGGCAGCACTAAGATAAGATAACTTCTAATCACTGGATACAACAAATCATGTGCCATCATTGCCGGGATTAATTTATTCATATAGTTGATTACATTTTTATACATTTCATTGTGCCATGTATTTTCACATACTGATACATACTGAATTTTTAAAACCAGACACGTACTAGGAGACAGGTACAAAAGTTATTTATTTATAATAATAGTTGGTTTGGCCACTTCAGACGGACAGATCATATTACCCCAAAGGTGAATATTCCTGTAATGACTTCTGCACATGCAAAATGGAAAAAACTTACAGTGTGAAAAACATTTACAGTTTAGCAAAACTACCCTTCACTTTAGTAGAGCCAACTAGACTTAGGTCAGGTTCTGGCCATTTCCTGAGCTAATGGGGAAAGACAAGTAGAACGTAAGGAATTTTCTTTTATTGATGATATAGTTTTATAGCGCTACAAAGGCTGGCTGCAATCTCAAGTTTTAGGTAACATTTGAAGGGAATTTTCATTTCTAAATAGCCACACTGAAGTGGAAATAGTTTTTGATACCATCTTTTTCTGTTGACAGCTGGCATTTTGAGAGCTTTGTGAGGTTTTACTCAAGTTGCCTGAAAGGAAAAGATTTGGAGCATCATTTGAATAAACTGCTCAAGCAGCATTTGTATTGTATTGTCAGCTGACATGGGAAAAGGCATGCAGGATAATTGATTCCAGAAACAAGATAGTTTTCAAGACTGATTTCTTGTGTGTGTGTGTACGTACACGCACGCACGCATGCATACACATATATTGAAAGGTTAGAAACCATCACAGCTTTCAGTGCATTATAAAAAATATTTTTATTTTAGCTACATTTAAATGTGCAATTCATTATTCATTAAATTTCATAACACTGAGCTGAAAATGAACTTTAAAATTCAGAATATTATCTCCATGAATTCCAAAATTACCTGGATTAAAAGAAGTCATATACACCTCAGAACACCAGGTCTTTGCCAGGTTTCAGTGACAGCAAATCTTAACTGTATTTGTGGAGTGCTGGCAGTTTCTTCGTAATTTCTGTAGGCTGGGAATTCTTACTACCTAGCACTTTAAAGCCAGCAAACTGGTTCTTTTGATTTAGAATATAGGAGTGGAGCTGAAGGAGGATACAGATGACGTGTAAGTATGGGCACACGTGTACGCAAAGGACTGGGAGTTTCCTCGTCTGAAGATATGTAGTGGCTACATTTATGGACCCTAGCTTTTTGGGCAGGGACGTGTGAACAGAGGAGGAACGAAGTGGAGAACAGAGGTTTGATACACTAAAGAGTTCCTGCACATTTTCTAAAGAGGCACTTATTTCAACAGTAGCTGCTGTTGCCAATGGTGGTAGCTGAACAAGGGAAGTTTCAGAGCATTTAAACTGTCTGAACTGAATCTCTCCATCCTTCTTTCTTCATATTCCCTCTGGAACAAAGATGCTGTAAAATCCACTATTTAAAGCAAAAAAAAGATGCAGATAAAGACTTTTCACTGTCTCCCCTCCATCTTTCCCAGAAGTTCCTATGAGCTGCTTTTTCAAAAGCAACACATTCATGGACCAGAAGGGTCCTCCTTTTGAGGGGCAAATATACAGAGAGGGGAAAGAACGACTACAAGGCTTCCATTTAGCACTGCTCTCACAGACACAGTTTACAGAGTGAGAAACTGCAGAGTGAACCCCTAACCCAGATGGACCTCCTTTGTGTGCTGTGCTACCATGCAGGAATCCTACATGGAAGGATTCCACTGATAGATTCCACAATCACTATTAGAAATTGCAGTTACTTTCTAGATCTTCTCTGCTTGCCCTGGTACTACTGAGCTGCTTTCTCCAGTTCCTCAAGCTTTCAAGTTATTTCCCCTGTAGCACTGTATATGTTTACAGCTCAATGATTAAGAACCATTTCAAACTTTCCATCCCCTCATGTGCCTTGTTAACTGAATTTGTAAAACATTAAATTGCCCCTTATCTTTGAGCTAAATAATACTATGTGAAAAATTCAACTCCCAAATTAATTCTACCTCTTTTGTTGATGCTTTGCCTACAGCTGACTTACCATTTAACACTTTCATTGTCTGACTTGCAAACCATGGAAAAGAAAGTTCTTTCTAATTACGTAGGATTTTTGAAGCAAAATAATATTTTCTGTTTGCTTATTTGCGTAGAAGTACTGAAAATGCTCTCACAGTCCTTCAGCTACTTCACACGTCTGTAGGGGCTTAAACTCAGGAATGGAGTGTGAATTTACTAAATCACCACCCTACATGGGTTGAATTTAAGAAGGTTCACAGGAATGCATTGGCAGCAGGTTCCAATTACCTCTTAGAGAAAAGACTAGTTTTTGGACTGTTTTTTGCAAATGAGTAAGTATAATTTTAGAAAGACTGCTTCCCCTATTACCGTACACAACAGAGAAGTGAAAGAGAGAAAAAACTCAAACTGAGAATATTTTAACTCTATTCAGATCCTGAACGATCTCACCAGTGAGTTGATTGTTCATTCTCCCACTTGTTAGGTCAGGTAACTATATGACATTTAAAATACTTGCTAAAAGATTAAGGCATCTAAAAAGTTAGAGTTACTCCATTACAGTGAGTTCATTTAATACTGCTTTTGAAACATTTTACAGCAGTGTAATGACAGACCTTAATTTATTCCAATTATCTTTTGTTCACTTCGATTTATGAACAGCGGAGCTGAAATAATCAGCCCTTTTGCTCCTTAGGCTTCCAAGAATATGTTTTCATGAGTATTGTACAAGTCATCTTTTTGCAGCTATCACACACACTAATTGCAAATGTCTATTTTTATGATAAGGAATGGTATCAGCAGACAATTAAGGGCAAGATCATTGGTTGCTCTGAACTGCTTTGGCATAAAAAGTAGTTCACTGAGTAAGATTTTCTTCTCAGTAAATGTGTAAGGCCAAATATTGAAAAAATATATATACTCAGTTCTTAAAAGGTGCATCTACAAAAGGAATAAGCTTCAGGAATAAATGAAAAAAAACCCTTGGGATTTGTACCATTTATTACAGATTAACAGATCTCATCCTGTCTACTTTTGAGGCCCCAGCGTCTGATAACTTTGCAACAGAGCTGGGGGGAGGGGGGGGGATTTTTTTTTTAAGCTGTGTGCACTGAAAATAAGGGCACTACGGTGTGCATGAAAAACAGTGCTTTACACTAATTCATTCTCTTGGTATAATTCAACATATATTGGCAGTGAGTGCACTTGTCAGAGGTAAAACAAAGCCGACGATGACAGCAGAACAGGCTTTTTTCAAGATATGCAAGATGAAGATACAATTTCTTCCCTTTGAAATCTTCAGACTTCCAACGGCAAGTCTGGGCAAACTTCTTTAAGGGTTCTTTCTATTAATAATTATTACTAGTTTGTGCTATAGCCTTTTTTTTTTCTGATCAGCTAAGAATTTTTGTGCACTGCACTACAACTAGCTGGCACAGGAAACTCATGAGAAACCATGGGGAACTCTGACTTTCTCTAAACTCTAAGCTTGCGTTTGAAAAGTTTTGTAAGAAGAAGAAGGAATTTCATTTCCATCATGAAGGAATGCTCAAAGGCACAAGTCAATCCCTCCCTTAGAGTCAGCAGGTGAACTAGTCTTGTCAAAAAAACACATAGATATTCTAGAATTTAGTCACCTACATTTTTAGAGCCTTATCATGGGGTGCCAACCTGATCTATTTGCAGCTGAGGCTCTCTGTACAAACAGGCATTTGCTATCTGGAATCTTAATAATCTACACATTATTAAGGAGACAATTAGTACATTTTTACTAAAACTAATACATATTTTCTTTTTAAAAAGAAAAATTTACAAATGGTTAGTAGTTACAAAAGGATTACAGCCAAAACACTGCTTGATTCCTAATGGTGTTTGACTGCACAAAACTGTTTCTCCTTCATCTCTGCCATGGAAAGAAATAGTTTGGCTGGAATATAAAAGACAGGGAGACACCTCCCCACCCCCTAAAACTAACTGATGGTACCGAACCTACAACATTTCTCTCCCCAAAATGATAAAGCTTCTTTTCTTGTCCTCTTCTGTACACATAACTCTCTGCCAATTACAAAAGAAGGTTTAAAAATAACTGAATTGGTCTATTCTTCCCCTACTTTTTTTGGCTCATGCATACTTGGTTTGCTTAGCTGCTACTTTGATGGCTCATCACAGTTATTCAGAGCATGAATGTTACGCTTGCTGGTTATCAAACCAAAAAAGTTATTTGCCCTGACTCCTGCTGTACTCTAAGTACAACCGAACACTGCCTCAGTCCATGCTAGGAAAAGTCTGGGAAAACATTTCTTTTTTATCGAGATCAACTGTTGTTTACATCAAACCCAAATTTTTGGTACGTCCTCAAATGTCTGTTCTGGGGGAAGTGCGTCCTAAATTATCTGCTGCCCAAGAGAGCATTAAAATGTGTGGAGTTTTCCTTTTTAATAATGGGCAGTCCATTAGCATTTTTATACAAAAAAATAACCCATCTAGGTAAAGCAAATGTATAGTTCCATCAATTTTATATTCAATTAATTTGCAACAAGTTTTAAATACATATGTATGTATTATTACCAATTAACATTTCAGATATTATTAAAAAGAAAAAATTAATGACCCACCATAGCTTTAAATTATTCACCTTTATTTCTGTTCCTATGTGTCAACACGCCTACCTATCTTTACTATCTTTCCCTTGTTCTTTACAGTGATTAAAGAATAATTGACTGCACAGAATATGCAATAGATGGTAATACACTGTAGATGGTAGTAGATGATTTGCGTTAACTGTGTTACGAAAATTCATACTTTTAAGTGGTATGCCTTTTTTGCTCAAAATGCCTTTATTCAGACAGAAAGTTTGGTTCTGGATGCTAACTTAGTAAGCCAGGCACACTCGGTCTTCTACGCCATCATTTAAAATTCTAGTTTACAGGTGACAAATGCACCTAGCTACAGAAAACTTTCATTTTTCTGGAAGGGGCTGGTGTTGCACAATCAAAGGGAACTAACTTCTAACAAAGAGTAAATAGGGCCCTCGCGCAGTTAACCATACCAGCTAACTCGGCCAGTGGGGTTATTTCCCTTGTAGCTGTTTTTTGTGATTCATTTTTAGTTAAACAAAAAAAAAAAAATCAAAGTACTTGAAGGCCAGACATTTTATGTAAGGCAAATTCTTTAATGACTAACCTCACATAAATAGTTCTTGAAAGAATACATAAAAAATAAAAACACAGTATTTGTCTACATAGTGGGTTTTTTTTTCGTTTCTAGAAAAGGCATTTTAGAAAACTAAAGATTCTTTGCATTTCAAGTAAGCTCATAAGTAGGAAAAAACAGTTAATTTCTGTTGAATTGATTTGGTTGCTTAAACCCCCCAAATCTATAGTTTTACCATTGGACAAAGTACTACAGGCTTTTTCTCAGACTTCAGAAATTTTCTTTTGGTTTTTATCCGGCATGTGAATCAAAACAAAACAAAACAAAAGGTAAAAATCACAACAAGATAATTATGCTAGGCCTGAATTGATGTATGCTTATTATATATTTGCAGCGACTTATCCGATTTTATTCTTTTACTGTTTAATTGTATTTCATATTCCTTTTTTTATTTCTGTGGGTTCTCTTTTATTCTTTAATTCTGTTTTCTTCTAAATTGCATATTGGACAGGTGAAATGACTCAACAGCTGAAGGTAGCTGTGACTCACCATGCAAAGCAGAAAGCACCTACTTGACCTATTTAGACAAAATATCAACTTAAAATTGTTTGAGTTAGACAAGAGGAATTCCTCATTAGCTTTGGACTGGGCCTGTTTTTCTTTCCCCAACCCTGGTTCCCTTCCTTGTATGATGTTTATCCCTATCCGTCTTTTTCTTTTCCTATTTACCCGAAAATTAATGTATCTAAATGTCAGTTCTGTTGGGGTAGTACCTCTAGTACTCGGTAGTTTATGAAGCAGTAACATTTGTTCTCTCAAGGCATACCTTTTCCAAATGCAGCAGAATTATTTAATGCTTTTCTAAGGCTGAGTATGAGGACTGCAGATTACTTCAGGGACACAACACGTATTTATCTACTCAGTTCAAGAAACATGGCAGTAATGGTACTTAGAGTCAATTTACTATTCAGCTATATTAATTTACACATTCCTTTTTAAATTGCATATGGCTGATTGCTAATTTACTTGTTAGTTAAGAGTTTTGCTGAAAATGAAAAAAACTTATCTTTCATCAACAACCTCTGTAAGAGAAGCCAAATGTATTTTGATACAGAAGACTAGATTCATCACAGGCACGTATAAACTCTGGAATCAACTGTAAAATAATCCTAAATTGTATGTTTCACTCTTAATACACTACCACTCACTACTATCAGAAATTATATTTTTTTAAATGGAGATGCATATTTACATATGTGCTTTGAGATTTTAGCTAAAAGTGAATGATAATGTCTCATAACTGTAGGACAGTTAAGATCATCCTAATGAAAGCATTTCTATAGAAACCTGAACTTGGAAGAGCAGAATAAACAATTAAGTTAATTATTTGCAGAGGTGTTTTGAGCTGAAACGGATCTGTGTCAGCTCGCAAAGAAACTAACAGTCCTAAACATACGAACTGCTAAATATGTTAATGCAATATTCAGATGTACAAATCCTAGACTGCAGAATTCTTCAATCCCTACAGGTAGAAATGTTACAGGAAAAAATATGAAAAGAAAATGATATTTCACATTCTTACTAATATATTTTGAGGAAGAAAAATAGATTTTCATTTAAGAGGCCTTGGGGAGATCTTGAAAAGATTTCTGCTTTATGCCTCTATTAAGTGTTGCCCTCTTTTCCTCACACTCTCTTTCTCTGTCCCATATGTCTTTCAAAATCCAGCTGGTCACTTTGTTCCATTCTTCCATACTTAAGAGTATTTCTATGGATGTCCCAAAAGTGGGTTTCGGTACCCGGCGTGCAATGCGCCAATCTTACACACAGAGCTGTTTAGTACAACGTTGCACAAGTTTGGGTGCTAGGTGTTAACTCCACAAAGCTAGCACTCCCTGGTATTCTCCAAGGTTTCTTTTATATACATTATCATCAGTTGGCAGGTTTCTACAGACTTCCCTCTAATAGTGAGTGGTTAGTAATTTGCACATGGCTACACAATCTCTAGTCTTATTATGCATGCTTTATGAGTAAGGGTCTCTGCCTGGGCCCAGTGGGTGTGATTTTTAGTATTATAATGAGGGTAGTTCACTTAAGGATGCAGTTTAGCTAACTATGCAAAATTAAGTATAAACATGATAATTAAGAGTACAATAGTTGACATATTTTCCAGGATGTTTCTCCTTCAAGGACAGCCAACTCCTGATTAGAAGATCTCTAACTCATTGCTTCTGACAACTTCAAGGACAGCCATCCTGATCCTAGACACTGTGTACTTATTTGGTTTTCTTAGTATGTGCAGTGTCTAACTTCACTAAATACTTGAAATTCACATAATTCACAGCCAGAATTTGTCTGTTCTTTGGACAAACACAAAGACAATTCTACATTCACTGAGAGAAATAACTAAGGTCCCAAAAATTTACAGTGTTTTCTGGCATGGATTACAATATGAACCATTTTAACATCATATATTCAGCACCCATGAAATAAGACTGATTTTATTTATGAGTCTAAACAGAGTTTGTGTTACACGCTCAGCCACGGTTTGTTTTAAAAACAGAGAACCTGATGAAAAAACAGGTAGAAAGAACTGAATGAGCAGGAGAAGCCAGTTCATAAAGAGCTATGTTATATCACAATTCCTTTTAGAACTCCAAAAGTGTTTTTTTTTTCTGGTCTGTTAATCAAGAGAATAACTCCAGTACAACGCACATGTAATACAATATGGCAAAAACTATGTATGGAAACTGCTCTGAGCAGCAGAAGAAATTAGTTAGTATTAGTTACAAATTAAGATTTATGCTCCTAAATTAGGGAATGATCTGAATATTACAGTTATCAACCCCTCAAGAAAACCCCAGATGATATTACATCTCAATTTTATTATGTAAAGTAGTAGAACTTTTGAACATGTGGTGAGATAAGGAAGAAAAACTGATAAATGTGTTAATTCTGATATCTAGTTTGTTTTTGATAAAACTTGTATTTAGTTTGTTTATGAAGAAGGGTATTCCAAAGCAGTATTGAAGTAGATGGCATGGTCCCAGACGTTCAAGGTTTTTAAATTATATTTTCTTTGGAGACAACATTATGGTTCATTTGAAAGTTAATTATAATTCAGCTAAAACTTACCTTATATGAGTAATGATAAGGGTTGTAGCTGGAATGAAAAAGTCATCTACTCTGTCAAACTGCTTTCCCACTGGCTGAGTATGGATTGTGTGATGAGAAACACTCCCACTGGCTTGTGTTATCACCTACATAAAGTAACATCATTATAAACTACAGAAATACTGTTTCAAAGTTTAATCTCTATCCAAATAAATCAACAGTTTTGCCTCTGTATTCCATCTCTTGTATTCTTCAGTTACCAAGAAAAAGAACACACACGACAATGAATAAAACTGATCGGCATTACAGATTTCAGAGAACTGTTACATACCTGACCACTTAATCTTCATATTTACTTTTTTCCCTTTTCTTCCACCACTGCGTCCATATTTATTCATTTACATTCCTAAAGCCTCTAGCAGTTCTTAGGGTAACCAAAGTCTTTTGTTTACCTTTTTTACGCTAGCTCCTAGAGTGAGATTAAATTTCTTAAGCACTTCAGCCACATACTCCCAATTCTTGTCAATCGTGAGGTGACTCAACATAGCACAGACATATTTCAGAAGAGCAAGCTGATTTGAGTTTACGCATTCCTTAAATTGTTGTGAACCAATTTTCTTCAAATCCCCAAACCTTGGACCTTCTCTGAGGTAAATGTTTGAGGGTGAATAAACAATTCCATATATTATAAAATATAAATTAAAGAATTCCATATAACAGCCACTATGATATTCACATACATGCACTTAAGAGCCTATTAAAAAAGAAAATAATAAATTATCTATACTGTAAGGAAAAATGAGAGTGAAGATGATCTGTTGCTTTAAAACATGGTAAGACTGACTCAATTATCAGCCATTTTCTGGGGAGGAGTGACAGCTAAACTGCCACAAATTACCTTGCATACTCATAGTTACTAAGAGTCAGTAGGTGCTAAAAAGGTGTTTTCAGATGTTACTCATTTTTCTGCTTGAGCCCTGTGTATGAATTTTCTTATTCTTTATCTTATCTATATTTTTTAAATACATGGGGATTTCATTAAATTCTAAAGAAAAGGAAACTAAGTTGAAATAAAAAGGAATTCTGAAATTAGTGGAAAAATTAGGAATGCATAGGAATGCAAGTACAGCTTCTTGAAATGTTTCTTTAGTGACTGTCCCTAAGCTTGCCACTACTCAGAGGCACAGGAAAAGTAAAGATTTCTAATATTTTACATCTGAAAAAAGCGGTAAGTAAAGATGGAGCTTGTCACCTCCAGAGCATCAATATAATTTTAGTGAAATAAGAATATGCCCAAAATCCTGTTCATCCTTTAATTACAGACAAAAACATCATAAACAGCAACAGTTTGCTCTCAAAAGACTGGCAGTTACAAAACACGCTGCTGCTTTCAGCTGTATTCCTTATCCTTCTATCAATTTAGCACTGTCACTTCTGAGTAAGGGTGTTGAAAATAATCTCTAACTTTTTTAGCAAAGTCAGTTGTCTGAATTGTTTTCCAGCTACCTGAAATCATTTCACTGCTGCTGCTGGGGTCATGTTACTAACACATAAAGGAAAATATACAAAACGTTACAATTACACAAAGTTTCAACTTGCCTAGATTTCCTTGCATATACTCATTCTGATCACCTCACCTGCAAGGTTGGTGAATTCTTTTCCATGTTGCCCCAGCTCAGCACCCAGACTTGATCATGTGATTTATCGTAGTGTAGTTTCACTGGAACAGGATCTGTACTTACTGCCTGAAGCATAATAAAAATAGAAATCCTTAGTTTCTTTCCCATTTTCAAAAGAAAAATATATATGCTTCAATTAAAATGATGACTGGACATGCATTTCCTGATGTTTTCAGATTGTATTTTAAAATTATGTTGTCAATTGTTGAAACAGCCCTGTGACTGATTCAAAGTTACTGAATTGCCGAAAAAGTGATTTTTATTCCTTATGTGCTCTAACATTTGCCATCAAAATTACGTTATACTTAAGCTATTAAGAAGCTGAAACCAAAGGTTTTAAATCAAGTAAAAAAGTACTTATCTTCCTTCCCTACCATCACTCTCACTTTATATATACGTATCAGTGTAAAAACTACACCAATTATTGGAAAATGCCTAAAAAGGGAAGAGTATTCTCAAGCCACATACTGAAATCAATGCAAAGTGTTGCTATACACTCCTGTGTAAAACCAACCCAATATTGCTACACCCAAAGCTTCCTATCTCTGCTAAACTGGGTATACTTCATTGCAGCTGGAAAGACTGTTTTTGTATGTTTTCCTATTACAGTTGCTACTTTTGGTAGACTTGTGATCAGAACCAGAGTCTTCCCTACAACCTTGAGCACTGTCTCCTGAGACCACAAACCTTTTAGATAGTTGAGCTCTACACTTTGTTATGAGAAGAACTGAAGACTGCAGAGGTATGAAATGGGAGGACAACATATTTGATTAACAGACATTCTGCACAAGGTAAACAACTGGGGGATTACTTTTCTACTTTCATCATTAAAGTAGAAAAAATAGGTGGAAATTGTTTTTTAGTCTCACCATTATGGAACTGCAAGGCACAGCTTGTTTATCCATTTGTCTAGGAGAGTACCAGCTGGCTAATTAAGTGAACCTAATTTAAACTAATGATGTAGATCCTCAAGATAATGCACTAATGGCTGGCTGAGACTGCTGATGATACTTAACTGTACTCCTGAGGTGTTGCAAGCCACAGCTTCATCTAGGCAGAATTTGTCTTTCCTTTTGAAAATGGAAAATGAAGCCAGGTTGCTCAATGGCTCATTTAAAATCAGAAAGATACCCCTTGAAAAAGGTCATTCGTGTTTGATAACATTTTTCTGCTGCAGGGTAGAAGACAAGTTGTCTAAAATAATACTTGGGCTGTTGTGTAGCTAATTTGTTCAGCTGTGTCAAATTTCCTTCTGGCTTCCCCAGACAAAAGGTCTGACCCATACACGTTCTGCCGAGTGAGTGCCAGCTGCGCTCGGGCTCTGGGCAGTGGCGCTGCCAGGAGGAGAGGTAGGAGGAAGAGGAATTGCCCGCGGAGCCAAGCTCAGGTAATGCAGCTCCCAAGAGAGGAGCCGGCAGCAGAAAGGAAGGGGGGGCCGTGGAAGCAGGCTTTCGCAGCTCTTTCTAGCTAGCCAGGCCGATCTGCCAGCAGCGCAGCGTGGACTGAACCATGATAAGCTCTGTTTACTTCAGCATGCTTCCAAGTCATCCCAGTTAACGGTGCGCTGCTAAGCAATGCTGGACAACTGCTGGTGACAGTGCTTGCTTTCAAGAATTTACAAATGAAAGCAAATACTTTTCTTAACATTATAATGACAGTTACCTGGCTAAATCAAAAAGTCTACACGTACCTCTCTAAAGATACACCTTCCGTGTTTCCAATACATTTCAATTTAGTCTGCTCTAGAATATTCTTTGTGTACTTCTTTTGATAAATATAGCTGTCAGAGAAATAAATCATCCTCTAGCTGTTGCATATGTGCACCTGTACACATCTTTTATGTTAACTTTCATAGTAGAAAGGAATAAATATAACATATATTGTAGTACTTCAGAGAAAACACCGTAATAAGCAAAACTAAAACATCATTTTTACACAGAAGATGGCAGTTACACAACTTAAAGTGCTTTCAAATGTGTTTTTAGCTGTCTTTAGGTTTTTTGTACCTTGACAGAATTTTTATTACAGTGCTGCTCACTTTCAAAATACAAAGTTTTCTCCACATTTGTTCCTACTAGCGTATGCATTTTTGAAATTTTGGTTTTACAGAGCAGATAGGTGGTTTCATCTTTAAGATATAGACTAGAAAGTTAAAATGTAAATAATATCCTCTGTATTAATATGACACTTAGAGAAAAGGCAGTCTAGTAAGCAAAATGCTCTCATTTCTGAACAGCGTATTAACTATTTTCCAAAACCCAATTACATTCTGATATTTTTTTTCCATGCTAGGCAGCACTGTAAGTAATGAAAATAGACTGATCTGACTGAGAAATTAAACTCCCTTCCTTGCTTCCTGTTTGTATGAGTGTTTGTGTACGTGCATATGATATGAGTAGAGCAACATTTAATGGTTAGAAAAAATCTTGCTGCTTGCAAAAACCAAAACCAAAAATAAATGCTTATTGTTAAAGATAAGGAAGAGAGGGCCATCCCTGTTATAAGAAATGCTGAACAAATTACCTGTTGACTTGTCACTAAATTCCAAATTAGCCTTACTTCAATTCTAAAAGCCATCTCTGAACCAGCAGCGGTTTTATTTTTTATAGTCTTATACTATGTGTAAAAGACGGTATAGGTTTTGTGCTTTTATGATTTGTTTGCAACTACTTTTAGTTGCCCCCCCCCCCTTTTTTTTTAAGTCTACTTTGAGTATTAGCACAGTTAAGCTGGACACAGAGCAAGTCCCCTAGTACTTCTCCCATGTATCTGGCTAAGTGTTTGCAACTACTTTTACTTGCCCCTTTGGGATTTTTTAAGTCTGTTTTGAGTATTAGCATGGTTAAGCTGGACACAGAGCAAGCCCCATAGTACTTCTCCCATGTATTTGGCTAAGTGTATCCTAGGAAATAATATTCAGGTCAGTAACAACAGAAATTCTGCTCAGGTGCCCAAAAGTGAAATTAACACATTTGGTTTAATTTACTTATCTGGTTCATCTGTCATCCCTTAGTCATACTTTCTTACCAAATGTCTATGTTAAGTACTGTGACATGGAAAGATAATTTATCATTAGTATCTAAACATCCTAGAATCATCAAACCTGAGACTTTAATTCCTTCAAAAGTTTCCAGAGATGGTATGAATTTCATTCTATACTTCCCTAAGTTCATGATCTGGGTATTATTAAAGTAATGGAAAAGTAATACTATTCTATTCCTCAAAATAAAATTTCTTTGAAAGTGAAAGTTTTTTTTTCCTTGGACTAGCATGAAGGCTTGTGGAGTACACACTTTTAGCTCAACATATTTGCTAAGGAGCACAGACTTAGTGCACAAAGCTCTGTGTAACACCTAGGCATCCGGTATGTCTGTTTTTCAGCTCATTACAGAAACTTGAATATTTATGTGATAGAACAGCAACATATCTAACTCCATCCAAAAACTGGAGAATCGCTTTACATATTTCTGGGGGAGGGGTGTATTTTAACGTGGCTAATTTACTGAATATTACTTTTTAATTAACATACATCATTGTGGTAAGTATCTCTAAACATTCAGTTAATGGTAAAGTACTTAGTAAAACAGTAACTAATGTAACTGAAGGCAAATCAGAAGAGTCTACCAACCAAACTATTCCATAAAACCTAAGTTTAAAAGAACCTCCAACTTCTCTAATATTTTTCAGTAAGCTCCAAAGGCATAATATGCTCTTGCCACTGAAGTCTAAATGCTAATAAATGCAATTAAATTGGTATTTCATCCATCATCTGTAGGAAAGCAAGATGCCACATGAATGTCAGCCAGGGACCAGGGAAACCATTGCCAGAGATTCCAGTCCTTCAAATCTATGGACTGCAGTAAGACGATGTTTTTTTAGGCTCTCTTCCTGAAGAAATATATTGAACTGGTTGTAAAAAAAATTCTTGTTTTCAGAAAACAAAAATTCATTATCCACTCAGTTCATCTCTACTTTGATATGCAAAGGTAAATTTAACTAAAAAAAAGTAAAAGAACAAAAAAATTAGTAACTTTCTATTATTAATATCTTGAATAAAACATTTTATCTGTCCCTGTCACCACCTGGATGTCAGGTTTTGTGTCTGCTGAGCCAGCTGACACAATACAGAAGGCAGAAAATGCAGATGTTTAAAGAATGCAAAATTATTAAAATTAAAATTATTTGTCAAGTTAATGTAATTTTGAAATTGTAATTTTGCTATATATTTTTAAATTTTACATTTATACATGTAATACACACATATACCAATATTGTAGAATCATAGAATGGTTTGGGTTGCAAGGGACTTTTAAAGGTCATCTAGTTCAACCCCTCTGCGGTAAGCAGGGACATCTTCAACTACAACAGGCTGCTTAAAGCCCTTTCCATCCTGGCCTTGAACACTTCCAGGAATGGGGGGGCATCTACCACCTCCCTGGGCAACGTGTTCCAGTGTTTCACCACCCTTATTGTAAAAAAATTTCTTCCTTATATCTAGTCTGCATCTACGCTCTTTTAGTTTAAAACCCCTACCCCTTCTCTTATCACTACAGGCCCTACTAAACCATCTGTCCCCATCTTTCTTATGAGACCCCTTTAGGTATTGAAAGGCCATAATAAGATCTCCCCAGAGCCTAATATATGATATATAATCTATGCATTAAAGGTTTTCATTCATTTATTGGCGAAAAAGGCAAAAGGCATGAAGAAAAACTCTATTTAAATATTTTTATTAACGATTTAGATTAGATTTCTAATAAAAAAACCCATCGTGTTTTATTTAGCTAAAGAACATCTGTTTCCTATGAATGTGATGATACTGTAAGTAATCCTGTAGATGTTAGGCACATTTGTATAATTAAAATTTGAATCAGAACACCCAGTGTGGTGTCAAAACCTCTTTATGAGTTTCACATACAAGCGTCCCTTCTTCTAAGAACCAGAGCAGGATTGTTAACAAGTTATTAACTAGCTTCAGAGCTCTTTGGCTAGGAAGTAATTTTATTTCAGAAAAAGAACAACCCTGCTTTTAAAGTAAATTTCAAGATTTTATATGATCTATAAGGTACTTTAAAAAAAGGCAAAAACACACAAACCCAACCAAAAAAACAAGCCCTCTGTCTGCTGACAAGACTGTTGACAGTCCCCAACTATAATTGATTGACTTTTTTTGCCACTGAAAGTGAAATAAAACTGATCTTTCTGGTCAAATGACATCATCCTGAAAGACTATATAATGAAATATATTCTATTGTATGTGTCTGATTAAAAAAAAAACAAAAACAGAAAGTAACATAGTGTAATATGGTGGGAATACTAGGCAGAAACCAAATAGCAAAAAATATTATGATTTTGCCTTTTCCATATGCCTTGTTAATGCAAACATTTTAAGACTTCAAATATTCTCTTTATATTCAGAAAACAGATTTTTAGAATTTAATGAGTTTATGGCTATTATTTTCTAAATGCATTTTCACATCTTTACTAATTCCACAAACTAAAATCTGTCCTCATGTAAATCCCCTATTTAACCTCCTAGTGCAATGATGTCATTGATACCACCAGATACATAAAGGAAAAAAAAGAAAGAGAAAGACAGGCAAGAGTAGAGTGGTTATAGTATTTGGTTTGAGTGGTGGCAACTAAACATCAAATTTTTACTCCATCCCAGTAAGACTACAGACCATTTGGAATATATTGTGACTCTCTCAGGCTCTCCTGAGGGACCTGTACTGCGCCAAAAAACTAATATTCATTTTAGCATTGCCTTATACCTTGGTCTTCCACAAACTATAAGATTGCATTAATCTCTGTACCATAGCATCGATTTCTCTTTTACCCAATTAATTATTCTGACTAAGCAGAGTATCTCCAGCACCCCAGAGACTGAGAAACCGATAGTACTACCTACACAGTAGAGACGCATAGAGAAGAAGTTCGAATTCATAGTCTCCAATCTTGGCTAAGGGTGGTGTTGGCAGTTCCACAATTCCAGTAATTTCTCTGTCTAAAAGCTTACTGAATAACATTCCTCCACCTTCTGTAGCTAAACTCAACCCCCTGACCTTTCCTGTCAAAACTGATAGACACATTCCTGTGATAAGACTATTTTAATGAATCTTCATTTTCAACTGAAAAGTACCTCAAGCCAGAAATTTCCCAAAGAACTTGTTTCCTCAACTAGTTAATATTTATACGAGGTATTTTCATGTCGATTCTCTGCCTCCCAATTGCTATTGACAAGAACAGTCACTGAACATAAACTGCTGTTAAGTGTCAGAAGTAGATGAGCTTTTTTCTAGACATTGTGTTTACTCCCAAGCTAAATGCATTTTTTTCAAAATATGAAGGAAAAGCTTAAATTCTTGTGTCCAAATTAGATATTAACTTAAAAATGAGAAATAAATACCTGTACAACCTTCTGAGACTGTACATCAACAATAAGAACTCTGTCAAGTGTGGGCTGAGTTACGTAAATGAACTTGTCTTTTACATTAACAGCAGTTGCCCATACACACCGCTGAACAGGATCTCCATCCGCTTTGGGACAAACTTCATCCTACAATTCAAGAGAAACAGGGAACGTGTAAGCATAAAACCAGTCAACAATTCAACAGAAAGACAAATTATACTCTTTTTCTTCTTTTTTATCTGTAAAATAAAATCTCAGAAAATTTAGGGAAGTAAAAAGGACAGGCAACATTGAGACACAGACTAATGTCAGCCAAACTGCATGTTGTAAGCACCACACAACTCACAAGCACTTTAGTGTAAACCATACACCAGCTTTTTTGGATGTTTTCCTAGACATTCAGGCAATTAACACTGTTGTCCTGAGAAAGAAACCCATCTGAAACAATAATAATGCGTAGAAATAAAGTGAGCAAGACCCAGGAGACCTTAAAAACAAATTAGAGACACAATGTCTCGTTACTGTGCAGTAGGTAGCAGCTCCCCCACCTGCACCATCACTGTATCTTGCAAAGGAAGGCAGTTATGGACATGCCTTACACTTGCGTCTGAGAACACAGCAGTGAGGAAGGCAAATACTAAATTGGGAAGATGATAATGTATAAATGGAGAGGAAGAGGAGGAGGTGTGGTACAAGTTGTCATATGGTATAGGGGCAAAGCAGCAGCAGTTAGAGGGACTTGCATTTTTGGTCACATGGAGTACTGATACATTCCTTCAAAGATCAAGAAGTTTGGTTCCTTCTGCCATAAGACAGTCTCACGGCCTATCACTAGTGTTAAACCCAATACAAATCAAATGGCTTCTTAGTACCATTCCTTTCCCCTCTGCCCTTCCATCCCTGCAAAAGGATGAATTTGAAAAAAAAGCAAAATTCTGTTGACTTCAGTGAATTCATATTTCATAATACATATAACCATGCACTCTCACTCAAAATAGCTATTTGTAGTTTACATGCTCACTATTCATATTTTTATAGAAATATATTCCCCTTCATCATATACATATATTTATATCTATGTATTTGTAACTATTTACTCCCAGTGAAAGCTTGCTTTTATCAAAATTAAAAGTTACTTGGTTAAATATGTTACCATATTTGGAAATTCCCTTTATAAAATAGCATGATTTTTTCCTATAATGGATATCAAATTTCTGTATAAACAAGGACCTAAAAAATATTTCGCTTGGAGAAGTACAGCATGTGTCAAGCTTTTTTGTTTTCCTGACCTATTCTTCTTTTCCCTCTTAATTTTTCTTCCTTTCATCACAAGGGGCAATTTCACCAAATCATGAGTATTATTTCTTTTTAGCACTTATCTGCTGCTTATTCCTAATTTAGAATGCTCTGCGTGATACATAACTGGTCGTTGTGAAAAGAATCACAATATGTCAGCAGATGATAACTTTAGTGTAGAATGAACAGCAAGAGTTCATGAGATCTTAAACAAGAATTCTGTTTCTAAGCATCAGAATCCTTTTAAAAGCAAGGAGAAAAATAACGTGACAGAACAACATATCTAGCACTAAGGAACACAAGAAGATGATATATTTCAACACTAACTTTTCTGTATCATCAACATTCTTTGCCTGCCGTGCCTCTACATTTGAAAAAATGCACTCAATCTTTATATGTCAAAGTAAGAAATAAATCAATTTCCAGCTCTAACAGAGGGAGTTTCTTTACAGGAGATCGAAAGTCACTGCTTGTTCCTATGTGGTTCTTAGACCTCAACAACGGGAAGCTCTTTCAGAAATGATGTTGATAAGGAAAGGTTACTAAATTCAAGTACCATGGGATGGCACATAATCAGGAACTTCAGCAGAACTTAGAAATAAGTAAAAAGAGTAAGATTTATTTTGCACTGCTGAAAAGCCATGCACTTTGAAGGGAGAAGTTGTTTAAAATCTGTTTTTTAAAGAATGATAGGCACAGTGACAAATGGGACTTTCATTCTTATATGTGGCTAAAAGCTTTTCATCGCATAAAGTGAAGTGTCAACATAAACAAGTATGTCTCTAATATGATGTGCCATCATCAGATCAATGACCTTTTGTCATTTGCCTTCTGTGCAATTGTCACTTCAATTGGAAGGTTGTTTCACTGATCTCAAATTATTTTTTCCATTCATTCTAAATAGGCCTTGTCTCAGTTCCATGTTTTATCTAAACAGATAACTACTTTTAGACTGTTCTACAGAGTCCTCTTTCTTCCTCAGAGAACACCTTCTTCAAATAATGCATCTGTAAATGTTTATAACAACTCCATACTGTGTCATTCTTTTCAGCCATGTCTCTCAGGGACTCAGTTTACACCAGTTTTTGGTGCTGTGAATTCTACAAGGAGACATTCAAGATATAATTAAAAAATAACACAAACTCCTGCTGAAGGAGTCTAGGTTTCTCTCACATGGTATCATATAGGTTAATTTAAATGATTACATTAATCATACCTCCCATTGTGCGTAGTATAGCTGAACACGAAAATACTGTAAGCACTTATATTGATAGTCAAGCCACCTCCTTAAACATTTTCTTGAATCTGAGTCGAAAATACTGACTGAAGTGTATCTCTAAATATTATCTCAATGTAAAAGCAATATAAATATGTGGGGAGTTATATATATGTATAGATGTAGACACACATATATATTTAAATTAGAAACTACGGGGCGTGATTCATATTATCTTTATAATTCATAAAACTTGCTCCTCTGGTTACACTTTAAATACAGCAAGCAAAAAGCATGACACTTTCTCAAACCTAAAGTAAAAAATATTAAGTAAAAACTAAATCTACATATGTAAATGCAGTTTACTGGTTCTAGATTATTGTTTATGTTGTCATAAGCTTCTATAATCCAATGCCAACTCTCACTTTGCCCCAAAAACTGAAAAATTAAAATAAAAGTAAAAAAATTTTTTCTCCAAAGTAACAGTGAAAATTATGCACCAAAATTCTCATATCCAAAATGGAGTCTTTTTCCCCAGCATGAATGGTTTTATGCTATTGTTTCTCTAGTTGTTCAAACCCACATTTATCTAGATGCCTCAGAAATAGCTTCAATCAATGGAACTGAAATCTTGCTTTTGAAAAGTTAACTTTTATCTGATTAGACAGTTTGGATTTCTTTCACATTACAGGCAGTAATTCTGAGGCTCTATATTAATTTCCCCAGTGGTTGGGTAATTGGTTAAAATAATTTCTCCTTAAAATATAAGCATAAAACTACCATTTTCTTCTTCTAATTAAATTGTAAGAGATTTACTTTTTCCTGATTTATCCCCTCTGAAAAAAAAGCTAACATCTGATAAAACATTAATTTATTTCACTGTTTTTTTCCTCTAGACTTTTTAATCAAAAAGTGACTTACCCTGTAACAAGTCAGCAGATGGAGGAAAATAAATCTTTCGAGAAAGTTTTTCAGGGTAGTCTGGGGCAAGAAACTCTCAAGAGAAACCATGTACTTGCAGATTTGTATTTGCAAATTCTGTGTTTATAAACTTATACTTAATGCGAGGGTCCTCAGTGTGTTAACAAGATTTGAGTCAAGCTCTTTAAGCAGTACAATGGAATGTCTATCTATGCTATGACTGTCTAACAGTAAGGTGACATCAATGGGTCACAACAGTGCATGTATTAAGACATGTATTTATGTATCACCCGTTCTACATTAAGTTAGTGCTTACCTGAGATTCTGTAGCAAAAATCAGACTGTGGATATTTTTTCACTTGTTTTTTCAACAAAGGTTAACAATGTTGCGTTTGCGATGCTTACTGTGCTGTAAGAGTGTAAACCAAAGCAATTTCTGTGGACTAACAAGTGTTTCAACTTCATTTCCTGTGGAAACTTTGCTCTGCCAAGTAGTCACATTAATTATTTTGAAATTAAGTATTTTGTTCCTACCTCCAGCACATATTCAACTTCAAGTGTGAGATGGCCTAGTTCACTGAAATACGGCCATTATGAGCTGGTTCTTATAATAAAGATTATGTTGAAACCAAAAGGATTTTTCCATTGGTCTCAACAAAGGCATATGTTTCAAGTGCTTCTTTCCCCACCCCCAGCCTCCTGAAATAATTATTCTAATTGGGATTCACTGGGAGAGGAAAATAAAAACACTTTTGCATAAGAATTAGAATTTGAAGGCTTTGGATAATACTAATTTGCGGAAGATAAATAGAGGTTGCATGTTAGTGAGGAAAATGCCCCAAACACTTCAGAATGAAGAGACATTTAACAGCTGAAAGACTCTACTTGGACCATGGAATCTATGTGACAACCGGTTAAACAAACAGCTGTCGAAGCTGGTATAACTAAACGATAACCTGCATCAGGAAACAGAAATAAGTTTATTTCTGTCTCTGTGCATCTAGAATTTTCACTATCAGCCTAATAAAAGTCTATTTTCACTTGATACTAATTTAGAAGATTCAAGTAATTTAGGATATTCTGGGAAGGAGAGGAGGAAGGTCTTTATAATTTCCTGTGAACCACGATGATCCAGCAAAGCACTAAATCTTTTGCTTCATTTTAAACACAATGAAAGTCTAACTGATTCCCATGTTAGACGCACACTAAAGTGCTTTGCTGTATTGACACTCAGTTGCATAAGAGGCAATTAAATATTTAGATAAGGGTTCTCAAGTATATAGTTGAGAAACTGTATTTACCTTTAGCAAAATTAGCATACCTAAAGATGTACGTGTGTAACTACTGCAACATTCATTCACAGCACAATGCAATGCCACGTAGAAACATCTGAGTTCATTCTTGCACAGGAGCTCAGCTAAAGGTAATTTATTTTGTTGACAGGCAAACAGGAAACCTGGGGAGGAACACTGCAGTATCATGTGTAATATCCAGACATTTTCTGTAACACCTCTAGTACCTCAACCGCACTTCAGAATTTAGAAATGTTCCTACACTTTAGCAAATGTTTGTCAATGAAACAAGTCTACTGGGCTTTTACTTATCACTTGAACAGCTAATTCAGAAAAGTGTAAAGAAATGGGAGAGGTTTAAGCAAGCATGTACTTCCTTTAGGTATATGTTAAGAAGCTAAGTGATGGAGATTTTATTAGCAATAGCTGCTGTAGATGTGAAAGGCTATGTAAAACCACCTCAAAACATGCAGTATACCAACATCTCTGATTAGTAAAGTTATATGACACCATCATGGAGAATTACTAATGAGCAATTTATGACATGAACTCTTACCACTCAATGATCACATGCTGAACTTGATAAAAATCTGATCCTGCGACAGAACTGGCTTATTTTATTACTCTTTTCTAGAGAAAACAGATTTTCCAAAGCAGCTCGAAGAAGACAGGATATTCTTCAAAGGAAGAAACAGTTGTCTAATGCTTCATAGTCAATGAGTTTTTTCAAGAATATAATACTGTTGTCACAGTATTAGCAGTATATGCAGGGAATTCTTTTAAACTCACATTTTGTCCTTCTTCTAGGAAGAAAGTAATCAAAGTTTTTTTTCAAAATTTCAAAATTTTTAACTAAAAACTATTTCTCAATTTTTTCTTTTTTTGGAATGCAGAGTGAATAATGATGTCACTATGAGTAGAAAAATGTAAGGATGTATTTTCCAAATAGTTCTGATTTCTCCTGCAGGAAGAAAGATTTATAAATCACCATACGTGAGGGAAGATGTTCTCAGTGTTCAGGGGAGTAAGTAGAAATATTGTTGAATTTAATGGGCAAAATTACATTACTGTAGGTACAAAGCTTAATTTCTGGCTATGTATTTACCACATCTACCAACAAACCAAAGATACCCAAAGAAGGACAAGTCTACACCTACCTCAAAATGAAAGTTATCAAGTAGCCTACTTTGCTGGTCTCTTTTTTTTATTTTTGTGAGTATGTAATTATTATGCTACTCTAGGTTTGAAAGCTACAAAAGGAAACAAGTTTGACTTATCCATCCTGATTATTACCACATTTCAATAAAAATACACTTAAAATCTAGGCTGCACTTTAGACCAATAAAATTTTAACAGACTTCTTAAATAATCAGCTTTTGAATTAAACAGCCATAAAAAAAGCTTTTTAGCTTATTTTTGGCTGTGTCAACCTAATTTCACTTAAGCAGCACAAATCAAGGTATGATTAGCTGTTCAAAGCATAATTATTCACACTAAAATAAATCTTGCTGCCGAGTACAGCAGCCTTTGACATCAATAATGATAACTGAAGAGGCAAATTCCATTGAGATAGTTCTGCTGTTATTTCAGTGTGCTTTAGGTATTAGGGAAAAAAATCAAAGTGTACAGCTTATGGGTTATTATGTATTTCAAGGTCACTCATTCAAATGCGAATAATGAGAAAAAGTTATTATTTTTGAAAGGTGATAGATCATGTGGAACAAGTCTTAATGCAGTGACTAGTACCAAGCATTCTATGAGAACATGCATCATGTCAGCTAGCAATTTGATTAGCACTAAAGGAAAAACATCAAAAGAATAAATGGAAGTGGAGAATACAATACTGTTTTTATGTATGCTACACATGGAAACTACTCCATAAATGCAGAGAATTTGGTGAAATCAGCCATAAATCTGTTAACAATAAAGTTATTGAAACTACTTATATGAATTGTAAGTTGGAGTCAAAGCATCAATCACCTGTAACTTCAGTGGAGCTGTAAGAGTGTTTATTAGGAGAGAGGTTTGCCTCATGATAGCTGACAGTTTAATATAGACAAACATCCAGTGGAAGGAAAGAAACCATTAAAAATAATAACTTCAGATCTTATGCTTAATAGAGAGAGAATCAATCCCTGATTCACAGAGATGCACTTAACTGGGGAGGAGGGGAGAAAAAAACAACAACAACAAACAAACCAGAAATAGAGAGTAGAGAGCTGTTAAAGGAAAGGACTGGGAGAAGAGAAAGACAGCCAAAGAAAATAAAGCATTTGAAAAGTATCCAGGGAATATTCAATCTAAAAGAGAGATTGAAAGTTTGAATTTGACCAAGGAAAATACAGGAAATTTTGAGTTGACCATTATAAGCTACTTATTGAGAAGACACATCTGAATTTATGAAGCAGAAAACACTAAACTAGCAATGATAAATTCTTATCTAAAGAAAACTGTAATTGAGAAAACACTACAAATAAATTTAAAAAAATAACTTGCCTGAAAACCGAGGAGTTTTTCACTAGGCTTAATATGTCTCTGAAATTCACATTCCACTGGTTGTATTACTTTGATGCCATCTTCATAAAAAACATAAAACATGTTCCCAATTCCCAGACCTTAGGAACAAAAACACATTGAAATGTATAAAATTAAATAATTACAAAAAAGAAAATCCTGGTCTTGAACTAAAAACCTCATCACATTTTTGGTATGAGATCAATTTGTTAACGTGTATAGTGCTAATACAGCTAATCCTATGGGATCTTTTGTTGTAAAACTAAAACAAAGCTGTCGTTATTCAGAATTTCACATAGTTTTATCCATTGGCAAGACAGTGTCTTTATGAATACAGACCTAGAAATACATAGTTTGACAGCTGCAGTAACGGAAGTGATCTTGTGAAATCATCTACATTGAAATCAAATTAATACAAATTCTCCATGTATTCTTATTTTTCTTTTTCTGAGAGACGGAAGAGTTAAAGTCATTTCTGCATAACATTGAAAGAGAAGTTCTGAATCTTTGTTATAAACCCTTATTTGACATTTCCTTCAGTCAGAAAAGGAAATATTCTCTATTGTGTTTTACTGGAAAGCCAGAGTTGGGCAGATATTCATTCCAAGTTTGAAAGGCCACAAATGTTTATAGAGCGAGTCAATCCTCCTACTGCAATGTTGCTGAATAAGAGGCATGATGTAATGTTTTGTGGAGAAGGAGGAAACCAGATATGTAGCATGAGGTCTCATAGTATCTGTGGTCATGCTCATGACCACAAAAAAGGACATTCTCCTTAGTTTACTATGTTCCAATTAAGACAAGAGTTGTTGATTTGCTACGTGGATGCTGTGGTGGATGATCAGTTCGTATTTGTAAAACGCTATGAAGAAAATCACAGTACCCATAAAATTACCATTATAACCAACTCTGACAGCTAAACTGTGGGCTACAATGATAAAAATGTACATGTATCCTGGGTACAGGGCCTAAGCTTCCACTTGACATAACAGTATCTAGTACATGAACACAAAGGAATAAAACCCAGGAAAAATAAATTTGAGTCTGAAATGTTGCTTATCCTAAATTCTGAAGGAAAACCTATGTTAACAGAGAGAGAACACATCTTAACGTCAAATAAAATAATGAGAACATTAAGGGCGGGGAGGGGGGGAGCGTGTGTTTCTGTGTAGATGTATGTATGTACACATATACATAGAAGTTCCTAGTCCCTGTTAGGAATCATATAGGCAATACAGTCATTGAAAAGGTAGTATGCATAAGGTTGACAGGCCATGCCCAGAGCAAGCAAGTTCAATTATCTTTTGAGAAATCTTGTGGAATCATTTCCCACTTCCGGCCAAATTTTCCAAAAAAGAAAGAAGGGACAGTCTCCAAGCAGGGTTTTCCTCATTTTTTATCAAATCCATCTATTAACAGGTTACCAAAAAGTGGGAGAGGAATTTGTCTATGCTGCATTTGGTGTAGCATAGAAGCAGGCTCAGGTTCGAGGAAAACTTACCAATCATGTCTATTCTGAGCGTACGGTGCACTAAGGGCAATATGCCCACTCTGGCCATTGGGTACTTTTGTATGCCTTTGCAGGTAAATCATACAGCCTGTGTAAGATAGTATGTCAAGGTCTTTCTTTAAAAAATGCTTGACACTGCATCCTCTCAGAACAGCTGGAATTTGTAGATAAGCTTGACTGAGGTTAGGCTGCCCCTACCAGTGAACACAGTGTAGAGAGCTATAGCTGAGCAACTGGCTTATTGTTTCTTGGTGATAAATAAATACGTGGAGCTGGCTGGGTACAAACCAAGGTTTTCCCTTTTCTCTGGTCTTGTTGACTGAAGTATATTATAGTTATTAGCAGGATAAATAATACCAGAACACAAGGAAGTAAATCAGCTGACAGCTCCAAGTGATACAGACATGTGATAAAGACTCCTAAAACTTTCCTCTCAGTTGCCAATACTCCAAGGCAGACTTACCAACATACAGATAATATCCATGCATAGTAACCCAGCCCAAACTTTATTTCCAATGTCTGGATAGTAATGTTCACCAAACTGTTCTTCAAAATCAGTGAAGGAGACAGTAAGAAATGTCCTTCTTCCATTTCAAGACTGAGTTAGAGAAGTCAATTCATATAAGGAACCTTTATCTGTGGATCCAATTAAATAATCCTCCCTTGCAAGTTACTATGACCCCAAAACTCTTCCTTTGTCTACAAGTATCTGTACAAATATCTAATCTATACAGGTATCTAATCACTTAGGCAAGCCACTTCTTCACAACTACAGGTGCTATTCCTCTAAAGACATCTGACCTAATTTTGCAACCCTCTCCCCACCAAACCAAAACCAACCCAGCACATTTATAACACAGTGCCAGAAGCAACAACAACGAATGCAAATGTATTTGCTTCATCTAGACTGAATCTATATTTAAAACTGGCTAACACTGATTAGAAAGAAATGGTGGTGGTTTGTTTGGGTTTTTAATATAGATTAATATATGGATATATTTATGCATGTGTATATATCGTATTATTATTGTAATACAAATCAACGTACCTTCAAAATCCTTTCAGATTTTCTCACACATACTCTTTTTACAATTACACAAGCAAGCAGTTGTGGTAAGGCTTTTGTGTACCCCATATGCATTGCAGGCACTAAAGCCCATCTATAGTTTCATGATCTCAATTGTCCTACTAATGACCCATCCCTCCCTTCCTGTCTGGTAATACTTAATAACAGAAAATGACAGAGTATGCACCGCCCAGAGAAATTAGTGGTGATGCTTAATGACATCTTCAGGGTATTGCTCTCTTGTAAATGAATTCCGACATTGCAACCAGTAACAGTGTTTGTTGGAAACACAGGGATTGGCCAATGACAAACGCAGGAGAGATCAAGAAAATTTGCTCTAGAAGATGACACTGTCACGTCACACTCTCAATCTCTACTTTAAATTGCTTTCTGTTTAGTTTCACAATAGTCACAGAGAAATTTGAATGTCTTTACCACAAGCACTCTGGTAAGCTACCATTTTTAACTGGTCTTTATTGTCACAGAATTTAAGTTTTCATAAGCGCTTTCTAACCACTGAAAGCAACACAGGACTTGACTTGAAAAGACAATCCTCTAAAAAATCAAGGGGGTGCCAATCATGTTTTCAGTTTTATTCAAGGTAAAACACAAGTGATACCTTCCCAATAAGCGGTGAGAACACCATACATTTGAAAACTTTCATGTTAGAATCTTGTTGTGCATCAGTTTAATTGTTAACAGTGGAATTCTATGAAACTCTGAACACGTCTTTTGTACTCTGCAAAGCCAATAGAGCAGGAGGATCACAGCTGAGCTCCACTATAACCAGGGAACTAATTGTTCATACCAGCTAAGCAACCGTTAAAACAGGAATATAAAAAATAAAACTAGTTCAGATTTGTAAACACACTGGGAAATGCCAAAGGTTACTATGTAATTAGGCAAATGAAATACCATTTTTTTAAATGTTTAAATTCATTTAAAATAAACCTTAAACATGCAGAAATACCATTTGCAGCATGAATTCATAGTAAAGCCTGGTTCACTTATAGTATTATCAATCTTTAAATGGAAATAATTGAAATATTTCCTATTGCTGAAATACATTAATTCCTGAATTGCAACTTGAAATTAAGAATAGGCTACTTAGAGCAATGAAATGAGAGCCCATGACAACACTTCAATTATGATAATCTCATAAAGCATATTGCAGAAAATTTTTGTATATATGAAAATTAGTACCTTTGTCAGCAAAATATACATGTTTTCTACGTTATTAACACCTGATACTGTCTGTATTTATGTTTACTCTTCAGCTGGTCACAAACTGCAAACCTCCATTCCCCCTCCCAACATTTATTTACAAACCCTTCCTCAGTATAAGAAAATGCTTTGTCTCATTAAGCAACAACAGGTACCTTAATTTTCATTAAACTGTTTAAGATTATAATTTTATCAAATAAGAATGATTCATACGAGAAGATCAATCCCAACAGCATATAGGCTAACTGGTTGGAAGCTTTATCATGTCAGTAAACAAACAAAAGTTGCAAGTCTACATTTTAAATCTGAGCTTCTTGTTGTAGCCCTTTGAGTAACTCTGAAATTTTTGAACAGCTTATTTCTGTCTCTCCCCACAAAAGGAAAAGCAGCTCACAACGGCATGAACATTTAAAGGATTATTTTCCACTGTATTTTTTCTTTAAATCAAATCCCTCAAATGTTGCAAGGGGGAAGTTAATTACTGTTACTGTAGAGTATGAACAACAACAAAAGAAACCCCACCACACAAAAGGAACAATAGATGAGCATTTCATCGTAATATAGAAAATATGAAAAAGCCATCTGTATTAGTACCTTGCTCTCGCCATAATATGTTTGCAACTGCAGCATGTAAGAGAGAGAAAGAACAAAAACCACAAATGAACAAGAAAAAAACCATGAAATGATACATCAATTCTGAAATAATTATAATGCTTTAACCTCTGATTCATTAAAATACTTCTACAAGTAAATTGATGGGAACAGTGAATTAACAATAAGATTAAAATAAGTTCTCCATATCACGTGACAAAACTGTGATTAGCTATCACAGTTACTGGGGTCAGGGTAAACCCCATCACCCCCTGTTACACCACTCCCCCAAGTTAACTCCATTAGCCTTTACCAATACAGTGTCTCATAATCCATTACAAAAAGCACATGGAGTTTGCATACACGAATTATGTATATTAATTACAGGTGATGTAATTTTCATCATTTCCTTTAAGCACTGAACTTGGCACAGATTTATTTCAGGACAGTTACGAGAGAAACATGTAAAACCAAAATGCATACAAGGTACTTTTCTGTATCGCTGTAACACAGCCATACCACCAAAGCTGTCATGCTGTATAATGTTTACCATTACCTTTGGAAGACCAAGATGGGAACTATAAGATGGCATGGTAACCAACCAAGGGTTTAAGTTGTTTTTTCCATGAAAACATAAGTTGTACTTGGCCATCTTGTTTACAATTGGATTTTAGACCTTTGAGATCAATGAAAACTAATTATCCTAATATTGCCCTTTCTGCCTGGGGAGAATAAAAAGAATAAATTTTGCAGATTTTAAATATTTAGAGCTCAGCATGCCATGGAATACATTGTTTAAAACACCATCGCTGAAAACCAAAGTGTTTTGTAAAGTAATGATCTTACAAAACAGAGAAAAAATTAAAGGGACGGAATACAACACAGAGAACATGTATATGTCACACATAGATACAATGAAATTGTGATGTTCACTGAAACACAGTGTTGCAAAAGGTAAAAACATTAATGTGCTTTAAAAGACAGTTTGGAAAAAGTAATGGAAGACACATTATTAAAAATTATGTTGGTACACAAAAGTCCCTCAACTGCTGACTGCTTAAGGTTGAGAGTAGAAACAGGAACAACTATCACTCCAGTAAAGTCCCAGATACTATGATTTTCCCAAGCATCTTTTACCAGGCACTGCTGAAGACAAGACCACGATGGGCTTTTTGCCTCATGCAGTGTAGCATTCCTCTCATTCTTGAGCTCTGAAAGAATATACAGAGCTCCAAATATATAGAAGGGACCTTGGAAACAGTGTCAATCTACTTTCTGACAAGCTCATGATTCAGAGACTTAGGATAACAGAGATACTGGTTTTTTTTTCTCTTCCCCTCCCCTACTATTTTTTGTCTCCTCATTTTTTTTCACAAATTCTCTCAACCATGCTACCCCATTGTATGACCTTAGACACAGTATTTAAATTGTGTCATTCAGTTACACCTTGATAAAATGAAGGTAGTGATTACTTTTTACCTTTAATACTTTGAAGTGTACAAATGAGAGATCCCCATAAAAGTCCAATCTGCTGGGACCTCCCCGGTCAGCCAGGGCCGCTGAAAAATGATGGAAAGCGGCCTGGTGAGCCCCTCCGCCAGCTGGCTCAGAACTCTTGGGTGTATTCCATCCGGCCCCACAGACTTGTGTACGTCTGTGTGGTGCAGC
>JAVKLA010000053.1:5460875-5476488 GCA_034782735.1 Sagittarius serpentarius | reverse complement strand
GGGGGGTTGGAACTACATGGTCTTTAAAGTCCCTTCCAACCCAAACCATTCTATGATGCTATGAAATGTTCTGTTCAAATACGTGTGCTTACATATTTCCTACCATCTCAGCAGCACTGTGCAATAGATTCTGATTTGCAGATTAGAACTGGAGGTTTTGGCATTGAGAAGGGTATGTAACTTCATGAAAATGCATTTCATGTGTAATATGAGCTACGCTTTCAAAATTCTATTCAGTAAAACATCTTACCAGACATTAAAGTGCACACATATGTGTTTTGCTGAATAAGGGCTACTTAATAGTTTTGAGTTCTGAGAATAATTATAAACAAGTATTCTACTGATATCAGCGATCTCATCAAAACAATAAAAAAATTCATTAATTTTGCAGTGGATAGAATTTCACCTCTGAAGCTTAAAACATTCTTTGGGTCCAAAACAATACATGCTTTGATATTGGAATTTAATTTGGCATCTTTCAGAAGACAAACTATTCCATATTCTTTCTCCTTCTGCCCCCTACTGTCCCCTCAGACTTTTAAGGCTGCAAATAAATCTTTTCAATTTCTAGTAAAATCTGTGTACTTTAAATATCTGCAACTAATGAACATTTTATGTTAGCACCATTTTCTAGCCTTTTAGTTATCTTCTATAGGTTGTTCCTGGTAATCAGTATATATACAGCTCCATTCATCATGGAAGATGATGAATCCAGGAAGACCTGGAGTTTAATGCTAACTGTGAGGCTTCTGGTCCACTCATAGATTTAATAGAGGCTGTCCAATTCCCATGCAGTCCTACGCATGCCCGTCCCCATGGTGCACCTGAGCTATGAAGCCCCCCATTTACATTAGGGTTGCCTCTGTTCCTGTTTAGCCTTACTTACCTACGCATAAATATTAACATGTAGCTCTCCTAATGGATGTCATTGAGTCTTTCATCTCTTATTTTCCTTAGCTGAAGAAAAATTTATCAATGTTCTTCGACCTGGTAGGCCATTATATTGCAAATTTAAGATATGATAAATCCAAGGTGAAAGTCTTGTCAAAATCACTGACAGCAAGACATAACTCATCTCGGGGGTTTGCTCAATGGCTGCTCCAGTTTACCTATACACTGAAGAATGAAGTAAAGCTGGCATGTAACCAAGGTTTCAAAAAGCACTGTATGCTAGATATTTCCATGTAACAGGTTGGCAAGACTATTTTTTGTCAGAAGTAAAAACTGAAACCTTGGATAAAATGTTCCAGTTAATGCATTCAGGACAGAGGGAATTTCCTCTCTGGGAAAAAGTGAAACTTGTATAGTGCTAAAGTAATCTATAACTGCAAACTGATTGTATTGGGTCTGGCTGAGATGAAGTTAATTTTCCCCATAGCAGCCTTCCTAGTGCTGTGCTCTGTATCGCTGGCTAGAAAAGTGTTGGTAACAGACCAGCGTTTCGGCTACTGCTGAGCAGGGCTCGCACAGCGCCAAGGCTGTCTCTCCAACATTTCCCCCCACCCCTCACTGCCAGGCTGGGGCTGGGCAAGATCTTGAGAGGGGACGCAGCCAGAACAGCTGACCCAAACTGACCAAAGGGATATTCCATACCATATGACGTCAGCTCAGCTATAAAAGCTAAGTAAAGGGAGAAGGAAGGGGGACATTCACCATTTATGTTTGTCTTCCGGAGAAACCACTATGAGTACTGAAGCCCTGCTTCCCAGGGAGTGGCCAGACATCGCCAGCTGATGGGAAGTAGAGAATAAAACCTTTTGTTTTCCTTTGCTTTTGTGCGCAACATTTGCTTTTGCTTTATTAAACTGTCCTTATCTCGACCCACGAGCCTTTCATCGTATTTCCTCTCCCCTGTCCAGTCATGGAGAGGGAGTGATAGAGCGGCTTTGGTGGGCTCCTGGCACCCGGCCAAGGTCAACCCACCACATACGTCAATACAAATTCAATCAAAATTCCATTCTGTTCTTGTATGACATGCAGTTTAATTTAATTTCAGGTTAAGTTAATACAATAACCAAATATCTATTTTTATGAATATTAAACTATTATTTGTCAGTTAAAAGTCACAGTTGACATTTTACTTTTGGTCAAATATGACCATGTTAGCTTATTGTTCTTTAATTTATTTTCTGTAAATCTTTACAATGAATCATGCTGAAATCCTTTCCCACAGCACATTAACTCAATTCAGTCTACACTAGTAGGAAGAAAAAATGGTTCATGAGCTGAATTTCTATCCTATACTTGGAAGTTTGAAATAAAGTCTGCCTATGATGCTGTCAACAAGTATAAACTTGTTTAGCTCTGCCATAAAATAAAATGCCAGCATAAATTATCTCTGAGGAAATTAGGTAAATAGGTACCAGTCAGAATAAGATGTGACAGGAAGATTCTATTAAAGTTGCATAAAGCCTTTCAGAGAGAATTTAGGCCATAAATCACAGTCAAAAGGCTTTTAGTCTCATTCCACGTTCTAGATAGAGGAGATGCCTGGTTGCTTATGATGGCCGTAAACCTGTCAAGTCAGTAGTATTCAGATCACATAATCTCTTGTTAGGTGATAGGACATTATGTAAAAAAGGCACAGTTAGAAATATATCTACTTAATGGCATGAAACAGGTATATTATTTTTTAAATTTAGCCCCAGTGCATGAAGCAGATAGTTTTTATCCTGCTTTGTGCGATTAGGTGAAAGAATCTGTAGGAGAAGTTGTTTTGCAACTATGATGACGTCATAATGGGTGAACTGAGTAACACAAGAGTCTCTGATGACCAAGAGTAAAGCTACTAAATATTTAAGTATCATCAAGTACTGTCAAATTGGTCTTGAAAATGCCTTAATAGCATTACTTGATAACTTTCTATCACATTTGTCTCCCCAAGGTGCATGAGTATGTCTCACTAAAATTTAGAGAAATACTTAAGAAGTCATATTAATCAATGGCAAACTAAACTGCATTTTATACAATGAAGTTTTGGAAAACATTAAGAGAAAGGAAAATATTCTAAAAAACAGAAAATAAAATAAACAACAAAACCCCCACAAAACTGTTTTGCTTTAAAGGAAACAGCATGTGTTTTCATAATCTATGACCCTAGTTTGATATGATTATGCTATGTTGAAACAGAAGAAACCAGAGCAGAACTGGTGCACCTGTCAAAGTCAACGAGAAAGAAAAAAAAAATGGATTTTTAAAGTTATTTTACTTCAAAATATTTTACTAATAGTGAAGATAAGAATTCTAAGTATCTGAAAATCACCCCTGAAAATATTCCTGTCTTTGATGATCAATCTTTTTTTATTTTCCTGTTTTCTGTACTGTCAGATTTTCTTCTTTAGATCTGTAGATTACACTGATATAGTCTGTTCCATTATTTCAATTGAATATTCCCATGCTAGTATAATTTTTCCTTCCAATCTTTTTTTAAGCTCACAAAATGGTTTATTGATACTCCTTAGCTATACATCATATTCCATATTCAGCTAATGTTACTTTGACTAAAAATTGAAATCTGGACCAACTCCATTGGTCCTAATACTACCTGAATGTAACCTAAATCAATAAATAAATAGATCCCACAAATGGAAGTTGCCATTTCTTCTTCCTCTTTTAGTGATTATTATTGTGCTTTGTATCAACAAAGAAGGCAGTAACATCTTGCCCACTCCACCTTTCTCATAAATATATTGTCTATATTTAAATTCTTCAGCTTCCACACAGTGTTTCAACAAGAACCAGCTGATGATTTTGGTTTGCCTTATGGCTTCTAGGAGCTGGGTTAATTTGTGTGCTCATGCTTTAAATGCTGCTAAATCCAGTAGTACAGACAAGAAAGCTATCAGTTAAAGTTTTGAGCGTTCCTTAAAATGCATCTGCATATACTGCAAGCTGGAAAATGCAAAGCGACCTTTATCAGTTACTGCTGGACTGCTAGAATAAAGATCCCATTTACAAAAAGAGAGAAATAGCAGTTCTTAAGAAAAGAAGTAGCTTTAGTTACAATTAACATCCCATTTTTGTGCTAACAGAAGAAGTTCCAGCAGCATGATATTCCTTTACACTAAGGCAGCAGCAAAGGCCCCGGAAATCATCACAAATGGTTGCTAAAGGTAGAAGAAAAGCATTGTGATACCAGAACTACTCAAGGTTTAAGTTGTACTGATATGAACCAGATATTTTTTTTAACGTTCCATTGGCAGTACGCTTCTATGAATATTTTCGTTCTATATTTGCACAGAAGCAGGATAATAACTGAAAACAAAGGCTGATTAAATACTTTCTACCCTACAAATGAACAAAAAAGAGGGTAAATGATGTGTAGTCAAGATAAACATTTAAAATAACCAGGTCCAAATGAAGTACATAAAAATACTTGCTAAAAGTTGTTTCAGATGTTTAGTCTGGTGCTATCAGTTTTGAATAAATTTCATAATGTATCATAAAGTTCAAGAGGAGTACCACTACATATGCCCCTAATAGCTCCCCCTCTCCCTGAAACTTTGTAACTCAAGTAGTTGCAGGCTAGTTAGACTCAGGTATATGTCCCAGACAAAAGAATACACAACACTTGCACAGAATTAAATTCAGTAAGAAATCAAAGGATGAGAATATAATTACAGGTCAGCTAGTATGTTCTAATGGAAACTATGTCTTCCCAAACAAACCTGATCATATTCTTTGATGCAATTAGAGGTTTGGTAATGTAAAAACTCATAGAGATATAACCCAGAATTTTGATGAACATCTACTTTGTTAACACAGAATAGAATATTCTGATTACAGTTATACTATAGGAGTAAAGTACATGTTAATTGAATTAAAAACTGCCAAACTGATTAATCTGAAAAAGTAGTTTTCATTGTTAAATCATTAGTAAAAGAAGATGATGGCAGTGCTGGAACATGTCCAGAGCAATGGGTAGCGAGTCTTGTCTTAACTATTTTCATCAGTGATGTGTAAACAAACATAAAATCATTTCCTAAGAAGTGTCCGAATTACCTGTTACAATAAGTAAGAGAGTTTTAAAAAGTTGCTTGAATTATTTTGTCAAATATATCTCAAAAATAAATTACCTTTTGATTTAGCCAAATGCAGATTTAGACATCTAGGGAAATGTAATGCAGACTATGTCTACACTACAGGGCTGAGACAGGTGGGAAGGAGCAGGATTTGGAAAGTGAGGCCTGACAGGACACAGGGCATGTAGTAGATAAACATATAAACATAAATTTCTATTGCTGATACTAGTGGAAAAAAGTGACAAGGGATGAGTGGATGTGGAAGCAAAACGTTACCAAATACGTACTCCTTTCTCCAGAACATTAAAGAAACAAATAGTACATTTGCTTCCGCAAAGAGCAGTTCGCATTTTTTAAGAAAAACGTACCAAAACCAATCACAATCCTCAAGGCAAAAAGGCTGAGTCCTACTGTAACTGTAACTGTCTTACTATGAGAAACTTCTATTTAGTGTGTATAAGAGAAAGTAATCAATATTTAATGGTGGTATATTCATAGGGCAAGAATTCTTAAGAGGTCAATTTATTGTAGGGGAAAAAAAAGACAATCAAAGGAGGAAACTGAAGGAAAAACTGACTTCAAAATTGAAACTAAGCATTATTCTATATTAGTGAAACTGATTAATTAGTAAAGCAAAACATCAAGAGAAACAAGGGGTTCCCTGACTCTTTGTGCCTCTAACTCAGGCAGATGCACTTCTGGGAGGATACATTTCAGGCAAACAAAGCATTAGGTCTGTACTGAGGCAGAACAGGATGCAATTTAAAGTCTTGTGAAAAGGAGAAGATAGATCAGAGTTAGATGAAATGGTTCCATCATGCTTAAATCTACGAATCCATGAAATACCTGTTCTGAAAAATCAAACTACATTGGAATGAAACTAAAACCAGATTTTAAACTGCTATTTGTATTACAAATGTGATTACGCCAGAGAGTCCTTCCAACACAGCCTAGTTCTTTCAGGTATTATTAGAGAATCATGACAGTAGGGGAGACTCTGCTGTCTTCAGTGAGATTTAGACCAGGTCATTAATCCCCAGAATGTTTTTACCAGTAACCGCAGGGGTTATCCAGCTATCACCCAGAGCAGCTATCTCATTCTCAATGGCTTTAACTGCAAACTGCAGGGAAAATGGAATTCACAGCACAAAAAGAGTTTCCAGTCTCTAGAGAATTAAAACAGCGCAGTTCTTGCATTCAGAAATTTTCAATGCTACTGTTGTGGGAGTAGGATGTACAGATCTATTCACTGTACATGCTAAACAGCTCTTGTTGACTATCAAAGTCATGATGAAAATGAACGTTCTGAAAAGGTATATAAGGAGCCGATAAAGAAGGCACAAGAAATACAGAGGGAATTAGAATTTTTGTTTTCTTTATGAATCTAAGATGCTAATTAATACAGAAAAGATTAGTTTGTAGTGGGGAAAGCAAAAAAAAATGTTTTACATTTGTATAAAATGTCATAATGATCGTAAGTAGTTTCCAGTTACAGTAGAGCATTTTCATGAAACGTTTACTTTCATCTTAAGGCCAGATTTTCTCAGATTACATACAGCTTTTCCAACAAAGATTACAAAAGCTAAAAATTCTTGGGCAAGGGCCCTGCTGGGAAGAAGAAGGGAGAACATAGACCACGTTATAAAATCTACGCACACCAGGAAGAAAATTAACAAGAGAACTGGGCTTGTTCAGCCTGGAGAGGAGAAGGCTTTGGGAGCACCTAACAGCAACCTTCCAACACCTACACAGAGGTTCTCAGGAAGACAGTGGCAGACTCTTCACAACTGGCTCTGCAGCAACTAGTCTTGTTGGAAAAAGCAGATAGGCTTTCACATACACATGCCCTTCTTCAGCTCTGATACGGAAGCAGCATACTTCAAAGCCTGAAGAATTACTGAGAGTTTAATTAGTAAAACTGCATGTAGACACTTCGATCAGGGAAACCAACTACTTTCTGTCAGAGATGGTCAAAATGATACATAAACAACTAGATAAATAAATGTTATCAAAATTATCTCACACTATAGACTGTTTCTACATATGAACCTTCTTTTGACAATTTTTTTCATGTTTGCAGATTTTCCTTTAATATAAATTTATACTCCAATACGCTGTCTTACTTAAAAAAGCACGTTAAATAAAATGTTCCGCTTACTAGAACAACAGAAAGTTCAGTCTTCTCAGATACCTCTCTTATTTGTTTTAATTGGTACTAGAAGTAGTGTTATTCTCTGCAAGGATTACAAAGGAGCAGCACGGTAAGACATACACTGCCACTGTGTGATCACAGGAATTTAATGACAAGACATTAAAGAGACTAGATATTCCTGGATGCAACTCCACGTCTTATCAAGGATTATTATGTAGCTTTTAAGAGATCGTTTTGCCCTCGTGCTCCTATCCCTTTTTCCTCCCACCCCTTTTTCCTCTCATTCTTTCTCCTTCAGTGTTAAAGTGTTCTCACTAACCTGTCCTCTTTCACCTGCTGCTGCCTGTGTCCTCCTTTTCCTTCTCACATTACTGGCCTCTTCCATTGTCCCCCTCCCCAGGTCTCTTTCACTTCTTCAATTTACTGCCTTATTCCTCCTTACCTACCTTTCCTTGGATGCTACTTGAAGGACCATTCAAGGAGCCAAGAAGAGTCAAGAGCACAAGAAGAAAGTTATCCTCACTTTCACATCCACAAAAGCCCAGAGAGCCAAGAAAAAGCAGTTACATTGAGAATCTACTCTGTTCTGGTAGTCCTAATGTCTGGGTCTACTGAGTGTGAATGGCATCTTCAGAACTCTATCAAACTCCCAAGAAGTGTCCACCCACTATGTAGATCATCAGCTGCTTGGAGATTTTTACTGTGTCAAACACCGGAGAAATCATTATTTTTGTTGCAGTATGTTATAATGATAATCTCACTGCATGAACCACCAATATCAAGTCCCAGATTGTCATGTAAAAAGCTTTCACTAAAATGACTGTAGCATTTTTAACACAAGTACAATCATGTTTTCTTCCTAACATCTGTTTCAGGAGTGGCCATAGTATATTAGCAGAAACATTAAAAATTAAAAGCAACACAAAACCTGTTGTTTGAGATAGTAATAACGGAATGCTTCAATCTGAATGGTTGACATCAGAGGAATTAAACAGGATCTGATAATAGACAACACCAGATATTTATCACCAGTACTTGTAATAGATGTTTATATAGGCAATATAAACTAAAAATTTCCATTACAACTTCATAAATCTAGCAAAAAGCGCACATGTATTTGGACACAGATGTTAAGTATAGCAAATTTCAGTTACAGAATGAGTTAACTGGTAAAAGACAATGGTGAAGTTAAGGTATTTTAAAGAAAATAATATAATTCCTCTCACCTGAGACAGTGCCAAAATGAAAGCATATTTTCAGAAGTTTTATTTTTAGTGCACACTGAAAAAGGCTGACATGGTAAGAAGAGGCCAAACTACTCTTGAGACTAAAAATTTTACCTATGTGTGACAGAGCAATGGTTCAGTGTTCACTGCCGGCATCTACTGAACAGATCTGGATGACAAAGCACTTTCACAGTATTTTCCATTCATTTTGATCTTAAATTACCATCTTGATGATGAATCATTATTCTTTAAAGTACATTGGCTTTTCTTGGGAACTGGAATTCAAATTTCTGAAACTGGAAACTTTAAAATAAACAATGCCCTGGCACCCCTAAGTCATACTTTACATTATGTATTTTTATTTTTGCTACTAGCATCACACTTCCCACAATTCAGTATAGGTTTGCCTTTCGCTCTATTTCTTTTCTAATACAGACATATGCAATGTAACCAATGCTGTGAATTTTGAAAACCCAGCAATCTGATAACATATTTAGGCACACAGGTGAAGGAAAGCTTTGCTTATTATTTAACAATCTATTTATTGATAATGGCACTGGTTTTAATTTAGGCAGAGGTGCCAGAAAACATAAGATTTTTCTCTTAGGAGCTGTTTACACTATCCTTTCCCAAAGGAATGAGCTAGCCATGCCCTTTCTGCTGCATATATTTATTTTTTCTCAAACCATTGTACTGAGTTTGTCACGTAACAAATTTGCGATGTGTTGAAAATAAGGTTCCACAGATAACTACCAAAAATTTAGCTTATTATGCAAAGTAGCATTAAAACCAAAAAGCTTTCATGTGCACATAAACAATGGGTAAGGTAAGTATAAAAGTGAACATTTCCTTTGACTATTACACTTTCTAGGAAATAAAACAGATACACTTGCAAAAATGGAACCATGTTGTGTATTCATTATGTGGCTTATAAAATTACTGTCATGCTCAATGCAGTGCAATGGTAGTTTACAATTTAGAGCTCCACTGTAAAAGTTCTCACTACCCTCTCAATAGCCAACCAGCTCAATGTTCTGAAATGCTTTTATTTTGCTATGATTTTTACCTTATGTGACATTTAAAAAGTAGACAAGCCCAGGTTAACTGACAAGCTACTGAGAATCTGTTCTACTTTTGTTCAAAGTAATATCCTAAGATTTGCAGAAGGGAGTACTCCAGTAAGGAAAAAAAAAATAATTAAAAAAGTAAACATGCCTGCTTTATTCTCTTAAAAGAGGATTAAACCAAAATTATTTCTAAAAATGTCATCTATGACAGGTATAGTTAATAACAATCATAGGAAATCACATTTACATCACTAGAGACTATCTTTAGAATGTAACTTGTGACCTAATCTGCAGGCTTTAAATTAAAGTAGTAGTAGCATTGCGTTTACAATGTGTGAATGGGGGAACGAAAGCACACAGTCCTACCCAGGTGGTTTTTACTATGTCATTTTCTTCCCTAATAATGCCTAATTTGCTGCATGAACCAGTGTTTTGGGAGAAATATAAAAACAAGCAGGGAAGAGTTAATAATAAAGCCCTTCCACCCTTAATTTCAGTTTTCTAATGCTAGCAACTCCTCCCTGTAAAGGGACTTTTTTTAAAACAGAAGCATTTTTTAAACTGCATCTATCAAAATTTGTACCTGTGAAGGCAGTTTATTCACATAGTTGTGATAATGATATTAACTGCTTTTCTAATTAGTATGTGCCTTAGTCTTGTTGCATGTACAGAAATGGGTTTCTGAGCCAAAGTGAGTGAATCAGAGTATCGGAGTAAGCATCTCAGGTAAATATCTGTTGCACCTACATTTGAATAGTAAAATTATGCAGCTATGGACTATATGTGTATTCACAGATCTACCAATTTTTAGGAAACTATGTTCAGACACCAAGGAACACAATGGTAAAATGCCTCCCTTCAACATGCAACTTGCAGAGTAAATGACCTTTACAAGAAGGAAGGAGACTGTGTCTTTTGGATGAATTGTCTTAGAAATAATTGGGTTTATATTCTGTCTTCCTTCATTTACATCTTTCCTGACACCAATGGTCATCATAACAACTTACTGCTAGTAGATTTTAAAGCTTGTTGCAAGCAGTGTTCATTGCATAGCATGTGATTTTACAAATCCTGTAAAGTTAGCAGATCTAAAATTATTGCATCACATTACAATTCCTGAAAACAGTATTTTGCATAGATGTGGCTATCCCTGCATAATCACTGCAGATTAGGTCTTCAGAGGATGCAACAACAAAGTAATGAAAACACTTGTAAACTGGACAGTTAGATAGAAATGTTTTGTTGTTAAGGCCAAACAAGTCTTAATCAAGCATAAACAAATTCTAGTTTGTCAGGTTTTTGTAATTTGGCAACATTCACAACATTTTTCAGACTGCAAAAGGCAAATGGAGGTGATAGAGCTATGTTCTATCACCAGATTACTAGAAATTCAGCATGATCAAACTATTTATCCTCAGCTGCCTTCTCAGAAATGTCTGAGCATTTTCATGACACTTAAAAAAACATGTTAAGACTTTTGAAATAACAGTTATAATTAGTACTGAAAGCAACAAATAAAGATATTAACATTTGTATGCATGGAAGGGTTCCTCTGAAATGTTTAAAGCTTAATAAACCTATATGTAACTGAACACTAGTGTCTTGCAACAGGAAATGTCAGGCAGACTTGCAGTGCTACTACTTCTGCCTCTAGTATCTTCTGTCGAGTACTTGGCACTGTTGAATAAGCTTCTAGATAAATAGGAATGCCTTACGTTAATGCAACCAGACTCACTAGTAAAATAACTATCATTTTACTAGATATATTTCTAATGAATATGTAGTATTCATTAAAGCAACCGATTCAAAAGAAAAAAAAAAACAACAAAGGCAAAAACAAATGGGTGAAGTGTAAAATCAGGAATGAATTTGTCTGAGCAGTGACTCAGAGAGGAAAGAAAGGGAAGGGGAAAGAAGTATCAAGGCAGACAAATAACAGGTCAACAGGGTTTATAAGCCCCACTACCACTCAACAGAGGATAAATAAAGCTACTTTTTGGTAGTTGTAAGAGATTTTTTTGGCACATTTAACTCCCAACTTAGCAAGTGAATGTGCTCACTGTTGCTCTGCGTTTCTGGAGATGCAGTTATCCCAACACAAGACAGCATGGGCAGGCTGGAACTCATCTGGACCTGCTGAGCACTCCAGCAGGTAAGATCAAGTCCTGTAATGACTCTCATGTCACGAGGGCCAAGTTTGACTCCTGGTACATCTCAAGAACATACAGGAAGAAAGACCGGAAAAGGTCTTCCTCCCACACTCCCATCAACCCCCAGAAACCACACCAGGACTACTGGTTTGCCTTATTTAGGCATCCAGTTCCTTTTCCCCTTCATATTCCCTTCATACGCAACAGATCTATCATGAGGAAACTACTGAAATTCTAACAGCAATGTGAAAAATATGTCAGTTCACAGAATGAATCAGAGATTTCATTTTACTTCTAAATAAAATTCAGATTACGCACTCTGCCTTCAGTGACTCTTGGATATCATTATTTAAACTTTTTTTTTTTTTAATCAGTTACTACACATGCTCATTTTAATTTGTTTAATGTTTCATAGTTTTTTAATGCTGATTTAATGTTTAAGTGAGGGCTACATGTATTTTTATACTTCTTGTAATACTTACGGGTCTTTCGAGCAGAATCTTCTACGAAAAGAGAAGAAATGTCTTCATCCACCCCTGCTTCATTCTTTGCAATACAAGTATATGCTCCTGTATCTTCATAGCGCACGTTGCTAATGTGAACTTCACTACCATTTGCTGAAAGGAGAGGAAAAATTCAACACGCAGACATGCTACAGTGCTTTCAGATTACATATTCAGAAGGCTTTCTCTGCTCACACTAATTAAACCATTTTCATTCCTGAGTTCATGACTTGGAGGTATGCCAAACTAATCCAAATGTATTCAACTGGCTAGTGAATTACATGCACTATTATTCATCTCACAGATATTCGGAATAGCTCAGCTGATTTTACACTTCAGAGCCAAATATCAGTCTGAGGTTTTACATATGTTTAAATGACTATGGTTGTCTTTAAAATTAGGTAAATATTATGTTTTTATTATGTCGCATTTGGTCACTTGACACTATCACTGGCTTTACACAAATTAATCCAGGTTTCCACGGAACATAATGGCCTCAATTTTAACATCAATAATAATTTTAATAACATTATTTGTTTCTAGTAACCAGAGGCATCTGGTTGTGTTTTCGTGTGAATGTGACGTAACAACAGAAAAACAGGCGCATTTTACATTTACATCGGTGTAGGAGTCTATGGAAACCACTTCAGGAGTTGTATGTCAGCTTGAGTAGGAATGTCAACAAGCAGTCCAGGTTTCACAGACAAATGTCTTTTAAGTACTGTGATGTGAATAATGATGTGACCAATGATTCACTGCATTTTAAGTACAGTATGCTTGTTCAACTGTAGGATCTATTTTACAAAAACAGCTCTGTAGGTATTCTAAAATATGGACTAGAAGGGGCACTGGGTTATGGCGTAAAACTCCTTCTAGACTACCTGTTATGCCTAGATAGTTTAACCCGGGAAAAACTCAAGGAAAATGCAATGATATTTTCAAAATTTTATTTCAAATAAGCACATTCAAGAAAATGGAATTAAATATATTTTGCTTACAGAAGAACCATTTTCATTAATTTATCATAAATATATGATACAGACATGAAGGAAAAAAAATTACACTCAAATCCCTACAGGAGAAATTAACAGAATGCTGCTATGGAAGAGGAGTCCATCACATTCTACTCATAGTGGAAAGTGTTTCTGCAAGGCAATTGTTCACATACACCCAGGAGAGAGGGCCATGAAAGAACAGAGGACTGACAACGACAGGGAAGGTAAGACTCTTCAGAGAAGCATTTGCCATCTGCCTATCCGACTCTTTCTTACACTGCAGCCTGACTGCTGTCCTGTCCTAATACACATCTGTTTTTGCAGATGACTGAGGGAAGGTTTTGCATGGAACACTGGCAGCATGTGATTGTTTTTCCTATGGCTGACTGAAAATCACAAGAAGGGCTGCAGAAGCTAGAAGGTTTTCTGCTGGGCAGATTCATTGAATTTGCTGAGCCCTGAAAATTCACAGAAGATTCATAGACTGGCCTTTACTGTTGATTAAGAGACTTTCCTTCAGTTGTTTTGTTTGCGTGCAGTGACTTTGCACTCCCCTGGAGGTCTGCCAAGACCCCTCAGATAACAGCACATCCATTTCAGGTATTATTTCAGGTATTTCTCCTCCTATCCCTTCCACCATCAGGTCCCCAGGTCTCACTGAGATTCTCATAAATCAAAAAACTTTTGTTTTCAACTGAGCTACAGTAAAGGTAAAGTTTGATCCATGTTCTGATCTAAATTTACAGCTGGATAATAACTAGATTAGTATCAATGCATTAGAATAAATCTTCACAGACAAAAGCACTGTTTCCCAATTTAAATATTAGTGTTGAATACTCACTGAATGGCATTAATACAGTTGTAGTGACAAATTCTAATACAGGGTTGGGACTGGGACTTGGGCTGCTTGCTCTGCTCAGAAACTGCACATTTTTGAATAGAGAAGAGCATACTGGAATTTACTGGTAATCCTGCTGGTAAGTACAACCACTAATCTAACAAAGAGAAAGCAGAGAAGATATGTGTCTCGGGGAGTAACTGTACGACAAGTTCTGAAACGTATTAGCTTAGACTTCAGCCCTTGGTTAAAACTATGTAAGGACAGCTAGTATGGAAAGGATGCATCAATAAAGCATTCACAACCTGTAGGAAATAATAAATATGCCCCTTTACCTTGAAGAGTTAGCTGTTTGGATAACTTCGGAGTGATATCAATTCCATTCTTCAGCCAACCAAGTTGTGGGTTGGGAATACCTTCAGCATGGCACCGAAGGCTAGCTGTCACACCTGGCTCCCTTGCCTGGCTCTCTGGATAGACTCGGATGACTGGTGGAACTGAAGGCAAGAAACAATTATAATTTAGTGGAGAAGAGTATTATCTTCTTTTTAAGGAAAATAATTATAAGCAATTCTAGACTCCTGCAGCTATATGTAACAACACACAGATGCGGTATTAGTCACATATTCAGTGACATTCAATGTTGAACTCTGTCACAGTAAATTTATGAAGCAGAAAGAATGTTCTGTGAGAAAAACCTCTTTTCACTGCCTGTGGTACCAATGAAAAAAGCCTTAATTCTAATTCAATAGTTTGGGGTTGAGTAGTAAGATTTTTATTTTTCCTTAAATATCTTTATAAAATATGAATAAGGCACAACCAGTAAGTTATGATGTGATGTACAGAGATTGTAATTGTCCTGTTCCACAAACCTTTTCTTTAACACTTCATCTCCACCTTTCCCCTCTCTCTTAAACACCTATCAGTAATCCATTTTACCTGTATAAGACATGTAATCACAGAATCACATAATGGTTGACGTTGAAAGGAACCTCTGGAGGTCATCTTGCCCAGTCCCCCTGCTCAAGCAGGGCCACCTAGAGCCAGTTGCCCAGGACCGTATCTAGGTTTCAGAACATCTCCAAGGAGGGAGACTCTAACCCCTCTTTGAGCAACCTGTGCCAGTGGTCGGTCACCCTCACAGTAAAAAAAGTGTTTCCTGATGTTCAGACAGGACCTCCTATGCCCAGGATACCATTTGCCTTCTTTACCACATGGGCACATTGCTGGCTCATGTTCAAGCTGGTGTCCATCATGACCCTGACATCCTTTTCTGCAAAGCTGCTTTTCACCTGGGTGGCCCCCAGCATCTACTGGTGCCTAGAGTTGTTCCTGCCCAGGTGCCGGGCTTTGCACTTCTCCTTGTTGAACTTCACAAAGTTCCTGCTGGTTCATTTCTCCAGCCTGTCAAGTTCTCTCTGAATGGCAGCATGACCCCCTGGTGTATCAGCCACTCCTCCCAGTTTGGTGTCATCTGGAAACCTGCTGAAGGTACAACTCTGCCCCATTATCCAGATGTCGTGGTTTAACCCCAGCCAGCAACTCAGCACCACACAGCTGCTCACTCGCTCCCCCCGCCCCGCACAGTGGGATGGGGGAGAGAATCAGGAAAAAAAGTAAAGCTCGTGGGTTGAGATAAGAACAGTTTAATAGAACGGAAA
>JAVKLA010000053.1:5438451-5460775 GCA_034782735.1 Sagittarius serpentarius | reverse complement strand
ACCGCACTGAAAACACAGCACTGTACCAGCTACTAGGAAGACAATTAACTCTATCCCAGCCGAAACCAGGACACCAGATCATTAATGAAGATATTAAACAGGACACTTACAAGACTAGTCTTCTGAGTTTCATTATTGGCAAACTAAAAGAATTGCTGACATCACTTTTCCAGTGTTTGGAAACTTGCTGCAGCATATGCTTAGCAACTAAAATCCTGCTGCTTACCACACATCAGTATTGGCAGAGAGAGGGCATATGACAGCACAGTGGACATATTCCTATTGGTAATCAATGATGAAGCAAGACTGAAAAATTTTGCTGTGTAGATTTTTTAGATGAATAATTATTGATCTTATCTGTAATTGTGTATAGAGAGAACTTGCTTGAGGTTGTTTCTAATAATTAAAAAAATAACTGTGATGAAGGTTAAAGAAGCATATTTCCTGTTCTCCGAAGTTTTGTTTAAAGCAGCTTTATAAATGTGGAATACTTAGCTGGTGTCATAAAACACAGCTGGGTAGAGGATGAAGTATCAGTTGATAATGAAAGAAGATAACAAGATCAAAAATTAACTGTGCCTATTTTGGCACGAGATTAAATATTTTCAAATGCTATCCAGCTGTTTACAAGAAATGTCCCAGCATGCTGTCCTATTAGAGCACAGAAATGCCTCAGATTTCTACACTGTAAAAAATACACAAATGTACTGTATCTCAGATAGGATGCAAAAATCAGTAGGATTCAAGGATATTTTAAACCCAGTTAGAGATGACGGTCTTTTCAAATAATATACACAGAAAGTTACACATAACCCCAATATGCAAACTGCAAAAATACAGTAAAAGAACATAGAAGGAGATTACAAATGTGAAAATTATAGCTGTTAGTTGCTTAGATTACCAGTTGAGAGCAGGAGCGTACAAAAATCAGGGATTTAAGGTTCTTATTGAGTTTCTGTAAGGGACTTTGCTTTTATGGACACGGATCTCTACTTTTCATCTCAAGCCTGACATTCCCATTCCTGTTCCCCCTCCAATTCTTCCCTGTTCTGTCTCCTCTCCCATAGGATCTGTGTGTTCCATACTGAGACCTTGCCTTCCCCACCATGTTCCTCAGATTGAGCCCCACTTGACTGCACGCTCAGATAGCCTGAGCCTCTTTCGGCACCTCGGCTCCCAGTCCTACCCTGCCTCACTTCCTAGGGTCCCATTTTCATGCCTGCCCTGTTCAGCATTTCTTGACAGAAGGTCCTTTAGGCAGCCTACCCCATGTTGCAGATTTCCCACTGCATCAAAGCCCAATAGCTTACTTCTCCACCTTGCCTCAAGACGAGCAAGGAGCTCCATCTCCTTAGAGACAGGACTGACATCATTTAACACTCTCAGGCATCTCAGCGACACAAACAACTTTCAGGACCAACAGCAAGGCATCGCAACTCATTGCATTCTGACTACCTAGGATAGAATAGATCTTGTCTTTTTTGTGCCAGTGAAATATTCTCATTGCATATAAAAACTTACAGGTATTTAACTACTGCACCTTGACAGACTTCTACTGAGTGTGTGTGAAGAAAAATTTTTTAACAGTCCAAATTTGGAGAATTTTCCTTGAATAGAAAAAGGAATGTATTAGTTTAGCTTGGGTAAAAGGCAGATGATATTCTGGGGCAACTCTATTCTTAGGAAAGTTTTACAAAGTATTATAACTGAAATCGAATACTTCCTAAACAAACAAACAAAATCAAACCCTGCATCACAAGATGCTATTGTTGCTAAATTAACTACTCCAGGGTTAGGAGATGTGAAAGTGAGGACCTGCTCAACTGAAAGCAGGTCTGAGTTTTCTTCTGCTGTCCCCTATTTCTGTAGTAGATCATGTTCCCTTTAGCAGTGTTTTCCCAGACACAGGTACTTGCATGAAACTACAGTTTATTTCTTGCCCTATCATTCCTCCATTTGCTGTCATTTCCCACTTTCCTCAGCAAATCTGTGTCTGATAGGTTATCTACACAACATGAAAAGTTTTTCAACTCTTGTTTTGCGTTATAATTTATTTCATATTACCCCGGAGCCTACCTGTAATATACTGCCAAGAACTGTGCAACTGATGCATGCAGGCAATTAAAATATTAGTGCAGTGTGGGCTCAGTCTAAGAAGTTAATGTGATATAACAAGTTGGATGTAAACTCTTTGGGTGCATTTTAATCACTTTTTTGTGTAACTGACCATAAATATTACCAGAAGGCAAATTTTAAGTACACAAATAATGTGATTGTTCACGCTGACTTTCAAAGAGGTATGTTCTAATATCTTAACCTAAAGAAGCCTACTTTATAAGGGAGAAGTCATTACATAGGTTAAAAAGGGAGGGGAGAGAAGACATTGCATGATTGTATTTAGCAGAATCATATACAATACATAATTGAATGAATCCTACATCCCTTATCATTCAGTTCAAAAAGCCATGTGAGACTGTTGTTTCCAAATATGGTGATCATGCAGATATTCAATACATCCTACAAATGCTACAAAACCCCCTGAAGGTTATTTCAGCCAGGTCTAATGTGGGGGTGGCAGGAGGAAAGGGAGAAAATAGTCTGTTCAAGCTGTCTGGAATCCAGGGCAAATGTATGTGTTTAAGAAAGAAACACGTAATACATATATAGTGAAATAGGTTCTTCTATTGCTGTATATGGTAACTCTCCTTTTTGATTAACTCAGATATTTTGTTTGGAAAAACAAAGGTGGTAAACGATTCTTCAGACATTATAAATCACTGATTTATATCTGGTTGAGGGTCTGGACTCTCCTTTCTTCACCTTAAGGTACCAAAACTTTTGGCCTTTTGTCTTGGAACTAAGATGGGGAAAATTCTTGTCACCTCTCTGCAAAGAACCTGCCTCATAAATCAATGTGAAAGCTCAGGGAGTAGGATACCATTGTTAATACATAAACAGAAAGAAAAATGTCACATTAGTGCTACATACATAATAAGTTGATTTGTAACATACACCATAAACTCATACCATTTTTAGAGCAGGTTGGAATTTGAAGGTAGTCTTCCTTTTTGTTTATAATACAGCTAACGATGTTTTGTTTGTTTGTCTAGAAACAGCTTTCCAAAAGTGAAATTCCTCAAATTTACACTTTGAAAAATCTAAGCTATGACATGTGTATGGCTTGTAAAATAGAAAAACTGAGTTATTAAAAAAAAAATATTTAAACTCATCTAGGTATCATGTCTATAACTGCCAACGCGATCAATAATATTAACATCCCTGGTTATGGACAGCATAGATCTGTAACTTGATAAACACTGAGTTAATGAGAAAACACAAACTTTCTAGGTATTTCAGCTTTTTCAGTAGCAATTTTCAAGGCTTTTTTTTGTGTCAGATGCAGATATCACATTCATGTAATCCTAGGAGCAGTAATAACAAGAAAAAGTAAACATTTTTAATAATGCTCCTTTAACACTTCGATTAACATAAGCAGTTAACAGAAACATAAGGAAAAAAATCCCATTTTATTACTCAAATTCTGTTTTTTCACTTAACTGATGTATACACTTCTGTTGTCTTAAAAAGCTGAATATTAACATATAAAGTGGTTAATTCGAAACATTAATAACAGCAAAAGGCATTTTAGAGACAGGTGGCCCCCTACCAAATACAGCAACCCATATTACAAGAATATCCAAGTTTGTTACAGACTTTTTGCTCTGACTACTATTTACTACTTTGTCTAGAAGAACTCTACCAGCATTCTCCCATAAACTTTCAAATGGCTGCTGTGGAAAAAAACAGAGGCTAACAAGCAAGCATAAGGGAAATGATGCAAATCCTTCTGAAATACAAATTAAGTAATGACAGATTTTAACAAACAGATTATGGAGTTCATATTATAAATATTTTATGAGAGATTGAATTATATAGTTCCTCTTTGTCTTCAGAGATACTAAGACCACCACATACACCTATCATTATCTGAGAACAGACTTTCTAATTCATGGGGTTTATGACATGTTATGTCAACAACAGTAAAGGAGAAATTCCTGATGGAATAAATTTCAAAATCACAGATACATGGCGGGGGGGAGGGGGGAATAGAACTGACAGGCTCAGATTCATATAGTCTCAGAATCATATAGTCATAAAATTGCACACTTTGAAAATTTTAAGTATTATATAAATGCTAATAATTAGCATTATTTAATGAAACAGTTACTCCTGCCCCATTACTTTGTATCAGGGTTTTTTTATAGGTCATATGAAAAAGTGTTAAATACCAACTTATTATAATATTGCTTACAATATTTACTCTACCATATTATTTGTGTACGATTAGACTGAATTTTCTCACTACAAAGCATGTCTTTTACAGTGCTCATTATATGTGTCATTAAGACTCCAAAGGAAACTCATTATTCTTTATTAATTATTTTTATATATACAATATTTTCAAACTAGGCAATGTAAGTATATATGTATATTTTTTCTAAATATAGATTTACACAAACGGAAATCAAGAAAGAACTTAAAATCCAATCACATTGCTTTCATTGAACCTTCACATTAGATCTTTGTGATCAATAAAGCCTCGTTATCTCATTAACCTTTTGTCTGACTCTCCTGTTAATACAAGTATCATTATATTAATTAGCCATTATCACAGCTACAAGTACTGACCATCATTCCTGTGCTTAGGATGATTACTGTTTAGAAGTACAGCTCTAAACTGTAGAAGAGCTGTCATTTGACCTTTAATCTCAATGGTTTTAACTCCATTTATCCACAATATGCACAGCAAATTATCCTACTGCTCAAAGGGACTCCTTTCTCCTTTTCCTTGCTCCCCAAAAAATCAACATCCAAAATCATGTTGGAAGCTACCACTCCAGTGCTGACTTGTGAAACAGCAGCTATCTGAGCAGATCAAACATGCATTAGTCCAATTTGTTTGGACAACTTTAAATTTATATGAAGGATACAGAGGAGCAACAGCTGTGATTGCCTTTGGCACCATAAAGGTTTACTGTGGTTTCCAGATGAAAACCACAATTGCCTGACAAACACTTAATCACCAGAAAAATCTACAATTGTCCTGCTCCACCCCTCCCAAATTATGTTTCTTGATTTTCTAATCTTGCAGAAAACCTTCTTCAACTTAAGTGGAGTTTTGCCTCGTTGTGTGCTGAAGTGAGCCAAACATAAGGAGTCCTAGTATTTTAACCATTGCAACGCACCTCTTCAGGATTATTAACACACTGCGATAGACAGGGAACATGTTGACAAGAATATAATTTGGGTAAACCAGAACACATAAAACAGAGGATGAGCAAGTTGGTCAAGGACCTTCTAATGCGCTCAGCTCACCGATAACTCTGCTATGTCTGCAGGAATTAAAATATGAGTAAACTGCACTTCAGTCTTCTCACTAGCTTATCAGTATTTTCTACCTGACTTTTCAAATGACAGAAAACAATCCCTGAAGAAAAATTTGAAGGAGGAAAAGATGTTGATGCCATGTATTAGCTCAGGGAGGACACGCCATTTACAAAGTGTTGGTGGTCAGGAGGGGAAGAAATTGGAAAAAAAATTTAAAAGAGATGGATAGGTAGATACTCTAAGTTAGTTTCCTGAAGAAACACAATGGCAGAGACAACATGCACTAAACGCCAAAGTCATTTAAAGCATGAAAGATATTAACAACAGAAAGTGAAAAAACAGGCTATTAAAAGAAGAATGGATCATATTAAAAGACAAAATAATCTTGGAAGCTGCATGTGGTATGAATATCAAAGAAAGATATGAATATCAGAAAATATTACAGCATTTTTGGATAAAAGACGTCATGAAAAGTCACTCATAATAAAGGTTTATGCAACTGAGTAACAATTAACAAAACAAAGAAAGATGGCAACAGCGGTGGCCAAGAAACTAGGCCTAGAGTATGCTTCAGGAGAAAGTCAGCGTGAGTTAATGCAAAGTAGATTTGCAGAAGACTGAGTTCAAACATGATTCTGGATAGGATTAAGTATCAACATGGAATGACAAATACTGGTAGTTTACTGCAAAAAGGTAGACTTAAGAGTCAGAGATAAACATGAACATTGAAATAACAGGAAAGCACAAGGTCACTCAAAAAAAAAAAAAGACATTAAACCTCACTAGGGATAAAGTACAGTGGGACCCTTGGACCTTTCATCAGTGGAGGAGCACAACTGCTTAAAGTAATTTAGAAAACCAATTACATACAGGAAAAAGAGATAGGAGAGGGTATTACTGTTCAAGAAAAGGGAAAGGCCTGTCTTCAGGACACCAGTAACAGATGCAGTTAGGTTTTGTCGAAGTACAGAGTTCAGGAAAGAGCTTGAACAGATGTAGGAAAATGTAAAGATCAAGATTTCAAATCCAGATCCTCGAGTTAATCTACTAAAATCGTGGTTAGATTTCAAAATAAGAAATGTGGATTTTGAAGCCTACATCAATTACAAAGCTTTTAGGGTAGTGCATTTTTTTAATCTTATATTAAACGCAATATTCTTAACACAAGAGACCTGTGCGCTTATTTTTCCCAGTGTTTTCTCCAGAATTAATACTAAATTAATACTAAAAACTACTTTATCTGTATGTATCTATATAAAAACACTTATTATTCTGCAGATAACATACTAAAAACCCTCACAGGTGAACAGTTCACAGTGCAGAGCAAGTCCTCTGGACTATCTTTACTACTTTTAATAAATATTATTCATATTGAAGTAATAAATGAAAAGGATTATATTTTATTGTTTTGCAAGGTTATTTACAGGAGAACAATAAGGAAAAAAAAAAGTATCTCTTTTTCTGTTAAGCTGTAACACAATATAAAAAAAGTAAACCAGCAACAACAGATCTGCTTAACAAAATCCAAATCCAAGTCTCTTCTGACTCAGTAATTAGAACATTTTTCCTTACCATTCACTTGGAGAATATGAGTTTGATAGAGCTTATCATAGCCATCAGCATAGCAGGTGTAATTTCCCATATGAGTTGTGGTAACCTTAGTAATGTACAAGGACCCATCATCTCCAAAATCCTACAGGGAAAGATTAAAAACAAGGTTATCATAATTATGCCTGCATCTCTACAGTAATTATGCTCATCATCCTGGCAACAAAGCTGTGATGCAAATATCAAACATCACAAATATTAAACCAGAATAGCTGACAATAATTTGAAACCCAAATATTGTGTTTGTGAATGGTTGTGGTGTTTGATCTTGCCATATATATTGTGTCTGTAAAAGAAAATACAACTTTTGTTTTAACAACTAGTTAAACCCTGCAGAAGTAATATGTTTATTTAGCTATGATAGTTATTTGCAGAAGAAAAGCTATTTAGGACTGGATCTGATCAGACAGAAAAATTAAATCACTGCACAATTTAGCAAGGTAAATGACATGCTGTGGAAGTGTGGTCATCCTTTGAAATGAGCAGATACACAGAGAAAAAATATTCTTTTTTTTCTTCAATTTAAGTCACAATTTTTAACTTCACTCTTTTAATCTTTAATTGGCATACAGGTTCCACTGGAATAGAATGCAAAACTTGACCCTCATTTCAATTCCCAGTTCAATTCTCAGTTCAATTTTAATTAATACAATATCATTTAAAATTTACAACCAGTTGTAAACTATGCCAATTATTGTAAATATGTATGCAACATTTAATAACAGTTTTATTTTTCCTTGTTATTTTTCATGTCTGCAAGGACCACCCTAAAATAACAGTCCTAGTCTAATCTAGCTTCTTCCAGTCTGTTTCACAGAGTCTAAATCCTGCTAGGAGTTGTTTTTTCTACGTTATATTCCAAGATTTACTTTTTCAAGGACACTTGACAGTTTCTTTTCAGTCTCACCTAGCAATCTTTTTATTGTTATATATGCGGTGTATTTACATAAAACATCAATTAAGATTATTTAAGCAAAGAATATAAAATAGAAATGTAAAACTATGAAAAATGTCTTTCAGCCTAGTAGATAGTTTCTGCTGTAAAATCTGTAAAATATTTAATTCAGAAATGAAAGTGTATAAACTATGATGAAAAACATGTGAAACAGTCGGTTTCATACTAGGAAAAAGTATGCCAGATCTTCTGTGCTATGTAGGTCAGCCCCTGTTCCTGAAGGGAACCTGTGTTCTATAATCGTATGCCTAATGTTAATATAGTCTATCATAAACTCAGCTACCTTTCTTGTGTATTAAAAAAAACTTCCGAAGCTTCTCAATATTCTTATGGATACAACACAGTTTTCTTTGTATTTTTATCCTAAACTTATTCATGGTCAGCTTATAGCGATTTTATACTCCTTAACACAAATAGCCTCTAAAATAGCCTTTAAAATCTTTAAGTAACTTAAAATATCCTCTCCTTGTGATTAACCACAGGATATGGTACTATAAAATACACACATATACACATTATAATCATATGCAACACAAATATTCTCACACAGACAGGCTCACACCACAGAATCCAAAATATCCAACAGGTGTCCGATTCATTAGAATAGGGATAATCACCAAGCTACAATATCAACATGTCTCATTAGATTCAGTGATTCATTACAGAAGCACTACTTTTGTAAACTGATTTCAGGGATCTGGGATTCCTGAAGGCAAGCGTTAGTGGTAAAGACCATGCAAAGGAGGCTTTCAGTACGTTAGCCTCTTCTACTTCTTTTGCCACCAGGTCCTGTGCCCCTCTCAGCAGCAGGCCCACATTTTCCCTAGTCTTCATTTTGCTGCTGATACAGCCCTGAAGCCCTGTAGAAGCCCTTCATGTCTCTCACCAGACTCAGTTCCAGGGGGGTTTTGTCTTTCCTAATCCTGCACATTCAAGTAGTGTCTCTACATCCTTTCTGGGTCACCTCTCCTTGCTTTCATCTTTCTTCCTTTTTATTTGAGTTCGCTCAGGCGCTCCTTGTTCATTAATACAGGCCTCTAGCTGCCTTTGATTTGCTGTTCATTGTGACGCACGATTACTGAGCGTAGAGGAGGTGATCACTGAAAATCAACTAGCTCTCTTAGACCCCTCCTCTGTTCGGCACGGTCTCCTGTGGGATTCTTCCAAGCATGTCCTTCAACAGGCTGACGCCTGCTCTCCTCAAGTCCAGGCCTGTGCTCCTGCTTTTTGCCCTGATGCTTCCTCTTAGGCTCCTCAACTTTACCATCTCATGGCCACTGCCACCAAGGTTGTCCTGACCTTTGTTTTCCCCAACCAGTTCTTCCTCATTTGTTTCTTCACAAACTTTGTAACCTTCTCTGTAAATTCCTCAAATTCACAGAACAGTCTATCAAAAGTTTTTAAAAACAGAAAATTCAGCTGTAGAACCTCACTCAGGGAGTCTATAAGCTTCACAGTAAAAGAACTTTGATAAAAAAATATTACTCTGTGCTGCCTTATTCTTACATTCTATCCTTTGAACATTATCAATGACAAAATACTGGGCTAGATTAACCTCTGGTCCATTACGACTACTCTTACATTCTTCCATGATCTCAACTACCACTTCCCCAATTTATTGGGATTTACTTTTTTCAGCCCCACTTTCCAGTTTTTCTTCCTCCCCAGAGAACATAACCTCAGTGATTTTATGCTCATCTTTCACTCAAGGTGCCTTTCACTATAACATTTTCAGTCTTGTAGACTGAAATTTAAATGTGAAAATTGAAATCTAGATGAACTTCCTTTTAATTTTTCAGTTTTCTTTCCTTAAATATATTCATAATATTATTAAAAAAACATATATCTCACTGTATTTCCTCAGCAAAAGGTGTTTGGGCAACTAAATTTCACATTGCACAATTCTGTGCTTCAGATGATTCTGCTAGTTGTTCCTTAACAGAAGAAAATAACCCACCTAAAAATTAACCCACCTAGTAAGACTGTCAATAACTTCCCTTTTTTTAAGATAACTATAGCTTTCTGTATTAGCACTTCAGTTACACAGACAGTATTTCTACCAAGTCTTCAATATGCTATTATATGTTACCACTACAAAAATCAAAAAAGAACCCTCTTTAATGTTTACTTTTAAACTTTGATTATGTGAACCAAAACAACTGGATTTCTCTTCAAAAAAACCCATCTGAGTAACTCCAACAATCTTCCTAGCTGGATATTTTTTATCTTTATCTCTTACTAAAGTGTATGAAGCAGTAAGTTCAATTAACTTTTTTTCCCCTTCCTAAACACATCTTCAAAACGTTGTTCTTCAACTTATTAGTGGAAGACGAACACCTGTTCAAAAGAGGCACACTAGATCTACCTATTTTTTATCTAGCAAATGGCTAATATTATTGCTGTCTAAAATTTTTTGCCTAATCTCTACCAAAGGTATTTGTGAACCAAACAGAACATAGGATGGATTGTATTAACATTTAGCTGCTACAATGTAGTCTGGAGACTACTTTAATTTAACATTCCTGACACCAAGTTATTAGATACTGCTTTTAAGCACGCTTACCTGTTCCAGGCCTTCGACTGATAGCATGATGATAGCATGATGATATCATTACGTACCATAGCTATTTTCTAAGTAAATGGATGTCTGTGTTACGACTTCCCCCTTCTTCTTCATAGAAACCATGGCTAAAAAATCCCTGTGGTTATTTTACTGAGACATCAGTATTTCAATAGGATTCCCACGACATCGTCATTTCATCACTCAGAGAGTCTGAATTTTATGGATGGCTTTTTTTGTTGTTGTTGTTGGATTTTGTTTTATGGTTTGTTTTTATAACTACAGAACAAATGTCCTTAGCTTATTGTTATACTAAGTTCAATATTTGTTTTGTTAATTAAAGCAAATAATTCAATACAAACTAAACCTAATGTTGTAAGCAGCATTTGGTAAGGGATGGTGAAGTATATACAGAGTTGTTTGACACTGAATGTTGACATGTATTTAGTGTCTTATAGAATAATTCACAAACTAAGTCACTGAAAAAACCTGCATGTAAACAGACATACACAAGCACCATTGAACCAGAGCCTTCAAACATCAACACCAAGACATAGAGAAAAGGGTTTTTTTACTTTTTGAAAAAATATTTCATAACTCTAAAAACACTGCTGCAAGCTCAATTTTTGTTAAATAGCCTACTGTTCAAACAGAAATGGCATGGTACTTCTACAATTAAATTGAGAAACTCTAATTATTTTTGTCATGCATAAAAAAAAGCTAGAATTGAACAATTATTTTAACAATGATTCCACTGCAACTCTATTCTGTTGAAGGACTTGACATTTGAGAATCGTGTTACGTGCCACGAATAATGAGTAGAGGAATATGGAAAGAAAACATTCATTTGACAGTGAATCTTTGCATAGTTGTCTTAGTGTTAATACAACAGAAACCTAAAGGTGATCTTTGTTTTTAAATCAATAATTATTTCCTTTGGTTTTATAACTTGCTTTCATATGCTAATGCTTTGCGTATAATAAAGTCTATGATCATTTGCCTGTACTTCTTCATTAACAGCTCTAGAAAGACTGTTATCAGCTTTCTCCCCACAGGAGGATGTATAATGAAACAGACTTCTTGAATTTGTTCACCATCATAGAGATTTTTTTTGTTCTGGTTTGTGGGTTTTTTTTACACTATAGTTAAATTATTGTCAATATATTGCTCTTTTAAATAACTTTTTTTTTTGCTTTGTATAAAAACCTGTACTCCAAATCTTGAGTAGTCTCTCATCTAGAAATCACAACCTTCCCCCCAAAAAACACCTCCCCCAAAATGAAAAGTATCATGTCTTTATTTTCCTTTTCACTCAGCGCATCCACAATGACCCCTGCCCAAATCTCCCTTGTAACATATAACCAAGAATTCAGTTCAGAGAATTTAAGAAGTTCAGAAAATTGAATTGGGAATGCAGTCTAGATTTAGGTGGTCTGAAGCCATTATACCCAAAATTGACAGAAGATTTTTTTTTTAAATCAGAAAACATGACTGTTCTAGAAAAGAAGGTCTAACACCCTCAACAAAATAACATCTGATCTAGTGCTTAGAGTCACAAACAACATATAGGTATACCATAGTTAAATCATTAATGTACATAATTCAAACTAAGGCTTGGTTCCTAGGTCTTCCACATTCTGAGTGATCCAAATGGTTCACCTTGAATCAAAAAATAGGAAATATTTTCTTTCTGCTTTTTAGGTGAGATTTTTTGTTCATTTGTTTTTGTTGTTTGGGGGGGGGGCTACTACTTTTTTTTTTTTTTAAAACTCTTGTAATTTTTCAGGCCTAGATGATAACTTTCTGACCAGCATTTCAGCCTCAGCTTTTTACAGAGATCCAAACTTTTTATAAAACTGAACATACTGTATTTAAGAGATCTATGAACTGGTTAAGAATCTTGTTTTGAAATTTCCCATCTGTAAGCTCAGTTTCTGGCAGCTGATGAATTCTATGTGTGTTTCCTGGAACACCAGCAAGCACCAGCACCTCAACATTGGTACACAGTAAAAAGGTGATTTTTATGCACCAAAGTTTACACTTACACACTTTCACAGTACTGATTTTATGGGGCCTCTTTCATGTAGGTCAGAAGAAACAACTGATACAATCTTCTTACAGCTTTAAAATTTTCAGCTTCTAAAGAACTTCAAAATATTAATCTTAACTCCAAAACGCCACACTTTGGGAAAGGAAAGTAAAAAAAAAAAAGAAAAAAGAAAAGATAACAAGGACAATAAAGAAAAGAATACAGGAGTGATGACATGAAACTGAGATGTGAATTCTTAGTTACATTATCTTCAGACAGAAAAAAATGAGCTTACCGAGTCCTTAATAAATGGAATTTGCAAGCACCGAATATTTTAAATTAATAGCTTTTTGATTACATATGAAACCTGTATTTCTACTTGTAGTCTTTGATCAACCTAAAACAAAGAAGAAAACTAAATTGGTTGGTATCTTTTTTACTGATGGTTAATAAAGTAAACATTGTAACACTGTTGTACTAGCACAGTGATAATGACAACACAATTTGGGTGGGGACTTTCCCCTCCTTCTTAAAGAGAAATCTTGATTTTCTTATGGGAAATGGAAAAAAAATCACCTGTCTCTGAACTGATCAGGAAAATAATTTGAACCTAAGATTTAATATTTAGCGTTGGTCTGCTAAGGGAAAGCTGCATCCATCATTGCAGCCATCCATATATTTTTGAAACAACAAGTTGTTTGCTTGTAAAACACAGTCAGTATCCATAATCCCCTTTTTTTCCTATACATCCCTCCATGCTTTCTGTATTTGATTTCAGTCAACTCATGGAAGTATCAGTAATACTAATGTCACATTTTTGTTCATATTTTGAGTATTTATTTTTCAGCATCTAACTTCCTTTATTACAAGGACACAGAGAACTGGAAACATATTTAAAAATAATTACTGATGTATGCCTGGTTTGCCAGATAAATTCAGCTCAGGCTGTTCATGCTGATGTCAATGTTACAACCCCTACTTTCCAAGTAGTCAGTTTCTCTGTTCATGCCGGCAGAGCAATGCAACTCTGCGGTTTGCTAATGCCTAGCAGAGAAAATCAAATTCCATGAAGAAATCTGAGAATAACTGCATTTGGCAGAAATCCAAGATTTTTCAAGTTTTTCTTCTAGCTTGACAGAAAACAAAACCTAAATTTCCTAAGCACAGTTTTTGCATACCTTCTCTCGTATTTTGCAGCTGCAGTAAGAATAAATCACGAATCTAGCGTAAATCCACTGGTTCAAGAACCAGCCTGACAAAATTGTAAATCAAGACAAAGCTTAAAGAAAGAAAGAACACAGTGTCATATAGTAAGTAGTAGTATAGTATGTACAGTAGAAAGTGACAGGATATTAAAGGAAACTCTATTCTGAAAAATGTAACACCAGACAACCAGTTGTGGTTATTAATGCAGGCTAACTTTAGTCAAGGGAAATTAATCTTCCTAAGCTTCTTTTGCAGTCAGCTGAGAAAGCTTAAGGCAGCAAAACCCCTTCATGGGACAGTTCAGTGGATCTGTCTTTGCTCATTTCTTTGAGTTACCGCCTACCTCTCTCTGCTGACCACAGAAACAAACTTCCCACCTACGATTAGACATTGTAAGTATTTCATTGGTCCCTCTGTTTCTTGACACAGGGGAAATAAAAAAAAAAAAAAGGAGGGATTTTTACAAAGGCTGTCTTTCAGCTCAGCCTCGCTAGCATCACTTTACCGCCAATGGGGAAAAAGGTGATCATTCAGCAAGTAATTCAAACCATCTAACTAAATCTCAGATTCTGATGAAGTCTTTGTGTGTATCTTCCTAAGCCTGTCTTACAAATGGTCAATGCGGAGATCACCCTCTATTCTCTCTTCCTAAAATAAGACTTTGTAATGCATGAGCCCCGACCATTAGCTGAATCAAACAGGATTTGTCTGTATTCCAACAAATCTGAGAAAAAGATTACTTCTCTGATTATAAATGAATAGAATAACGCTGCACCTACTTAAATAAGTAGAGAAGTATGATTTTTTTTTTCCTTTATTCTCTTGGATACAGTAAGGACTACAGTTTCGCTTCATGAGGAAACAGTAACATCTAATAAATGGTAACATCCATTATTCTATGGAAAACATGCAGCAACTTTGTGCTTTTCATACTATGCCAGTTTATTAAAAACAGGTTTTGCTACTTTGAAACCTAATAATGTACAAGCTTCCTAAAGAACCTGAAGAGGGACCACACAGAAAAGTGCCATAAAACCCCTCACTCCTAGATCACCAGTGAGAGTAACAACTTCATTTTATACATAGTTGTATAAAGAGAATTTGGATCTTGTATATGGGAAATATGAACTAGACATAAGTGACAGCTTTGCCAAAGTACTAGAGCTCTTGAGGCTAGCCATAAAACATCACTAATCTTTTACTTCCCAAAAAACTCTGTATCTATCTTGCTATGAACCTGCAATAATGACTGCTAATTTATTTAGACATTCAAAATCTCCAACTGAGTAGATACAGCTTCTTTCAAATGGGAACTGCAGCATGCTCTGATACAGCTGTCTTTTTTATTGGTTCATGTTACGTACAGAGATCTTCAGAATGACTCATATACCATTTAACTTCTACTCCTTTTAACAAAACAAATTGTTATATAATCAGATTTAATCGGATAAAGCTATTCGACATTTGTTTCTCATATGTTTTTAAATTCAACATCATAACCAGTGACCTAAATTTATAATAACTACCCAAGTAACATTTATTACAATTTCCCCAAAACTTTTTTTTTTTTAAATTGGCTTTAATTGTAGATGTATTTATTATTACACTCCAAGCTTGATCTGCAAAAAGAAACTAGCTTTGCACTGTGCAGTTTACTTTTATCAGATCACTTTCCAAAGTGATACCCGAGTGCTAGGAGGCCCCAAGGAAGCAGAAGTACTGACACAATTAAGGCGACTCAATTTAGGGTCAGATTTGTAGAATAAGCTTGGCAAGAGCATCCCCATTTCTACTTTCTTTCTTTAAACACATTTAATTTCTAGGATGAGAGCAAAGAAATCATTGAATACTTCCTAATTTTCCTGATTCTAAAAACATTAACTCTTCATGATGACACTGGGATAAGACTGAATGTATTCTCAATCACTTAGCTTACAAGCACTTTTGATTTAAATCTGTAAAGTTTACCGGAGTTTTTGATCTCTCTCTTGCATAAAATACTGGGTCTCGGGTTTAGTTTCATGAATGCAACCCCCTTTTCTTAGGTTCATGACAATTTGTATCTTTGGTTCCTGAACTGTGCTCATCTTAAAGTAATAGATCTCATTTTATTTCACAGAAAAAAAATTCTCAGGATGTTTCTTTATAAACTCAAGAGAATCTACAATTAATAAAAAAAAACCCCAAACCATTTAAACTTTCATGTTACTAAAATTTTCACCCAATTTTCATCCACTCCATCCCATGTATTTCTGAACTACTTAGGAGTGGGACAGGCAGGTAGAGTGTCTTCAAGCTTTATGCAGTCTGCAAAAGCTTTGCGGGATAAGTTTTATTACAAACTACCCTGTGTACATGTGATAAACCAACCAAAGGGCAATAAAATACCTTGTCAAACACACACAGCTTTCACATATGTTGTAGACAAAACTAAGTAAAACAGAAAAGATAGAGACTGGTAGGGAATCTCCTACTATTTGGTAGCTGAAGGGGAGATACAGGAAAAAAAAAGAAAAAATAAACCTAGTACCTTGAAATCTGATTTTGAAAATCAGAATGAGTCATTTTAGGTTGTTCTTAGAGTATAAGGGGAAAAAAAAGCATATTGTAACTTGAATAGTTTTCTTCAAGATGACCACTCATCTTATATGCAGCATTAATATCTGATCTTCAGACAACAGCAGAGAGAAAATAGGGCCAGTCACACACAGTACTTGGATTATTAACAAACTGACACAAATGTCACTGTATTATCCAGTATGTTATATAAGAAACAGGCACATACATGCTTAGAAAGATTTTTAGTTGAATTCCTATGCAAAAGATTTTTTTAAAGTATACACCTGAATACATACAACAAAGTGAGTGAAATCTATCCACTGCTATCTTTTGCTCTTTCTTATAAAATCATAATATTGACAGCTTGAATACTAGCACAGCAGCTTCACTTAACAAGGGTCTAACCCAGATTGACACTCAATACCCATAAAAATATTTTTCTTAGAGCGTTTTAAGCAAACAGCAAATCCCAGTCAATTTGAACTAAGCACTTAGTACAAGCTGGAGTGCAACAAGCAAAAGCTGAGTTATACTAACAAAAAACTGCAACCTGAGACAATTTACATTTAATACCAATCTTAGCTATCTGCAAGTATCACACACACATTGCCTTCGCTCAGACCACTAATACAACATTACATGTTCATCAGTCTAATCTTTTATCATAAGACAGCTTTACTAGGCAAGATCAATTCCTTGATGTCAATGACAGAAAAGACATTTCAGTGTCATTGGCAGCTACCTCAAGACTTTCACTGTAACCACTGAAACTAGTTATGTAGGAACAATTCTTCCCCCCCCATCTACATAAATGATTTGTAATGATATTCTGATCAGGTAAACTGTAAGCTATTGCAAGAAGATCCTGGTACAAAACAAGACAAAGTACAGTGATCAGAAAGCTCTCTGTAAAAAAAAAAAATAAAATCATCATGGAATGGCACTGACAAACACATTTTCTGGAGCTGTACCAAGTATGACTTCTGTTCTTTTACTAATATGAAGCCAAGATGCTATGAAGAAAGTTACTAAGTCTACAGGTATCATATATTTTGATGGCTGTTCATACACAAATACACACATTGTGACCAGTTAGATATCTGTGTTTCTTTTTTCTAGTACCTATCTTTCTGTTAGATCTAGTCTGTCTTCAAGTCACAGAAATGAGGATGGAAATTCCCCATTTTCTAAAGGGATCATGATAGTGGCCATTAATATTTTCTGGCTGTTATTAACAAAGAAATCTTGCTGTTATTTAGCAACTTTGTTCTTATTAAACACTCACATCATTTGTTATAAAGTTTACCATATCCTGCTACTTGCAAAATTCTTAGTAAACTGTGTATTATTTTGAAGCAAAGTGCCTAATTGAGGTACGTGTGTTTCTTATGCATTACAAAAGTTAAAAAAAAATAAAATCATACACAAGTACTTTCAACTGCACAGTTGAAAATAAGACCATAAACTCCAGTTAAACAAAACACTTACATAAAAGATTTAGATGCAAATCAGAGTATCACACTGAGTCATGACCATATTCTTACGTTCTCTTTGAATGGAGTAAGAGGTTCTCTCTTTTGTGAGACATCCACTGCTTCAATTTTACTACAGCTGTGCCAATCCTAACCAGTAATCATCTTCTGTTGCAACAATAGCTAACTCTTTGTTAACAGACTTCAAGTTTCTATGAGATCTACCAAAATAATTTTACTTCTCAGTAAACCATTATTGTTTATATTTGCCTCCTGTATTTAATTTTTGCTTTTTTAACTACTGTTTTCTGTAATGGACCCAAAAATTCATGAGAAATACAAGTCCTTTATGAACCATGAAAGTATATATACACTATACCTTCTTTTTTCACCTTTTTTCTATGCTTTCATATTAAACAATGGGACAACACTATTCATCGGAAAGCTACTATGCTAGTGTTACCATACGTAACTGTCTTACTGAAATACCATCATACAAATTTTTCTTATATACAGTACAGTCTTACTTTGGAAGACTGAAATGCACAGTTCTTTTTCTATTGCTGATCCCTCTAGCTAACCCTTGGTTTCAATTACATTTTACTCTAATAACCCTATCATCAACAGTCACTAACTGATCATAGAATTCATGTCAGAAATAAGATCTTTAACACAGAAGGGTGTGAGCAAAGGCAGCTTTCTTTCCCTGCCTTCCTTTTACTATAATTTAAAATGTTAATGTTTTAATACTCACAGCTTAAACTTCAAAGCCTTTTTAATGAATGAATTTCTTGTCTGATGTTAAAATGAATGTGTATCATGTCCAAAACATGAAGGCAAAACAGAATTTTAGTCATCTTTCATTAACTGTGACAACAGCAGAAACTTCAAAGGATTCTGAATATTTGCTAAATTGATGCACAAAATTTAAAACATCTCGTACACAAAAGCGGTATACCATTGATATTTTACTGTGCCAGAGTATGGCAATTCCATTTTACTTCTCCTGGAAGGAACACATACTTTACAGAGGAAGATATATTCTCATCCCAATTAAGTAACAGGACAATTTGAAATGAAATGCATAACTCTTGCTGTTATCAAAATTCTTAAGAATAAATGGACACCCAAATCTGATTTTAAACCAGACAAGACAACCTACTTCAGATAAGAGTGGACAAGAACATTTTCTTTCATTAAGATACTCTAAATTTTAGGTTAAAAAAATGTTCCTGGTTTTGGCTTTTTTTTCCCTCTTTAAGTGTGCAATTAAATATCTATATGAAATGACTTAAAGTTGGAAAATAGAACGATATTTTCCTTAGAAAGTTTTGGAAGAAAAATGTTAATCATCAGCAAAACAAAAACTTATTTGTTAAGTATTTTTGGGTAACTGTCAAAAATCCAGTCACTTCTATCTCATTTTCCCCACAAAAGTATAATAAAGAACGCAGATTCAGTGATCCTCTGTAAATTCACCTGAATTTTCCTTACTCTAGGGTAGGATAAATTTTTAAACCAAACCAAACTAGGTATTATTTAGGAACACTGTTTCAACTAATTCTGGTTGGAGTTTTAAGCGCTACAATAGCCAGGCATACATGAAAGGAGAATTACACGGACATCAGTGAAGCATCTGTTCCCCAATGCAAAAATGCATCTTCCTTTTTGTAATTCCCACCCACTCTGAAGAATGCATCTCCTACATTCTTTATCAGACTAGATGGAGCCCAGAGCGAGCTTCAAAGGAAAAAGTAATCCTGTGAAGAGCAAGAAAAACTGAAAAGTTGATTCTCCATCAGGGCTCGGCAGAACGTTTTGGAATGCAGAAAACTGAAAATGGAAGCTTTCACCTCCAGATACAACAAGTCCAACTCAGGCAAGTATCCATCAAAATATGTCACTAATGTACAGATGTTCCAAAGTGTGTAAAAATGTATGGTTGTATCAATCTTATTACCTGTAAAGCACTGCCAACATGAAAGGAGAAGACAGAGCAGCAAACACAACAAAAGGCAAAAGGAGCCGGCTGAGAATAGCCAGAAGGAGACTGTAGAGATGACCACCCTCAAGACTTTTTCTTCAGCTCAGAGCTGAAGTGTGACCAGATGATGGACGGCGAAAGAGCACCATTACTTTATTGAGCAATTGTTTCCAATGTTCCAAGGTTTTCATGATCATGACATGTAAATTTGTCACAGTATCAAATCATGGTAAATGTAAACAAATAAAAACTATTAAAACCCTGTAAAATACATTACAGTTAAAATTCAGTGTTTTAGCTATATAGATGTCAACTAGAAATAGAAACCTACATGAAAATCAAGCAAATCTACAGGAATCATTAAAAGTACTGACAGATAAAGGCATCGCCATAATTCATACTAAATTTAGGAAAAGTTTTAGTTAATTTTATCTCCCCTCTTTAACAGAATAATGAAAACACTTTGGCTGTGTACACAAGGGTTACTTATATCCAAACAGAAAAAGTTCTGAATGCAAGCTTTTGAAAAGGAGCTCTAGGTTATCAAGATAGCTATATAAAAGTGCTATAAAAATGACAAGGAAAGGAAGAATACACAGGAAGGTAATAACATTTACGTATAGCACAGAACTTTGAGTGATGAAAGAGAAATCAGTCTGTATTAAAGTAGATCATGGAATCATAGAATCACAGAATGGCTTGCACTGGAAGGGACCTTAAAGATCATCTAGCCCAACCCCCTGCTATGGGGCAGGGTTGCCACCCACTAGATCAGGCTGCCCATGGCCTCATCCAACCCGGCCTTTAACACCTCCAGGAACGGGGCATCCACAACCTCTCTGGGCATACTGTTTCAGGGCCTCACCACCCTCACAGTAAAGAATTTCCTCCTAACGTCTAACATAAATCTCCCCTCTTTTAGTTTAAAACCATTCCCCCTTGTCCTATCACTGTCTGCCCGTGTAAAAAAGTCACTCCCCCTCCTGTTTATAGGCTCCCTTTAAGTACTGGAAGGCTACAGTGGGGTCTCCCTGGAGCCTTCTCTTCTCCAAACTGAAAAACCCAGTTGCCTCAACCTTCCTTCATAGGACAGCTGCTCCAGTCCTCTGATCATCTTCATGGCCCTCCTCTAGACCCCATCCAGCAGCTCCACACCCTTCTTGTGCTGGGGACCCCAGGCCTGCACGCAGTATTCCAGATGGGGTGTCACGAGGGCAGAGTAGAGGGGGACAGTCACCTCCCTCGCCCTGCTGGCCACCCCTCTTGATGCAGCCCAGGAGACATTTGGCCTTCCAGGCTGCAGGCGCACACTGTTGGCTCGTGTCAAGCCTCTCGTCCATCAGGACCCCCAAGTCCTTCTCCGCAGGGCTGCTCTCAATGAATTCTTCTCCCAGTCGGTACACATGTCTGGAGTTGCCCTGTCCCAAGTGCAACACCTTGCACTTGGCTTTGTTGAACCTCATCAGGTTGTCATGGGCTCACTTTTCAAGCCTGTCCAGGTCCCTTTGGATGGCATCTTTTCCTTCCGGTGTATCAACTGCACCACTCAGCTTGGTGTCATCAGCAAACTTGCTGAGGGTGCACTCGATCTCGCTGTCTATGTCGTTGATGAAGATGCTGAAGAGCACCAGTGCCAAGACAGACCACTGGGGGACACCACTTGTCCCCAGCCTCCACCTGGACATAGAGCCATTGACCACAACCCTCTGGCTGCGACCATCTAACCAAGTCTTTATTCATCGAACAGTTCACCCTTCAAATACGTCTCTCTCCAATTTAGAGATAAGGATTTGGTGTGGGACCACATCAAAGGCCTTGCAGAAGTCCAGATAAATGACATCCATTGCCCTCCCTTTATCCACCAATGGCATCACTCCATCATAGAAGGTCACCAGGCTGGTCATGCAAGACCTGGCCTTGGTGAAGCCATGCTGGCTGTCTCCGATCACCTCGTCTCACATGTGTCTTAACATAGATTCCAGAAGGATCTGTTCCATGATCATCCCAGGCACAGACGTGAGGCTCACCGGTCTGTAGTTCCCTGGGTCTTCCTTTCTCCCTTTCTTGAAAATGGGCTTGATGTTTCCCTTTTTCCAGTCACCGGGAACTTCGCCTGACAGCCATGACTCTTCAAATATGAAGGAGAGTGGCTTAGCAACCACATCAGCCAGTTCCTTCAGGACCCTGGGATGCATGTCATCCAGCCCCATAGACTTGTAGACGTTCAGTCTCACGAGGCAGTCTCGGACCTGTTCTTCTCTCACAGTGGGAGGAATTTTACTCCCCCAACGCCCATCCAGAGGTTCTGGGATGTAACAGACATGGGAAGCCTGACTGCCGTTGAAGACCGAGGCAAAGAACTTGTTGAGTACCTTGGCCTTCTCCATGTCCAATGAAGCCAATTCACTCTTCTCATTTAACAGAGGGGGTACACTTTCCTTGGCCTGTCTCTTCTGACTAATGTACCTGTAGAACCCCTTCTTGTTGTTTTTCACATCACTTGCCAAGTTCAGTTCATCTGAGCCTTGGATTTCCTAATCCCATCCCTACACACCCGGACTGC
>JAVKLA010000053.1:5421279-5438351 GCA_034782735.1 Sagittarius serpentarius | reverse complement strand
AGGGTTTGGCGTTAGGCAGAGTTGGTCGTTAAGCAGAACTTGCCCCACCGCAGTGTTTGAGACGTTCACTCTTTCAGTCTCTGACACCTCCAAATCCAGTCCTATTATAATCAACATTTTAGGTGGGATTCATCTGACCAAATGCAGACGGCTACCTTGTTCATATAGACATCTGAGTCAAGATCTGGAAGTTAGGTGCATCTCATTATGAAGTGTTAGTTTTTCCCAGCTGATTGGGTGTATATAGTGTGTCCACAACTAAAATTAGATCTGATGAATCCTCTCCATTAGACTCGTTTTGTCTACTTACACTGAAATATTTTGGAGTAGCAGGCTTTGCATCAATGTTCTTCTTCAGGTTTAAAATGAAAGGGAACTAGATTTTCACCTTGATCTAAATGTCTTCAGCCTCTGGCATATTCTGGTCTCTTATATTCTTCATAGCAATAGATGCTTCTGTCATCTTCATAACAATCAACAACAGCTTTGGGCTTCTTTAGGACAAAGAAACCCCAACTTTTTTGTTTCATTTTTGAATGAGTGAAACAACTGACTCTTGGTAATGCTATTTTAGGAAGTTGTGAAGAAGTATTTATGGATTTACTTCTCTTTTTTTATTTATAGTTATATTTTTGGACTTATATTGGGGGGGGGAGAGAGAGAGACTATGAAAAAGAGACAGCATCTGACATAATTACTGACATGATCATTTGATTGATCTACAGTTCCCTCAGCCAAGTGGTCAATCTGTCTGACTGGGAGTCATGCATTTCCATTCCTGCACACTCCTTAACAGTTTAGTTAAGTGTAATCCAAAGACCTTACTGTATCTGTCCCTTCAGTATCTGTCACATAGCTGCACATAATACTGATTACTGTTCCATTCCTAAAACAAAAGGACTCTGATCTTAATTTTTTTCTCTGGGTATTTTTTCATAAAAATACTATCAACTCCACAGTGAAAGACTAGGGGTTTTGATTCAGTGCATAACATTAAGTCTTCTTAATTACTTATCTAGCTGTTAACCTTGTTCGTTCATTTTGCTAAAAACAGAACTACACATAGCAACAATTAAATGCTTGTCTCAAGTAAAAAAAAAACTTTTTTATGCCATTCCTATTTGATAAGTAGAATACTGACAGTATAACCCCATTTTACATTTTCAGTTTTTTCAACATAAGACTTCCAATGGCTAAGAGACAAAATCTGAGATGAGGTTTAGACTTACTGGTCATAACAGAAAAAGTGTTGGACATAACTCTTATGTCACTAATAAATTCTAAACAAAAGAGAATGTTGGATACATGTTAGTTTACAAACATATTCATAGTTCATGCAAGGGTTTCAGTAGAGGAAGGAACATTGCTAGAGGTCAGGTTCATCTTGGAAAAATATAAAAGGTAGGATTTTTCTTTCAGATTTATATTGTTCTAGTATTTGTTTATTAATCTATAGAATAGAGACATCTATGAAGGATATGAGGTTACAATTAAAACATCCTCCTAACTAGACCTGGAAAAGAGTTTGACTTGGACTAAAAGATAATAGAACATTCAGGAAAGAAAAAAAAATTCTTTATGTATAAAGTTGAGTAGATAATACACATCCAAAAGGATAAAGGTGATATTTTCATTTATGAAACTAACAGAGAAAAGTTCAAGAAGAAACTGGCTGTCAAGACAGGATAATACAAGTCAGCTGAAAATAAACACTAAACAGTAAGTTAAAGAAAGAGATAGATTGAACCTAAGATGTACCTAACATTTGCCGCCACAATGTTGTGTGCATGATAACATGCAAGCAAAAGAAGAATGAATTATTTTTTTTTTTTTTCAGAGTTGAATGCCAAGAGCAGAACTCTCATTTTTCTGGGTACATGAGTTTACACAGTGCATTCTAAAAGTTGTAGAAAGAGGAAAGAAAAGTACTTTAACATGGGAAAAATTTTGATAGATGAAACAATGGTATCAATAATTTAAAATTAAGCCTGCATGGAAATAAGAAATTGCACAGAAAATCATTTTATTTAATATTATTTTCAATTTAACTATTGTGAAGAAAAAATTGTAGAAAATAAAAGAGGAAAGAAAAACTGAGTGAAAGCCACAGTAGCAAGCTCTCTTTGTAGGCCTTTCATATGCATGAGTTTTGATGATACTGCAGTTATCAGATAGCATAATTAATGTTAGTCTGTGGTCTGAAGCCTTAAGAGGACTTGAATAGCTTACTGCTGAAATCTCTCACTAGAGTGGCATACTTCTACTTGAACACCCTGAATAGTCAGAGGTTCCAAGGGAAAGAAAGATATCTTAGATCCATTGATAAGTAAGGAAATAAATTACTGAATTGGCCAGGCCTCTTTTTGCTGCAGCTAGGATATGGATAGGTTTTGAATTCTTAGGTAAGAATCCTGGGGAAATGAATGAAAAAATGAAAGATGACCGGGTGATGCTAAACAAAAGAGAGAGTGAGAAAAAAGGAGAGGGAGGTCTTACCCAAGGCACCCTCTAAGTGGTTAAATCTTGTATGTTATCTCTCCCTGGAGGATTGGACAATGCAGAGATATCTTCATTGCAATCAGTGGACTCAGAGCAGTACCTACACCTTGCAAACTGTGTGTGCCTCTAATAACTTACGTTTGAAGGCACCCTAGAGATTCTCTAAGTCCAAACCCCCAGTTGATGTAGCTCCTATTAGACCAGATAAGCCAAGAATTTGCCTACTCAGGTTTTTATTTTCTCTGAGAATGGAGATTCCACAACCTCTGTGGGCAGGCTGTCACCCGCTGTTTAACCATCTTCATGATAAAAAAAGAACAACAAAAAACCAAACATACCTTTTCTTTATATCTGACTGGAATGTTCCATGTTCCAAATGGTATCCACTGCTTTTTGTCCTGCTATTGTGTGCCTTACAGAAAAACCTGGCTCTGTGCCCTTTGTGCCCTCTCATGAAGGCATCCATATGGTCTGCCCTTAGCTTTCTTTTTAAAGATGAACAACCCCAGGCTCTCAGCAAAGAAGTTTCAATGGCAGATATCTGTGTAGTGTCATTTTCAGAGATGAAATGCTGAATTAGATGGATTTGCTTTGAGCAAGTACGGACATTGTACACTTCACTACCCTCTTGAGGCTATTGGAAAGGAGATGTACAAGATGATAAAACTGTGAAAGCAGGCAATAATGAAAGAAAGTGTGATGAGAATTCAAAAGCAAATTAGTAATTTGGTCATGGAGTGATAATTAAGAATTTTTCATTTTCTTATGCTTTCCCTTCCCAAATTTGCATTTCATAGTAATACTTCAATATATTTCTCTTTCTGTGACATAGTTCATGGTATTTTATATTCAAACATACTGTGGGTTTATATGTTTTGGGGATTTTTCCCTGTTGAAAATGTTTCTTTCAAAATATTTTGAATTTCACAGGATTTCATTAAAAACTAAAATTAATTTTCCTATTCTTCCCACTATGCTTTTGTTGTTAATCATAATTTATATATTTATTCTTATAGTTTCCTTATATTTATTCTTATAGATTCCTTTTTGGCACTTTCACAATACAACTTAAGTCTTGTTTAAGAGCTATTGTGCTTTTTCTTCCTTCCCCCCTGTCCCCCCACCCCCTCCCATTTACCACTGACTTTTCAAAACTATGCAGTTTAGGATAAGAGGCAAATGAAAACAACAATGGAACTGTATCTTTGCTACTCTGAAATTTTGAGAAATATGTAGAACAAGCTTTAGAAAATTTGTCAGTAATGACAAGGAAAAAAACCTCCAAGACATCCCCATTTCTAGTACCCACTGAAGCAAGAACAGAAGAATGAAAGCGTAAGAATGAAAGAGCAAGAATGAGATGTAAGAAAAATAAAAGAAATAAAAGAAAAATAACCTAAATTTTGAACAATTGGAAAAAATTAAAAAATCGGATATATTTCTACAATGAAGCATGCAGACAATTTGTAGAAATCAGTTTTCTTGGTAAGTTTGCTATTTGCATCTTTGAGGAGTACCGATAGAACACTTTGCCTTTTGAGATATAAACCTATGTTTCTGAGAATGAATCAAGTAAGTGTTTGAGTTTGAGACTTGCTGAGGAATAACAGTATGAAACTGTGCTATTCAGCTATATGTTCAATATTTTCATATATATAAAACCTGATGAAAAGGTAGGGAAGGAAAAATGACTGTATTTTGTTCTTCTTCAGGTCTCTTCATTGACCAGCTCAAAAGAAATTCCTTTGTGTTGGTGTTAACAACAATTTCTTATGGATCATTCAGGATTTCAGCTTGTCTTTTGAATTGTTGTTACGTTGGAAGTGAGCTGGTTCCATCAGAAGCTACAGAGCCGAAAAGAAGACACAGGAAGGCAACAACATGATATTTAATAGCTCTCCTAGGCTTCAACTTTTCTAAAACTGAGCCTGGATTCAAAGATTCCATTAATTTTATTGTTTTCAAAGTCCAGAGGACAGTCAAATTTTGAGTAAAATTAATAGTGGCAGCAGCAGCAGCAACACTACTACTACTACTAGCAATAGGAATGAAATTCAAAACCGATGCACCTTCTCAGTACCTCACAGATGTACACTCCCACAACGAAAACATTTTCTTTTACTCTAATACTGTTTTGTTCATCAATACCAGACCCTGGTTTTTGTTTGACTGAATCTAATATTTGTCTGTGTCTGATACAGCAGTAAAAGTAAACAGCAAGCCTACTTCATTCAGAAGGTATTATTCACAGTGCCTTCCTGGTTTAGCCTTGGTAAGGATCTCAGCAGATTATGTTTTGTGTGTATGTATGTATATACACACATAAAAATGAATGCGCAGATATTGCACAGGAAGGTAGGGGTTTTGTTGTTTTTTGGAGGGTTGTGGTCGGTTGACGTTGGCTGGCAGCCAGATACCCACCAAACTGCTTTATCACTCCCCCTACTCAACAGAACCGGGGGAGAAAAATACAGTTAAAAGCTTGTGGGTTGAGATAAGGGATAGAGAGATCACCCAGCAGTGATCAGATTCAACTTGGAGGAATTCGTTTAAATTATTGCCAATTAATCAGAGTAGGACAATGAGAAATAAGAATCTAAAACCAGCTTCCCCCCACCCCTCCCTTCTTCCTGGGCTCAGTTTCACTCCCAAGTCTCCTGTCTCCTCCCCCTGAGTGGCGCAGGGAGATGGGGAATGGGAGTCGTCGTCAGTTTGTAACACTTTGTCTCTGCTGCTCCCTCCTCCTCACACTCTTCCCCTGTACCAGCGTGGGTCCCTCCGACAGGCTGCAGTCCTTCAGGCACAGACTGCTCCAGCGTGGGTCTCCCGTGGGGTCACAAGTCCTGACAGCAAACCTGCTCCAGCCCAGGCTTGTCTCTCCACGGGGCCACAGGTCCTGCCAGGAGCCTGCTCTAGCATGGGCATCCCACGGGGTCACAGCCTCCTTCGGGCACCCACCCGCTCCGGCGTGGGGCCCTCCCAAGGCTGCAGGTGGAGATCTGCTCCAGTGTGGGCATCCCTGGGCTGCAGGGGCACAGCCTGCCTCACCGGGGTCTTCCCCACGGGCTGCAGGGGAATCTCTGCTCCAGTGCCTGGGGCACCTCCTCCCCCTCCTTCTTCACTGACCTGGGGGTCTGCGGAGATGTTTCTCTCACACATTCTCACTCCTTTTTTTCCAGCTGCAGTTGCTGTTGTGCATCTTTTTTTCCTCCTTCTTAAATCTGTTATCCCAAAGGCACTACCACCGTCGCTGATGGGCTCGGCCTTGGCCAGCGGAAGGTCCATCTTGCAGCCGGCTGGCATTGGCTCTGTCGGACATAGGGGAAGCTTCTAACAACTTCTCACAGAAGCTACCCCTGTAGCCTCCCCATTACCAAAACCTTTCCATGCAAACCCCATAGTCATATATGAACTTGCCAATGTAATCTGAATTTTAAGTTATGTAGACATGGAGAAGGAATGATGTATAAGTTATTTACTCCTTGTGTGAGTCAACAATCAGGAGCAGTAAATCTGTCCTGAGTCCTGAGTCCTGCTGAAGAGTTTTTTTGTATTGTATTTGTCATACAGAAATGGGTAAAAAGATCACATGGCTGGTAAAACTCCACAGATGAGTGTTCTGCAAGACAGCATGTGTCCTGAGTTACATATAGTTACGGTCATTCATCCATCCCTATTTGTAGCTGAAAAGGTATGTGATTGCAAAGCCATAATGCCATGCCATGCCTGAGGTTTTAGGCTTGATTTGGTTCCTGTATAATCCTTCCACCCAGTGTTGTGCAGAGTTCATAACTACTATCATGTAAGATTTTTGAAGAATATTTATGTCCAGATCTGATCCTGGAAACAGAAGTAGCTCCATAGTTCTTCCATCAGAGAGGCTTTTGTGTAGCTTCACAAGATAAGGAATCATGACTCAAATTTTCATTACTTTAGAACATACTTACCTGAAAAAAGTGCGAGTGTTCATATGTACTACAGACATTTATCACAGAATCACAGAATGGCTTGGGTTGGAAGGGACCTTAAAGACCATCTAGTCCAACACCCCTGCCATGGGCCACCCACTAGATCAGGCTGCCCAGGGGCCTCATCCAACCTGGCCTTGAACACCTCCAGGGATGGGGCATCCACAGCCTCTCTGGGCAACCTGTTCCAGTGCCTCACCACCCTCTGAGTAAAGAATTTCCTCCTAACGTCTAACCTAAATCTCCCTTCTTTTAGTTTAAAACCATTCTCCCTCATCCTATCACTATCTGCCCTTGTAAAAATTCGCTCCCTCTCCTGCTTATAGGCTCCCTTTAAGCACTGGAAGGCCACAATGAGGTCTCCCCGGAGCCTTCTCTTCTCCAAGCAGAACAAACCCAGTTGCCTCAACCTTTCTTCACAGGAGAGGTGCTCCAGTCCTCTGATCATCTTCGTGACCCTCCTCTGGACCTGCTCCAGTAGCTCCACATCCTTCTTGTGCTGGGGACCCCAGGCCTGCATGCAGTATTCCAGATGGGGCCTCACAAGGGCAGAGTAGAGGGGGACAATCACCTCCCTCTCCCTGCTGGCCACCCCTCTCTCAATGCAGCCCAGGAGACAGTTGGCCTTCCCGGCTGCAAGTGCACACTGCTGGCTCATGTCAAACCTCTTGTCCATCAGGACCCCCAAGTCCTTCACCGCAGGGCTGCTCTCAGTGAATTCTTCTCCCAGTCTGTACACATGTCTGGAGTTGCCCCCTCCCAAGTGCAACACCTTGCACTTGGCCTTGTTGAACCTCATCAGGTTGTCATGGGCCCAATTTTCAAGCCTGTCCAGGTGCCTTTGGTGGGCATCCTTTCCTTCCGGTGTATCATCAACTGCACCACTCAGCTTAGTGTCATCAGGAAACTTGCTGAGGGTGCACTCAGTCTCGCTGTCCATGTTGTTGATGAAGATGTTGAAGAGCACCGGTCCCAGAACGGACCCCTGGGGGACACCACTCGTCACCAACCTCCACCTGGACATAGAGCCATTGACCACAACCCTCTGGCTATGACCGTCCAACCAGTTCTTTATCCATCGAATAGTCTGCCCTTCAAATCCATATCTCTCCAATTTAAAGATAAGGATGTGGTGTGGGACCATGTCAAAGGCCTTGCAGAAGTCCAGATAGATGACATCCGATGCCTTCCCTTTATCCACTGATGCCGTCACTCCATCATAGAAGGCCATCAGATTTGTCATGCAAGACCCACCCTTGGTGAAGCCATGCTGGCTGTCTCGGATCACCTCCTAATCTCGCATGTGCCTTAACATAGATTCCAGAAGGATCTGTTCCATGATCCTCCCAGGCACAGACGTGAGGCTCACCAGCCTGTAGTTCCCTGGGTCTTCCTTTCTCCCTTTCTTCAAAATGGGCGTGATGTTTCCCTTTTTCCAGTCATTGGGAACTTCACCTGACAGCCATGACTTTTCAAATATGATGGAGAGTGGCTTGGCAACCACATCAGCCAGTTCCTTCAGGACCCTGGGATGCATGTCATCCAGCGCCATAGACTTGTAGATGTTCAGTCTCACGAGGCAGTCTCGGACTTGTTCTTCTCTTACAGAGGGAGGAATTTTACTCCCCCGACCCCCGTCCAGAGGTTCTGGGATGTGACAGACATGGGAAGCCTGACTGCCGGTGAAGACCGAGGCAAAGAACTTGTTGAGTACCTCGGCCTTTTCCACGTCCGATGAAGCCAATTCACCCTTCTCATTTATCAGAGGGGGTACACTCTCCTTGGCCTGTCTATGTACTAATGTACCTGTAGAACCCCTTCTTGTTGTTTTTCACACCCCTCACCAAGTTCAGTTCCATCTGAGCCTTGGCTTTCCTGATCCCATGCCTACACACCTGGACTGCATCCCTGTATTCTTCCCAAGCCACACATCCCTGCTTCCACTGCCTGTACATCTCCTTCTTTTCCCTCAGTTTGACCAGCAGGTGTAAGAGACAGCTTGTGACTTCCCCTAAATAAAGACTGAGAGAAGTGGCCTGAGGGAAGCATTAACAATGGCAAAAGACAAAACTTGGTAAAGATGGTGGAGGGGGGAAGAGGCCCTCCAAGCCTTCCCAAGGAATGTCTCAAACACTCGCAAGTACCCTGAACTGAGTAATGCAGGCCTGGTGCTTAATAAACTGATAAGGCTGACACTTGACCCATGTGGGACGAATAGCAAAGGATGCGGCTGAGGGAGGAAGCCCTGTGGAGACAGGACAGTCCTGCCCTGGTGCAACTTGTGAAGTTTGTTAACTCTCTGTTTTTGGGGCCATGGTGTCCAATGAATGACCTTTGCCTCATTATCCGTGAAATGCATATTAAAGTTGACACCCCTGCATATGCTAATGAAGATTACAGAGATCATGCTAAACATACATGACTACAGCACCCCTCTCACAACCCAAATCGTGCTATATGTCACCTGCGGGAAGGGGGAGAACCTGACCAAAGCTGCCACTGTAACAGGAGGGCGGGTCGCACTGATACGGTGTATATAAAGGGGGGAAGATAGGTGCCAAAAGAAGGGAAAAAAGAAAGTAAGAAGAAAAGAAGAAGAGAAGAAATGAAGAAAGAAGGAAAAGGTGGAATTCCGCAGAAGTGTGCTCTTACGAACTAGAAACCCCCTGTTGGCTGCACCAACGCTGGAACCAGGACTGGTGATCTCTCTCCCTCCTCTCTCTCCACCCCACCCCGTTTCTCTTTTCTCTTAGTTGTTAAACAATGCAAGGCATACTTTACCACTTGTCATGATTTGTTATACACCTAACCAATTATTAGAAAATGTAGTTTAAGACATATATTAATTACTGTGGGAATCTAATAAATGTTTGTGTATGGACCTTGAGAGTTGTCTCACCTTAGTCCACACTGCTGGGGATTTGCAAATCTGAGTCACACACCCTCCTCTTCTGAGTGGGTCGTGACAGCAGGTCTTTGTGCAGCCGCGCTGGTTTCCTGCCTCCTCTACTTGCCTTCTTGTGCTGGGGGATGAGAGCTCTTGTGCTCTCAGAAAGGTGTCCTTAAAGAGCTGCTAGCTCTGTTCCGTTCCTGTGTCCCTAAGGACAGTTTCCCAGGAGATCCCATCCAGAAATTCCTTAAAAAGCCAGAAGTTCACTCTCCTGAAGTTCCAGGTCCTGCTTCTGCTCTTTGCCAGGCCCATATTCCTTGAGATCACGAACTCAACCAGGGCATGGTCTCTACAGCCCAAGCTGCCTCCAATCTTGACCTCTTTAATTATTTCCTCTGCATTGGTGAACACTAGGTCCAGCAAAGCTTCACCCCTAGTTGGTCTGTTCAATACCTGGACCAGGAAGTTATCCTCAAGAGACTCCAGGAGCCTCCTGGATGGCTTGCAGCTCGCCGTGTTGGCTTCCCAGCAGATATCCGGGTGATTGAAATCCCCCATCAGGATGAGAGCCTGCGAGCGCAATGCTTCCTGCAGCTGAAGCAAGAAGGCCTCGTCAACAGCCTCCCCTTATTCCAGTGGCCTGTAGTAGACCCCAGCCACCAGATGTCCCTTATTGGTCCGGTCCTTAATTTTAACCCACAAGCTCTTGATCTGATCAAGACTTTTTTTTAGGGGCAGCTCTTTGCAATCTATCCCCTCCTTGACATAGAGGGCAACTCCCCCACCCCTCCTGCCCTGTCAATCCCTTCTAAACAGCTTGTAGCCCTTGATTGCTGTGCTCCAGTCATACGATTCATCCCACCACGTTTCCGTGATAGCAATTAGGTCATAGTTTTCTAATTGCGCCACGGTTTCTGTCTCCTCCTGCTTATTTCCCATGCTGTGTGCATTGGTGTAAAGGCACTTCAGCTGGGCTACCGGACCTGCTACCTTCTTGGAGGAGCCCTCCCCAGTTCCTCTGGGGCCAATCTGAGGTTTCCCCCCACAGCTTCCCAAGGTGACAGTGTTACCCAGCTCTTCTCTGTCACACAGAAGTACATCCCCTTCCCCCATCAAATCTAGTTTAAAGCCCTGCTAATCAGTCCAGCCAGCTTGCCACCCAGAACATTCCTGCCTCTCCTTGTCAGTTGCGTTCCATCTGACATCAACACGCCTGGTCTCGCGAAAGTATGAATGAATACGTGGTACTGGGAGTACAGGCAGGTAGATCACTAAGCAGTTTGATTCAGAGAAATTGTAAATGTCATAATTTGAAAATCGTGGCAGACATACCATCTTGTGTTGTAACCCTGTCAGAGCTCACAAACTAAGCAGTCTTGATCTGGATAAGTAATTTGCTTCCCGTCACTTTTGCAACTGGTGATTTTACAGATAGGTGGCAATTTTCTTTTTGAGTCAGTGCTGAATCAATACCTTGATATACTTCTGGAGGATTTTTTTTTAATTATTATTTTTTAAAATACTATAAATGCCAGTTGAGCCAAATTCCCAATAGGTAATTATGTCCTACTTACCTTAATTCTTCCTCCTGGGATGCTTGGGAGGGAGGGGCAGAAAGGGTTTCTTTTTTTGGTGTTTAAGCAATTGTGCCTCTCTGTTCAGTGAAACAGACTCTTGGATATCAAAGCACTTTTGTTACTGGTGATGTGGCCCTCCTATTTAATGTACTACGGTGATGATTTGAAAGTCAGGGCTGTGAGCCACAGGAGGCCATTATTAACAAAACATCTTTCTCATGCTTTTAAGAAGGACTGACCTTTCCTGCTAGCTGTAGCCTAGTCCAGTTTGCTCTTTTGAGAGTTCTTTTCTAAAATAATAATGTGAAAAGCTTAGTATTCTTTTTGCGTCCTATAAAACTCTTTCACACAATTCTTATCAAAGCTGTGGAAAGCATTAAATCTAGTAGCACAGCAGAAGTACTGCAAAATGACCTGGACAAGTTGGAAAAAATAAGTATGTAACTAGTAATAAAAGCATTCAGAAATTATGCTGGTTTTCACCCAGCTGAGGGAATGTATAGTGCAGAAAAAAATGAGAAGAATACGTCTATAACTGTACACAAAAAAAACCTGCAATTTTTTTCATACACTAATCAGAAATTAACAGCACGAGCTGAATTTGCTAGTATCAGCAATACAGAGTGGAGACATAACCTGCATCTCTATATATACATATATAGAAAAGAACAGAGGAAAAAGCAAATTTGAATTGAAAAAAAAGGGCTGAGGAAGAAAGATGCTACAGTAGTGAAAAAAGATGGTTACAAAAATTCTGAAGTTCGCTTATAACACAACAGATCAAATAGCTTTCCTCTAATTTTAAAATACAGGTATGATGGGCAAGAGTGAAAAGAAAGGCAGGTGTGATAGAAGTTCTGGTGTCTCTGGAAAAAGCAGTACGGGCTGCTATAGCAGTAGGATAACAATAAACAATGTTTGAATTAATAACATGGTAGAAAAATCAAGATGTATCTAACAGACAGCTTGCTGAAAGTAAAATATTAATATAAATGAAACAGCTAGCTCTGTACCTTCCTTAAAATATTTCCGTGTTTCTAGACAGAGTCAGCTGCAATGTGCAGGAAGGTATGTCTATGGAGAACAAGGATAACAATGTTTTGAACACCTTTGGTATTCGTGTATTTCATCTCACACAGAAGACCCTCCTAAACAGAACTATCATTTCAGCTACTCTTCTAAAGATGTGTTCAATGCGCTGTGTTAAGAAATTGGTTTGGAAGAACCAGTCAACTCAGAAATCCACAACGTCCCATTTATTTTATTAACAGTTTCTGTCTGTAGATGTCAAAAATGTATAGTGCTACCCTCCAGGCAGTTTAACATGGCTTGCCTGGGGTTATTTTCAAGGATTCCTTCATGGCAAGGGGGAATGGATGTACGTGTTATATTACCACCTTTCACTGTCACAAGGCCTTTCCTTTTTAACTTCTGAAAAACAAACCGGAAAATACTAACAGACTCAGCTATTCTGGGTATGATTAGCAGAAAGAGCCCTAGAAGGCAGAATTATGAGTAATGCAAGACAAGGGACTCAGCTCTGCAAGAAGCAATTAGTTTGCCCCACTCTCTGATAGAGAAAGGACCAGATCATTATCTCAGTAACACTGTTGAAAGCATGGGAGTAGATGATGGTCCACAGAATGTGATTCTGTTCACCCCTGAAATCAACACTTTCTTTTCTAATGAAGATAAAACGAAGCAGACTGATCTAGCACAAGAGAAGAGAAAGCCCATGAGGATCTTAAGGCTTCTTCACAAAGACAGAATCATCAGCTGGCTAAAAATTAAAATAGTCCCCATACATAATAAGCTGTACCATAAAGTTCTGTGGTATTATAATGTTGATTAAGCTGGAGTTACAGAACTTGCAGGTCCAGATTATTTTAATGGGAATCAGTACTGGTGAATGAAACCTCATCACAATATTTGTCACTGTACTTTCATGTCATTAACCCAGACGATTACAGATCAATGCTAGTACCTGGTTTAAATGTTTCTTTACAGTGATGTACAATCTAAAGCAGCATTCATCATGCCATCACTAAAATAAATACTAAAATAGCTTCAATATTCAAAACAAATAAAACACGGCAAATCTTGCAAGTCTTACATGTATCCAAAGTTTCCCTTTTGTGTGATTTATCCCACTGCTAAAGAATTAATTAGGACTCAAAATCAGATTCAAGAAAAGGGAAGAGAAAACTAAAGAACAGAAGGGAACTGAATGTGATGATTGTACTGGTGGTCAAGACTTCTGGCATATCAGTAAGTAAATAAAACAGCATTACGGGATTTGATAAAGCTGATTAACTTTTTTGACAATAACTATTTTCACTTCACTTTTAAGATGGAATAGAGACAAAACTGGTATTTAACCCATTACATAGAAAAGGAATAATACAACCTGCTTAAAAGAAAGACTGTAACAGATAAAAAGCAACTCAATACAGATAAAAACAGAAATGTGCTCACTTTGATGAGTCACTGTTAATCAAATTCAACCACTTCATTAAAAAATTCAGTAGAAAAGGTATGAGAGAGATGTAACAGATTGGTTTAAGAGGTGTCATAGCATAATGTACAAGGAAAACCCACAACTAGGCTGTTAAAGTGAACTTCATATATCCTGGTTGTAACACACAGAATAATCCTGGACCACATAGAAGATATGACACTGCAATTTCTGCATTGCAATATAACTATTACTTACTAAGAAAAGTTCAAAATGAGCTGGTCAGGAACCAGTTTTTGTATTGAACAGGACTGGTAGCTTTTTGACTATGGTAATATGACTGACCAGTTTGTTCATTACTGGACTATGAGTTTTTGTCTTCCAAGGAGGAAGATGTTAGAATCATAGAATGGTGTGGGTTGGAAGGGACCTTAAAGATCATCTAGTTCCATCCCCCCTGCCATGGGCAGGGACATGTTCCACTAGACCGAGTTGCTCAAAGCCCCATGCAGCCTGGCCTTCAATGTTTGCAGGGATGGGGCATCCACAGCCTCTCTGGGCAACCTGTTCCTGTGCCTCACCACCCTCATAGTGGAGAATTTCTTCCTTCTATCTAATCTAAATCTACCCTTGTGGTGAATTGACTCTGACTGGACACCTGGTGCCCACCAAAGCTACTGTATCACTCCCCTCCTCAGCTGGACAGGGGAGAGAAAACGTAACGAAAGGCTTATGGGTCAAGGTAAGGACAGGGAGAGATCACTCACCAATTACCATCATGGGCAAAACAGACTTGACTTAGGGAAAATTAATTTATTACCAATCAAATCAGAGTAAGACAATGAGAAATAAAACCAAATCTTAAAACACATTCCCCCCACCCTTCCCTTCTTTCCAGGCCTAACTTTACTTCCAATTTTCGCTACGTCCCCTCCCTGTAGCAAAGCAGGGAGATGGGGAATGGGGGTTGTGAGGCATGATTTGCCCTCAGTGAAGCCATATTGGCTGTCGCCAATCACCTCCTTATTTTCCATGTGCCTTAGCATAGTTTCCAGGAAGATCCTCTCCATGATCTTGCTGGGCGCAGAAGTGAGACTGACTGGCCTGTTGTTCCCCAGGTCTTCCTTTTTTCCCTTTTTAAAAATGGGGGTTATGTTTTCCCTTTTCCAGTCAGTGGGAACTTCCCTGGACTGCCACGACTTCTCAAATATGATGAACAGTGGCTTAGCCACTTCATCTGCCAGTTCCCTCAGGACCCATGGGTGCATCTCATCAGGTCCCATGGACTTGCGCACCTTCAGGTTCCTTAGATGGTCTCAAACCTGTTCTTCTACAGTGGGCAATTCTTCATTCTCCCAGTCCCTGCCTTTGCCTTCTGTGACTTGGGTGGTGTGGCTGGAGCACTTGCCGGTGAAGACTGAAGCAAAAAAGTTGTTGAGTACCTCAGCCTTCTGATATCCCGGGTAACCAAGGCTCCCATTTCCTTGAGAGAGGGCCTACATTTTCCCTAGTCTTCCTTTTATCACCAACATACCTATAGAAGCTTTTCTTGTTGGCCTTGATGTCCCTAGCCAGATTTAATTCTATCATTCCTAACCTGATGCCTGGCTGCTCGGACAATTTCTGTGTATTCCTCCCAGGCTACCTTGTCCTTACTTCCAGCCTCTGTAGGCTTCCTTTCTGTGTTTGAGTTTGTCCATGAGCTCCTCGTTCATCCATGCAGGCCTCCTGGCACCTTTGCCTGACTTCTTCTTTGTTAGCATGCATTGCTCCTGAGCTTGGAGGAGGCGATCCTTGAATATTAACCAGCTTTCTTGGGCCACTCCTCCCTCCAAGGCCCATGTTACTCTACCAAGTAGATCCCTGAAGAGGCCAGTCTGCTCTCCTGAAGTCCAGGGTAGTGAGCTTGCTGTGCACCCTCCTCACTGCCCTAAGGATCTTGAACTCCACCATTTCACGGTCACTGCAGCCAAGGCTGCCTGTGAGATTCACATTCCCCACTAGCCCCTCCTTGTTGGTGGAACAAGGTCCAGCATAGCACCTCTCCTTGTTGGCTCCTCTTATCATGTGGAGAAGAAAGTTACCATCAACACATTCCAGGAACCTCCTGGATTGCTTACACTCTCCTGCGTTGTCCCTCCAATAGATATCAGGTTGAAGTCCCCCATGAGGACCAGGACTTGTGAATGCAAGGCTGCTCCTATCTGTCTACAGAGGGCCTCATCTGCTCAGTCTTCCTGGTCGGGTGGCCTGTAGCAGACCCCCATTATAGTGTCATCTGTCCCTGCCCTCTCTTTAATCCTGACCCATAAGTTCTCAGTGGGCTTCTCGTCCACCCCCAGGCAGAGCTCCATGCACTCCAGCTGGTCATTGACATAGAGGGTAATAATGCCCCCTCATCTCCCCTGCCTGTCCTTCTTAAAGAGCCTCTATCCTTCCATTCCAACACTCTGTATCCTTCCATTCCAACACTCCAGCCATAGGAGTCATCCCACCACATCTCTGTGATGCCAATAAGATCACAGCCTTGCAGGCGTGCACATGTCTCTAACCACTCTTGTTTATTCCCCGTGCTACGTGCATTTGCATAGAGGCATTTAAGTTGGGCCCCCAATGAAGCTGACATACTGGCTGAAGTGGCTGGAATTCCTTTGTTAGGAGCATCATCTCTGAAGGGAAGGCCGAAGGGAAGGAGGTTCTTGTGTTCCCTTCACATGACAGGACCCCTACTCTTCCCCTCACACAGGGGTGAGAGTCACAGTAAAGACTCCACAAGATCAGAGGGGCACTGGCAAAGCTTCAGGGAGGATGAAGCCCTCCTGAGGAATGAAGCAAGACCATGCAGAGCTTGCTGCAGCAATTCAGAAAGTCACTGAGAAGCCTAGAAGCAGGCATTCCCTCTTTTAGGACACTGGAGAAAGAAGAAATCTGTTTATATGAATTTTGAATTTCTATTCTGTTTTGCCTATTAATCCTCACTTTCTTTAAATTTAAGTTCACTAGTTTATATCCTAATAAAAATTTTTCGAGATTTTTTACTTGTAAGAGTTTTTGTCTTTGGGTAGCAGAAAACAAGATTGAGGCCTATTTCCCTGACATTTCTGGCTCACCTGGGATTCTGTCATAAATACAAACACAAATACAATTCTTGGCAGACAGGGCATTTATATTTATGATCATAGTCTTAAAGTCGTACTAGTCGTACTTAGTCTGTGTCATACTAAGAACAATTTAACCATGCATAAAAAGAAGTTTGTATGTAGGTCCATAGTATCCCATGGGAGAAGACAATGTGAAAGGGAAAAATTCATGAGGTTCTCCTGAGAATTTTCTTAAGAATAAAAAAAAGGGTGCAAAAAAGGATGAGAATTTGGAAGGAAAAGAAGAGGGCAGATGTCAGGAGTCCTAGGAAATATGCTTAGCATTTTGGACAATCTAAAAACATTTCTGTTACCAACTGCTGACCAGAACTCTCCAGAATGGAAGAGAGAATGTTCTTTCAGAGGACATTAGCTTTTAATAGCATCTCCATTATGGTGTTCTGGGGTTGTGATTTTTGCTGGGCTGTTGGGGAAGCAGGCCAACCAGATCCTGGGCTGCATCAAGAGAAGTGTGGCCAGCAGGTCGAGGGAAGTGATTCTCCCCCTCTACTCTGCTCTGGTGAGACCCCACCTGGAGTGCTG
>JAVKLA010000053.1:5404701-5421179 GCA_034782735.1 Sagittarius serpentarius | reverse complement strand
GGTTGCCCAGAGAGGTGGTAGAAGCCCCATCCCTGGGAACATTCAAGGCCAGGCTGGATCGGGCTCTGAGCAACCTGGTGTAGTTGAAGGTGTCCCTGCTCACCGCAGGGGGGGTTGGACTAGATGACCTTTGATGGTCCCTTCCAGCCCAAGCCATTCTATGAATCTATGATATCAATAAGAGAATGCAGACTGTTGAATGGTGTCAAAAAAGTGAAAGTTGTAATCTGTAAATTAATTTTAACAAGATGAACAAATGAGAAGTTTTGAGAGAAAGATAATATATACATAACTTCAGAAACCCCAAAATGGAAATATTATATGCTTCTCATGAAGGTAGCCTAAAGAAAGATATCAAGAGCTTTTATCAAAAAGTAAAATTTGAACTACACTCTTTTAAAAAGTTACTAATTTAAGTATGTTAGTAGATGTTAAAATTTACATGTGGCCAAGTCATCTAAGTAGATCTTGTATAACTGTAAGAACAAAGGGTAGACATCTTGTAAGAAAAGTGTGATTGCTGATAGGTATAGGGAAGAAGCTGAAGGCAAAACTGAAGGTAAAGGTCAGAAAAAGAGTAAAGTAAAATGATATTAAAACTGTTAAAAAAGTGAACGAACTAACATTAAAAAAAAGTAATATGTATTGCATTTGGGGGAAAAAAACTGCTATTTTTAGATTTTCTGTAAGAGAGAATTATTTTCCATAATGAATAGGTTAGATAAAACATATTCAAAGAGGTAAGTGGAAAGACAGGTAAGAAATTTAAGATGCAGGATAATTGCAGGAAAAAAAGCCTTTCTAGATGTGTACTAAAATATCAGCAAAATGTCCTCTGATATCAATCCTGTAGGGAGTCACAGCACGATTATATTACAATTTAAGTAAAATTTGCAGAGGTATACAATTTTTCATGGTTCCATTCAGATGGATGCTGATTATCTCTTATTGAAACTGATGGGAGTCAGGGAAAGATCAGCAGCAAGATGCATTACTTCCACAAACAGTAATCATAAGTACCATAAGAAGAGTTGAATACTAAGGACTTTTAAAATTAACAACTGGATATTATCAGTAACATTATTAATACCTGACCACACACTTGAGAGCATTCTCCAAGTTATTTTATCGTTTTTAAATGCACTACTTAAATACAACTTTCATTATCAACCTTTGAAAGTCAAAGATTTCTTAATATTTCTCTAAAATGTCTTAGAGTATATAACACTATTCATTACTTCAGACTGGCTCTTAGCCACTCCATAGTTGACAGCCTTAGACATATATCCTGTATATTTTCAGTAGAAGATTAGACTATTTTTCAACAAAATAGAAATTCAAAAGTCACAATCTGAGTTTAGACTTGGGACTCTTTTGCTTCTTCTTGTTGCATTTTTCCATTTGGCAAAACACTAGGACATTACATTGTTCTAAGTTTGTCCCTCCCTGAAGCAAATAGTTTAACTCATACTGAGAACTGCATAGTGCAAAAACTTGATTTCTAAGTATGAGCACTTGCTATGATTTACAAAATCACTCTGTCACTACTGCTTAGTCTGACTGGTTTCCTATGTATGTGCTGACTTCCAGTTATGATGATCTCTGATGAATTTTCCTGAAAAAAGACTATTTATCTTCCAAGGTCAGTGCTTGTCATGTGTTTTCAGAAAGTGTACTGCTATTAGTCACATTATTAGTCTTGAGATGCACAGATGTGGTTCTTGTATAACTGAGTAAACTAATAATTCCCAGAGTTAGGCAAACATGCTTGTAGTTTATAATATAGTCATAGTAAAGCCTAGAATACATTGCCTCTGGGGACATCTTAAATTATACAAGGACTTAGGGGTTTTGAATGTTTAAAATTGCCTGAATAAGTACAACACATTCTTTGGTGGTTAAATTGCGACATAAACTGGAGCGCACTATGTTTCCCTCTGCATTTGTTCCTTTGAAGTTAATATTTATTTAAGCACTAAATTCATTTTCCATAGTGAAATACAAAACACCACTCTTTTTTGTCCAATTATTTTTCTTGTCCCCAAGGTTTTATTTTTATTATGTTGCCTGAATGGATACTAAATTATGGCTACATAACCTTTCAGCAAATGTGAAACTGTAAGAACCAAACAGGGAATATATGACAAACAAGGTTCAGAAAGGTATGGAATGACCAAAGAAATATAGAAGGAAAAAAAAAACAAACCAACAAGGGAAGATCTAGAAATAAATATAGGGGGATCAAATCAGTGCAAACAGTGAAACATGTAAAATAAATTTTGAAGAAAAGAGACCCTGGGGACCAATTTAACTCAGTCTTTATGCCCATTCTTTTTTTTTTTTTTTTTTTTAATCCAGACTCCATTAACTCTTTCTTCCACTCGTTGTTAGTTTATCTACAAAGACATATTAGATTACTATCACCTACATATATTTGAGTGCTATTAATTTTAGTGCCTCACTCCATGGATATTGGATCTGTCATTCTCTTTCTATATTTACATCATAACTAAACTGTTAATATTACAGGACTAAGCCATAACATAACTTTTGCTTAAAAGACTTCCAAGCGTTCCAGCTTGTTTGTGTTTTTCTTAAGCTACCAAAATGATGAATACATTCATCTTTTCAATTATGTGCTCCTGTGACTGGAAGCTTTTACTCCCTTTACAGGTCTTACTGTGCTTGTACACAAAGCACACAAAATGCACACGCAGACATCATCCCAGCACTCAGGTAACATTTTGCAGACCTTTCTTTTTACGTTTGTGGGTTGTCAATTCAGTACACCGTCACACATTCCTCATCTCCTATTAAATATAAACAAATCTGGGCAATTGTAGCATTTTCAACTTTGCTCTGAATGTCTGATCACCACTGCAATCTGACTTCAAATCAGGCATCCCAAGAATCTTCAAAAATTCCATAGTCGACTCTCTTCCAGCTATGAGAAGTACTTCAGAAGTGTGCCAGGTTGGCCGTGGCTAATAGCCAAAGTCCCACCCAGCTGCTCACTTGCTCACTTATGCATTCCCCCTCCACCCACCACAGCAGGACAAAGGAAGAAAACAAAAGGAACATGAATGAGAAAGCTCATGGGTTGAGATAAAGAAGGGGAGATTGCTTACTAATTACAGTGGTGGGCAAAACTGACTCAACCTTGGGAAATTTAGCTTAATTTATTGCCAACTAAAATAAACAAGTAATTACTCATTTGGGCGGTGGGAAACAAAAAGACATACATTATTCAAACAACAGCTTTCCTCCCTCCCTTCCCCAAGCTCAATTTCATTCTTTTACTCCCAACTCCTTTACCCTCCACCTGAGTGGTGGAGAAGGCTGGAGGGGTACTGCACACAGCAGTTTCTTTTTCCATCTCCTTCTACTCACCCTTTTTGTCTGCTCCAACCAGGACTCTGCATAGGCTGCAGTCCTTCAAGACAAAGCTGTTCCAGTGTGGCTGCTGTGGACATCTGCTCCACCATGGAGCACCTCCTGCTCTTCCAGCCTTGGACTTCCACCTGCTGTTCTCACTCTTTTTGTTCTCTATTCCTCTCTGGTGTTTTATGCCCTTTTTTGAATGTTTTCCCAGAGGTGCCAGGAGTGTGGCTGAGGGGCTCAGCTGTGCCCTGCAGTGGGCCTGTTGGGACCGGCCATGTCCGGGCACGGGGCAGCCCCTGGCCACTTCCTGCAGAGGCCACCCCTGCAGCCCGTGCTGCCAACTCCTGGGCACCTGCGCCCAGCACAAGACATTCCTCTGTTACTTTGTTTTTTTTTTTTTATTTTCATACTCAAAATGTATGTATCAGGCTTTGAAAACACTTGCTTTTTTCGTGTCTGCAAATACAGTCAACTGAACCTTTCAGTTTGAAACTGAGCTGTTAGCTTCATTATTTCCATTCATTTCTCTGTGTCCAGATGCATGTTCCTGTTTCTATCTACAGCTCATGCCATGTATTATATGTTGAAGTGATCAGTAAGATCTCCAAATCATTATTTACAAGTATCATGAATATTTACTGAAAGCTAACAAATATTGCAGAAAGGAGCTTGTGAACGTGGGCAAGACACTTTTGAACATCAGTCATGTGATTAATACCAAACTAACAAAAGCTACAATTATCTGAGAACTTTTCAGAGGATGCTGCTTTTATCCTAAGCCTCTCAAGTGATTCAAAGCTACCATTCAAGCAAGATGAGCTTTGAAACTGCCCCTTATTTTAGAAAGCACCACCGTGAAGAAGCTCAATTTACAAACGGAACTAATGTAAGAAGAGTGAACAAAACAAAGGTGATGTGCAAGTACAATTGCCACCTTAGAAATAAAAGCATTCGTAAGAAATAAAAATAAACAAACTAGATATTTGATTGTGACAGTATTCCACACGCGTAACAGTTCCAGTGATTTTGGACTCACTTAAGTCAGAGAGCAAGTACAACTCCCAACATGACAGTTTGTCCACATTTATAACCCTGCGAATATAAAACGGCCAAAGCAAAGTAAACATACCCACAAGCAAACAAAATACAGCTGAACTCTTATTTTTAGAGTTTTGTCAGAAGAGGTAATTACGTTTCTCATTTTCTATTTTGCTCCATATTTTGAGGTCATGGCAAAGTTAGGTGGCAAATATTTGCCTTCCTAAAAAAACGATTTCTAAGTTATACTAATATTCACTGCTGATTCTTTGAGAAGTATCATATACACTGCTGAATATTTGGAGGAACGAGAAAAACAACCAATTTTGTAGTAAAATACTTATTTTGGAAAAAATACATTTTTATTGAATTATTAGAAGATAGGATTATTATGATCCGTTTATACTAAGTCACTATGCATTTCTTAAAATGTTCATTTCACAGATTTCTTTTTTTCTTTTAGATATTTGAAGACTGTATTATCCTGAATGTATACTGCTGACTGTATTTTGGGCTGTGATTTTGTCCTCACGTGCTTTTATTGCTATATTTATTCCTTTAAATGACTGGTCTGTGAAACACGTTTTTTCTATACTTAACAACAAGGGTTTGAATACACAGCAAAATAAAAACAAACTGAGTTTGGCAGGCATATTATTTCCATTTCTTTTCTTTGTCACATCGGGAATATGGAACTTGTTACGTATCACTTTTCTACTCTTTATGAAAAGTTTTGATAATAATCTGTTAAATAGAGCTTTCTCTTACTTACATTGATATCTTCCAAATCTAAGCTATTCAGAACGACGTTGTTCCTCTTCCAGATGATGGGAGGCCTCAGAGTTCCCTGGATCGCACAACTTAAGACAGCACTTTGTCCCACTGTTGCTGCAGTGGTGCTTAGTTTTTGATCTTCAGGCAGACTCAGCTGAACTACCTCTGCAAAACATACATTGTTTGTAAGATTAATTAGCAGGCAGCTTCCTAAGGTTAATTAGCATGCAGTTTTTGTACACTGGTAATTTAAGGATTTTAACTGGAATCAAAGTAAAAAGAACTTCCAACAACTACAGGAAGTTCAGAGTATTTCAAATAAAGGTCAGCATGACATTTCAATTAAATTGACTGACAAGTATCACCCTGTAAGAAGAGAAGCATTTAACCTGAAAATGAATTTCAGAGGTGAGACTGTAATAAACATGACAGTGTATCCAAAGTCAGACACTGGAAGTTATGTGACAGTTAAGGCTAATGCAGCAGAGTAGTCAGCACCTTCACCAGAACTGAGATGGCAGTACTGCTGTAAAAGTCACTCATATGAGTTCATTTTCAGAAAGGAAAAATACAAATGGGGCTCAGAGTACAAAACATATAGGACTGAGACTGAAATGGACAACAAAGTGAACTCTGCATTCAGAATATAAAATTAAGGTTTCTTTTCTGGTAAGTCAGTTTTTTGGGGGCTTTCCAGATCAAACTGATATTACTAATCTCTCCCATTTCAGTCTCAGAGGAATATGCATTAATCATAGTCCAAACACATTAGCTAATGTCTTTTTTAAAAAACAGTGTTAAAATAATTTCTATTATATTTCTCTTGTCAAACGTGATTCCTTTTACAACTGCAGAAATTCAGAACCAGAATAATAAATAGTTGTGTACTTCAATAAATCTCTTTAAACACAGGGGGAAAAAAAGAGGAAAAAAAAAAGAGAGGAAAAAAGAAAAAAAGAAAACCTGAAATAAACAGAGCACTTTATTGCATCAATTCTGAAACTGTTCTGTCCGCCAAGGAACAGAAGCAACCACCAGGATGGACTATAGCACCTAGCAGAAGTAGAGAGTACAATACTGTGTAACTGTTAAAAGACAAACCTAAAGTAAACGCAGTGCATCACCTGAAATACTGTGAATTATCTCAATCCACAAATATTTGCCACCTATTTTCTGCATTTACTGTGCAACACAGTAGAAATTGCTAGTGCTGATAAGCTATTTCACAAGGCTTGCCAAGTCTTAGTATTACCTAAAATACCCCAATGTAAAACATCTGTAAAACAGTAAATTTAGAGGATGAAGTTTTAAAAGTGTGTCATAGGTTTTTGTTTGGGGTTGGAGTGTGTTTTGTTTTTTCTTCAAGACAGACAAATTGCTAACACCTTTAGAAGCAAAACCACCAAGAATACATGCAAACACACGTTCTGCATGTATGAGAAAATTCAATCAATATGAGAAATTTGAGGAATACAAAATTGCTTTTTCATATTCATAGTTATTATTTGAATCATGGAGAAATTTCAACATTGCTCTTGAAAAATATCCAGCGTTTCTGAAGTTAATACTAGTGTAGCAAAGTCAAACTCACTTAATAACCTGTGAGGATGAAGACAGTTTATGGCATGGTATGTGAAACATCTAAAAAAAAAATGTATGATTGCAATTTCCTAATGAAATTAAATTCAGTATGAACAAATACGCTGGTAAATACAGAGTATGCAGCCTTTAAAGGAAAAGTATTTTTCTATTTAATTTATGGAAACCTTTGTCAAACTATTTTGGAACAAATCTGCTTGATGTAAAAACAAGTAAATAAAATTAGTATTAGTAGAGAAGTACTCTCCACCCTTTCAACTTAACATTATGTCAAGTACATCTTCCCCTATTTTTGACTGCCTCTGGTATTTCATATTACAAGAAAAATAATGCATTATTTCAGTAACTACCTTTGTACCTTAATACAAACTAAACCCAAAGTAACTGAACAAATCACAACACGAAAAAAAACCAAATTATGTGACCATCCATGTTCATTTCAATCCAAGTGAAAAAAATTCTCATTTTTCCGGTTAACCAAAAGTCCGTCATTATTCAAGTTTTCATATAATCTTTTAAAAATTTAGACATGCATGACCAGAGTCCAAACCTTGAAACCTTCTCCACTAATCTATGTACTAAACAGCTCTAGTATTAATTGAAGACCACTTCACTTTTATGTCCCACAAGTCATTTGGACACTTACATAAAAAAAAGTGATACACATTAATTTGATGACACTGTATACTCTTCCCTCTTGTGTAACAGCCTATAGGTTAGAGGTTGAACAGCTGAGACTTGTCTTTTCACTTGTGTGCCTGATTACACATAACCTATTAAAATTCTACATTTGTAAGGTTTTTGGCTTATTAGACAAAAGAGCTATATAGGAATTGAAGATCATCCAAATAGCAATTTTTCTACTCAGCTGCTAAAGCATGGAAAATATCTAGGTTTTTTATCTTTCATTTTTGAACTAAACTACAAAAGGCATCATGTATCTATAATCTTTTAATTACTAAATTACTTTAATATAACACACATTAATCCTTCCATTATAACAAAGCAGCAACCTATGAGCAAATTAAGATCCTTTATAGGTTCTCTTTAGCCTCATAAAAGCAATACTTTGTAATTGACACAATTTTTTTCCCCCAAAATGCAAGCATCAGAGAAGCATCTCAGTATCTTCAGGAAAGAAAGCTTTGTTGTTCCATAATTAAACTCAATGGCTCAATTTCGTGTGATTAAAAACATAAATTTTATATTTATACCAAAAAAAACCCTAAACAACCAACCACCAAACCACAACTGGTTCTTTTATCTTCCAGAAGAAATACTCTATGACTCAAAACTCAAGTGATACTTCCCACCAGACATGCACAAATGAGACTGACTCATTTTTTTCTAACTATATGCATTATTTGACACAATTTATTACAGTAAGGAAAAGGAAATGTATGAATTAAGTTGAATATTGTGCTATTTACTGCAGTTTTTAAAATTTATTGCCATCATTAGAAGCATTTCAGCACTGGAGTCACTGCTTTCTGTCAAAACACTGAACAACATTTAAGTAAAAAAACTTCATATATCACACTATTATGTATATTTTAAAAGATTATTTCATAGGAAAAAAATTGAATATAAGTTATAATACAACTTTTCTAAAGATAAAACTATTGTATATATCTTTTCCTTATTGGAAAAAAAAAAAAAGGACCAGCCACCCCAAAAAGCCCTAACCCTGCAGAGCAGTACCTGGAAGAGAGCTCTTTGACAGATAACTCCCTGAAAATCCCTGTTCATGAACTGTCTGCAGCCAGGGTGGAAGCGGCAAACACGGGTGTGGGGGGAAGGGTGTGGTGTGTGCAAAGCATTCGCAGGTGCACAGGGCAGCACCTCTATCAGAGCCCAGGCTCCATGACGTTCCTTTGGAAACGGACAAGATAGGCCAAGGAACTAAATGATGCATTTATCATCTCTTCTTTCCTCCCTGAAAGAAATAAACCTGGTTCTGAGAGCAAACACTTTTTTTGCGGAGACTGAAGCCATGGCACTGCGAGATATCACCTGCTAGGATGACTCCACGCTTTCTCTCCACGATGCCCTTGTACAGCAATGGTAATTCTTTGAAGTTTAGCCTCACACATTTTGTTTATTTAATTTTAAATGAAAAAGCAGATTAAAGGTTTAGAAAAATTGGAAGTGAAATGAAGTGTTTACTAATACCAACACCATGCAAAAAAAAAAAAATTGGATATTGTTGGTTACAGGGCAGTAATATTATATATAACTAGTCAGTAGGTTTTATCTTTTATATCTTGCCGTTATCAGAAGCATGAACGCTCTACTATGGTATACTGTATTAATGAGTTTGTTTATAGCTCCTCCAGATGCAATATCAGTCTGGCACACATCCCTGGTTCTTAACTACAAAAAGTCACTGGATACGTTCTTTCAGATAAAGGGGAGAAAGTACGTTCTTTCAGATAAAGGGGAGAAAGGCAAACAAAAAAAAATGAAAGAAACCCATTTAAATAAAAGCTAGAGGTATAGTTAGGAGATGTGGACAACAGAAGAGGTTACAGACAGCCGAGTAAAAATACCTGGTTGGAAGTAACATAAAAAGAGGTGATTATAAAAGAGAACAAAAGTGGTGAAACCAGAGTAAGTGTTAACTACTGGGAAGACATTTTAAAACATTAACACTGACCAGGAAAAAAAGAACTCTTACTGAAGGGGCTCAGAAATACCCCAGATTAAAAAAAAAACCACCTACCGGTTTAAATATAAAACACTCCTGCATTGGTTGAGAAACATGTATTAGATGATTGAAAGGGTCTGACAAATCTCCTGGCTGCTACAGCCAACTGCTAACTCCCCTACCCTTCTATACTGCTTAATGGTACCGAGACAAGTTATTCTGATTCCTCCCATCGTGTTTTTCGTTACTGAAGTTATCACTGTATTTGATCCAGCTTGAATTCATCCTTCTTGAAAACACATGAAATAAAACTGTACACAATATTTTGAATGAAAGAAGTGCAATGTATCAACTAATCCATCTCTCTTCCTGAAGTGTTCAGTCAATATGTCTGCAGAATGTAATTACCATTTTCAGACTGATCTCATCTGGTTCTTCATAGCTACCCTGTGATTGACAGGTCCACACAACTTTATTCTACTCTGATCTTCCCAGTACATTAGTTCCTAGCTTAAAGTATAACTTCTAACTATTAACCAAGTATAAGATCTTGCACTTCGTAACATTACTTTTCAGCTCGCTTTTACTGCCCCAGGCTTCAAGGTTGTTCAATTCCTCTGCTATAGTAGTATAAAATTTCTCTGTATTGACGATGACTCCCAAATCTTGGTCTTTGAGAGATTTCTCTTACTTTTTTTTGAAAGGGTATTAGTGAAAGCATTAAATGTTTGCTTCCCAGGTGGTCACTGGAGAACTTCCCTAATAACTCCTCCTCAAAGTGGTATTTTCCCATTTCATTGAACCCCTATCACCTCCCTTTCAGCAAGCTCCTTATTAATTTTATGATTTCTCTACTCCCGGTGTTTTAGTTTACTGAACAGGTTCTCATGTGGCATCATACCAAGTGCTTTACTGAAAATGATGAAAATACTTCTTTTCTCAGTGCTTCCCTTTAGTTATCTAGAATCTGTTATAGACCTACTTTTGTTTGTCCTCCAGTTAAAATTAGATCAAATTGAGATCAGTTTTTCTGTTATAATTTTCTAAATATTTTCTGATATAAATATCTTTCTGATATTTTTCTAAAGTATCTTCAGAACTTACGGAAACCAAATGCAAAATAACATCACTCCTACTGAATCAGCAAAGAAAGTGGACCATTATCAGAGGCCTTCTTTTTTTTGCGGTATGTTTTGTTTTGTAATATGTCATATCATTGATATACATCACTACTATATATGTCGTTACTTTTAAGTTTAAAGTATTTGTCCATCTCTGTTCACGTCCCATAGACAGGAATTTTCCTAAGACACAGACAATGCACTCAAATAACTTTCCCTAAATAGCTTACAACCTAAAATATATGAAGACATACAAAGTGAGTGTGTTCACTTATAAAGCTTTTAGCTCCACATGCAGCTCACTTTAGGAAATTTTTTGAAATTTATCAACCAATACAAGTGAAAGCAGCTAAGCATAAATAATTCTGAGGAAGCTATTACCATACTGCAAATTATGACCTATTAGCATAGAGCGCAAGTGCTTCAGTTTTCTTAGTTTCCCAAGTATTTAGTAATTAAACTGTGAAAGGCAGGGAAAAGGGGTTCTCAAAGCTGACATTTTCCAACAATATCCCAACAGCAATAGGGATAAATCCATAACAGAACCTTACTTTAAGCATTATTTTTTCCAAGAGTCATACATCTTGGGTTGTCTTTTTTCATATAAGTTAAGCTATATTCATATTCTTGTAAGCCAACAGATAAAAAGATATCACTGTATTTTTAAAGCATAGCAGGAAGGGTAGGGTAGTGCTAGGGGAAAAAAGATAGTGGTAGCTGTGCACTGCTTTGATCGACCTTCCTGTTTTCTTAATCCGAAGTACAACAGGCTGACGTGCATAATATGGAACATTCTGATGCTTTAAATTGAGCACATTTATAAAAAGAGTTGCTATACTTGGATTTATTTGAGTTTTCTGAAGAAGTTAAACAACAGACAGTAAAAGTTGCGCTATTTCAGTTCCCTCCCTATACATGAAAAAAATCTTATCTCCAACTCCTTTGATGGCTCAACAGTCTGTAGGGGACTGTACACAATCATAAAAATACCAAATCAGGCTACTAGGAGGAGAAACACTAAAGCATATGGAATTTCTTGAGGTTAAGTGGTTCCTTACTATAGCTTATGACCAGTAAAGAAAAGCCACAATATTACTCTGAATAAAAGTTTTTGAAAGCTAGAAAGTATGAGAAAATGTTATGTTGGGACTTTGTATATCACTTTGTAATTGATTATCTATTAAAGGGAGGAAGATCTTATGCAACTGTAGACTGTTTCAGTTAATTCCATTAAGAAATGTACAATTTGAACCTTCTCGTATACTTACATAAGTTGTATTTGTTCATAGCAGCCACAGAACACTCTTCTGAGTCTAAACTAATGAACACTATGCAGACTGGTACGCACTATCTAAAATTAAGACCACATCAAGCCTGTAGTTATTTTGTTTGCTAATTTCAAACCTAATTTAAAGAGCAATCACCTTTTAAAACCAAGCAAAGAAGCCCTTTTGTCCATGCACTACAGTAAGATCTGTACTTCACGGGATAGCATTACTTGACTTGAAATAGCTGAAATGCAGCTAGGTAATGTGTCTTCTCTTCTGGCATTGATCCCACTTTCCTCAAAATGACAAAACAAAAGCTTTTTCATCAGTGTCATTTTGCTGTTCTTTTACAGCAATTTTAAAATCAGACATATTACCACTAGCATGGCTAATTTTGTCATTTTCTGCTGTATCTTCTGCTTTGAATTTGTTGTAAACATATTAATCCCATATTTAGTAGAATATTTCAGTATGAGAAGTAACAGAACATGGTTCATGACTGGCTCTTCTCCAGGGTCTTATGCCAGCAAAAGAGTCTGTCTTTCTGTTCCCATAATCCATTTAACAGCACACACAAGAAAAATAAAGCATAAATAACTTTTTCACGACTCCTTAATGTTTTAGCTGCAGAGCTGGGATTAAAATTCAGAAGGTCTTATTTCCAGCCTTATGGCCAGCACAGCACACAGCAGAGGATTCTACTTTTATATTATGGCAGTATGGTTGTTATTCAAAATGAAAAGCTCTTAACAGACTTACCATTACAATTAACATTTATTCATCTTTCATCTTTGCTGACAAGAGACTTGAAAATGATTTTTTTGTTGACAATTATAATATTGTGATAGCTCATGTTTTTAGGAAGTCCTGTACAAACCAATTCCATAAAGAAAGTTAACAGAAACCACAAAAGAACACACAATCCTGTCTGCATTTATCTGTAATACTAGTCAATGACATTTAATGGAGAGTGATTGATAGGTCATGCTAGGAAACTCTTTTATGGAAGAACTTAAAGTTTATCTGAAAGACAAATGTGAAGCAAAAAACATATGGTTTCTATTTCCTTTTACAAATATGGGGTGCAGTATTCTTTATGCAAATATCTAGAAACATTAAGAATCCTTCTGGTTTTAGAAATCAGTATAAAGTAGAATTGGTCAGCTGACCTCTTGCTTTAGTGAATTCAGCAATAAGCTCTTTTATTATTGAAACAGATTTAATCTTCTGATTTTGTTAGGACCAAAAAAACCTGCATCAGCAAATTTCTTTAAAGAAATAATCAGCTGAATAAAATGACTAAATAAAATATAGATGACTGTATCTTAAAAAGATTTATAGATCTATGCACTAATAAAGTGTTTAAAGCAAAGTCTGTATTTTTTAATGGTTCTTTGAAGTAGTAAGAATGAATATAGACTGTGTGAAGTAGCTCAAGGACTTCATGAGACTGAGAACCTGAACAATAAAATGGTACATAAATTCAGCGTGGGCCAGGGCGGGGAAGTATTACACAACAGCAAAAGCAATCCTTCGAATCTACATCAATGGACTGACTGTAAGTTGACTTGGCAGGAGTCAGCAGAGTGACGATTAGGAGTTTTATCAACTCTGTCCTCTTTAGCAGAAAAAATTCAAATAAAACATTAGGAATTATTAGCAATTAATTAAAAGCAAACAAAAAAACGTAATTTTGCTCCATGGTTTGTCCACATGAATACTATTTGCAGCTCTGAGTCCTCTGCAGAGTAAATAAAAACTCAGAGGAAAAACAGGCATGATAAGGCAGGCTATAAAGCAGTTTCAAATAGGCCTGGATTTTTCTTTTACAAAACAGATGATGAAGAGGGCTTTGACAGAAGTCTACAAAATCATGGCTGTCATGGAAAAGCTTGAAAAGGTATGGATGTCTTATTGTTTCTTCTAAAACTGGAAAGCCATCAAAATAAGCAAGTGGGAGTCCAGGTTCAAAATGAAGAACAGTAGTTTTCATGCTTGAAGTGACAGAACTGAAAAAATTCTTTGCTCAAGGATATTGTGGATTCCAGAAGCTTACGTGTTCAGGACGAGATTACACAAACACTTGGGAGAGTATGAACAAGGTATAAAGATATTATTCTTACACTTCTCTAGACATTAACTTAAGTCCATGGTTGAGAGTCAGTATTGGACTATCTGGACCTAGGACCAGTATAGTAATTTTTATAGTCTTAAGGCATGCTTCTTTATTTTACAAGGAATTCACCCAGCAAATGTGATTTCTAAGTTTTCTTTACAGTGTTTACATGCTCTGACTTTAACTAAGTGAAACATGATTTAAGGTATATTAACAGTTTTAATGAAAAAAGTAATTTAATTGTAATGCATTTGAATTAATAACAGTATGTACCACCTCCTGAAAGTAATTTTAATCTGTGGGTGAATTGAACCTTCTGATATTTTAAATTGCTTTTAATAGGATTATCTCTGAATGGCAAAGAATCTTTTCTGCACTGCTTATAAATTACAAATGCTTGTTTTAACTGTTTTTGTAAAAAATGTGAACTATGGCAATCATCATGAAAATCAGCGATAATCACTTTTTGCTGATTTATAATCCACAAACTGATAAAACTAAAACAAAATGTCAATGTTCATTATACATGTATTCTAAATTTCATTCTTATTTTAATTAATTTCACTTGCTGTGTCCATTGAATCAAACTCCTCCTCAGGACCTTGTGTTTCTCACAAATCTGCACAGCCTAAAGCACTCAACAGGACTCAAGATATAAATGAGTGCAACATGAACTATAATGATTCACTTAAGTCTTTATAAAAATCAATAAAACATATACTTTTACTTGCTCTGCAGGGCACTAGGTTCATTAAAAATAGTTCAGAAGCATTGTTCATGGAAATATGAGGAACTGTTGGTTCTTTAAGACTCCCTTGTCACCATTTCCAGAAACACGGAATGTTTCTATGCAGCTGTGGGCTGCACCTCATTTCATACACCACACAAGATGAAGAATTGCCAGAACTGCAGTTACTAGCAGCGTTGACTTACAACCCAAATATATTCATTGGCTTTCTCAGGTGACTACCCTATCAAGGTTACTTTGTATCAACACCCAAACCAGATCAGACAGCCGGAGAATTCCTTTATGGACAGCAAATACATGAAATAAGGAACTTGTAAAGATACACCACTCAAATCCGGCTAAAGCCACTTTGGAAAAGATGAAGAAATACCTGTATGTATTAGGTTTTGCCTAATATTCTTGGATCAGTACTACAGGAGTACTAGGTAAACCTGAGCACATTTTGAAAAGTATCACTACTGCTTATGGTGAGGATATTTACAGTAGTGCAGATAAAGGATTCACCCTACAGATTGGCTTGTTATGAGAATCCTTTGAAGTTGCAGAGGCCATTCAACTCTTGCGATAACTTTTTCAGCCTAGAGGAAAACACAGGCCAAGAAAGTCAACTCACGATCTATATGGCTTCAAAGTCTTCTGTTGCAGGGGAAATCAGTAATCTACTCCCGTAACATCGACAGGCTGTTTCTCATACACTATTTATTAGGGATAAGAAAAACAATCCAAACTTTGCATATCCTGACTGACAGACTGGTTCTTTCTCCTCACGAAGAAAAACGGAATTCCAGCTTCTACGAATTTACATCTCTTGACGTGACAGTAAACAAACTGGTAAACAATAAATCCATCTCCCTCCTGTTTCTACTATCATCTCACCAGACTGAAACTGCCTGCCCAGTCTTAACGCATCCTCTCAGTATGTTCTGTAACTGATTTTATGCATCATTCAATGAATCCTGAGGGAAATTTCAAAGTTATTGTGATTGGTTAAAATTTGATTTGATACATGTTACTGGAATTGCTGATCTGAAAGCAGTCAGATATGGTACTTTAGGTTTATGTGTATACATAAACTTGTAACTTTATTATAGACTCAATATTCAAAGTTATACTGCAAAGTATTTCTAGCCAATAAAGTTGTAGCAAAAGTTAATTTTAAAGTATGTTTAGAAGAGTATCTCAGAGTAAATGAAACACTGATTTCCTAATAACCTACTGTCATTTTTAGACTTCAATCACATTTTAAAGGCTATACTTAAGATTAGTAAGATACAATTAAAACAGTTTTACACTAAAAATATTTCCAAAAGCAACAGAAACCACAGCAGTCCAGAAAATACTATAAACTTTCTCACCTAGAATGCTACATCGCTGTTTAAGAAAATATGCCAGATGACCTATTCCTATCATACTTGTCTTGATATGTGATGATATGACACCCACAGCTAAGACATCTTACCTGTCCAATCATTTGTATGGACACACTTATTCACTGTGCATCCATAGCATTGCAACAATTTCTGGTGACATTTTCTTAAAAAGTTGTTCGTGCAGCAATAGTTACTTTTTAAAAATCCATGAAAAATGTCTTTTTTTATTTTAGGATAGAAGGAGAGCATACACTAAGAGAGGTCTGTGCAAAAATAAAGCAGAATCTAGTGGATCACTGAGCTATATTAGCCTATGTACCTCAAATGAGATACATTAGTGCCAATGTCTCAAACATTCATTAAAGAACTTTGGTGGAGAAGATGGTCTCTGTAAAAGTGCTGGAGTTGTGCAAACA
>JAVKLA010000053.1:5381991-5394873 GCA_034782735.1 Sagittarius serpentarius | reverse complement strand
ACTGAACTGAAAACACAGCGCTGTACCAGCTGCTAGGAAGACAATTAACTCTATCCCAGCCGAAACCAGGACAAAGTGCTAATTCACTAAAGTAATATCGATAATTGGTTTTGACCTTATTTATTGTAGAGTATGTTGTTGAATTTGTCTAAACAAAGAAAGGAATTTATGCAAAAATCAATTTCTGTATGTTTGTTGTGTTTGCACATGACTACTTCAAGCACAAACATTTTATTTAAATGCTAAGAGTTAGCATAAATATTTTCAAGTAATTTTACTAGTATAGATCCAAATTTAATGCTCCTTCTGTTTATTGCAAATACAGATGCTGAACATCAATACTGCATACTTGCAGTTACCTCACATGAAATATTTAAAATGCAGCAGTTCAATCTATGAAGTATTTCTGGAACTAATCAATAATGAAATGGGAATTTTAAGAGGAGAGTTGGCAGTGCTGGTAACTCAGTTTTATACACGAAGATTTCAGTTTATAAATATAATAATTTGCCGAATTTATTTACTGTGTAGCTTCATTTCACTTTCAAATTTCAAAGCTTCTTTTCCAGAATGGTAGTAGGATTTCTAAACGTTTAAGATCTCTGCACTTACCCTGAGTTTTGTAATAACCCAACTTTGTAAAACCTACCTCCTCGTTCAGTTCCATCAGGAAAATGACAGGACAATATCCTAAAATAGTAATTCAGAATTAAATTACCTGAACTGCAAATGTAGTTAGAAAGCCTAAAGCCTAGCAGTACTGTATTTCCACTGCAAAAAGTGGAGGGTCATGCGACTGTTATTCAGTAGTTCCCTGCAATCTGAAGACTAGAGTTATGAAGCATCTCCTCACAGAAATCTTCAACATAGAAATAAGCACAGACGGGAGCAGTTTTAGGACAAAAGATTCTGAAAAATCTATCAACTGGCTGATGTGACTATTTACATTTACAGGGAAAACGAAAGAAACAAGAACTCAAGGTAGGCTCTATTACCTGACTGTACAGAGGCTTCTAACTTGTTACTCACTGAGCAGAGTCCTCTTAAGAGAAGTCCGTGCAAAGGACCATGACTTCGTGTTGAGCACAGTGCCACATTCCAAGGACAAGAAGGACTCTGTGTGTTCCTCTCTTGGCTTTGCATACCTGCTATATTTCGCCATGATCAGAGCAGACGATGGGCTATGCGTTTAAGAAGATCAGCACAAAGGTTAAAGAACAAACTGAAGACAGACTGGATTAAGCTATGGTTCTTAGCCCTTTGGTCCTATATACTACAGTCCTACTCACTTCTGATCTACCCTTTCACAAACAATGTGCATCAGATCTTGTCACAGGCTGGGAAATTATCTTTTTTCACTTCTCCATTGAAGGAGTCTCTTTGCAGGTCTCTAATGAAGAAAAGTCACCAGTAGAGTTCCACCTGGACCTCCACTGGAACTCATGTTGTTCAGCATCACCCAGGAGAAGGGGTAAGAAAAAGTTGGAGAACAGAATTTTTGGAGAACAACTGATCAGGTGGTTTAGGTAGCAACATAAAAGCTGATTTGCTTAAAGACCTTACTTATGATACTGGCATGCCAAATTCAGTATATTTAATTCAGTATTCAAAGTACTGCATGAAGACAAAAAAACAAGTGCCCAACCTTGTTTACACAGTGATGGGCTCTGAACTAGTTATTATTGCTTAGGTTTGAGACCTTGAGAGTATAATTTGCAGTTTTATCAAAACATCTACTCAGTCCTGGCAATATGACAATAAAAGGAATTATTAGGCAAAGACTGGTACCCAAATAGAGAAACATTACTATGGCACTGTGTAATCCATGTTGCATGAGCAACTTGATTTGCTTTTTGTCCCTCCCTCTGTAAAAAAACCTTGCAGTAAAACTTGAAAAAGATCAGAGAAACACAGCAAGAATTATCAAAGATGCGGGAAACTTTCTATACAAGCAGCTACTAAATGACTGAGATTTTTCAGAATGGAAGAGATGACTACAAAGATATGTCAGTAGCTATAAAAAAAAGTGTCCTGTAGACTAGGAATACAGAACAATTGTTCATGGTTTCTTATCATACAAGAACTAAATAAACTAAACAGAAAGTGTGCACAGTAAAGCAAGAGAGATACTTATTCTATCCAGAAGTCATTAAATGGTGAAAGTCTGAAACAGAATGTTGTAGACACTAATTTCACATGGGTCCAAAAAGCAATCAAATTTATGAGTGAAGCATCCATCAAGAGCTATTAAAGACAAGCAGTCTCTGAGACAAAAATCACTAGAGAAGAGAAAGTATATTAGAGGAATTTTACATGCTTTTTCTTCTTTTGTAATCTTCTCTAAGGACTCTTAGAGCAAAGATACTGGAGTGGATGTATCTTTGTTCTAACCCAGAGAAGTTGTTAATATGTAAACGTTGTTACTCAAAGTAGACAATAACTCAGCATTTCATAAGCACAAACAAAACATTAATCTTTGTTTAACATCAACTATTTCTTAAACAGAGTGTTCAGCAAGTTTTAAAAATCTCTAACTATTCCCTCCAACAAATAAGTCTCTACCATATGTCTAGTTTGGGAAGAATTATAATCATAATGCAAAACAAATTTTAAAAAAATGACACTTCCTCCAATCATTTATTCATGGCAGAGTGGCAACAAGATTAATTGTTTGGATCTATTCCATCCTAGGCAATCAGTTTCCCAATTCTTATACTAAATAACTACATAGAGAAGGCTTACATGGTTTTCTCCTCCTCTAGGTTTTCACTGTTTTGCATCTTTTTTAAACGTTTTGACACAATACTGCAATACCTCTGCTTCATAGCCTTTGTATGGCACTTTCTTTTTTACAACAGCCAAAATTGCATTTCTATATAAGCCACTTGCTAACTTACTTAACATAAGATTTGATACTCTGATAGTATGATTTGTTTAGAAAACTGGCTTGAGAATCTATTGACAATTTAATTCTGTATATAGCACAACCACAGGGATATTTTTTTAGTCTGCTTCCTTATTTCCTTTGGTAGAAAATGTTAAGTTTTTTGTTGGGTGTTGAGGGGGAAGAGTGGGGTTGTGGGGTTTTTAATTCCAAAGGCATCTAAAACACATTTGGATAATTGCACACATGTTTTTAGGCTGTATATAAAACACGTAATAGTCATCCAACTAAATAAGGGCTCCAGTGTTCAAAGGGAGTGGAGTTAGCATGATAAACAATTAAATCAAGTATACGAAACCCACACATACATAAATAGTCTTACTGAATTCAGCTTGCGGGTATCTCTCTAATGAATACAGAAATAATTGTTATATGCAATTATGAGATGTTTGTTTCTGACCAGTTAGAAAGTCAGGAGTGATGAGGAGCAAGAAGTACCACAGTTTAGAATACCATTATCTGAGACCATAAAAACAGCTTTGACAGACTGGAGTATCTGATATTCTTTCCCTCTGTAACCATACAGTTGTCAATATTTACATGGAGTTGTAGCAGCTTATATTCTGTGGTGCCACATTCCTTAACTCTATACACATCCAAATATTTTTAGCAGTGACAGCATATGGGAAGCTAACCTACAAACACTTAAGAGATCTGTTATATATTTACCAGGCAAATGCTTGATGACAAGAGATCAAGACTCACTGAAATAAAATTTTAAAAACAGACAGACCTTTCCATGCATATCTTCAAACATATCAGATAGTTCTATCACTACAGGATTAACTTGATCCTACTTTCCAAACCTTGAAATAAAAACATGTAAATTACGTTTTCCTTCATTCAATATACGACTTCAGAAAATGAAGTTATCAGCTAGTCAGAAGTAACAATTTGTCACGACAGAATCCTTTTATCTAAGCATCTTGTGAATGCACTAAAATGACTGGCATTATCTAATATGTGTATTAGCAACTGTTACAAACTAGACTAATAAGATTATTAGATGTGTTAGAGAACAATATTCTGCCTTTAAAAAACTTTATATATTTTTCTTAAAGTGAGTGTTTTTTCAAATATCAATCACAAAAATACCCCCACCCCCCCAAAAAAAAGTTAAGCCTGAAAGATATCTTCTAAGGATTTTTTTTTAAATTAAGTATTCCCACTGGCTATTTGATAAGTCTATTCATTTTTATAAAACAAAACCAAATTTATAGATAATTGGTGTGTTTTGTTAAGGGCTGGTAGTCATTTTTTTATCTTTCTGAAGTTAAAAATACATTTTTTATATTACACTTTTAAAAAAAACCCTAGGTTGAAAACAGAAATAATGCGTTTGTCATACTTAACTAGTTTTGCAATTGTCCTACCCTCTCCAAACTTTGTAGCTTTAGATCTTTAGAATGAGCTGAGTATTGAAAACTTACTAGAGAGACGGTTTTGATTTAGAAGTAGGGCTCTCCTCCCTGTAATTCATAGTTCAGGAGACGCAAGTTAATAGGATTGATATACATTTCTTCTTTCCAAAAGGATGCATCATGAAGCCCCTTACAGATCACTGCCTTTTTCATTTCTCTCCTTTACCACATTTTATGAACGAGCTACAAAAAGGTTGTCAAATACAGGGTAAAAAAGCTTAGAAATCCCATGGCTGCTCTGAATTTCTCCCTCTTATTCCATGGCACCCTTCAGCATATGGGTCAAGAGCACTTAAATGAGCACAACTTTTGCATTTAATTAAACCTTACTGACTTCGGAATGAGGAGGGAAAGACAAAACAAAGGCCTGAAAACATGAACTAAGAGGAAACTAAACGAATTATTTTTAGTTAAAAAAACCTAACTAAATAAAGCTAAGGCAGAGTATGATAAATAGAAGATAGACAGAAAAATGGTCCACCTCTCTGAACACAGTGAAAGCGTGTTACCACCTATGAAGATCACTGCAATTACTACAGTTTGAGTGTCCTTGTAATAAATGCAGAAATAATAGGAAGAGTAAGTTGGTAAGTTGGATGCTCTCTTCTGGCCCATCACATGTCTGCTTGTGCTATTTTTCCTTGGGAAGTTTGAAATGGAACAGAAAAATATGCCTGAGGGAGTCACCAAGCAAGGAACATTTCCAATCTTTTCCAATACTTCCACTCTTCCCTGGTCAGGGCCCTGCGGCAACTTTAGAGCCCATTAGTGTGGAACTGGTCAGAAGGTGCCCTCAAAATTGACATAAATAGGGCATTTTCAAATAGGAATTCAAAGTCTTAAGTGGATGCCTTAAAAAGCACCCATGAGATTAAACTATATACCTACACATATAGGCATACCCTTTTATCTAAGGGTACATACGTGTTATTCATACACACTTCTATGTGTACAGCATACAATTTCAAAGTAAACTATTCTGCTATTATAAAATAGGAAAAAAAAAGGTAGGAAACTTCAAATGGTTATTGAAGCATTTCATTTAGTATGCCAAGATAAATAACTTCATTTATTTTTATTTAAAATTTAATATTTGGACAATTTTCATACTGAAAATTAGTTTACCCACATTTTCTTTGAAGTTTTCTATAAAATATTTAGATCCAAATATTTCATTTTTTTTATTTCAGCTGGCCAAAAATAGTGTCTTATTGCCAATGGCATATACGGATGTGCTAGGATAGTTGTAAACTGCAAAAACATAAAACATACCAAAACACACTATGGAAACATAATATTAAAGAGAAGAAAAAAACCCACCAAACTCAAAAGCTATGGAGGAATACTATAGTAAAACTTGAAATTGTGCTATTATGTTTTGGAAATGAAGTTAGTAATGAAATCTCCTGAAATAAGAACACTTTGCCAGAACCTAATTCACCATGAACAATGGAGTGAACTAAAGCATTTCTTCTCCAATATATTTCTCTGCAATGGAGACATTTTTGAGCTAATTTTTCCTTATTGTATGTAATGGATATTTGAGGGCGTTCAATCAAAAAACTTTTCAAATATACTGTAATACACTTTTCTATAACACTAAGGTCTACAAAAATGCTCAGAAGCTTTGCAAAATCGGATTTTTTTTTATTAACCCCATTTACAGCATTTCCAAAGTACTTCCATATAATCTAGTGCAAAACTCTGTCTCCAGATTCTCTTTTTATAGTGTAAATGTCAGATATGCTTAAGAAATCCAGGTATCTCAGGAATTACTAAAAGCCTTTTACAATCTCCTTCTGACTGTAATAATTTTTCTATTTTTATTTACCCAGATGCAAGAACAAAACCAAAGCAAGCAGAGTAGATGAGTTATCAGAAAAAAAGCCAAATCAAAAACTCGACAGCCTTCTTCTGGGGAAAGCTTTTTCTTTTGGACTCCATAGTAGCCCGAAAGGTATAAAGATGAAACAACACATTCTGAATTTTTTAATAAAATTACTTAGTAACACTTTTCTAAAGTGAATATTAGTGCTTGGTATTTAAGAATCACCAGTAAACTCAACCTTGTATGGAATATAAAAGTAACACAAAGCAGCTCAAAATATCCTCCGAAGAAATAAACTGATTCTTGGACAGAAAAGGCATCTTATTCATTCAGTCTTCATCTGAAATACTTTAGTGCTCAAAACACTCCCGTTTTGATGACTTGGGGCAATGAATTAGAGCCCACCTTTTCTTTTGTTTTTTTCTGCTTCTTAAGTGCAACTGAAAAATGACTGAGGAGTCTTACCATGTTGAAGTTTCCCCAGATTTCAAATTAGCAGTGCTCCCGACAGAGTATTTTTAATTTTCCAAATATTTTATTATTTGAATTTAATGCTGAAGTAATAAACCATTTATTTAACATGCAGTAACAATCTCCTTTTATTAAAAGGTTTTTAAATTGGTGCATTCAGCTGTATGGAAAATAAAGCAACTATCTAAGCACATAAAGAAATACCTGAGATAAAGTTTTGAACATTTCACCCATGTCTTAAATTCAGACTAATACGCTCTGGTTTCTGTAAAAGGAAAAGGATTTCGCTATGCTGTTTCCTAAAGAAGTCAAATACTAAATATGATTCAGTTCTTTTTAAAGGAATTGTATTGAGATTTAATATAATGATAAATTCAAAATTGTTTTAGAAATTATGCTTATATGAATATTTATTGTTGGCTAACAATGTTTATAGCCAGTTACTCTGGAAGTTGAAATTGGTGACCAATTTTAACTATGAAATCCAGACAAAGAGGTAATGCCATAGGTGTAAAGAAACAAGAAATGCAATGGTTATTGAGGCTTTCTTACTAAATATTTTATGAGACTATTAATATTCATTATAGTTCCAGAAGAGTAATTCTGCCTTGAAGTAGAGATATTTAATGTTCTTGCTTGTGGATTAGCTAGTGATTTTATCCTTTAATGCACAGTCATTACTCCTTATGTTCTGATACTATTTTCTCTTCTTCCCCCATCCACAATATGGAGAAAGAGTGTTTCCTTTAAAAATTTTAATAAAGGAAACTGTGATTATAAATTATTATTTTAAATTTGCCTTGCAATGTTCTTTACAATATCTAGATGAAGGTGTTTGTGGATGTCGGAACACCAGTCATAGCCTAATCTTACAGGTACACTGCTTCGCAAAGATGAAAATAGTCTCAGAATTAGCAACATAACAAAATAGCTGCAACAATACTGTAACTCACCACAGATAACTGATTCCTGAGAAACAACTGATAGATCAATTACTGGGGGACTTTGCTAATCATAACCAGATACATATAATTGCTCGGTATCTTTTTTTTCTCAATATTCTCTGTCATTCTCTATAGCACTGAAATCAGCTCACTGAAAGGCATATAAGGCTTCATTCTCGGGCATTTTGAGCCAGTAACAAATATTAAGCCAGTCAATCTCTACCAATCCTCTTGTCTGAAACAACGATATAAGGTGTTTGGTTCCAACCTTCATCCTCTGCAATCCCGTATTTCACAGTGCTCTCTCTAGCAACCTACATCACTGAACCGAGCAAAAGCTCCCAGGTCAATGCACTCATGGGATTATAGGTCAGCAGAACTAAAGGTTTATAAACAAAATCTCCTGATTTCCCCATTATTTCCTGATAGCCAAAGACCTTGTGAAATATGCGTTTCATCAACTCACGCAAACCTAACTGCCTTAAATTTGTTCCTTGATTCCCCACAAACAGGAAGAAGAAACCTTTGGCACCTGGCCTTAGGAACAGATCGAATTCTGAATTTACAGAACTGCAACTCATTTATTTATCGTCACAGAGTAATCGTGTTTTATTAGTAATGCATTCCTAGATATCTGTCCTTAGCAAATAGCAGCATATTCACACTTAAATGTGATTCATTCATTTTGACACTTTTTATCCAGTTATTAAATTACCCAAGTCAGTGCAAACATTCTATGGCCTAGGAGAGACAGTAGCAGGGCTGCATAAAATGATGATTATCATACTTCATCAGAGCTTCATGACAAGCATGTACAGTATCTGATCTTGCAGTACCTTGATAAAACCTTTTATTTTGTGTTTATCCAGAAGGAAGGCAAAAATAAGTCAAAATTTTAAAAGAATAAAAAACTTTGGCTGTGTGACATTATTTAAGTATTATCAAATCTTTTGAATGTATGCTATAAAGAAGGTATGTTAAACATCAGTTATCTCCTACATTGATCCAGATCTGAACAGGCAAAACGCACCAACAGCTTAGCATTTCTCAGAGGACTTCTACATTGTCAAACACACCACCACTTTTTTTTTTTTTTTGGTAAGAAGGGCCCTTTTTACTCAGAGACCTTTGTTAATTTAAAAAAAAAAAATCTAAAAAACCCAAAACTCCCCAAACCAAAACAACAAAAAAAAACCGAAAACCCACAAAAAAAATAAAACCAAAACCACACAAAACCTCACAAAAAAACCATAAAAGAAACCCCAAACCACAAAAAATGCACACAGTCTTACTGGGGAAGCATCAAATAAACACATTTATCATAACTTGGAAATCACTTGGCTTAAAAATGGATTGACTTAGTGGCATGTGAGAAATTTCAGGCACACTACATCAATCCATGAAACAATATTTAATCCTTTAAATATTTACCTGTTTGAAAAGATCAGTTTAAAATTCTGCCTACTCAACAGAAGAGGTTGTACTCTTTCCATCTGAGAATCTCTAGGCTGAAAATACATGTAGCACAGGCAGGAATTTGAAAGATACATTAGGTTGAGCAGAAAAATATTACCACTAAGTCCAATAGCTCCTACTCAATATGATGTTAACTGGTATTTTCAGAGGTTAGTGCTGAAATATAATACCCTCTGGAACAATCTAATACACACTAGTTGTTGCTGAAAAGGAATTAAAGGTAGCAGGAGACAGAATACTACTTCTTCCTACCTCAGAAAATCCTTCCTCTACTATTTGTTAACCTGTTTTACTATTGAAGACTCATCATAGTTATAAAGCTCTGACCCAGATTCCACATTAAATACAGTATTTGGCACCTCATACTGAAGTGATTGGAAGTATAAATTCAGTAAGTATTTTCTGAGTTAGGTTTTGTGGACTTGGGGATAACACTTAGAAGCCAATGGGAAGTCTCATTTATTTCAAAGAACAATTCATTACAGATTTTATATTTAGGGTTTTTTTGTTGTTGTTAAATTCTGGTCTATTTTGCTTTGGAAATAAAGATACACATTTCAAAAAAAGGGGTTTGAATATGCATCTGTAATAACTGCATTTGACAAATTAAAATAGAAGTAAAGCTATCATAATGAAAGCACTTATGTTCTAGAATCATTTCTGAGAACTGAGAGAGTCCAATAACTAAGCACATGTGATCATAATGAGCCCTGTATTTATGGGGACTTCCTGCTGCTTGCCTTTCCACATGGTTCAAGAAACAACAAAGCACTGAGTTTGACAATCATACTGAGCACTGGCCTCACATTTCCTCCTAAAAGCTAAGCCTGAAGACAAGTTCTGTAATTTCAGCCCAGATCAACTTCTGTAATAGCTGCTGTTACTGTAGGTTTATATATCAATCCATACAAATACCTCAGCAATAAGGAGTGCTTGAAATACGAATAGGATATTTATGACCTGAGCGGCATTTCAAAACTGAAGGTACTTTTAAATATATAAAGCAATAGCATGTACAGTAGCAATATACATGATCCTGAATAACAGCTGCACGACAGATTAAATACTGTTAATAGTGCTGAGTGGTACCTGAAAGAACAAGCAGTTCCAGTGAAACTACAAAGCATCACTAATAGAAGAAGGGACTATAAAATAAGGTCGTATTTTGTTTTGGCTAGCTAATTCTTTCTGACAATTTCTTGTACATCTAGTGGTAATTTTTACACTCAAGTCCTTCAGTATGAGGGCCTTCCATGGCCCTTTTTTTGAGCATAAGGTAACATCAAAAATAGTTCTACACTAACAATAGAAAACAATTCTGACAGATATTGCTGATTGTTTTCCTTCATTTTATGCAGGATGTCAATTGTTAAATAGAGCATTTAGTTCTATTATTTACAATAAACTTGTTATTTGAATTCATTGTATTCAATCAGTTCTATTCATAAATGTCTAAATTAGCATCATTCTTTCTACTGCAATCACAATGGGAAGTGCCTACATATGTATCTGCATCTACTGAGTGATCAAACAGAATAATTTACTATTTACTTTCCTGTGGTATGCCTTGAGGTTTTACAACCCACCATGAAGGCCACCTGAAGTACCTGCTTTGAAATTTCATTTTACATGGTACTTTAAAAGAGGAAAACACATAAGATTATTTATTTTAGAACAGAGCACTAGAAGACAAACAAAAGGAGACAGCATTTACAGCAAACACAGAACTATCTTGATACCATAGGAGACATTACACAAACAAAGTCCTTGAAAAATAAAGGAAGCACATCAGCTGAGTTTTAGTTCATAGAAGATAAAGCTTTCAAGAATCTATACTCCTCCTTTCTAGCTTTTGTTTGGCTCCATCATCTTAGGCTTTCAGCCACCCTTTCAGAAAAAGTTACATCTCTTTTTCCCTGTCTAAAAAAAACATTTGCTGATAGACAATCCTTTAGCTTGGGCCTGGCTGGGGAAGGAAAAATTTTAAAAAAGCAAAAGAAAACACTAAGATGGAGCTCGATCACTTTTGAGATAGAATTTTACCTGATGTGGTCGAAGCAGTAGAGGACCGAACCATCTGATTCCTTCAGTCCCAAGCTCCCAAAACCTAGCTAGGTCTAAATCTTCTGTTTTGTCTTCTTATACTAATAATTTTTCAGGCTCCTCTCTGTATACATCATTGATCTAGTTAAACTGTTATGGCATCTAGTAGACAGATACCTAGTAGACAGATGCTACAGCACCAAACCCCCCGCCCCTCACCGTATGAGTGAAAACAGCCAATACCCAGAAAACCACATCAGTCTTGTCAGTATGTGAAACTCTACTGAAACCAGTAGCATCTTCATCTGCCTGTAAGATTTTGTGAACATGGACTTGGCACAAACCTCCAAGCACCATCTCAAGCATTTTCTTTCTTTGTTACTGCCTCAGCACCTGACCTTCTGAAGGGGGAAAGGGATTTTTATTCCACTGCATACAGTTATTCACATTTGGTTGTCCTGTTATTTTTGAAATCATTTTGTCAGACAAAATGAGACTGTCAAGAGTAATTCATAGAATACAAGCAAGCATGTATACGTATATATGTACAGATACATATTTATGTGCATGTTAATACCTTTAAAACAGGCAACGATTAATCTTTGCCCTTAAGGTGGTTTATTTTCCACCTCTAGAGAAAAAATAGAATTGCTGTTATCATGGGGAATTCTTCATAAAGCAGTACAATCTACAGTCATGTTTGATTCTGAATTTACAATCTTTAGATGACAGTCAAATTTCTAATTAAGTATGCCAATAAAAAAAAATTCCTACCTGCAAATGCTAATAAAACAGTACTGATAATTAATCCACAGATATGCATTCATATTTAAATAAAATGTAATTGCCTAATCTTTTAAAAAGAAACCACTTTAAGGGAATAGGTTGTTCCACAGCATAGTTAAGATGGCTTTTAATCCTATCCAACTGTGTACAGAATCTTCTCCAAGTGTTTCTAAATGACATTTGAGATCACAGCTAGAAATGTGCATGCTAGCTATATGCTTGATTATTATTATCCCCTTTTGAGGCTACAGCTGATGACAAATATCTCTAATGCCTTCTCTCAGCCCTTTTCCAGCCCTCTCATTTTTTAAAAAGGTTCTGTGCAGCATGATCCTGTGCTGAGGATGTTGATGAACAATACATTTAGAAAATAAGAGCTATTTAAACTTCACCAAATTCAAATATGTCTTAAAAGTATATCTGGTTATCTATAGTACATTTTCTATTTTACCAGCTTTAGATACAAACTGGTTTCAAAAGTACCCTTGGGGAACTGCCACATATAAAACCGGTGGCACTGTGACCCCTATTACCCCTCCCCTACCTCCACCACCTAGTCCTAGCATTTCTGTGCTCTGTCTTAACAAATGAGGCATTAAGAACCGCTTCCCTTCTATGCCCTTTCTTCCACTCACTCTCCATACTTAAAAAAGCAACTCATTAGAGCTACAGAAATAAAGAAAGCAAAACAAAAAAACCCCACCACCCAACCCTTTGAATTCAGTCCATCAATTTTGAACAGGATCAATTTCTCTGGCACTGGAAACCCAAATTTTGTCCAGTACCATTCTGAGTTGTCGTGGTTTAACCACAGCCAGCAACTAAGCACCACGCAGCTGCTCACTCACTTCCCCCACCACCCCTCAGTGGGATAGGGGAGAGAATCAAGAAGAAAAGGTAAAGCTCGTGGGTTGAGATAAGAACAGTTTAACAGAACAGAAAGGAAGAAACTAACAATGACACTAATAA
>JAVKLA010000053.1:5370067-5381891 GCA_034782735.1 Sagittarius serpentarius | reverse complement strand
CTGTCTCCCCTCCCAACTTTCCTGTGCCCCTCCAGCCTTCTTGCTGGCTGGGCAGGAGAAGCTGAAAAGTCCTTGACCCAGTCTAAACACAACTTGGCAACAACTGGAAACATCAGGGTGTTATCAACATTCTTCTCATCGTAAAACCAAAACACAGCGCTGTACCAGCTACTAGGAAGACAATTAACTCTACCCCAGCCTAAACCAGGATGAGTAAATAAATGTCAGTAACTCTTGTTCCCGCAGTTGGCCAGAAAAACTTTTAACGAGTGGAGTTAAACAGTTCTCAAATCCACCACTCCACTGCTATTACGGATACAGGCAAATCCACTGGGAGTAGCAGGTATTAAACTGAGATTAGGTTCTTAATGTAGATGAAAAAGGTGGAGATGAAAGAATGAAAAACCAGTGACAAACACACTGTCAAGCTCAATGGATAGAGGACTGTGCGAAGGGTTAAACATTCTACAAGCATTTTTTATTTAAGATAACAGTTATGTCTTTTAAGTATCTTTAAATAACAAATAAGACCATAATATTTTAGAAGATGACCCCCTGCAAATACTACTACCCATTTACAATCTTTCACTCATTACATAGTTATGAAAAGTATTTTTTAAAAAATCCTTCCTATTTTGGTTTTGATTTGTTCTACATGCTTGAAAGTGCCCAAGCTGATGAAAAATAATCTTTTTCATACTGTACAAACTTAAAATTTCAAAATTATAATATATAATTGCAATATAACATACTTATAACTTTGGAATGTAAAACTGTAATGATTAAATAGTTAAAGAAAACTCTGGAAAAAATATCAGTTTTATTTGTTTGGAATAAGTATTTTCAACATTCCTACTTCACTTTATTGAAGATTATTAAAATATTTAATTCTGTCATAGGCTGATGCTTAAATGAGGACATAGAGGACATACTCGTGTGTGGAATGGTGTGTGGAAGATGTGTTTCTTGGTTCTTGCATGTATTTCCTTACATGGATCTGGTTCCCTGTCCATATTAATTCTCTGTATCCTGGTAAATCCAGACTTGCCATTACTAGTAACAGCTCACAGACTTTGCCTTAAGCAAACAGCACAGACCTCTGGACTGGGCCTGTCACATTCGCTTTGCCTGGGACGGGGTTGGCTTGGCTTGTGTGGAGAGCTTGGTTTCAGCTTGGCGTCAGCTTGTTTAGCCGTAAGAGCAGTAGTCAAATGACCAGGTGGCTATCATTTAATTTGTTTTGGTTTTGCTTAGCTTAGTATACTTTTACAGCATTATATAATTTTTATTAATGCCACTGACGTAGGTCAGAATGACTGAATTCAAACTCTCTCTCGACCAAATGCAACACAACTAGAGTTAATCCTCGGATTTACTTCAAGAGTATTTGTTTTGCCTTAATTTCAGAGACTAATGTCACATTCCTTTGGCCTGTTGGGCACATGACATAGAATGAACTAGTACTTTTTTTTAGGTTTCATTTTTAAACAATGTAATGAATATGAAGACCATTTGTTAAAAAACTCTACATGCAATAATTAATCTTGCTCTAGGAATCCTCTTCCAAGATACCCTTATAGGGTTAAATAGGGTCTTTTCCACTATTGTATTCCAACAAAGAAACCTAAATAATTCCAAACTTCATGTAAACTAATGTTTCTATTATCATTCATATTAAGGCAATGCTTAACATACTGTATGGAAATGATCTTCATTATTCAAAAGTCCATTAAAAATATGCAACAAAAAGCTATCCTTGTCTGGAGTTTTACAACTATGCAAAATAGTCGCTCAGAGGCACATCAAAATCTTATTTGGAAGAACAATGTTATGTTTCCATTAATACACAGTTTCAGTGTTTGCAAACAGCATGTCAATGCTTTAAATATGAATTTAACCTTCTTGGATTGCTATAGATCCTACATGCTTCCATATATATTTCCACATCTATGCATATAATCAAGATCTACATGTACAACATCTATCCATATAAATGTAGATAATGCATGGGTACATTTCTATAGACGCTATGCAATTCTGTATGTTTTGGTAAGTCAGACTTCTATCACAACTTTTAATTAAAAAATTAAGGTATTTCCTAGTGTTTTGCTAGTACAGATGAATTAATTTATCTCACTGCCACAAAGTCCTAATATCTCCCATTCTCTCCCTCCTTACTTCTTGGCTGTAATCTCACTTCTTTTGCATGAGTTACGGTCTGACCTTTCACTTACTCAAATTCAGGTCACCCAACTGGCAGAAATTAAGCAGGATTGGGGGGTGGGATGTGGAGGGTGAATATTTTTCTGCTGATTTCCTGATTTCTTAAGTGACTCAGAGGACAGACCGTGAATGTCAGGACACTGCAAGAAAGGCAGTCAGATAAAGTCAGGAAGCAGGAACAAGTTTTTTTTAGGAGCAGTAAGCCATTCGTTCAGCAAAGCAGTATCACAAAATCACACCTTCTGAAAGACTTTCAGGAAAATAAAAATAGAATTCAATGGGCAAAACTAGGAAATTTTCAGGCAGTCTTTCCTGATATTTTCATGTTTATTCTTGTTGCTTTCCATGCAGCTATTTTTTTCCTAATATCTGTTCATTACTTTTTAGTTTAAAACTCTGTAAGTAGTTCTGGATCTTTTTTCATCTGACATCATCTGAAGTGGCTGAGAGCTGTCAGTTGTCCAAAGAAAAAGCACAAGAAGGCTAAAGCAACAGGCTGTAATGACTCCAAATGAAGATACATTAACGGACTAGTCAATGCATAATCAAACTATAATTGTAGGAAGAGCTGAGCACAAACTTGATCTACTATGCTGACAAGTTGCTGAATGTGGAGCAACAGCTATTGACGCCAAAGTCAGATTTCAAGATTCAGTCTTAGATCTGAGGTAGGTAAGAGCGAAAATCATCAGTTCTGATCTGGATATAACAAAATATACAGATGTATCTTATATTGCATATATATGCATATATAGCATGCTCTCAACATCTTTCTTCTTTCTGCTACTTACTACCATGTTGACCCATACCCCAGTGGTTTGGTCAAGATATTCGTACGTACTGTACACATTTGTCCCCAGTCAACTTTGGCATTCAGAGAACAAATATCTGGCAAAATTACACAACAAATCTGTATCTCTCTCCGAGTCCTGTGAAGACATAAGGCACCTAACAGAAGTGGTACACTTGTTGCTGGGTTTGTCAGAAATGGTCTTACCAGCACTCATAAATATATCATGTGGGGAAGCGTAGCTTTTTTGGTTCTGTTGATTACATCTTGACCACACTACTTCCCACTTGTCAGCAACACAGACTTATCAGTGCATGTTGGCATTAGGAAAGATTATTTATGAATTCTCCATAACCAAAATCCCTCAGGAATCTGGACACTAACTGATCTCATTGATTTCTGCTAAGAAGTTCTCTACTACATCATGACTGTTAAATTGTACTCATTGTTTAAGTTCAGTGTCAGGATGTATGAAGATTTAAAAAAAAAAAAACAAACATTTTAGAAAAACAAAACAAGAGAAAGAAACGAAAACTGAAAGAATAGGCTAATCTTTGTACTTACGAAAAGCTCTGTAGAATTCTTCCAGAGCTAGGTGCTTGTCACTATTATAATCATCATATTTCAGCAAATCGAACAGAGAGCAGTCAGACAGATCCTTGCCAAGCTCATCCCGTTTTATTACCTGACAAGAAAATTATAACCATGAAATTACATTTGAGCTCTTAGAGTTCTCTGGTATAATTAATTGTTTCTAATAATCATTTAATAGATCCTTTTAAGGTTGCTGTGGGGCAATGAACTGCAACTGTGTAAAGTCAGGGATTTCCAGTTACTTCGTAATTATTTACTGCAGGTTTAATACCTTTAAGACAGACTCACTGAGATTACGCAGAAGTTTTTAGAATATACAGAGAATATATATAATGGGGACAGACAGAAGCACTATAAAGACACTGCAAATGTTAAAGCTGATTTTACTTCACTTGTATAGGAATGATGACTAAGAAACATTCAAATATACTTGAAATAATAATTTCCCAAGTACACATGATGTAATGTCTTTTTTCTCTCAGTCTAATTCCTAACCACAAAAAAATAATTCAGACATTTTCAAAAGTAACTAAAATAAACTCCTATTACCCTCCTAATTGTATCAACTTCTTACAGGCTTTTGACAAGCCTATTACCTTACCAAAGACCTGTTCTAAAAGTAGCTTACCTGAAAAGGCTCTTGTTTCTCAATGGGGGCACATACACTTTGTAAACATATATTAATTAATAGCTATTCGATTTTTAACTCCAATGAACTTCTCCCAGAGAAATGTTTTTTCATTTGTGCACCATTTTGGTTTAAGTCTGTATATGTTGTAGACATCTACCTTGATTCCATCCAAGGAATTTTTAAGATGTTGATAACTACAAATATTCAGAATTCTCATTTTACATGTATTAAAAACACTATCACATAACTGAAAGAACCAAACCTAATGCAACTCCATGTTGTAATGTTCTGCAGTTTTAAGTTTTGTACCAGACACAGAAAAAGTGAATATAACTATAGTTAATTCCTTTGTAAAAATAATTATTCTTCCTACCTTCTACCTGTCTTCTAAAATAACTGCAAAATTATTACATTTGTATTATCATAAAACAGCTTCTGAAAAGCAGAGGATACAAAGGCTTTTGTGTTTCAGTTGCTCTGCAAAGGAATCAGCAGGAATTGAAAGGAATGCATTCAGTTATTCGTGTAAATACAAAATACCTAACAAATATCTAAACAAACAATAGGGAATAAAAGGAGCATTAGAGCAACGAGAAAGGACACATTTTACCCTACCATAAGTAATCTTCTATATATTAATATAAAAGCACTATAAAAGATAATAACCTTGTCAATACATTAGAAGGCAAGAAAACCATTCACAATAATAATAAAAATCACCACAAAGCCAGCTTTAGCTATTATTAATTAAAGATACGTACCCTACCTGAATATTAGTGCTAGCTACTTCTCATACTTTAAAAGTCTGTTTATTACATTTACATTAAACTGAACTAAGAAAAAATGAAATTGTGTGTATTTTACAGCTGGTACATAAAGGACAAAAGTGTAGCCTGGGAAAAATGAGTAACTCTAAGCCCATTGTAGTTATACAAGTAGTACTAGAGATAGAATGGTGTGCATTGAAAACTTCACTCTAGAAAAAATCTCTGAGGTTTCCAGGCCATGAAATATGCTTAAAATAACAGCTGGTTCATGAAAAAGGAACATGTAGGGTGAGAAGCATTGTTCCTTTGCTTGTTTTTCACAAAAGGTGGTCTGAAATAGTTTAAAAACTTTGTTCCTACTAGCTTCAGTTGCACAAAAAAGGATTAAACTTTACACCTAAGGTGGTGCAATAAAACCCTTGTTAAAGCCCACCAAGATCTGCCACTATAGGAGCACATTTTTAATTGCCTATTAGTGTTCTCAGCTTCAATCTTTTGAGTTGAAATCTCTTATGATGCTTTTCATTTATAATTGGTCAATTTTGTTTAAAATAAAAATAATAATAATTAAAAAAAATTAGCCAGAATGATTGAGATATTTCCAAGAATGATGCCACAGGCATGATTTATCTTCCTGGCAATTATTTAATTTCCATCTTCAGTAAACCCATAATTTTGATCAGAGATCTGACATCTTTATGCTGGCGATATACTTTGGGGTTCTTTGGAAAATTCAGTCATTTTTGATAAACCCTCAAAAAATGTCCATAAGGACAGATTTTAGAAGATACAGAAATGATTTCGTATCATGATCAATCTTAATTACCTGTGATTTGCTGCTATAAGAGCTGTTTCAATTTTTACCCAATAGGAACTCTCTTGTGCTGGATCTAGCCATCTCCCGATTCTGCAATGTGATCTGTGGATCAGATCAACTCTTCGATAGAAAGTAAAATTAATCATTGTGGAAATTTTCGTTGTTGTTTGGTTGGTTCGTTTTTTCTCTTGAAGAGATGGGGGATTAATATTCTATTACAAGAGGTATGACACAGAACAGGTATTAGGGTGTGGGGATTTGGATTTTGAAAAATTACCTGTTTCTGCAGCAGCCTGCAGTTAGATCAGACTGACTGCGATATGAAATTACAACCTATATGAGATTCTAGCAAAGCACAGCTACCTACTTACCGAGCCATTAAGCGACAAAGAAGTTGTTTAGTAACTTACATTAGCATCAGGTGTTTTAAAATCATCAGGATCAAACTGCTTGTTTACAAGAGTCCCTAACTCATCTGCTGAGGAGACCTTTTTCTTGTTGACATTACCTTTTAACAGATCTTGACATATCAGTGAAATTCCATAAGGTGGGACATACAACGTCACAGTGCAAATATTCAAACAGGGCAAGAAAAGATGTATTGGTTTGAGAAATAAACAGCGGAATTCACAAAGAAAGACCGTGAATAGTTTTTGTGTTTCTAAATGCTGTCATGACATCGTATTTTAACATCATCTTCTAAGAAATAGAGCCTGTCAGACAACCCCATTTTTCATTTTCTTTTACTTATGTAAGGGATTTAATTTACAAAGGTAGCTTCCCAAACATAATAGCTTCTTGTAGGTATTTTTAATTTCACACCCTACATCATTACAAGAGAAAAATAATACTATGCAGTATCAATAAGGCATATACTGCACAAATAATAGTGTCAGTAATTGCAAAACCTGAAAAAATAGATGTCAGTAAGGAATCATCAATGGCTGAAACAATCAAGTAGGATTTTGAAAGTCTGTGGTCTCATCCCAATCCTTTTCGATAATTTAAAAATAAATATAAAAAGAAAATTGGCAGAAGGTATATGTACTGTTGAGGTGAATAATACTGACAGGGCAGCATATGGAATCAAATGGATCACATAGTTGGATGTTTTCAGGAAAAGGGTCTGTGTTTTCACAGAGCCAAATACAAGGTCATTCATCTAAAAATAAGAACCTAGACCTTATCTTAATGAGGATAAATGGGCCCTGGAAAGCAATTTATCTAAAAAAGAGACAGGATTTGCTGTGGATAAAGAAGTCTCGAATTCCAGGATCATTCTGGAACCTAACCAAGCAGTATGGTTTTTTGAAGAGTAACAAGTAACTCAGGGTAGAAAGGCAATGGTGGGACTGATACTAAAACACAACATTCAGTTTTGACTTTCGCATATTAAAATTTAATGTTGAGAAACCAGAAGGGAACTTTTCAAGTTAGAAAGGATCCATAAAAGTAATCAGAAGCCTGCTGAAGACACTTTACAATAAGAGAGCTGAAAAAAAAATCCATCTTTATAGGTTTGGGGGGGTTTTGGTTGTTTTTTGGTTTTTTTGGTTGGTTGCTTGGTTGGTTGGTTTTTTAAAGGGAGACTAAGAATTAACAATAGGTACCTTCACAAGGGAAAAAAAAAAAAAATGGATGCTTCAATTTGGCAAACAAAAGTTAATAGGACAGGAAAAATGAGTAACACCTCTGAAACCAAAAAAGAAAAGCTACAAGAACAATTAACCTTGAATCCTGGGACTCTTAAATTCTCCTTGATGTTTTCAAATCAAGGCTGCACACTTCCTTGTAGACCTTTTTTGCTTCTGCTAAAAGCAAGACATTACATTTTTTTAATTATAAGCGTAGGACAAACAGAATAAAATTCCATGTCTATGATACACTAGTTAGATCAGATTATGGTGTATCATAGGTGATCTAACAGCATGCCTTAAGTTTTAAATTCTATCAATCTCTGTCCATGAAGGTGAGAAGAGTAAAAGTCAAGGAAACTGATTCTTGAGGCAATTCTTTAAACACAGCCTGTCTGCTCCTTCGTTAAACTAAACAGAGAGTAATTAGTTAAGGAGGCAGGACAGAAACAGGCAAAATTTTTAGTGAGTCACATGCTAGAAAAAAAATTCTTACTATAAAAGTTAAAGCCTGATTAAGATGAACGGCACAATTTTATGATTGTGCCATACAAGTCATACATAGGACTATTTGATTTCAAACTTCTGAGTTGAAAATTCATCCCAGAGAATGTTCACAAATATATATGCTCACAAATTTTACTTTACATTTCCATAAAGACAGTGAAGTATTACATATCATGAACAGGTAAAAGGTAAGACATACAGTAAACCCACTGCTCTGTTTATGGCTCATTGTGAAACCACCTAAATACTGAAAACTTAGAAACTTAACTAAATTTTCAAATTAAATATGGCTTTTCTGAACTATGAACCTTAACCTTGAGAACTGAATGCTCTTAGAAATATGGAGGAGGAATTTGTATTATTTGGAAAATATTCTTTTCTTTTTAAGATACAGCACACAATTATTTATTTCCCATGAAAGAGCATACTGTTAGCTAAGTGCAAAACCTCTCAGGAATTTAGTCAGTGCTACTCCCAATTTTAGGAGACTGAGAAAGGCAATCTGATTAAAAATGACAAACTGCATGTCAGAATAGATTGTTTCATTCATTTCAATTTGATTTCTGAGAGCACAATGAAAAGTCTGCAGGTGTTATGAAATTAGATCACAAATAACACAATATTTCCTTTATTAGTCCACCTACTAAAAATTTTCTTAGTCAGTGGTTTTTTGCTTCCCTGTGATTGATGGTCTCTATGCACTTCCACAAAGCAAATGCTACAGAAATACAACTATGAACAAAAACTTCCTTTACAACAAATAATGGTCATTCAGTTAATGTGTGCTCACCTCTCCTAAAGGCAAGAATCTCTCATCACAACAGTATCACTCAGTGCTTGATCTAGAGTACATCAAACACCAAACACTGGGGGAACTGTGCTCCAAATTAATTCTGATTGCAAGAAGGGGTTCAGTTACCTTGGTTCCACCATCTTCCACAGCAGTGTAACTTTGTGGAAATTAAAAGAATTGATAATGCTATATTAAACAAACCAATTAAATGTGGAATTCCTTCAGGTTACTTTTTTTTAAAGATAACATATAGTAACCAAGCCATTTATAGATACAGCTCTACTCATTTACAGAGAGTGTATTCTTCTAAGGTATGGCATGTTCCTGAGATTTACAGATAAGTACACATACCTACACATAGCCATGAAGACTTAATTTCCTACTTAAAATGTGTTTCTTTCTTAGTACATTTTATATTAGAACTTTTGAATTGATGCTTTATGTGAAGATGCTATATATACATACACAAAACCACACCCCAACCTTGTGTATTTATCTACAAACATACATGGATATGTAACACTATTCAGAGGTTCATTGCATTTTATGAGAAATCCGTATTTCTGATGTGACCTGTAACTGAAACATATTAAACTGATACATGATGACTGATATTTAATCTTACAGTAGTTCCCGTAACTTCCACTTATCACTCCTTGAAACAATGATGAATTTAGTACAGTCTCCTGAAAGTGAGTGGTTCATTTGGCTTTCTTAATTGTTTTTGTCTGGTCTCACAAACTGGAATTAAATGACACTGAGAAAACATCAAAATAAAATGCAGAAATAAGGAAGAGGAAAATTTATTCTTATTATATATTCAACTTGCTTTTACACTATGTCACTTCACTTTTCTATAAGATTTCACTTTCTTAGCTCACTAGTATAAAGAATAAATAGAAGGAAAGCAGCTCTAAGTCTAATCAAGTATAGATTATTTCACTTTCAAACACAGAATGAACTTGAATTTCGCTGTTGAGCAATGTGAAGTATTCTTAGAGCTTATGTATCTTTCACTGATGGTCACCAGAACAGGCTTACTGTTTATAAAATGGCAATTCCACCATACAGGAATAACTGCATTCATCACTGGAAAAACACATTTTATTCCCACGTCTCCCCATACTACTTCTGATGTTTTTTCTCTTCTATACAGCAATAACAGTATAGAATAATCAAGCAGTCTACAGTGAGAGAAACACTGACATTCCATTTGTAACTTTGTATTGAACTCCAGTTTGGTTTTGCATAAGATAAAAAGACAACAGATAAACAAGTTAGCCTGTTAACAACGAAATATTCATAGCTAACCAGAAGAATCACTTATCTTCCTTTATTTTTGATTCATTTGAATTCTTTCAAAGTCCTTTAAAAACAAAACAAAACAAACTCTTGAAGGGACCACCCCACTTTACTAGAAACTTTGCAGATATGTTGCATTTATGTTAGACCAGAGATGATGAAGACAATGAAAATTCTGCCTATTCCATAGTCCACCCCTTTGGAAGGGTACACACTCTTTCTGATTAGCACTTTCCTCTCAAAACAGAGTAGTCTAAAAGGTTAACTTCATCAGTAAGTCCTTTCAAAAGTCAAGCCACAACTGACTTGCCAATATAGGATTTGGAAACTAGAACATTAAATGAGTCAGGCTCAGCAGTGAAAGCAGTCTAGTCAGAGAATTCATATGGGAAAAAAAATGTTCACTTACCCCACATGGAGCTACATGAACCCACCACTATTCTATCTTTGCTGCATACTACCTTGTCTGACATTTACAGTGTGTAATGGAGTTATAATTATTTTTTTAACTGTAATTCTGTATTACACTACAAAGACATGAAAAAAATTATACCCAGATGCCAGAATTGTTCAAATAAAAGAAAAAATATAGTAGCCTGCCAATTTTTAATTTATCGTTACAATATTTGAAGTATTTTATTAAAACTTTCTCACTCTTTGAAATAGCTTTTTTAATAAAAAGCACTATTTTTGCTTTTTCTACAGAGGAATATTTGTTTCTCTTGTGTCAGGATGCAAATACAAGAACCTTATGATTTCTGATCCAAAATATTATCAATAAAAATTGGAGTGTTGCTGTCACCATTTCCAATCTCCAACTGATTCATTTCAATTTTACATTAGGTAGGATGACTATATGGACACCTATGAGATAATAAAATGCAGTCCAAGAGCCTGATTGCACTCTTTGCACAGCAAGATTGAGGAGACGTAAAATTTCAGAAGCACTAAAAACTGAAGTTAATATTCATCTGAACATAAATTAACTTCAGGAGTCCTTGTTCTCTACAACAAATATGGTATTTTCATATTCCCTTAATATGATTAAATTTAAAATGCAGACAGGCACTATTATTTATGACAGCTCTGTAGATTTCAAAATTTTGTCTGTATTGTGAGCACAACTGAGGAAAACTTCTCCTAATCCTGAGAACATTTTCAAGAGCACAATAATGTCTCCCTGTGGTTGGCTGACCCTGGCTGGACACCAGGTGCCCATCAAAGCTGCTCTATCACTCCTCTCCTCAGCTGGACAGGGGAGGGAAAATACAACGAAAGGCTCGTGGGTCAATATAAGGACAGGGAGAGAGATCCGTCACCAGTTACCATCAGGAGCAAAACAGATTCGACTTGGGGAAAAATTAATTTAATTTACTACCAATCAAATCAGAGTAGGATAATGAGGAATAAAACCAAATCTTAAAAACACCTTCCCGCCACCCCTCCCTTCTTCCCTGTTTTCTCTACCTCCTCCCTCCACAGCAGCACAGGGGGAGGGGGAATGGGGGTTGGGGTCAGTTCATCATCGCACGTTGTCTCTGCTGCTCCTTATTCCTCAGGGGCAGGACAGATCACACTCTTCCCCAGCTCCAGCCTGGGGTCCCTCCCACAGGAGACAGTTCTCCATGAACTTCTCCAATGTGGGTCCTTCCCACAGGCTGCAGTTCTTCACAAACTACTCCAGCGTGGGTCCCTTCCATGGGCTGCAGTCCTTCAGGCACAGACTGCTCCAGTGTGGGTCCCCCGCGGGGTCACAAGTCCTGCCA
>JAVKLA010000053.1:5347356-5369855 GCA_034782735.1 Sagittarius serpentarius | reverse complement strand
GTCTTCCCCACGGGCCGCAGGGGAATCTCTGCTCCGGCGCCTGGAGCACCTCCTCCCCCTCCTTCTTCACTGACCTGTGGGGCTGCGGAGATGTTTCTCTCACATGGTCTCACTCCCCTCTCCAGCTGCAGTTTCTGTTGCACAGCAACTTCTTCCCCGTCTTAAATACATTATCTCAGAGGCACTACCACCACTGCTGATGGGCTCAGCCTTGGCCAGCAGCGGGTCCAACCTGGAGCCGACTGGCATTCGCTCTGTCAGACACAGGGGAAGCTTCTAGCAGCTTCTCACAGAAGCCACCCCTGTAGCCCCCTGCCACCCCTGTAGCCCCCTGACACCAAAAGCTTGCCACGCAAACCCAATACACTCCCATTCAGCCCTGGGGAAGTTCAAAGACCTTTGTAACATTCTTGCACCACCACCGTCCCTTCCCCCTCAATAATCACATTCTCAGGGAAGTTAATAGGCCCAGCATTCTCTCAGTGGCAGGGACCTCTCTCACATCATGAACCAATACCTTCTAGATAGCGTATTCAAGATGAGGTCTTTTTGTTTCTTTTCTCCTACTATCGCAATTGCAATTTTTGTAAACACTGATAGCTATCATACACACTAAGGGCAGAAGAGAGCAAAAGTCTAATCCCAGCTTGCAAAACAATCTTGATTTATCAAGCTTTTTATGTTCAACAAGAACAAAAAACATTCATTGGGCTAAACTATAGGAGAATGAAAAAAAAGTGTCAAGTTTTCAATAATCAAACATAATGCTCTGAAAAACAATGCATTTCATTTGAAGATATTGCTCTGAGTTCTTTTAATTTCTTGTCTTGTTTTAAGTCTTCAGAGAGAACTGAGTCACATGCTTGGTTTGTTCTCAGTAAATATTCAGGCTAAAATCTTCATCAGACGAAGGCAAAGATTTACAAATACTGAGATTATACAGGAGCTGGGTTCTTAACTGCAAAGCTGCACACTATTGTTTTGCAAAGGCAATTCAGTGTTTCATTTTGTCATATGAAAAAGAGACAAAGGTTCTCAGCTGAAGCTTCTGCTATCAAGAAGGCTTCACAAGAAACAGGTATAGCTTCTCTGTTTTTTCTTCTCAAACTGACTAAAGAACTATTTCTGAGGGCAAATGGTTAGTTCATTGTGTCTCTTGTCAAAACATACGGTTACAAACAGCACAGCACTAACAATGAACTTATTTTACATTATTCTTTAGATTGAATAGTTTGATGTTTCTGCAATGACTTTTAGCAAAAACACAAAGCACAATGTTTGGGTTTTAAGGCTGTTTGCCCTGGTTCCATACTTGTGAAAAAGCATGATGTTACCGTTGCCATTATAAACTCATTTTAACAGAAAAAAGTATGTGGGAAAAGTATGTTCAGAATGTTTGAAAACATCACAAAGAAACAAGGGAAAGAGGAAAAGTATACATGTAGCAACTGAATAGAAAAGAACTGTTTCTTTATACAAACTTGGAAATTCCACAAAATATTTTTGACACTGATCTTCAGCACTAGTACTTTAGTCCTGCTCCTCTAACGAAAAGAGCATGGTTCACTGATAGATAATGAATTTGTAGTGGTGGAAGCGTTCAACTATTTTCCAGTAGTTATGTGAGGGCTAGGGCAACGAAGTCAGGCTATTTTCAGGTAGTAAAATAAAAAAGGATTTAAATTCCGTTTCTTTAGACTGCTAACCAATACACTAATCACTATCACATAGATATATATCACTAACACTTGAAACAATAAGTATTACATGTAATTTGCACACCTATATCTGTGACTCCTATGTATGTTATGTATTCATACAGTATATTCATATAAAAAGTATTCATTGTAAAATATATACAGGCACTGAACTCTCTTGAAAGCTGAAGTTCTGAAAGAGCCTAAAAACCATCAGGAAAACTCAATCTTATGAAGTACAGAAAAATAGTATTTTCAAATTGCTTTTTGAAATGGGTAATTTATTATTATCTGAAATGATACCTATATTTGCATGGAGCCTCTGTTCCTGGAAACTGCCACTAAAACTTTAGAAGTTAACTGTATGGAAATGGTAACTCCATTTTTCTTACCACTGCCACACAACTTAAAACGTAAGATAACGATCAACAGCGGCATCTAACAAATCTTACTTGAATTTCTAAGTGGCTGCCTAGTATTAGACTCAGTAACATAGCTCAGCTACCATTAGGTTTCTCAAACATGGACTTCTGCATTATCTAGTAAATCAAAGTACACTTGCCATAACAACACTCTAATAGAGTTAATCCTTCTAGGTAGATTAAAGCTGGTGCCATCATGCCTATCAGAGCAACAATTATTGGTTCAGATCTGTAATTAGTTAAAGCTTGCTGTTTAGAGACTACTATGAACTCTTTTTCCAAGACTACTACTGTACTTCTCTAGCTTTAACTTGTATAAAGCAATAATACTTGTTTAATATTACAGAAGTGATTTAAAATATCATTTTAATTGTTTGCAACTTCTAAAATACATGTATACAGTTGGACTTTATGACAACATGCTCCGGATAATAAAACAACTCATTGTCAAAGCCACTTATAGTGTTCTAACCCCCTAAGGTATATCCCAAAGCATTGTATTTAAGTTCTGAATAATCACTGCAGAATTTCTGAGTAATTCAGCTTTTCAAAAATTCTTTAGTGAAGTTTTCTACCTCAGACTCACATATATTTTGTAAAGTGAAAGCATCTTAAGACATAATATTCCATGCGTGTAAGTCCTGACAAAGACAACTGAATAGCTACTATGCTAATGGAAACAAAATCTAAATCTTACCTGAGATAATTCATTAGTGTCCACAAGTCCGTTCTTGTCTGAATCAAAATAATTAAACATTTGATCGACAAGAAGTTTCTTTAAAGCTGTTTTCTCATCAACAGTTTTATCTTTTGATTGGGTAATGTATCTCTGATTTTGTAGATCCAGTAACATATTTTTCATTTGGGTGTATTCAGTAGGTTTGCATTTATCCCCTGAAAAGAAAATACAAAACACAAGATTATTCTGAATTTGATTTCTTATTAAGAGTTTAAAAGTAAATTTTAAAAAAATTCGGAAAAGCAGAGTATTAACATCTTATAACAATACCAACAGGGTTGCTTTATGAGGTAAAAAATTTGTTCTGTAGTAGTTTGATCCATACTATTTCTTTGTCTGGTCTTCATATTAAGGCCAAAAAATTATTGCACTTCTAGATACTTTCTGTAGACAAAATTTTCTGTGTATGGAAACCAAGGAAAGTTTTAACAGTTCCCAAGCCTGTACTTCTTTCATTTAGATCAATCTGGAAAGCTCCATCTCAAGATTTTTTTAAAACATTACCTTTGGTAAAATATTTCGTATAAATTTTCGTAACGTGAATACTGCAATGTAATACATGCAGCAAAATCTGCAAATATGATAGGAAATGATATGTTATAAAGAATATATTTCATAATAATATTTGACTTCAGAAAGTAGAATTTATACTTGAGTGTTCATAAGCTAGCTCTACCTTTTCAGTTACTGGACATACCAAACTTATTTGAACAAGAGAAGGTGGGATTGCCAGAGGAAGAGAAAGGATATCTTTGACAAGATCTAGTTTATTCTTTTCATTATAAAGTCTTCTATAAAGAGGGAATTGCTACAGCAAATGTCCTACAGTGATTAAGTCACTACTTATTCTTAACCAAAGCACAATATAGTGTATGTCTGGTATTCTCTTGTATCAGTTGCTGTGTATTTTAAACTGAACAGAGAAACAGTTTAGAAGTGCTTGTTTTTATTAAGATAACCTTAGTATTTCAGAAGTTTTTTGATACGATGACATACATAGATGTGGACCAGCCAAACACCATGTATCTGTTGCAAACATATATTTACAGTCAGCTACTACTTAACTTCAAGTAGTGAATTCAAGGCTAGAGCAATATATTGATTAGCAAAGCAAGCTACTGTCCGTTCTTCTTTTTAGATGCTATGATGAAGACACAATTATTGATGAGGAACAATTACTTACCTCACAGAAAGTGCTTACGCAGTTGTTTTGTTTTGCAAGTGGATCTCATTTAAGAAAAGTCTAATTTACATGTATGACACTGGAGTTTATTATTTTGGTGTATTTAATGGTATATGCATTATTATGGTGACTGTACCACTATGTACACCTCTATCACCATTTCGTAAGGTAGAGAGAGAAAACATTTCTAAATGCTTTTCACTATCCTAGCAAGACTCAGATCTAGAATAGAAGGACTTTTACAATGTAAGTTAAATTGTGGAAGTAGACAAAATGTTTTTAGGAATCAAAACATCTCCAGCTCTTTTTTGTTTTCCTTCTAAAAACCACTGCCTGTTATGTAGCTATCTGAAAAACTCAACTGAAGTACCAGAAATAAACAAAACCAAGTTGTATTTAACTGACAGCCTAAACTACACATAGTATTTGTGTTTTTCTCCTTACCTGCCAGAGGCATGGAGATTGACGACATACAATTTGCAAGAGCTGAGTTCTACGCGACTGCTTTTCAGGGGTCTAATGGAGAAATCTCAGTGGGGAAACACGTTTATTCCTCAGCTATTCAGGAGCTGCAGTGAGCAAATCTTTCCATCTGAATGGATGCAGGATCCAGGTGGTGGGGAGGGAAGACAGCACTTAGCTTTAACATATTCTAATTCATCTGAGTGAACCTCAAAAGAGTGGGCCAGGAAAATCAGTATTATCTTTGTCTCCCCTAGATAACTTTTCTGGCTGTGGTATCCTCAGAGAGAAACAGCTTGGTTTTATTCTGGTGCAGCTGAAGTCTAACACCATTTTCCCTTTACTCCTGGTGGGGGGAAAAGACAAACCCTATTTCTTAAATATTATACTGCTCAGACCTAGTTACCATGTGAGATTTTATCCCCTGTAAATTATTTTTGATCAAACAGTTCTCATTCTGCAATTCTAAAACTGCAAAGAGATATTTCTACCTTAGAGACATGCAAAATAAGTAGTTTATTTCTTAATAATATCTGTTAAATCCTAGACTTGTCACAGTATCTTTGATGAGTCGCTACATGTCTGAGTTAGAAAAAGAAATGGAAAATAAAAAAAAAGTCACACTGACATTTCTTTTTCCTTGAGGCATATGACAATGTCTCTCACTTTAATGATTGATCAAGAATTCAATATAGGTTCTCACCTCTACAAACACAATAATGATGTTAACATTCATTAGAATGTTAAAGGTTCTTTATTAAGTAGGGACAACTTTTGCATGGGTTGCACAAAGATTTCCACATGAGAGATTAAAGAAAGTAATGTAAATTTAGAGAAAAAAAAAATACATATCATATGATCATGAAAAGTACTGTAATAATTAGTTCCAGAAACAGAGTTTATGGGAAAATTTTTAAAGAAAGTTCAATCGCAGTCCAATAAAGACATTTTAATGCACTTTAGACATTCACTTTAGATCTAAAGCTTAAGGAACACTGAACTAACATATTCTCTCACAATACCTATTCAGAGAGGAAAAAAAGAATACAGACAATATATTTTCTACAGCATTTTTCTTTTATACCTCCCGTTGCACAGCACAAACTTCTGAAACTAGCATAATAGTCACATAAGAGCACTTACATATTACATATTTATATTTTTTCATTTTTCCAGAAGGGAAAAACATTTGTACCATTCTTTTTAATATACAACATAAATGCTGCCTAATACAAAGTCATCTGAGAGACTGCTATTGCCAGAAGTCTGACTACTTCTTGTAGAAAAACTTAATTCATAAATTAAGAATAGAAAGATGTTAAACTGTTAGTCACACTCTCTGCCTAGTGAAGCTACCACAACATCAGTGTCAACAAAATATCTTAAATTACTTTGCATTAGTGTATATATGGTTTATATTACCTCATCAGCAAAAGAATAATTTCCTGAGAACAGGTTGCTAAAATCTGTTATAGGTGTTCTACACTAAGGTAACTTGTCATTTTTATTTTTCCTGTTCCTGTGATGTCCTTTAGAAATATTTTTAACCTGAAAAGTAGCTCAAACTTACAAACATGTTATATTAATTATATATTAATTATATAACAGAAAATATTAATCTCTTTAATATTAATGAAAAAAGAATTAAGGAAAGATGTTAATTAATTATCTAAAAAGCAGGTTTTTTATAGATACTGAAACATTAATCACAATGGCAGTCTGCTGAAAACTAGCTGCGAATAAGGTGAATGTAGCTCACAAAACAATTTCATGTCTCTACAACCCATCTTTAGCAGATGATTATTTTATACTCAACAATGGTGTTAAAGTCTATCCTCTTTATGGGGTTGTTTGTACCATGTCTGTAAGATAATAGCTGTAATTTGCTCTCACTGTGTATCTGCTGCTGTTCAGATCAACCTGACTGAATTACAGTCCCAGCCATGATAGTCCATTGGCTTCTAGTGTGTTGTTTATGTTTGGTAGAGCCCAGTGTGATTCTTCTTGTGCTTCACTAACTTGTTTGAAAGGTAATCCTCGTGATTAAAATACTGCTAACTCCTTTTAGAAAAATATCTGTTGGCCACCATCTATGGTTTAAAACAGATCCTATTTTGTTTCTTACTTACCTAAATAGGTTAGTCTGACCCATATAGAAGACAGCTTTATCAACAGTAGCTTCATAGCCCCTGCAACCACACTGTGCCACAGTCCTCTATAATATGCAAGTAATACTCCCCTTTGCCTTTATGTGAAAAGGATGTCAAGGTCACTGCACATGAGCACACAGTTTGCATATATGGGTGGGGAGAAAAATGCTCAGACATTGAAGCGCTCTGGTAGTACTCTGCAGTATCTTAAAATGACCTTACCAAAAAAAACCATTACAAATAAATGTTTTGGTTTCTGTTGCCCTAGAGTTTGGTGGTTTTTTTGACAGATCATAGTAAGTAATGCAAAAATAACCTGAACTATTTTTCCTTCTGACACAGTGTAAAACGTATCCATTTGATACTCCTGGAATGAGCACAGATGTTATGGGGTCTGGGTAGACACAGGGTACATGCTACACACGATGAATAGTTTAGTTACCTTTCCTGTTCCCCTGCCTTGTCATACTGATTGACAATATCAAACTTCAATGTTTGCAATAAAAACTAGGTGATATGCTTAGCTATTATAACGAAAGTAAGCATGTAAGTGAAAGTAGCTGTCACTTGCAAACACGATTTAAGAAATTAGCCAGAAGAAAGTTCTTTTTAATTTTTTTTTAACTGTAGCAAATAAAAAGAGAAAGACTAGGGAGAAAAGTATTGTCTGCTACTTATCAGACATATAAGTACGTAAGTGCAGGTAACTTACACTCTTCAAAAACAGCCTGAACACTGTATAGCAAGTCTACATCCATTTTTTTCCTAGTAACACTTTAGGTTTCATTGTGTTTGGCAAAGTAATCTGTTGTAATAGAATTACTATATTTTGGTCTAACACCCACCTTTTAAATCTTACTATGCACTCTAACAATAGATTTTAGGCTGCTGACAGACGAACCTTCAGTTTATGATCAAAGCTAATTACAGTTGTGGTAAAACAGGTTTACACAGCCATACTACATTAAAACATTTTCATTTTATACATAATTCAAAGTAGTCTTTACACCAAAGACTCCCTAGACTTGAACATAAGGACAAACATAATCGATGGATGCAGCTGACAGATAAGGGGATCATAAGGAAACAATGAGACACTGCTAGTCAACACAATGCACAGTTTCATTAACAAATCACGGTCTTATCTCATTCTCATGACTGCCTTTTACTGTACTACTAGAGGAAATGTGAAGCAGATGTTTAAATTAGAAGAATGAGGCTCTGTTTACAGGAGACATCCTCCAGACTGGAGTAGTGGCACAGAGGAAAACTTAAGAGTTGCTTTATTTATGTTCCAATTTAGTAAGCGTTACTTGTGAAACAGTTGTCTCAGTGACACACAAATGGTAAATAGGGATCAAGTACAACAATCTTTATAGTGAGGAAAAGTAATTTATGCTTAACATAAATGAGAAAGACAAACTACTGGGAATATACTACCATTATATTACTTCTGAAAAGACCTACTAAATTCCATATAATTATCTACATACATGAAAGTAACCTACACGTTGTGCATAATTTACTAACTTAATTCAGTCTTCCAGTACTTTTTTTCCCATGATTTAGGCTTCCTACATAAATAAATAAATACTTAGTTATATAGTTATAAATAGTTAATTTCTGAAAAATTACTCGAAAGCAGTAACAGCAAATTTTGTGTTTTCCTGGTTTTTTTTTGTTTCATTCACAGAAAGGACCAATTCTAATACACAGCAGATGTTATAAAAAAAATCCAAAACAAAATTCTCTGCTATGATTTATTTTATAAGTTTTATGACATTGTCTGTGCAAACCTAGAACGTATGGAGAAACTTGAAAGTGACAAAACAAACACACTGGAACCAAAGTGCAATTCTCCAGTCCCGCATCCTGTAATTCCTGAAGTAGTGATAGTCCTAGAGTTTACTTAATTCAAACTCAAAAATAGTAGAAAAGTGAAAACACTTGGTTGTTTCCTTCCATTCAGTACAACAGTTTTGCAGCTGTATCTCCATCACCTAGGAAACAGCTGAAAAGTCAAGATTTTGAGTGCTACTGTCCTACATGGTTTTGAGAGAGCTTAAGGTAAACAGGGTAGGTAATAGTCATTTGACCCCTAGGTAATTTGTGAAACAGGTAAAATCACCTTAGGCCAAGGCAAGACCTGGCAAGTCCGGAGACCCTCTGCACTATCAGGTCAATACAAAGGGGTTTGTATGTGGTTTTGGGTTTTTTTAAAGCAGAAGGAAAGAAAAAAAAATTACATTCTACAGGGCTATTCATCTTTGAGGCACGATTACAGCATAAGCTAAAGCAATTCAGAGAAATCTGAGCTACAGTGGACCAAGGTCAGTAATTGTACGTGATGGAACTTGATTTCAGCCAGCCTAAGGCAGAGACATAAATAGCGCTTCCCAGGTTGAGCATCATAGTTCGTACTTGTTCTGTGCTTTCTCCATCCTTCCCACAGAGACACAAGGGAATATGCTGGTTTGGCAACAGAAGGAGGAAAACAAGATTTATAAATTGAAACTCAAGTAAAGGAGCATGCAATTTGCCTTTGAATCCACAGCAGAATATAACCTAACTATACTGGTCTGGCATCAGCATAAGCGTGTGATCAGGCTGGCAAGTCTTAACAACTTCATGTATCGTTTCCAGGTTAAGTCTTTCTCTACTGTATTTAGTGTAGGCTTGAAATTGTATTTTGACGCTTAAACAAATTTTGAAAACTGATCAGTTATGGTTGGGAAGATGATGTGAAAAGGATTTTACTGAAATCAGAAACCTTACCTTGCAGCCCCATTTATTTTTGTGTTACCAGGTCATCTACTATACTTTAAATTTCTACATGCTTAACTAATTCACTGTTCCAAAGAAATGTGATGTAGGAAAAGACAGCATTGTACTATGAAGATAGATACCAGTATCTCCCTTAGCTATGCATGAAGGGCTTAAATATTGTAAACATGGCTGCTAGCATTTTATAATGACACATCTTATCACAGGTCTTGCAATATTATTACCTTCACCTCATCCATCATGTAAAGTACTGTGACAATCATGCATTGGTAATACCCACTTTGGAGGTTTTATATTAAAACCTCCATATTCTTTTAACAATAATTTGGCATCACACACACTGTGTGTGTGCGAATTTTTGCTCATACTAATCCTTGAAGTTAGAGTTGTGTAAATCAATGCAAGAGAAAAGCTAGGCCTACATAAGCTCACTTTCACTTACTCTTAGAGATGCAGTGTGTATCTTGCAAAGTTGTGGCATTATACATAAATGTATTTTGACCAGTCATCCCTAAACAGAATTTGGATCATTATTTCCTTTCACAGGCAGTCACAGAAAAGGCTACCTAGAGAGAGTAGATCAATAATTTTATTCTAGCTTCACTATAAAGAAATAAATGTTTTAGTCAGAAATTTCTCTATACAAATACAAAAAAACCTGCTGACCTACTAGTTGTTTCAAAGATGTTACTGTCTGTCTTTATGTACAGCCTTGTATCTTTATTCCTCATCTGTGGTTTGATGCAGGAAGACAAACAATTAGACTCTTCAGCTTTTCACCAATTAGCAATGAAATTCATAGCTTGCTTTTCTTACAACTGAAGCTTTGCTTTTAAGTGTTTTGTTCAGCACAACCCGCAGCAGAAAATGTCCTTATTCACATACACTTACATATTTAAAAATTAGTTTCATTTCTACTTGGTTTCATATTGATTCTGTGTTTCTAGATACAAACCCTCACATACTTCAAAAAGAAATGTCCACTGATTATCACTAACTTATGACACTGATCTCTCTCAAAGCAGGGAACATTTACCCAAATTGAACTTTGCCAAAATTTAAACAAGAAATTAAAGCCATCTCTTCCATTACCATTTAGGGAAGAAATGGTATAATTAGACAAGGCTTACTTTAAAAACAATGGGATTGGTTCATTAAAAAAAAAAACAACAACAACAAACAAAAAACCAGCCAACCAAACCAAACAAAAAAAAACACCAAACCACAACAACCAACAAAAAAAAACAAACCCAGAGCAAGTAAAGCTGAAATTTAACTGAAACTTCAGCATTTTATAATTGTATACAGAGTAAGGCTAAAGACCAAACTTTAAATTCCCAGCTTTCTATCACACTATATTTCTAACCTTTCTAACCTAAGACTGCATCCATATCACAATTTAAAACTCTAGCAAGAATTACATGCAATGGATTTTTTGGAAAAATATTTGTAACTAGTTTAAAATAAAACAAATAAAGGGCACAGAATTTCTACTCCAAGAGAGGAGTATACACATACATATAAAAACATGAACAGGATGCACATACGCAACAACTGAAAATATGCATTTAATTTTTAAGCTTGGTATTTTTCCATTTAAAAAAAAGTCAATAGTTGGAAAGCTAGGACAGAAAATTGCTGAAATTTGGTGTCATGTAATGCTAACTCAGTGGCTTCATTTTTTGCCAGAAACTGTATGATAAAAATTTTCACGACAATTACAGAATTTTCATGTTTCTCCACCCATCGTCTCACTTCTCAAAATCAGTGGGGTTTTCTTAGGTTTGGTATAATTTTTTTCTGAGGTAATGCCACTTGAATTAGAAATACATTACTTCCAGTTCATTTTCCTAACCTAAGAAACAATTTGTTCTAGGAACTTCCAGAGTGTATTGTCACGCCTTCACTTTACTCTTTCAAGTAACAGCCTCTGAATAGTTGAGTTCCTATGGCATAAAGAAAGTACTGAAAGTTCTACCACACTCTACTCTCCTGAAAAGCCAAGACACTTTTTTTTTTACAATTTTTACACAACTGTATTGTGTGCAAAGTGTGTAATAGTGCTTAATGACTCAGGTTCCATCAAAAATACTTTTCAATAATGTATGTCTACAGTCTGCAGAAAGTTACAATGGTTTATTCATAGTAGTAAGTTCATACAGTACATGACTTTCAGCTGAAATTTAGAGAGAAGATATTAAAGAAGGCAACCTGGTTGAATTTGGTCTGATATGCTTCAATTTACCTACTGAAGTGATTTATATATAATCCTACTTAAAGACAAGTTTTGAAGATACAGAAAGTATTTCCTTCCTCAAAGTTTTTGAAAAACTAGAGTAAAACATTTAAGTTAATATGAACTCAAACAAAAAATTTCCATTCAAAAGCAAGCACAAGAAAATTAGTTAAGAATTAGAAATCTACCATATCTTTTCTGCAGGTAAACAGTCTATCTTCTCCCTCTTACAGATATTACTGAACTTTAATTCTTTTCTTTACAGGCACATATCAGAACCAGTATTTTTTATTCAATGGGATTTCAAATTGTCACCTAAACAAATGACCCTGTGACAAATTCAGCTATAGGAATTCCATGAATTAAAAAAACTAACCAAACAAACCGAAAACAACCCACCAACTAAATCTACATACTCCATTGGTAAGAAAACTGTCTTTATTTAGGAGATATGCAAACCAATGCAACCTGAAGGTAACAAGAATCCAACAAAATTTCCTACCATTTTAAGATCCTCTGTGCTTTTCATGTCATCACTTTGCTTGATTAAAGTAGAATGAAGGGGATTGATTTTTTTTATTTGTAATTCTGATCTCAATTTATTTTAATCTTTTTGCTTTCTCTCTGTGACACTGGATAGTGTTTTGTTACTACTTTAATGCAGCTGCCTTCCAATCCCAGTGAGGACTGTCTCCTGACCATAATTCAAGACAAGTGTCAGACATACCAAGGTGTCGATACAAAGAGTACTGTATGCGTGTCAATCATTACTACTAGAGATACCAAAAGAAAGTTATATGCAGACCATCTTTTGCATCTGAACCAAAGAGAACACATTTAAATATGTTATTTCAGAATTAACTTAATTTTGCTGATGGATTCTGACATCTGTCAGTGTATGTAACAGAGCTAACTTTCAAAGTCAGCATGGAAAGAAATTACAATTTTAATACTTTTAACGATTCTGCAATCATTTTTCTTTCCTGCAACTGTACTTTTTTTGTTTTGTTTTAAACAGCAAAAGTCTCTTTGACTTTATTTATCCTAAGTTTTTAGGATAAAAACAGATACTAAAAAATCAAGCTATACTCTTACTAAACGACAACAGCTGACTTGAAAGACCATCTGTGAATGAAAATATCATATAACAATTCTTGTCACAATTTTTAGATGTTAAAAACATATTCCAGTTCTGTATTATTTCATGTTAATAAAAAGTGGAAAGCTTTCATAAATTTTTATTACTCTGCCAATCTAAATAAAATATGCCTTTGATAATGTTAAAAATTACTTGTGTTTGTATTGCCTAGTTAATGGCTTTTCTTGGGATCGTTTTAGGGATCACTGAGCACAGTGCTAAGAGATTACGGAAGCTTGTCTTTGTAATACCTAACACTTTTATATTGTTTTCTGAACAGGTATATTTATAGTTACTGTATTTTATACAAAGAATCTGAAACAGGCGGTTTGGTTTATCCATGTAAACATGACACTGAACACCAGATAACATCTAACATGTTAAAACAAGGACTTTCAACCTGTTTACTAACTTGGGGCACGTAGCAATCTTGGGTCCATCTATGCTCTCACAACAGACTGTGTAACTGTGGCAAAGCTGACAGTTTTAATTCCATGCACCTCCTCGTCACAGATAAATGAAGGGAGGTGGTGTAAGATTTCAGAATATCAAACCTGCAATTGGATACAACTCTTGTCCACTTATAGAAGAGCTACACCCCTGTCTGCCAGTTCTATTCTATCTATACATCAGTCACTACTTAAATCTCATTTTCAGATTTTTACTGGTACAAAACAGCGTTACTATATTTTAGCAGGTTTTGAGAGTTTTGAGAATTTGACACAGTGACAGGATCCAGAGTCAGCTGAAGGCCTGAGATGGAATTCCTCCTTTCAACGCTTTCATTTTAAAGTACATAGGCTTCCAGTCCCTAAAAACAAATACTGAAAGAGAAAAAGGAAATGTTATAGGTTGCCTTTTGAGGTATTCCTCCTTAGGGGAATTCTCATCTCAAACCATACTAAAATGCTCTGCCCCACACAAGAAGAAGTTGCTTTATTTTGTGAGCTTCTGCACAGTCCTAGCCATACAGGCTCAGATGGTCTATGGAGAAGGAAGAATGTTCTCCCTCCAAGAAGTTTTACCTGGTCAGAGTGCAAACACAAAGACAACATACAGAAAGAGCAGAGAAGCTTTCAGTGACTGAATTACATTAACATCTGCAAAATGAAGAAAACCTTAACTGTGAAAGAAAATTCTACATACTTGTTAAGAAAAAAATGTGCAAATGTTTAATGATAGCATTTAATATATCTGACAAACCTCTAAAATAATAAATTAGGAAAGACAGGGGTCAGTTTTTCCTCAAAACTATGGAAGCAATCATTGTATTCAAATGCTTCCTTAACATAATGGAAAAACTAATTTTCAAAATACCTTACTTTATAATCAGATATATTATTTTAGAGTAAATTCAGTTCCAGTTTCAAATATAATATTCCAGTCACCCATGTTAACAAAGCCCAGTAGCAGCCGTGCTGGTTAACAGAACTACAATAGCATGAAAGTAATGTGAGATGAAAGGCCTGGACAACGTAGAAACTCCAAGCACAAATTTATTGTGAAAATATGTTTGTTTGAATTTTCAGATTGTTAAACGACCAAAACAAATGTCAAAAAAGTTTGAAAATAAGAGTAGATACATTAAACAGTAACTGTCATTAAAAAGTCACCCCCTGCCATGTGATACTGCTGTTAACCGTTCTAGAGAAAATATGACGTTGGGAAATTGTCAGAAATAGAGCATGTACACAAGTATGCATACTGATGTGCACTAAAAATAACAAAGCAACAGCTAAGTTCATTTGTAAATAATATATCAGGTAAGTATTTGTTCAAAGCATTTAGTATTTTGAAAAGTGTCAATTATCCAGTTAAGAATGGGAAAATAACAACCGGGTAAGACTGCTTAAGATAACCACATTCATAGTAGACCAATTTTAGCTGCTATTTTTTTTTTTTTGTTTCAGAAAAACAAAGATACAGTGCAAACGCTACAATATAGTACTAGCAGCTGCATAGAAATAACTGTAGTTATAAACAACAATTATCCTCAGTTCTTATTTTTGTACTAAATAGCAATCAACTCTAGAACTCATTTAAGAAACTCTACAAACAAACTTTATATAACTTTCATCTTGACTGGTTGCCTGTGCTAGCAGGCACAGATTTGATTTCAATAATACTGCCTCCATTTTAGTTTCTTATACTAAACAATACTGTGATAAAGAAATTATTATTTTGATAAAGATATTTCCTTTTCATACATGAGAGAAAAATATACAGATACAATTGTACCACTACTATCAGATCACTTAGTTTGGTCCCTATTCTATTTTTGCAAACTCATTCTAATTCAAAATTAAAGTATAAAGAATTCACAGAAAACTCATGTACTGTCTGCAAACACACTTTGTAGGCACTGAAAAATGATGACAAAATCTCTGGTGATTCAGTGTGACTGAATTCTGCATACTAGTACAAGACGTTTATTTGAAGTTAATTTCCTCGCTAATCAGACACCCAAAGTGCATTTTCAAAAATCTCTTTCTGGAAATAAAAAGCATGTATTAACTACTCCAAGTCTGGAAGTCTTCTAATTCTAGTATCCATAGGCATACAGAACTGATTTTAAAGACTGAAGTGTTTAGAAAAAGCAGTACATTGGAAAGAAAATTGTGCTGTGACATGTACCCCACTGTGTGAAGGGACGACATTCTTTATTTTAATGATTTTTAAGTTTGAGCAGGTTTAACCTAAATTTGCCTCTAGATCTTGACTGAAAAGGGAAAAAGAGGGGAAAAGGTGGAAAAGAGCTTCGCATTACCCTAATTCCACGATTATTTTCAGGTTAGGTAGTTTTCATAGCTTTCTGCCACTGACAGGTAACCAGAACTTTGCCTGTTACCAAACTCAGAGAATGAATTCTATCACTTACAAACAAGGGGTTCCACAACATTCACGTGGTGGAGGCAAGGAATATTATTTTTGTTATTATTATGATTTTTATTATTACTGTTATTCCTGCCCTGAGAAAAGAGTGGGATTAAAGCACTACATAGATTTGCTTTGCAAGACTAAATTTGTTTGAGACAGTTACAGTTGCTTAAGACTGTGCGTTATGTGTTCAGTGCCCCCTGAAAAAGATGCATTTCCTGCTTGTTCTCCAAACTAATATACTGCAGGCTTTCCAGACAGAGTCACTCCGCAAATATCTTGAGAATGAAACTGAATCTTCTTTTCTCTTCTTTTTTCTATCCTCTCTAGCTAGTGACGGGGGAGTGGGGAGGGTGAACATAAAATTGTCTTTCAGAAAGAATAAAATATCCCTGAATTTATATAAAGATGAAAATGTTAAAAAGCCACTGGTATTACTGCTCTGTTTCTTTTACTATAGTTGTAAGTATGTAAATTCTTTACATCTGGGTTGGCAGGGGAATGTTCCTGGGTTTTCTTTTGTTTCAAAGGAAAACAGGAATACAAAAATTCTCACTTCAGTACTTCTCAGAGATTCATTATTCTCCCATTAGATGTATTGGCAGGAAAGAAAATGAACAGCATTTAGACACAGATTTTCACCTTTATAAATTAATAAGCTTATTTCACCTTCTAACTTCACCCACTCTGTTGCTGGAATAGATAGTCAAGATCCTTTCCCAAATATCCAAAATATGTTTTTGAAGTCTCAAACAGATTGTAAATGTTAAGAAAATTTAATTACCAGTAACCAGAAATCTCTGAGATGCAAAGTCCATGTGAATTTATAGTTTGTGACTGCTACAATGAGCTAAGAAATTGTTTTTAGCTTTGTAATAAATCAACCAAAATATCAGTGTGTAAATTGGAACATGGTCCCTTGTGCATATACTGCATGTAACACATCACTGGTCTGGACTGAATAGGAAAAGAATGGGAAGTGAGTACACGTGACATGCAGTTCTTTAAGAACTCCCTTTTTGTTAAAACAGTATCATACAATGGTTTGGGTTGGAAGGGACATTAAAGACCATCTAGTTCCAACCCCCCTGCCAGGGGCAGGGACACCTCCCACTAGACCAGGTTGCTCAAAGCCCCATCCAGCCGGGCCTGGAACACTTCCAGCAATGAGGCATCCACAGCCTCTCTGGGTAACCCATTCCAGTGCCTCACCACCCTCACAGTATCTCAATCTACCCTCTTTCAGTTTAAAGCCATTACCCCTTGTCCAATCACTACATACCCTTGTAAAGAGTCCCTCTCCAGCTTTCTTGTAGGCCTCCGTTAGGTACTGGAAGGCTGCTATAAGGTGTCCCCAGAGCCTTCTCCTCTCCAGGCTGCACAACCCCAACTCTTTCAGCCTGTCCTCATAGGAGAGGTGCTCCAGCCCCCTGATCATCTTCGTAGCCCTCCTCTGGATTCACTCCAACAGGTCCATGTCCTTCTTATATCGGGGCCCCAGAGCTGAAAGCAGTACTACAGGTGGGGTCTCACGAGAGAGGAATAGAAGGGAAGAATCACCTCCCTCAACCTGCTGGTGTTTTGATGCAGCCCAGGATACAGTTGGCTTTCTGGGCTGCAAACGCACATTGCCGCATCATGTTGAGCTTCTCGTCAACCAACGCCCTCAAGTCCTCTCCTCAGGGCTGCTCTCAATACACTCATTGCCCAGCCTGTATTTGTGTTTCTTTAAAACTCTAAGGAACTGTCACCATGTCAATTCAAAACTTGAGTGACTCCAAGCAATGCCCTGGCCACTTAAAACTACTTCGAGTCCTTCCTGTGAGTAAGGATCTTCATTAAAAGCTGTCAACCATAGCTAATTCTACACTGCTGTGTGAGAGTAAACAGAAACAGCAAGAAACCATGATACATGTCTCCAAGAAAGGAATGTTCTAGTTACATTTGTCGGTCAGCTGAAACTGTTACAAGCCTTCAAGGCAGTTCCCTCCCTTCTGACTTGTAAGAGGTTTCAATGCAGTCTGTTATTCTTCAAAAATCCGCCAAGACAAATGGTAAAGAACTCTGGGACTGCATTTGAGATCTAATGCTTGATATGTGGCCAGCTCCATAGAGTCAGAAGTCCTTCTGAAAAAAATATCAGTAATATGAGAAGACATACTCCTGAAGGTGGAAACCGTTTACTAAATATTAACCTATGACCTAGGCCAAACACAGCACTTGCATTTATGCTGAAGAGATGTTGATGTGAAGGGGTTTCTTCTGGAAGGCCTTTTCAACTTTAAGAATAACCTAAATCACAAGGAGGGAGATTTGAAGAAGTAACTTATGTCAAAGTACTTATTTGCCTAGGCAGATACTCAAATCTTCATTTACCTTCTCAGCTTAAATGTACAAAGTCTGCAGTACTTTTTTTAATCCTACTGAAGAATGCTTTAAATTCATTTGGATATGTATGTATCACCAGAGACAGAGAGGGGTGCTCCCCAACTCTAACCTATTCTAAGTAACAGAGAGATGATCTCATGAAGAAGAGGACACCTTGCCTTAATGGCCTTAATACTCATGTTAAGTAAACTAGTGTGTGTCAGAGAAGTGAATTACAGTCTATTCTCAGAGTCTGCACTCCCAATGATAAAGCCGATCGGACCTTAAACAACGGAGGGACAGCCTTCCTGGGCCTGAATTAGTGCCCAGGCTTCAGAGATATCCCTGAGCCATCCTGGCAGACTCAGTCTCGATACCGAACAGGTGCGAGAAGGCACCAAGAACTTGAAGAAAAGGAACTGGAAAAGAAAATCTATTTCAGAAAAGATTTAAACGTGAAAGACCTGACACTAAAGTGTCCTCAGAAAAGTGAGATCACCTCAGTAAGTCATGTTCCTTAGCAGGGTAGATGGTGACAATCATGGCATGGGCACTGACGTTTCCGCTGCTAAAGGTATCTTACACATTCATTGGTTCAGATCAACCCTTTTTGTTTCCACAGCGGAAGCTTCTGATTACAAGCCAACATCTTGGGTGCATTTCAGGTGCTGGGAGCAGCCACTCTGGCTATAAACTGAGAAACCAATCTATATCCTAACTGGGCATGATCTTCTAGGTTCCCAACTTCTGACAGTTGTCAGGGACTATGAAAAAGGCAAGATAAAAAAGCCCTCAGCAGAATAAATTTACAAGCCCACATGTGCTAGGTTTGTTACAAACAACAGCCCAAGCAATTCCAGAGCTGTGAAGGTCACAGGCAGATTAACAAATTTGTTATTCCATTTTTTTCCCCAGGGCAAAGAGAAACCAAACATGTAAAAAGAAAATTGTAACAGTAAGAACAAATATTTTAAAAGTAAGTTGGTCTGATTAAAAAACAAACAGATTATTTTACATGAATATTTTAAATCAGGACAGGAAGACAGAATGAAGGATGGAGGGACACACACTGACTTCTTTATCCATGCATGAGAAAAACACCCCCAATAGATACTGCTGAAGCCAAAACACTTACCAGTAACAAACATTTCTGGCATCTAGCATTTCAATATATACATGGACTGTTCTTAAAAATAAGTATATACCACAATGCTTGTTGAACAAAACACTATAATTGTTTTGCTAAAAAGCTTCTTGCAAAGGGTCTAATACAGGTATCTAAACTCATCTCTGAGCATTAACTAACTTTATGGTGTATATCTCAGCAAAAGAGCTGAGGAACACTCAGAAATTCTTCTGAGCAGAAAATTTTCCAGTTTAACATTCACAAGTGGGTATATATTTAAGCAGTTCTTTGAGTTTTCTTATATCATCAACACATGCTACTACAGTGCGACCTTATGGAATAGAGACTAGTCATTATTTTCCTTCAAAACTAGTTCTCATCACACAATACTGATGGTGACTTTTTTGCCAAAGGTAGTCCTCTAAGCAGAATTTCACCAGGCATAATGTAATATAACCATTTCTTGGTGTGTATGATGATATTGTCTGACATGAAGAAAAATATTTTGTCAGAACAGTAATATTTGGTCAACAACAAGAACTGGATGTTTAAATGTCAGCTTTCAAAACAGATATGGTTTCTGTTATTGTCCTTTTGCCATCTGACACTAAAATCGGGTCCAATTTCTTTAGATTATTATTTGTTCAATGCAAAAAAAAAAGTAATGATCAGCAAATATCTTTCCAGTAGAATTTATATCCTAAAGGCAAATTCACAGAATACGATCACACATCTCTTTCCCTTACCCCATTCTATTTCTCTACCACTAAATTTTCCTTGACAGTTTCTGACTTGTTATACAAGTTGTTTTACTCACTATGGTAGAATTAATCATGTTAAAAGCAAAAGAGACCTTGCACTCTTGTATTAGCACTAAATTGCCGGGCTATCATAGTATTTTGTTCCTCAATTACTCTATGAATTAATATGCAAAGATTCTCTCAGCAGCACACTGAACTTTTCCACAGATTACTGCAATTGTTCTAGATTATCATCCCCCCACCCCTAAAGCAAAGAGTGATAAAAGTCTCGATGTGCTTTCCCTGTGGACATAACGTTTCCATCAAACAGATGGGTGGATTTCCTCAATCTTTCTAACAAGAATTAATGGAACTTAAAAAAGGATTTATTGACTGACGGCAGATGGCTGAAGGATTTTGCAGAGGTATGACTCATGTAAATTACAACAAAAGCAAATTCAAACTCTTGCTGTGGACAAAAGGTTAGTTCTGCATTAAATTAGGAGCATTCTGCTCAGATGTTAAAAGGAAGTAAACACTTTCTTTTTTTCTTTGTCAGACATGACCACACTAAGACATCAATGGTCCCTTGATCATCACACATAGTGCAGGCCTACTCTGCATTCTTGGGAAGAAGCCCATAGAAACACTCATGATAAAACACATTATGCTCAGACTTAAAATAGCTGCTGCCTGTGTATGTACTTTCAATTGTCTCCTGCAGTCCCATCTCCTCACAAGCTATAGCCTCCTCCATGTCTACTTACGGGTTCCATTTTTTTGTGTTCCTCATGAGCAAATCAAAGGTGAAAACAGCTAGAAGGAAACACACAAACAGTAGAGCTTTTTGTTGCAGTGCTACCCCATCTCCCAGATATGAACTCGTATTAGTACACATCATACTGGAACAGTTATTATTCACAACTCTAGGAAAAAACGACTTGCTATCTGAAGATAATGAAGAGTCGTCACCTCCCTTTTTCACAGCTGAATTTGGATACCAGTAGATTAATAGAATTCTCTGCCAAAGGTACATATTGCTGCTCCTGAAGTTTCAATGCCATCAACAACTGCAAAGCTATGGAAAACCACCCAGCAAACTACCTGTTGGCTAACACTGTCCATACAAATAGCACAGTACTGCAGTAAACTGTTCACCCAGCCCTGTGAGCAATCTCTCACTCCTACACTTTCCTCGCTGCCAAAAGTTTTTTGATACTGCTTTCTTCAGGACAGGCATAATACAGGGAATTCTCTGCAGTCACGTCATGCTCCTAGAAATGCCTAACACGGGTTGCTGAATTATCTTCTGTAGAAGACAGGTATTATATTAGCAGAGAATATTCAGCCCAGTATTTCAGCTCACAGTCAGGTGTTGCTTATTCCAGAAGATGTGTTTGTGAATACTGGACCAAGGGAATATGAGGGTTTTTTCTATTTCCTGTGTAAAATCTAACAGTTCTGGGTCTAAAAACACCAGGACTGAAATTATAGAACACAGTTTGGTTTTCATGTTCTCATAATATTTTATTACTATATAGAAAATCAATTTTTTTCTTTGATAACAATTATGTACGGAAAGAAAAGATTATCTCTGCAAAGATAAAGAATATTTATACCCCAAAAATCAATTTAAATAGGTTCTATTAAACATGCTAATAATAACATATTTTTTCCTCATCCACAAAAGTCTTGATAACCTAATATAATATTAAGTTACAAGCTCTGAAGCCTCAGAAATCACACATTAAAAACAATCATTTGTTTATAGGTCCCATTAAATCTTTATATTTCTTGAGTTTAAAAAAAAAGGAACCTTCTGCTATAAATTGTTGTATTCAAAGAAACTAATCAGAGAGGTAATCCCTGTTTCTGGTAAAAGAGTAAACCAATTAAAAACATCTTTTGTCAAGACATAATAGTATTTAACCAGTATCTGCATTTTAATATAACTTATCTTTTAAAACTTGTCTGATTTTATGAACCTTTTCATTTTTAAAAGCACACTGGAAACAGGTTAAGATGATGATGTTGGGGCACTGGTTTGCTGCTTGCGTTTTCTTTTTCCTCCAGAACAATAGCCTAGATATCTGCGCAGTCTATGTGGAATGTGTTTTCTTACTAAGAAAAAAACCCTATGTGAACAGTTAAAATATAACTACTGGGGCTCTATCTAGATAGTAATATTAGATGTAATTCCAAAACATTAATGGATTTTCATGTTCTATACTTTAGGTGAAGCTTTCCTTAATCAGCTTTACTCAAGAGAAATTGCAAAACTAATCTTAAAATGACCTTTAAGAATTGTTACCTCTTCATACAATGTGTTTCCAGTAAATCTGTACAACGAGCAAAACTGTTCCCAAAAATATTCTTTGTACCTCAAATTATTAATGCACTTGTATGAAACATACATACATTACCAATCCTATCCAAATCCGTTCAACAATTTAAGAAACAGTATATGGATTTTATGATTTGCTGGCAGATGACTACACTTTGATGAACAGTGTGCAATTCAGAAAGTAGTCATCCCTGATTTCAAGTTTAATGTGTACTCAGAAACAGTTTTCTTCAG
>JAVKLA010000053.1:5312801-5339006 GCA_034782735.1 Sagittarius serpentarius | reverse complement strand
CTGAGCAACAACTGAAACCATCAGGGTGTTACCAACATTCTTCTCATCCTAACCCCAAAACACAGCGCTGTACCAGCTACTAGGAAGACAACTCTGTTCCAACCGAAACCAGAACACCATGTTAGAAAATAATAAATAGGCATTCCAGTCCTAACTGTGGGTGGGACTTGTTAGGCATATAACAATTACATATACATGTACGCATCACTACCTCCTCAATGCTTACAGTAGATTAATTTATAATGAAATTGAGATTGGCAAAACACTGGAAAGAGTACAGCTAGAGGTACTTAGCCCAGCTGGAAATGCATTCTGAGGAGTCTTTAATGAGAAGTGACATAAGAGATAGGAATACGTGTTTCCAAACAGAGTACAGTGCAAACAAGAAAACATCAGTAGTTGGCTGAATTTTTTATAAACAAGTTCGAACATTGTTCGTAAAATGTGCATATAACATCATTGTTTAGTTTAGTTTTGTCCAGCCAATTATGCATGTATATGGTTCCATGTTAAAAGAAATACATTCTTTTATAAATTCTCTTAAAATTCCTCTACACAGAATTATTTTCTTTTAAAACATTAGAAAGGCTGAGAATAGAATGAAGAAATATGTATAGGGAGGTTTTAAATCTGTTTTTTACCCATGCTCTGGCTGAATTTATAATGAAGATATCCCCTTGATTAGGAAAATGAAGAATTCCAAGGTTTTTAATTTTGTAGAAAATGAATGAAGGTAGGGAGAGGTCTTTTTTTTCAGTCCACGCCAATTTTTACCTCCTTAGTGTATTACACCCTACCACCACATCTTTTCTGTAAAGCAATCCATGTGTTGGCTCGAAATAATGAAAGGAAGCTTTATTTTGATTAATTTTAAAATGTATCATTCTTTACCTCAGATGGTCTAGGCACAAGGTGCTTGCTCTTAATGACTCAATACCCTGTCCTTCATAATGGCCCTGTGTCATGATGAACCTCTGGTAGTTTTTCCTTTTCCTTTTTCGCTCCCAACTTTTCCAAAAAGTAGCTAAAATCTAAACCTTTAAAATATTTCACCCAAACCCTAAGCAAAACATGAGTCCATATAGCATGTACATTCTAATACATTATGTAATCATATATTGATTTTTAGTAAGGTAATTCATAAGTGGAAGTTTAAGCTTATACCTTTTTGTGTGCATTTAATTATCAAGCTGTCATCGAAATATATATGGGGGAGGTGCTGAGATTTAAAAATTTACTCAAAGTCTTATTGAAAAGATTTATGACTGTGTTGGAATACAAAAGCCACTTGAAAGAAAAATTATTAGGCAGAGTGTCGCTGACTTTTCACAAGTAAATAATACTGACTAGAAACTTATTTTAGTACTCCCAGTGTTATAGGGGAAAACATTCAAACCTGAAGATAACTTTGAAGTACAAATGGGATGAGCTCATAGACTGAAGTTGCATGTTCAATGTATTATTCTCTTTATTCACACAAAGAATTTAAGCTTACACTTCTAAGAGGTATTCCCATAAAATTGGAAAGAATTTTTAACATTAAATGTGATTGCAATGGGGAAGTGCAAGTGTCTCCAAAATAAACCACCACTTTATCATCTATCTCCATATTCACTCTTATTTAAGACAGTGTGCACATCCACATCCAGACATGTAACAGTTCCTATAAGCCTCTGAAGGAATACACAACAGCTGTTGATCTAAAATTATACATAGTTCTTAAATTTTATTTTCTGCGCATATATGTTGTAGACTGTTCTCTTTTCCATTCTTCAAGAAGTAATACCATCAGGATGAGTATTGCAACAAACCAAAACAGAAATGCATTCTCCTTAAAATCTCAGAAACAAATGTGGCCTCTGAATAAACTAAACTTTAAATTTGTTATCTCTTGAAGCTACCATAGTGGCTCACTAAACATAGCTGGCATATAAAAGCCTGACTGCAGTCAATGTCTCTGTGCATTAGCAGGTGTGCTGCAAGAACATCGTTTTGAATTTCACCAGCTCTGATCATTAACTTACCATGCGGTGAAAGGATATTTCAGACTGACTGTAGTGCCAAGACATACTGTAAAGGCTTAGGAAAAAGTACTCAAGCAAGAACCAACAACAGATTTTGTTTACAATGACGGACTGAGGAAAAAAAAAAATCATTAACACACTACAGTGTATTGAAAGACAGATGGCAGAACGCTAGACTTGAATTCAGCCATACAACTAAAATCACATAGTACATAGAGAAAAAAAAAGGGCATTTTGAGAACTTGAACATTTCTTTTGCTGGTACAAACATATACATGCCTTTTTTATTTTTTTTTTTTTAATTCTAGTGTATTTACATCATTAAAAGCATCAAGAGTTGGCCTACAACTTGGAGATGAGTGATAATTTACTAAGAAGAACCTGCCTCTGTATTTGTTTTTTTTTTTTTAACTGAAATTTTTCTCTATATAAATTTATACTAAGCCCATCAGAAGACTGTCAGATTACATTTCAGGATGTGCATTAAGCAATGGAAATTACATTACATGCACCTTTTTGTGCATACATCCTTGTCAGAAGATGCAAGAAGTGGAATGACGTACTTCATTAGCATTCTCTCACGGCAAGTATGTCTGCCATTGTACATATATATCTGTTGCTAAAGAAAGCAGCGCTCAAGAAAAGTGCCAAGTACTGGAGCAGAATACAGTGATGTTTCCCTAGATCCTGACAGAGTTCAGTTTCCAGTCTTGAACAGGCCTCCAAATAAAACTGCTTCCTCCATAGGTAAGAATTCTGCATCGTTCTTTTTAAATTATTTTTTGCTTGGAAGAAAACTGTTAGTTGTGCTTTCCACCTGAGATCATCAGATGGCCCATTATAGAGTAAGGATACACAATACAGTGGAGCAAAACTCTGACTCTAAATTTCAGTATATACTCAAGTTCCACACTCAATCATATTCCAGAATGTGACATCTAAACCTTAAAGCAAAACTTACCAAAAGCTAATTACTGGGGTAGGCTGGGGAAATCTAGCCTGTCTAGATGGCAGTATATTCTTTGACTCCAAGTCCTCAAATAGCAACATCCCTGAAGAATCTTGCATCACTCTAATCATAGATATAATTGTACAGTCCCATCCACCAACGTAACTCCTCAATGACTTACAAAAAAAATCATCCCCTTGATCATCAATTTACGTCTTTCAGTTTTATTCAGCACCAGTTTGAACAAAGAAAAAAGAATTACAAATCTTGGACTAAATTTGTCTTATAACACAACTTCCACTGGCCAATGAGTTTTAAGTATTTGCATAACCAATAGGTTCTGGAAGTGATTTAAACTGGATGGCTTTTGTGGATTCAGATGGACAAAGATGCACATTCTGTTTGGATTAGGTTAATAATACTAACAACTGTTACAGATAAATTCTGACATGGTTTACACATCTTTTAAAACAGATCAAACAATTTGTCTTCCATAGGCGATGAACTCAGATACTGGGTTGGCTTCAGTGGAGACAAAGGGAGAAAGTTCGGCGATTCATCATAGAGCCTTGATAGAGATGTTTCAGTTACTGAACAAATAATCAGATCTCACAATTACTGGACTGCAAATCATATTTGATGGCTACGCTCCTCACATGCACACAGACACTCCTTCTGCTAAGCCTGTAATCTCACCCATTCGCGGTGCTGGGATGCATAAATGAAAGCCTGCTGGGCCAAAGAGTGCTAAAGATGCTGCAGTGCTGTACTGTGGTCTCATCTCTCTCACACTCATCACCCCATTTTGATACCACCAGTGACCACCCTCATACACAATTTGCTCATCAGCTGCAGTGCACAGTGCCACAAAGTGGCAAAAAGGCCACTGTCATGTGCAGGAGCTGCAATGTTTACTGCTTAGTGGTGCCCTGTATTCAAAGCAGACTTGATAATAGACTCACTCCCAACATCATCTTAATGCCACGGTTCTTTCTTACTCCCATAAGGTCAGGCACGGCATCTCACAATGGCAGAAAGGGTACTCCTCAAGTTTAAAAGGCCAGTTTGATTCAGCTAGCACTGCAAGAAAAGCTTTTGGTACAGTTTTACATATTTTTGTGATGTTTCGCTATTTTATTTTAGCAACAGAAACTACAGGATCTTCAGCAGAAGCCTTCAGGCAGTATTAAAATCACGTGCTTAGGATTTACTTTGCACAGCATTTCCTAGCAAAGTAAACCGCATAAATCTTATTTAACAGCATTTCTTCTGGTTCAGTGTCTTCTTTAAGCAAGCTTTCTTCCAGAGTTTGCCAAAGCCGTGCATTCAAACCAGGAAAATAAATTAGGAAGCTCTGTGACCTCCTCATCTGGCTGTGACACTAACTGGCATTGAGGCACAATTCTATACATTTCTAGGGAATATGCCATTTTCTACTGAAAATTACTCTCCTACATCTGTTATCAAACACAAGAAGCAGGCAGTTAGCACAATATATAGCAGAGGGTTGCTTTTTTTTTTTAAATGTGAATTCAAGAAAGGAGGGTTCTTTATCAAGTATTTTAGGAACTGGCCTCAATATTGAAGTAAAGGCTGTAAGAGTGGGTAACAGCATGGGTAAAGCATGCATATAATGAGGTGAAGAGGATGATGACCTATATGACACCATCCATAAGAAAAACAGAAAAATTTTCAACAGTGACCTATTTCCCACAAAGGCCCAACAAGTACTTAAATGAGAAATACCAGCTTTGAAACTGGACAAGGAAGGGAAATCTGACATAGTCTCCAATCACAATCAAAGCTCATGATTTTGTAAACAACTTAGGATTCTAAAATTTTGTTGCACATTTTTACTCTTGCACTTTCTGTACAATGACCACTATCGGTCCTTTCAAAACGGGAAAAATAAAAGTTACATGATGAGAGCTATTGTAATAACAAATAATAAAGCAATAACTGAAAGAATATTTTAAAAGGAACCCTACACTTTTAGAGAATATCTAGGACTAGTGCTTTGAGCTCCAGTTTGATGTAGCAAAAGAATGATCAAATATCAAGAATGGGTTTTATTGTAAAAATAGGTTATAAACTGTCAGCAGAAGATAAGATAATTCACAATAATGGAAGAACTAGAGAAAGCAATGTATTAAGCCTCTGCCTACGGTGTTACAGTCCCTAAGAGATGAAAGAACAGATTTCCCTCCTGCCCCCCCCCCGCCGCCCTTGAGTGTTTCACTGGCTAAGAAAAGCTCAAATTCAATGCAAGTTCCTTTTGATTTCTTTCTAGAAAACACATTTAGACAGGGTAAATGAATACTACTAAGTTTAATGCCCTTCCTCACTGGGGACATGTTTTTCCACAGCTCAAGCCTCTTGGAAAAATCTTTATGTAACATCCTTCATTGGTGCATTTTACAGCACTTCGCAGAGGAAACAAGGTATCATTTTCCTCTCAAGGGAGATTCTCAAGGCTGGAACCACCTAAGAATTTTCAAACAAGGTTCCAATGCTGACGACCAACCCCTGTAACCCTAAAGACTTGCAAAAATTTCAACCTGCTTTGTCTAAACATCCACGGAGACCAATGGAAGAGTCCCTACCTTTCTCAGTAGCTTCTGGGACTACTGCTTTCCAGAAACTATTAATCTCCAGTTTTACCCCAGCTCTATCCAGGAACGTGGTAACAAAGCCAGAAATAAACGCCAGGTCTCAGATGAGTGAGAATGATGATCTACCCAGTAGTGATCCTGATAATATAGAACGCACTGATTTCCAGACGCTGATTTGGCCAGCATGACCTCTGACAAAACAAATGGGACTTTTGGGGGTTTCCATTTTGTAATCTCAAACCTGAGTTCACAACATTTTTTTAAGACAAAACTTTTCAAGCAAAAGTCTTGAAGAGCACATAACTGAGATCAAAATCATACCATGAGCAATGCAAAACATCAAGGTAAAATCTAGCGGAATCTTGGCTAAGGACTTATCTTTCCATTTGATACTCCAATGGCACTTAAATCTAAACAGAAGTATTTACTGAAAGTTCAGATTTTATGTTGCTAATGTATCTATTTTTTAATAATTTATGAAGTTGAATACCAAAAACATGAATGCATCACTACGGGGAGAAAAGTAAAAGAGAAGAGCTTAGATTTCCATAAACCTTTCTTTTATGCCTCATTTCTGTAACACAAATGGACTCCATTTTCACTAAAAGAATCCTATTTGATTTACAGAGCATTAATAGTCACATTTCATTTCTGAAATACAATGTGATTAGTAATTATGTTCAGAGACAGATAATGTACTCACATCACTCATGCTTTCACAAGGTCTGGAAATGATTATTGCACTACTGAAAAAATGGGTTTGAAATGTGCTATGAGTTTAACAAAGAGAGAGTAACTCACAGAAGGTCAAGATCTTTTACAAAGTTTTCAAACTCCTGGCTTAATATTGGCTTATTACGTCAATTTTCTCCACGAAGTTTCAGAAATATCACTTGGAGAAAGCTCTATGAATTTTCAGGAAGACATTTCTGAGCATATTAAATCCTTACATACTCTCCAGTTCCTCTACTGTTCAGAAATTGAGTAGTATCTCTCATACCCAGTTTTACGTAGCTAGACTGTTGATTACCCTCTACCAATTCTCCAGCAGCCTGCACAGAAGAAGCACTTTGCATTGTTTTCTTAAAGTTGTTTGTGTTTGTTTTTTTTAAAGTAATATTTCAAAGTAACTATGGCACAAAGAGGTACAACAAAGAGCTAGAAAAGGGTAAAGGTGCAGTTTCATGAGCTACTTATGCCAACCTAAATCCAAACTGCTGTTGCAAAAAAAGTGATAATCCCCCTGTTCCTCCCACCCAGTCAATGTGTCTCCTCCTCACTTGTCAGCACTAGATTTCTAATGCCCTGCAGACAAATTAGAAAACCAATCTATATTTAAGTGTTTGAATTGTTAGCTCTCAAATTAAGTTTTATTTTAGTTTATAAAGTTTCTGTCAGTGTTGGCCTGACTTGGCTACAATTTCCCACAGGTTCCTGCAACTATACTTGATTACTGCTGATGAGCATGTAAACATTTATTATAAACCCAGTATCTTATCTATCTCAGAAATTTGCATAAGAGAGCTTTCTAGGTTTGATAAGGTTCCCAGTTTGCAGGGTATTAGTACTAGGATAATAGCTCCTTCGGACTAGATCCAGATGTCTTCAGCTTTTCTTGAGCAGGGTCTGTAAACTCTACAGTTTACAAACACTGAAAGGCTCACTGGTGAGACTCAGTGCTCACGTGAGGCACTGGCCTTATCCATTTCAGTTGCTCCAAAACCAAAATCAACCAACCAAAAAGAAAAACCCAAAACCAAAAACCACATAAGAAAAACCCAACAACCAACAAAATGAATGAATAGAAAAGCAGCAAATTATCTCCTTTGCCTTTTTCAGCTGTTTATCCTTTAATTTGCCAATTTTCCATTCTCCATTCCCCAAAAGCCTTAAACTGGTTTTCCAGGAAAGGGTATTTTTCTCTATGCATAGTTAGCTGTGAAATCTGAATGTTTTCTTCTTGTTGTTCTTGAGCTTCTGCTATGCAGAGTGATGCTTGTTAAGGGCTTTGTTCCATGGCTCCAGAGTTTGAGCACCTCTGATACGGGAGCTGAACACAATTAACCAGGCATCGTAAGTTATCCATACACTGACTTCTCAGACTGAGTACACATAAATTTCTACCATTTATTGTAACATCAAATTTGCAGTGGGGACTTCCATACTTTGGGGTACTGCTCCCGTAAGAGAAAATCTGTACAGCTCCACTGACTTTCGTGGAACTACACTGTTTATACTGTTAAAGGATGTGATCTACTGTAATTTGAGACTCAAACATAGATACAATAAAATTTAATGTAGCTTGGGAAGGTTCTATTCTAGAAACAGCTTGCAAGCATCAGATAATTACTCTCTTCAGATAGTTACAAGGGTGGATTAATTTTACATCTTGTTCATTTCCATTTAGTATATGACACAGCTGAATCAATGCTACAAGAGGAAAAAAATGAAGGAATGTTTATCAAAATGTGTAAACATGTTTACAGTCCTTTGCTGCACGTTCATTCCATCTCATTTTTACTTAATTACAGATATTCTTGAGTAGCAATGAAGAAAGCTTCTGTAAGAATCCCTTGCTACTGAACTATAAAATTACAAAACATGGCAAAAAGGCTAGTTCTTCTGTAGGGACCCACTCTCGAAAGGTCAATGCTGATCTCATGAGGGTATCTCTCCCTGTTTTTTTCTCAGTTATATAAATAGGTTTATTTTTAAAAGATCGTTGAGACTGTTATGACTTTGAATGGCCAGAAAACCTAAGAAATTTGTCAGACATATTCCACTGTAAGAGGAGATGCAAATTAAAATTGCCTTTAGTTTCTAGAACCCTGGATTATGGTTTTATTCTATAAAATCTATACTATTAAATATCTGTCCTGCTGTTTAGAAGGAGCCAATGGTCGAAACATTTGGTATTCTCCAGTTTCCACCCTTCTGCAAACGTTTCTAGTTTTGGTCATGTCCTTTTTATATTTAGAATACAAAAAAGGAGATCAGACAGCTCTTTCTACAGGACTGAAGCAATTCTTTATGACTCTAAGCTCTTCTCTCTTGTGAAGGGTTCCTCACTCAATCCTAAGAGACTTTGTGAAGTAATGGCAGAACTTCAGATGAGAGTCGTTTCCCCTTCTACCAATTCTATTAAATAAGTGCAGTACTTTGAAAATGGAAATTGCTATATAAGAGCTAAATACTATTGGCATTACTTCATTGCCAAGGGACAGCTGCTATTGAGGTCTTTCTCTGTACAACTATTAATTTAGCATTGTCCATTACATGCCATGCTTTACACTATTCTAACCATGCCAAAATTTAACCATTTGGACTGCAATACTGTTTGTCATTTTTCTCCTTTTAAAAACTGAACAATGACAATCAGATGTTTCATATAATAATATATGCAAAATTCACTGTATTTAAAGGCTACAGCTTTCCTATAATTTCTGGTGTGCTTATTTCCCATAAATACAAAGAATGTCTCCAGCGCACTCACTTGAAACCTGACTGGGAATGGAGTATTTCTTCTACAACTCAAAGATACATTTTCCTTTCACGTTACCTGATGTATAAATCCACAAAAATTAATATATTCAACATAGTTTTTATTGACTCTGGTGGCTAAATAACAAGAAGATTCCCACTTCAACACCCGTACCTCATATCCAGGGAGACTGTAGACCACAGAGGGATTATCCCCCCCCCCCCCCCCAACTGTTTTTGCTAAAAGCCAAAGGACATTATGGAAGGAGATCTAGAAACTGAAAACAAGTTGGAATTCTATTGCAGCTGTCATCTCAAGTGTTTTTCTTGTCCAGACATAATAAAGGAGAAAGCATCCTACTGAGCAGACAAAAGGGTAAGGAGCTATAATGGAAATAAGAGGACAGTGACAGCTTCGATCAGCAGAGGATTTAAAAGAGGAACAGGTTGGAATAGCTGCACCCAGGTGAGGTGGGGAAGGAGCTACCAAATGAGAAGGGACTAATTGTATGATAGAGGATGGGCCAGAAAGAGCTAAAAGTTGAAGAGTCATTGGAATCTATAATCAAACACAGACCTTGAGTTGCTATTTTTGCCATTGACATTCCAGCAAACAATCATCAGACTTAGAGACAAGCACGTACTTCATTCTTTCTAAGTGAAAGCCTGCCAGGGGTTATATTGCACTGTCACTGTCACTGTTTGAGCATGCAGCAGAAATGCCCTTTGTGCACCTGAGAACTCCAGCCCAGCTAGGTAGGAGCAACACAGTGGCACACATTAACTTGTTCTGGTTTATTTATTAGAAAGAATTGAAGTGTTTAAAATATTAAATTAATACAAAAACTATAAAGGATACCATAAATTTTAGGCAAGTGTAAGCTAACATTGTTTAGTTCAAACTTAATTTGACTTTGTTGATCATACCAAATCAAATACAGTATTAAAGGAACTAGTGCTAATCTGTGTCATTAAGTCCACAATACAGACAGAGCTCAGGAAAAAAATGTTCAGGCTCATATAAATGGTTATCACCTCTGCCTCAGCATAATACATTAAACAGTTTTACATGTTCAGATAAAAATCAAAACATTGTACTTGGAAGGCGTTTTATGGGATATCTTCCTTTCCTGAGCTGCTTTTAACTTTAATATTGCCCACTTTTCCCCCTATCCTCATGAAAGGCTGAAGAATTAGCACTGAGGGGGCTCAAGGAGGGAGAGAAGAGAGCTCATTATTCTCACAGGAGCCAGAAAGTGTCCAAGCAGAAATTTCTACACTAGATTACCCACTTACCTGTAACTAAAGGTCTTATCTTGAAAAGTCTTACTCACTTATGTACCTTTAATGATGAGAAATTAAACAATATGCTGAATAAAGGACTACTTTGCGCCCTGAAAACTATATTCTGCATATTATGAGAGAGGACATACCACACTGGTTAGAGAGGGAGAAATTTGATGTTTTCTTTTTCTAGAACTAATGTAAGTATATGCTTGTTCACTTTACAGAATCAGGCCTATAACGTATGTTGGGCCATTTGTATCTAAACTAGCCTAGTAGCCTGCATTAACAATATGAGAAAGTAATATTAGAAAACAATATCAAAAGATAATTTAAAAATGTGGGGAAAAAAAGAAAGTGTCAATCCACAGGGAAGAAAACAGTCACTTAATTTTGTCATACAATTTCTGATTGAATTTCATAGTTATTCAGAAGAGCACAGGGAAAAGGAAGACAAAACCATCTAATGAATGAAAACTATTAGTGATTTAACACAGTCACAAAATTAATTCATACTTACTTGAATTCATAAGGGAAGAAAATGCTAATATTCTACACTCAACAGAGTTTTAAGACATGGTGTGTATTGAACAGTGAAAGGTCCCTTCCAGGATGATATATAGATCTTTATTAGGCCTAGTACTCAACATCTTCAGTAATGACCTAGAAGATTTAAAAAGTAATAAGCTGAAGAAATATACAAACACCAGAGATAAAGCAATACCAATGAGACAAAGATTTTCAAAACATAATCTGAAAATAATGAAATTGGATTAGACTGGGAAAAATAATTTGGAACAGTTGTTGACTAAAAAGACAACATTTTCAGTGCGACATCAAATCAGGGGAGTTAAGAGAGAAAACAATGTATTTTATTGGTTGGAATTTGTAGCAAGAAAGCCTCTGCAGGGTTAGGCGGTGTACACCAAAAGCTACATATGACAGTGTTTGGGTACTTGGTATACTGCACTTCCACAGCTGCTTCTGGAACACTGTGTTCAGTTCTGGGCATACGACCAGAAAATTATTACCAAATTAGAACAGACTTGAAGAACAGTAAAGGAATGAAACGCCTGAGGGAGTTCTATGTTACAAGATTTAGGTGAACTAAGTATGAACTGCCCTCCTCAGCAAGGACCGAAAACCCCAACAATTCAAATATATTTATAAGGTTAAATAATATGGTTGGAGAGGATTTAATTGTCATAGGAAACATAAATATGATACTAAAACAAAAAAATGAAATATTTAACTATCTGGGAAAATATTCTAAGACTAGAATAAAAATACTTGGTGCAGTTTTCTCTCTGTGACACTGACAAAAGCTTCTCTGGCAAATTTAAAACTAGGATAGTCCAGAACTTTACAGACTAAGAGAAGCCAGGAAGTGGCACCCAGGGCAGGGACAAGATTAGGATATAGTGTGAAATAGCAAAGGTTTAATGTCTGAGAAAAGGAAACCAGTGCAAAAGCAGAGAGAGCACACGAATGCCAGAAACTCCTGAACAAAATCACCATTTCTCAGCACTTCACTTGATATCTCAGGACTTCCACTGATTAGTAGTTTCCATCTGTAGCATCTAGTTCTATAATTATTTTTTTTTCCAATACTGGATGTATATTTGCAGGCTATTCTGACCAGAAACTCTGCTATCAGTTACAGCAAATATTTATTATAAGTGCAAATGAGAACTGAACTAGGCAAGGTAACCCAAATCAAAGTCTAACTTTCTTGCAAACTGAGTCTGTTTTAGTCTGAAAGTAATGAGCTCATCCAGACTCAAATGAACAAACAGATGCAACAGACTTACTTTAGAGAAAGCTGACTTAAACAAGAGCTTGCCATGAAAAAAAAAGAAAATCTCTATTGCAGGATAAAATAAGCAAAAAAGTCATTCTAACAGACTCATACTTCAAAGACCTCTCAGGCATGAAAGATGGGAATTTTAAAAAGGTTACTTTCAGCTCTCAGGTATGCCTGACTGAAGTCAGATTATGATAAGAAATTGTTTTAATTATGGCAAGCCAGCTTATTGTATCCCTGAAGTTTTTAGCTCTAACAGTCATAGTTAAGGAATTTTGGGTGATTCTATCATAACCACCATACTCATATCAAAGCACCATCTGGGACGAAATTTTGCCCTTAGTTACACCATTTCAAATCAGTATTAAACTCTCTAAATTAGCTTAGATTCTGTTTACAAAGTCTTCAGACTCACAAAGCAATCAGAAATGGATTGCAGCTTTAATAACTAAAACAGTGGGGAATATTTCTTACAATTCAGACATTCACAGGAAAAAAAATTAAAAACTTGAAACCTTCTTTAGACAAACTATTACTTCTCAGACACCACATCCCCAAGAAGATTCTTCAGCTATGAGACTAGAGAGTACTATGAAAAATCTACCTTTTAATCTCCTCAGTTCAACTTCGTTAGCTTAAACCAGTAAGTGGATTAAGGACTAGGACTTGATCCTTCCACATTAGTGCTTCAACTAACAAGCTACAGAATACTTCCCACCCATTAGCTGGCACGATGACTTTTTAAGACTCTTCCAACCAGAACAGGCCAACCCTCAAAGTTAATTATAAGCACTGCTGTTGTAAGGTGCAATTCTTGAGTTACAATCTCCACCCCAAATGAAGCAGAAGGGGCATCTGATTCTTGTTTTCCATATCGCTGCCTGATGAATGCAAGAGGGACACCAACACCTCCATTTTAATGAGCTTTACAAGTGCTTCAACAGAGCTCTGAGTACACCTAGCAAAATGAGTCCCTATGGGTGAAATACACAGAAAAACACCGAAATTCCAACTCTGTGCCAGACAGATTCCAAGCAGACTGATTCAGGACATCTGTGACAGTCATGTATCTTGGCAGCAACAAGCTCTTGTGTCCTTATCTAAAGAAATGTGCATATTTACTTTTTCAATTGAAATGTTAAACTATGATGCCAGAGGGACAGTAAAACAAACAAAACAAACAAACAAACAAAAGAAATAATCCTTACTCTCCAAGGGATTGGGGTGGAGTTGGCTGGGATTGGGGGAAACCTTTGTTTACAATGAGAGTTACTACCCAATGGTCTCAATGAACCTTCCCACAACCTTCATGAAGAAGTCTTTGTTAGACTACCTCTGTCATTTAGCTTGCGTATTTTCCAAGTGCCACGCCTTATCAACACTCTTTCCTCTCTCATTATTTGTTTAAATTAATCTTTCCAACACCTGTTTCTTCCACTACCACAGTAAGTTTCATCTTATACTAGTTCCCAATGTTGTTCAAATGTAATTTTTCACAATTACTCATAGAAAACTATCTAAACACCAAAAAAAAAAAACCCAAAACAAAAAGCTACAAGGCAACATTTCTCCATTAGGAAAGACAACCAGGACATTTACTTTGAAAATTACACAGATACGGTGCCTGAGTTGTATAGATTTTGATATGTTGAAGCTAATTACTAGACAATATTGTATTATTAATAAAAATAGTAAAGGAGAATAACAACAGCAAGATAAGTGAAATAGATTTCAAAAAGCTATTTTCTGAGAGAATAATTCACCAGCATATCTTACAATATTTATTAAAGCAAGATATGCCATAGAAATAGTACTTCAGTAGCTTGAAAATCCCAGACTTATGCATAGTGATGCAGGGTATAGCCATGCCATGAATTATCTGTCTCACTTAAAGAATGGAATTGGAAAAAAACTTTCCAGCAGCAGATTTAAAACATAAAAGGAAGACCTTTTCATATATGGCACAATTCAATTGTGCCTTCTTACACAAGGTTTTATAATAGAAAAGTACAAATGGGATTACCTGCAGAACAGGCCCGCTGGGGGGTGGGGGTGGGGATATTAAACATGATATACAAACATAATTTTAAGCTCCAAGTCCTTAAATTCCTGGTTACCAGAAACTGGGAAGACATAGATGGGGAGAATGATTATATCCATGTTCTATTTCTTGGATTTTTTTCAGAATTATCCACTACTGGCTGTCATCAAAAACAAGATATCAAACCAGGCAGACACATTTAATCTGACTTAATCACTCTTACTATACTTACATGCAGTGCCAAGAATGAGTTTCACATTTCCTCTATAGCAAGTCAGTCAGGTATGTGCCTCACTAAAGTGCCAGCACAGAGTAGAATAGCTAAGCAATGAAATAATAAAAAAAAAAAAATTTGAAAGTCTGTGCTTTCCCAGAATCAGCAACTATAGGTTTGTGTTTCTCAGCACGGAAGATTCAGTGCTACTTTAGATCATGCCCAGACGAAGAAAAAATTCAAGGTGATAATAAGCCAAATGAAAAAAAAAGTTACCCAGGCATGAAAGTTAAGTGAAGAAGAACTAAAAATAGATAAAAGTTTCTAAAAAGGTATGTTTTGCATTGATGAACAACGTAAAACTAAATGGGACAAAGCAATATGCAAAGGAAATGAAGAAGTAGTTATCATAAAGGGAAAATAAAAGTTAAGGCGGCCATGGATACTAAGTGCATAAAGGAATAAAACCAATCTCTCCCCCAACCCCCTCGATATACAGCTTTAATTTGAGAAACACTACTAATATTTAATGTTTAAATAAAAGGGAAGGGGAGCTATAAACCACAAGAACAGAGTAGATTGCTTGGAATTTCAAGAAATGTCATTATGAATGCATTTGAGAGAAAGAAAAAATGTGATTAAAAAACTTGGAAGTTCGCAGTTGCTGTTCTTAAAGTTTCTACGTAAAATTATAGTAAGTAACTTAATACCTTAAGCTGGATAGCTACACGTAAGTATATACTAAGAAAGTATCAGAAGCATAGGTTATATGGCAGCTTTGAGAAGTGGCAAAGGATAGTTTTGTTAAGGCAAGACAGACTATTAAACGTATCAGCCAAAGTAAGCCTTGATTATCTCTGTTTTTGCCAGCTATTAGCTATCCAAGATTTGGAAATTCAAATTGTTGAAGCAAACCAACATTCTCCCTTTCATTATCTTTTAGTCTGAGGACAGCTACACATTAACTTGAAACAAGATGAAAAAAGATCAGTTTCTAGCAAAATATAGTCTTGATAATTCCTAAGAGATTTTTCTTGTTGTTTCAATTTTTAAAATAAATTTACCTATTAAATTCAGTGTCAATTAGCATTTTAACAATCATAAGTCAGGAGTGAAACAAGGTTCCATTGTGCCAGATCTAAAGAAGTTCTCTGTTCCGAAGAATTTACCATTTCACTACATTCGACATGTTGCTAGAAACAACAAATAACTTGTAGTGAAGATTATATACACTCAAGTGTTTCCACTAGTTAGTTTTTTCACGAAAACTCTAAACAAAATGAACTGAAAAACATCAAAAGCATACACAAGTTAATCAGAGGGTTACTTCCTTGTACATATTACAAGGCCATTATACCAAAGCGTCACTTTACTTCCAAGTCTTCTAAGCAAGTATCAATTAAAAATTTAGTAAATTTTTCTACATCATAACACAAACCCTTGCCACTAAAACCACAGTCCCTGTCTAGAAAACAGGTTGAAACAGGTTTCTTCTAACAGTGAAGATTAGGTTTAAAGTTATAAGAAGCTAATTTTAACTCCTACAAACTATGTAAGGTACATATTTTATGTATAGAATACATAAAATACTTCTCAGAAAGAGATGCCAATTAACATCGAAACAAGTGATGTGATACATGGTATTACTTTTGCCTCCTTATGAGTCCTTTCCTCCCCTCTGTGATGAAACTTACTGGCCATAACAAAGCCAATGAGGAAACACTCAATGACTCCAGCAGAGTCAGCTTTTTGTGACTCCTACTGCAGACCGGAAGACACAGTGAACAGCCTATTAAATCCCACTGCAGTGACAGGTCCATTACAGGAGAGAGAGATACATTTTAGGGAATCCAAAAATGTCTCCATAACATTTACATATCTGACAACACCAAACCTATACTCTACTGTCTAAAACACAAAAAATCAGGACTCTTTAAATAAGGGTTTTACATGCTGCACTGTGTTTATCCTGCTGAAATTAGTATATGCATATTGGCCAGACAAAAGGAACATGAACTTGTCTTACAGTCTGTTACTACTTAACTAGAAACAATTAAAAACAAAAAGAAAAAAAAGAAAAAAAAAGAGTCCAACAACTATTTCCCGAAAAGTAATCCTAACCTACACAGCCTTTATGATGTGTCTGCAACTTACAAATCTTAAGGCACAGAATATTTGAAATACAATTCAAAAAAAGTATGAATTAATTAAATCCTTTAGAACTAGAATGTAGACCAGACTGACATTTTATCTAGTTGTTCGTAACAGAATTTAAATGGTTAGTCTCATAGGACAGATACGTATCATATTGCATACAGAACAGCTGTCATTAGAAGCTTCTTTTCCCAAGAACAGGAATATAAAAAAAGAAAAGAAATAAAACACCAGAAAGCCAACACTGTATCTTACATAGCTCTATTGGTAAAAAGACATCAATAGGCTCACTATCCAGTCAGTAATACTATATACACTTACTTTTACGCACAGAGATTTTCACAGGATGATATCCATACAAAAAAACTACACATGAGAAATTTGTCACTGAGGATGTGGATTTGCCAGAATTATCATCATTAATGCTGTGTCTACTTTAGCCATCACATTCAGAGAAATACTGCAAGTTTTATGGCATCTATTCAATTCTATTCTATATTGCTGCTGAGTAGTGGCAATGTTACCTCCTCCTTTTTTTCTATTCTAAATAAAATTCCAGCAGGAACTTAAATCACAAGATAGATCTCTGTGCAAATCTTCCACCTCTGGACTTCAGCACATTCAGTTCAGATTAAATCTTGGGAGATTATTTTGTGCCAAACTTAACTTCCCCTGAGCATGCACCAGTGCAAATTAACCAATAGGTACAGCTAAAACTGAGTGTTTTTTTGAAAAGGACATGAAAAAGTAAAGTAGTAGGTACACAGATTTAAAAGCTTTCTCTCTAAAGCATAGAAATGACAGATAAAACTTGTAACCATGTGTCTGAAACAGTAAGCCAGGCCATATTATTAAGCAGAAATGCAGAATTAAAGTTCCTATGCAATACTATATCCTACTACCTTCTGCAAACACATTTGAAAATCATTCTTCATGACATCATCACAAAGCACGCACATATTCACTTTTCAGGGGTCTTCACTTTCATTAAATCTGCCATGATGAAAAAGTATACTCCATATGGAAACATCATCAGTGTAATATTCTTCAGATCATAAACTGCCAAGCAAGCAAAATCCAAGTATGCAATCAACAGTTCCAAGTCAAATACTGTTGTACATTCAAATTTATAAAACAAAACTGCAGCCAACTCCTTATGGATATTTGCAGCTCATAAACAATTTAAAAATAATGAGAATCATTAACTCAAACTCCAAAAGCTAACACAGTTTCACCTTGCATAATGTGAACGGAATAGGAAATAGATGTTGGCAAAATATACTTTGCCTATCATATACTTGTTAATCAAATATTTGTCATAAATTTGTCCCGTTTTACAGTTTATCTCCTGAAAAGTAAGTCTAACAATGTTTTACCAGTATAACATTGTAAAACTTACAAAGATGGTCAGCCTAGTATTTTTTATGTTTGGACATTAGCAGTTTCCATATCACAATTATTCAATAAAATAATTAGGCCTGAGTGTGACCACACCTACTTCTCACTTGTCTGAAAGACAGCGAAAAGCATAAAAACCATTGCATTCCATTTTCAAAGTCCATTTTGCCATCCAACATCAAATTCAAATCAGCACTGCAAGAAAACAAGACTGTGCTTTCAGAAATTCTTGATGTTAAATGCAGCAGGAACGCAAGGGTGTTATACCTAATTAATTTACTGGAGGAATCACTAGCAAATAAATTACAAATTCCAGCTAAAGGATTGTGGTAGTGTACAGAAAATGCCTGGCTCCTCAATTAAAGATCTCATGTAGTTTTCCCGCAGTTGTTTTTCCTCTTGGATCTTCTATTCCCTAATGTTCCAAAGGACATCTTGGACACCTCTGTGACTTTTGCTTCCTTAACTAACTAGTCAAAATAGCATTGCTCCTTCTTGTTGAAAGATGACATGAAGGATTCAGAGCTCAGAAATGGATTTTTTAAAGATCTGTTTTAAATATAGAACAACTCTGTATATCAATCACACAGTATTTGTCTCAAGATTCCAAAATCCCTTTCCCTGCCCAAGGCTTGGATGATATTTGTGCTCATAGAATTAACTGCATTGCAGACTGCTATCGGTGAGCCTGAAAATATTGTATGATTTCTTATTTTCCCATTTTTTTCTGGGTTTAAATCTTAAGCATTTTTTTCCTAATATTGATTTACAGAGATACTTTATTTTGCAACTACTTGCATTAGAATTGCCTGAGTCACAGGTTCATCTATTCCTCCTAATAGAGCCCTGATCACATTTCTTAAGGAATTTTTTCACTCATCCATCACAGATACACATTCTAAGACTTAATTTTCAGTCTCTCTTTCCCCCTGCTGGACATTGCTCTCAGCGTGGCTACAGAGGTATTAAGCCTTTCTTCTTAGAACATGCAAGTACTGTACTCTGCTCTGCTAAGTACCTGTCTTACCAAAAACTGTTCCCTAATTCAGGCTGCTTTTTTTTTTTTAAATGACTACTGACTTACTACTGTAAAACCATAAATCATCCACTAGTTCAGCATTAGAATTTTGCGTTGTGCATAGCAAAACTCATTTGCTGTGCACACTTGTTCAAACCATTTCAGATACCGAATTTGATTTATTAGCATGTATTTTAGCATGACATTTGTAAATCCCACTCTGGAAAAGTACACATAGGAAAAACAGAGACACTCGAGGGCCTCATGTTCACTTTCTGGAGGTAGCCGATAGCTGCTATCTTAAAACTTACATGGTCAAGCAACTACAGGTAGACTATCCTCAGCAGACCTGCTTGAGTTTGTAGTGCATAAAATAAAGTGTAGCTCCACACAGTGACAGAATAGAAGCAGACCTGCTAAGTGACACATGTACGTTATGCTTGTCTGCCTTAAGAAAAAGAAAGGGAGAGAGGGAGAGTGTGAGCACACACACACGCCCGCGCACTAATGTGACCCTCCCCCAACCATTTTGCCTTCAGTTGGCTATGCCACATGCCTCTTCTACTGACTGCTACTAATATTTCTATGCAGTTACAATTCCTTCTACTGAAGACTCACATAACTACACTAGGTAACTACGATTTCCATTATTTTCTATATTAGAAAATACAGTAGAACAGAAACATAACAATGATGTTACTTCAGGCAGACCACCGAACATAGTTCATATTCCTAGCAAAAGAAATGGAAACTTTAAAGAATTGTAATGCTCTCCTACAGATCGCACGAGTTATTGTGCACTGACAAATGCAAATGGTTTTGTTTCCATGACACAGTAGCAGTTTTCTACAGAGCTAACCCCTTGCCTGACCCTTGGTACACAAGGTCCAGCTCTATCCTAGAGATCACCCACTACTGTCAGTAACAACAGCCAACAAGTTATTTGCCAGTAAATTTAAAGTCCCGCTCGAACTCAGCTAAGAGGCCAAGCCACATACAGCACGGGGAGCACACTTTTGTTAGTTCTGTATCAGAGACGAAGCCTATTGGCTAAAGAGCATTAACGGGAAATTTGCACTGGTGCTATCTGTTTGTCATTTGATGATTTTAATTACAGTAATTTCTAATAATATTTCTTTAGTCAGCAATAAATATGAATTTAGAAAAGCATTTTCATCCCTTTAAACTGATTATGTGCAAACAAACTGACTAAATATTTTATGCAGCATGTAATGGCTACAGCTGGTCAAAACTGGACGGCTGTATCTTTTGGTGTACCTCATCCTAGCAACTGACAGTAACAAGTCTTTTTTTCTAATGAGATTGAGACTTAGCATCGAGAAATGCAACTCAATTATTACATTCACGGCAAAGCAGCCAAACACCATTAAGTGACTCACCAACTGATGATATGAGGTAAATTCAGCACAGCCATTCAAACCGGTCAGTGTGCGAAGTTGTTGCCTAACACTGTGCTGAGTTGCTCAACTAGCTACTGAAGTCCGCTGAAAGCTAGCCACTGACACAGCTTTCATATTAGGCCTTAAATCAGAAATAACAGAGTCCTGTCCTTGTTGTTAGCAGTGCTGTTATTTTGTTACTTTTACATACCAGATAATTTACCAGGAATGTTTTTTTTCCCCCTTTTTTTTTTTAATAATACAAACTCAATTAAAATGAAACATTTTTGGATTTGCAACCGCAAGCAAAATATTGTGCATTCCCAAAGTATGATAAGTCAGTAAAAGGCTTACAGATAAGTAAACAAATTTTATGAATTATCCTATAAAAACCATGTCTCGAGGACTGTTCAAAGGCACTGTTTTCAAACTGTGAATTAAGGGAACAATTACATATTTATTAGGCTGGCTGAATTGCTATAACTGTCATAACGGTATGGGATGTATTTGAGAGTTGATACTGGATGTCAGCAGAGGAAATTGAAAATAGTTCAATTGATAGTTTTCTACCTTTAAGAGGTTTCTTTTCTATTAAGAAAGGAAATAGTGCTATTGCCTGTAAATGGAGTTAAAATGCTGTTAAATGCCTGTACTTTGAAATATATCCCAAAGCTATTTGATGTCTCTTCCTGCATCTTATTAGTAGTCAAGAAAATTCAGATCGCCAAGTATTTAAAAATGTTGCCCAGAGCAGACCAATTTTTATTGTCAGCAGAGATGATACTTAGGTAATCAAGGAACTTTTTTCCATAGACAAGTCTGAACTGGTCATTTAGTGTTCATACTGATGAAAATATTCCCTGCAGAGATTCAAAATAGAGAGGCAGAATCTCAATCTCATCAGCGAAAGGAAAAACCATCAAGGCTCCTTTAAATAAAGGCTTCCTTTGGATTTATAAGTCAGTGTGGTACCTACTAAAAGGAAGTGGTATAACATGGCAACTTCTGGACACTCAGACAGCATGAAAAAGTGGAAGGTAAGAACAGGCAGATGGAATGAGACAATTTTCATTCTTTCCTTAAGAACGTTAAGAACTTCAGAGATTTTTCTTTTCGTCCATCTCTTTATCAGTCACGTACAAACTGCAATCTTCTTTAGCTCTAACTACTTCAAGTATTTTATTTCTGCTACTCCACTTGAGCCTTTTTTTTTTTTTTGTATTAAAGCTAAAATCCATTGGTATGGGTTTTTTGGGGGGGTGTTGTTTTTTAGGGGTTTTTTGTTTGTTTGTTTTAAAGTATCCTGTAAGTTCTCCATAACAAGTTGTCATTTTCTCATGACATTTTTGTCCCTCATCTCCCTATCAGGTCCTAAGGACTGTGACAGTATACATCTATTGAACACTGGCTAACTGCTATCACTTCTGGTTACATAGTTGCTATCCTGGATTTAAAAAAAAAAAAATTATGCTCAATTACCAAAGGTAACTTGTCCTCCTCTGCAGTCACAATTCCACAGCCAAGGTGTCTTTGTAAATATATTCATATGTATAAATACATAAATATAAATTTAGTATTATTTATTAGTTTGTATATACACATGCAATATATACAAACAATAACTTGCGTGGGCTAATCTGCCTTACAAACTAAGAGTTTTCTCCATCAGGCAGTTATATACACTGACGCAAAGGAATTGGCTAGATAACCTGGGCTTCAGCAACTACTGCACTATAAACAATGATTCAGAAAAAAACCTTACAATTTACACAACAAGCCCACTGTTGAAATCCCAGTGCGTTACAATTCCTTCTACAGCCATAGAGACTTTGACAGAGATGAGGAAGAAAAGTTCAACCTTAGGAAAAACCTTGACCAAGGACACTTCAAGACAGACAAGGCCGATCCTGAATACTAAACAACAGAACACTGAGGCGACAGCAATTTGTCTCAACTGTCACACTTTCCATGTAAAAGAGGGAAATGACTCACTGATGCAGTTTTCAAAATGCAGAACAAAGCAGAACAACAAAATTCCCAGACTCAGTGAAGTATCTCTGCTGGATTTTATTCCCTAAAATATAAAGGAAGATGGTGGTTTCATACAATGGAAGTGCATCCACTTCAGGACAGAATATAAATCCCTTCAAGTCATTCAGGAAGAAAAATTTTTCCTGACAGTCTCACAGGGAAGAAAACCCACAAAACATACCAGTAGACTTGATTTTTTCTGGATTGAGACCTGTGAAGTCTGTCAACAGGAAATGGCATTCCTCAGGAAACCTCCATCCCTGTACTCTGTTCCATTACAAACTAGTATTAGCTCTACCTGATCCTTAAAAGACCTACACGCTCCGCTGAACATCACTATTCCTCAACTACCAATAAGCACGTGAATTTAAAGGGAAGAAAACAATTCAATTCTCTGGCAATTGTAACAGAGTCTACTTTTCAGAGGCCTGAGCCAGTATTCCCAGAGTAACAATTCAGGAGTATTTAAAATGTGCATACACTAAAAATTTAATGGAAGGAATGTGCTAATCTCAACTTCAAAACATAGTGATTTGTTGAAACAAGCAGACCAAAGTGTGTATAGCCTCTTCTCAGCACTCAGAAACGCTTCTGAGAGCACAACTAATTCTGAAATCTCTAATAATCTATGAAGGTCAGTTGGTTGAAGTACATTTCATCAAGTTAAAAGAGCCTTCTTCCATTCCTTAAGTTAGGAAAGTTGTGAGAAAGGCAGAACATCGCTATTAGATAATTGTACAGCCTTTCACTTGCACACAGATAACTATTTTTTCCCAGCAGCTCAGATCAGAAGAGAAACTACTGCTCAAAGCCACTTCGGGGTTTTCCACTGCTCCTATGAAAAGATACTTTAAAAAAAAAAACAAAAACAAAAACAAAACACAATCAAGGAGCAGCTGCCATTTTCAGCCCTCAGAGAGCATCATTACTTAGCTCAATTTCGTATCTCAAGGAAAAGATTAAAGAAGCAGTAAGAATTGTAGCCTGCGAATACCTGTACTACTTTAAGGCCTCTAATTCTAGGATACTTTTTAATCTAGTAATCTGGTATTCAGATAAACCACCTTTAATATAATATAATATCAGTGGTTCATTCTGGGCTACTTTCTGGCATGACTGAGTACTGCTGTTCTCATGAGTGTGACAGACTTGAGAGAACAAGGGCAGTACCCAGCTCGCCAATTCACAGATAGGTGCAGCCAAGATTTTTCTGCTAAGGTAAAAAGTGACATGCCTGTAGGATCCATTTTTAAGAATTTGTCTTGACAGGAATTCCAGCCTGACAGTTTCTTTGTTTTGTAGGGGATTCTTTTGTTGGGTTTTTTTTTGTTAGGTTTGGGTTTTGGTTTTGTTTTTTTTTGCTTGTTTAGGGTTTTGTTTGTTTTTCCATAAGGACTATGATGCTACTCTTATTTCCATTTTAGTATCTCAGTTTCTCACTCTTTTGGCAGTTCTGAGCTTTTATTTCTGAAAAAAAGAATAAAAGCAAAAAGTGTGACAAACCATTTGGAACATAAGGAAAAAAAAAAGCCACACACTACAACACTCCCAATGACTAGGCAACATAGCAGTGTTCTAAGTAACAAGAGAAAATCCAAGTTACTCCTTCTACTCTCTTTCCGCTGAAATTTTCCCCCTGAAACTTGTGTTTCTAACTTTACAAAAAGAACTCATTTTTTTATTGGTCAAAATTGTGGCTGCACTATTATCATCTGCTTAATAACAGTTCTTGTTTAGTGAAAAGACGGATTTCTCAACTCTAAATATTTAGCTTTTATTTGGCGCCTTTTTTTTTTTATGGATTGATCACCCTGGCTTTGTAGTACTGTATCTATTCAGCTCTATACAATGAAAAGGTTTGTCCATCTGTTTTCTGCCAGTATTACAACTTTTAAAAATAACTGTCATTCAAAATAAAATTTTTCAAAGTGACAATGGAAGAATTTTCAGTGAACATTCCTATTCATTTTTTTTGCACAAGTAATTACCATAAATTTTGCATTCAAGTGCTTGTGAAGTGAGCCCTCCTCTTCCCCACTAGTCCAATAGCAAATAAAAAGGGCTACATATTACAAGGAAGGTATTTAGCATTTACTTGTAATCTTATGTACGCTCACTTTCTCTTACAAGAGACAGAGAATTAAGATCCTTTATTCTTTGATTTTTCCTCTGGCTTTTAGAAATAACAATATCCCATTCAGCTTTCTCCACTGAAAGCGCAAGTCCTTAAATTACACATTATAAAAGAGCATTTAAATACTGCAAATATTGAACCATTCATCAGGTGAACTCTGCATAAATTTTCCATGCTATCAAATTATTATTTCAGAGTCCCATTCTCTTTGTCAAAATAGGAGTAAAGCACTGTCTTAAGTTTAATAGAAACAAGCACAAAATGAGAAATGTATCTGTGCCACCATTCACTTTTCAGTTCAAAAATTCCTTTCACTTCAAGGTCCAGAATGTTTGGTAAAGCATTTGTCTAAAACCCGGGAAAATACTCTTAGTAGATGCAGACTGAAAAACGCATCCACAAGGCATCCTACAGTCCCAATCCTTTGATCATCTAAATAACAGCATTTTTCAGGGAAACAATCCTTTTTAGTCAACGTAACCCCATTTTTATCTTCAGAAAAGAGTATGCAAAATGGGACACCATGGACTGGCCCCACCTATAGATCATTCACAGTATGAAACACAAATGTTAAGATACATATTCAGGCCCCACAAGGCTTGAAAGTGTCCTCACTGCCAACACCACCACCACTAATATTTGCAAACAGAGTAAAACAACTGACAAAATAAAGCAATGATTTGATTTTGGTTTTTTTAAACACTACGTTTTGGGGGGAAGTGGGAGATTTTTTAACCGATATTGAAGTTACGTATGTACGTACGGGTTGGTGTCACAAAGAGGATACCAACACAACTCTAAAGGCCTACTGACGAAGCCCTCTTACTCCACCCACAGGAGGCGTTGCGCTCACAGGCTCTCGTCCTGCTGGGGGACTTCAACCACCCCGACATCTGCTGGAAAAGCAGCACGGCGAGCTGTAGGCAATCCAGGAGACTCCTGAAGTGCATGGACAATAAATTCCTCAGCCAAGTGACAGGCAGCCCCACCAGAGGGGAGGGGATACTGGACCTGATGGACACCAACGCGAGGGAGCTAATTGGCGACATCAGGACTGGAGGCAGCCTGGGCTGCAGCGATCATGCACTGGTGGAGTTTACAGTCCTGAGGGATACGAGTCAGGCAAAGAGTACAGTCAAGACTCTGAATTTTAGGAAAGCAAACTTCCAGCTCTTCGAGGAATTAGTCACTTGGACTCCCTGGGAAGCTGTCCTCAGGGACAAGGGGGCGGAACAGAGCTGGCAGATCTTCAAGGAGGCTTTCCATAGACCGCAGGAGCTCTCGATCCCAAGGCATAAGAAATCAGGCAGGAAAGGCAAGAGACTGGCATGGCTGAGTTGACACCTGCTGGTCAAACTGAAGGGTAAGAAGAACATGCACAGGCAGTGGCAGCGGGGACCAGTGTCCTCGGAAGAGTACAAGGATGCTGCCTGGATGTGTAGGGATGGGGTCAGGAAGGCCAAGGCGCAGCTGGAGCTGAACTTGGCAAGGGACGCTAAGAACAATAAGAAGGGCTTCTACAGGTACGTCAGCCAGAAAAGGAAGGTTAAGGAAAGCGTGCCCCCTCTGACAAGCGAGACCAGATGACAGGCAATAGCAGACGAGGAGAAGGCTGAGGTACTCAATGACTTTTTTGCCTCGGTCTTCTCTGGCAACCTCTCT
>JAVKLA010000053.1:5296822-5312701 GCA_034782735.1 Sagittarius serpentarius | reverse complement strand
TGAAGGTGTCCCTGCTCACCGCAGGGGGGTTGGACTTGATGACCTTTGATGGTCCCTTCCAGCCCAAGCCATTCTATTATTCTAGGATCATGCATAGACATATGTTCATTTATCTAAGAATTACAAAAATGAATAAAGGTTGTAATCTGTTATTACTAAATATTTCAGCTGAGCTCCTGGTCTCCCTGTCAACTGTTAACTCAAGACGTAACCTATTAATGTCTTTCTATCTCCAGTCTCTTTAGACTTCCTGCTGCCTAGGAATAGGACTATACCTTATTTTAAGTCCACAGAGCGCAAAAGATTAATGGAAATGCATTTTTTTTTTTTTATTACCAGCGTTACTTCCTAGTCTAATACAAACAGTATTAAGCAAAGACAAAAAAAACAAAGGAACCCACAATAAGCACAGAAAATGTAGCATTAATTCATGCTGATCTTTTATTTTGGGGTGTTTTTCTTCCAAGTACATGTTCTCTACAAACACTGGAGATAAATAAAGGAAGTTTATCTATCTTTATTTTTTCAAAGTATCAGAATTTTCTGGATCCTTTAAAACTTTTTAACACTTTAAAGGGGTTATACAAGAAAATCTTTTTTAAACTAGTTAAACTGTGAGGTCAGTTTCTAAAACATACCAAGTAGGTAAATCATATCCATTATAAGTGAGGAACTGACACCAGCTCTGATGTTTAGCAAATCATCAACCTTTCAGAGACAGACAGTTTCACAAAATGCTGCACCATTTCACTGTGGGACTATGCCTATGCCTCGAACAGTGGAGCTAGGAGCTCTTCCTTGCTTCTGGGTCTGGATTTACATTTCAGGCAAATCCTGAGACCATTTCAGGACAACATTCAAGTTGACTAACTTGTGTCCTTTTCCCTAATCCTTACTTTCTGTGGAACATGCTAAGCAAGTAAGGCAGAAATCAGGACGTGGTTCCTGCATCATTAGGGATGACAATCCTAGGGTGTTCCGACAGGAAAAGCCCCAGCTCAGCATACAGGCATTCTATGACACGTTACATTGTGACCTTTATTGTCAGCTCTCTGCTACTCATTGTTAATGAGCTCCCTAAAACTAACTTCTTGAAGTTATTCTTCAAGTGACTGACTTCAATAACCTAATCTCCATCAGACTCAGTAGGAAAGCTTGAATCAGGCCCTGGGTTCACTCAAAGGACAATGTAAGAGAAATCTCCATTTCGAGTAGAAGGGTTTTTCCCCCCAGTAATCCTTAGCACTTAGGGGTTTTTGTACACAAAAATCTGAAACACATGAGTTTTAGTTTCTTTAAAAAATACTTAATTTAAAAATATTGTAAAGATTAAAGAAAGCACTAGCATTTTTATATATAGCATAAGTCACTTATCCTCATGTATCTAATATATACTAATTTCATATATTCAGCATTATTAGGGACTTTCAAATCTTTTACCAGGTTTTTTCCTACAAGGTTTATTACAGAAGTATGTTTTTCCAGCCACCGTAGCTGAAATGTCTGCTTTAAAACTTCACCATACAGTAAAAAAGATGGATATATTCCCAGTGTGGCCATTCACCATCTGCTTAAGCAAATACACTTAAAGATGCTTCTACAATTGTGATAAAATGACAGCAAATATAAAAGCGCACAGAGCTCATATTCTAAAATGATGATTGTACAACTATAGTTTGCATCATTAGGGACCAATAAAAGTCTTTATGTTCATTCAAATGGCAAGGACCTTTATCAAAGAGAAGCTGGAATAGGAAAATAACAAAGAAATGATCCATTCAGCAGTTGTCTTAAATCTAGGAGCACTAATGAAACAACTTCTTGACCATAACCAGTATTTAACATTACAAAGTTATTTTTCTCACTTTCAGATTTTTTTACTGATATACAAGACTTCCTGTGTTACTAGATGCCAGGAGAGCTTTTTTCTCATTTTCCAGGTGGGATTAATCATAAGCACAAGTAAATTCCATATTCTTAACAACAATTCAGTTAAGATTCTCTGTGTATTTAGATTATCAAAGTGATGACTGGGAAATGCTAAATTCATAGCTTGCTCCTGGCACAGTGAAATATCCTTACAAACAAAGGCTGAATAAGAAATGAAAACTTGCAATTTTATTAGTCAGTATCACTTCTTCTATTCTGTACAACTAACATTATTAGATAGATATCAAATCTGTATTAAAACACTGCTAATAGCAAAGTTTCAATACACTGCATGTTTACAGGGAGTCTTAGTAATAACCCAATAAAGAATACAGCTAAAAACTCTACTGCTTTTAGGCCATCATCAGCAGTTTTCTTTGGCAAAAACACTTTTTCTTCTAGATATTCAGCAGTCTTGGTCTCTAAATGGTGGAAAGAAAAAAAAAAATTCCACCATCTGTTCCAGCCCTGAGGGAGACAAACTTTCCTGGCAGTGTATAGTTCAGGATTTAATTGCACCCAAAGCCAGTACAAGTAAATGCAAAAATACAAAACATCATTCCTAGCAAGTGGAAGTTCTATATAATTTTACTTTAGCTTATTTCTTTGCACTGCAGTTTAACCTATTTTTGCTGTAATCTTTTTTCCTTTATTTCTGTTGTTTGCTTTCAACAATTTTAAATTAAATCCACAGTATCATTCCAGATAAAGAGAAAACTAAAGGATCTAATTAGATTTCATTGCCCAATTTATCAAATTTCATTTACTCTGTGCTTGAGTATCAGGAAGAGTACATTTGCTAAGGCCAATGACAGTAGAAACATTTTCTAATCTCAAATAACTTTTTTTTTTTAAAGCAATCTAGTTTCTTCATGAAAAGTAAAAACTTTAAATAATATAAATTTCATAAATATTAACTTTTTTTAAATATCAGTAGCAAAGATCTCTAATTTCAATGACAGGAAAAAGGAGAAGTTGAGAGTCAAACAAGGAGAAAACTAAATTAGACTGAGGCAAAACCTAACTATTTTGAAATCCTGAAATTAATCTTTTAAAATCCTTTTCAGCTGGAGTATTCCTTGGGTCATTCTACATAAATTTCAACATATGAGCCAAGCCTGTTTTATCTCAGGACAAAGTCTGTCCCTTAGTTTGATAATACGCTTTATTTTAATTGTAGTTTATATTAAAAGTAGTATTGTATGGCATCAACAATTCCATAACAAACAAACAAAATGCTGTCATTGGATCACTCCACTTATTATAGGTCTCTGCCAAGCTTCAAATTACTGTCTTTTGCTTGCAATGCTGTCTGTTACAGTGGTGTAACTACCTACCTTATATTTTTTAAACTAAGGTAATATATTTAATATATAAAAACTGCCAAGTCCTGGCAACAAATAGAATATACACACTGCAACATTCATCAAAATCCTGCTACTTTAATTACTTTATTTACCTGTCTATGACACAACAGAGTATACCACCCAAGTCATCTTCTGTTAGAAACTGTTTATGGCTAATTATTTTCTGGTCACTTCTCACACTTGCCCATACCATAACTTTGAAAATTAAAAAAAAAATAAAATCTGATAGCTGTCATAACTAGCATGGACGGAGGTGGAAAGAAGTCATCTTTGTACCACAATGTGTTCTAGTCAGAAGATGAGATGAAACAAAGGAAAATACTGGAAGTTATCTAGGTAGTGATCTACTAAGAATTTGAATTTGGAAGTGTCCGTCTCTTACATCTCATTACTTATATTCTGCACTTTCTCGTAGATTCGAAGAAGTATGAAAAAAAAAACAAAAATATTTACAGCAATTTACAGAAATTTTGCCTAAACTAGGTACTGCCCACTATGTAGGTTAAGTTACTTTGAATCATATCCCATTCCTCAGATTACCCTAAGGCACTACACATTAAAAACAAACAGCCTACCCTGAAGAGGCAACACTACTTTCCTAATTTTTGTTTACTGAGAACCCACAAATATTTCTACTATACTATGTTAAGGGAGAGTAAATGGCAAACCACAAGAGGCAGCTTTTAATTTACAAGTTTTATCCACTGTAGATTTACTTTTCCCATCAATTATTAGCTACTGGAGACATAAATGGAAATTTAGGATCATTTTTTCATGCCTTCTTCTCTCCAGTGTTTGGAAAAGAAGCTATTAATTTTTTCAGGTGGTACAGCATATACTAGCCAACTTGAATTACAAATATTATGTCAATGCCTTGTATATGTATCCAATTGCTACTGATTTTTAAAGGCCAACAATATGTTCCGTCAGACAAATCTCCCACAAGACCTAATGATAATTCCAACATTATGTTAATTAAAACTTTTTAAAGTTTGCATTAGACAAACCAATGTGTATTAGGTTAATGCTTTGTCATTATTCTAAACCAAAAAGAAAAAAATTCTCACTTAAATGCCTGCCTAAGGACAAGACTTCCTCTGTTTACAATAAATTTATGACAGAACAGTTTAAATTTAGTTTGACTTATTGTGTAACAATTTTCACTATCCCATAGTACCCGGTTTGATATATAAAAATAACCCGATTTGATAAAAATAGTTAAAGAATTATAATTGGCAGCAAGAAGTTCTGAGTTTGAAGTAGATGCAGGTGTCGTGTGGCTACATTATGGACTACTATTCCCTGTTGTTTTTCCAGTTTTGAGCACATTCAGTACTCTCAATATTAGACAGCACCAATATTGATTTTAAAATGCCATAAAAAGTTATGTAGTGGCTTTTTTGCCATATGAGCACAGAAACTGAGGATAGAAAGATTATTTGAACTCTACTAGTACAATCCTTGTACTCTTAGCAAGGTGTCAACGCTTTTATGACAGTACTGAATTAGCAGGAGAGCAAAGAAAATCTGTCCTGTGATCTGCATTGTCCTAGCTGGAAGAGCAGGCCCAAGTTACCAGGTTAGAAGGGAGAGCACTAGCAGGACTTTAATGCTACCTCTCTACTGATCACACTTTGCCAGAACTCTACTTCCGTTTCTCTTCCTCTGTCTTCTCCAATTCTCCCTCAACAGTACTGGAACTACTGACTGAAGTGGAGCACTGCTCCTTTCTGCCCCTTTAAAACAAGGCTGAAAATGTGTAAGTAAGGGTGTTTTTTGGAAACGCTTATCCGCAGAATTACAGAACAGTTGAGGTTGAAAGGGACCTTCAGAGGTCATCTGGTACAACCCCCGCCTGCTCAAGAAGGGCCACCTAGAGCTAGTTGCCAAGGACCATGTCCAGTCAGGTTTTGAATACCTCTAAGGAAGAACAATGAAACCTCTCTGGGCAGCCTGTGTCACTGCTTGGTCACCCTCACAGTAGAAAAAGTGGTTCCTGATGTTCATATTTGCTGTGTTTCAGTTTGCGCCCATTGCCTCTGGTCCTCTCACTGAGCACCACTGAAAAGAGCCAGGCTCCATCCTCTTTGCACCTTCTGTGGCGGTGCATTTCTTCCTCCTCTCCAGGTTGATTTGCGAACTCGGTAAGTCTCGCTAGGCCTTAGTATAAGTGCAATGAGTCGGGCAGTTAAGCAAACCCTGACCGTGCCAGGAGCTCTCTTACACAGCTAAGACAGGGAATCATGCTGTGCACCTCAGGGACTCCTGCTGCCCCGTGGAGGCAAAGGATGGGAGTAGAGACAGCCAGTTCTCTCTCATAACAACCTTGAGACATCCCAATCCTCCCCTGACAATCTTGAAGCATCCCCTATCTGTGTTTTAAGTCATTCTCTGGCAGCCTCGGAGCTTTCTTTAACTGCACGTGGAACAGTACCAGCACAGCTGGGATTCCAGCAGTCTGTTGATGACTAAAGCCAATTATCTCCCGAACCTATAAAGAGCAGCACAAAGTGAGGCCCTTTGAGCTCTCCTGAACTGCAGTGGGCTGTGACCACCATCTCCCTCTGAGTGGGACACCTCTCGGAGCTTGCAAACTTTTCTGTTTGCAAAGATCAAGGTCTGTCACCAAAAGCTGACAGGACTTGGGCTGGTATTTTCCACTCCTTGAGGCACCCATTAAGATGCCAAAGCATTCAACGCTAATCTTTTCAGTGAACTCGAGGGGAATTTTTAACAGGTATACCTCTTTTACTCTCTTATATGTATATCTCTTAGTGTCTTTATGCATGCACGTGTATTAACTTGAATATAGTAAGTATATTATAGCAAGTATATTGTAAGTTACTACTTTCAAATTTATATTTAAATTACTGTTGTGAATTTTATTCAACTGTGAATGAACCTTAGGCTGCTATTATACTCATAATCCCTTTAGATATAAACCGTTGACCAAGTCCGAGACTAGGAGTCAATCCAGCTGCACCTAGACTCTGACAGGAGTTTAGAAAGCAAGGAGGTCTTCTCTGAACCTCGTGAAGCAACAAGAGGGTCTCCCCTACTTTTCCACATTCCCGACCTTTGTACAAATCATAAGAAATCAATTCTAACTCAATTTTTCTTTGTAGTATTTATCTTTTACCCTACTGCATTTTCGGTCTCTATATACGTAAGTTTAGTCTGATTCTAACAATTTTCCTGTGTACTTTCATCCATGTACTAAGTAATAGAGTGAACTTTGCCATCGAATTCTGTGAAGTCATGCTCTTATATAAATTTTATTAAATCATTTTTCTATTGCTAATATAATTGGAGGTGATTGTTTAAGCGATCCGAACCTTTCCATCATCCTGCGACACTTCCCTTCAGGTATTTATATATGTTGATGAGATCCCCCTGAGCCTTCTCTTCTCCAGGCTGAACAGTCCTTGCCTTTCCCCATAGAAGAGGTGCTCCAGTCCTTTAAACATCTTAGTGGCTCTTCACTGAACTCTCTCCAGTATGCTCATGTCTCTCTTGTACTGGGAAGCCCAGAACTGGTCAGAGTACTCCAAGTACGGCCTCATCAGTGCTGAGTAAATGGGAAGGATCACTTCCCTTGATCTGATGGCAATACTTTATGTAATGTGGCCCAGGAGACTATTGGCCTTCTTTGTCACACAGGCACTTTGTTGGCTCATCCCTTTAACTTCTCATCCTATCAGTCCTATGCTACAGGGTCTCTCTCCCATCATGGTCCCTTGTATGGGAGGAATGATGAAACAAATAGCTGCACACCATCTGCTGCCATAAATAACACTTGCTACTGTTACACTATTCAACCAAATGTAAACTGAACTGCAAACTTGAACTTTATGCAGTATTTGTTACAGTAAAAGAAGGTGAATGAGATACTTCATTCAATACATAAATACACAATGTCTAAGAACAGCTTAATTTAGAGCAAGATTAAACAATAGATGCACATCTAATGAAAAAGATTTCAAGGTTCTTTCTTTTTCTAGAAAATATTATCCAGGTATACTGACTTTGAAGAACTACTGTACTATATTTGGCAAATATATCAGAGTTGTAAGCATTTGTAAAACTGCTCCTGCCAACACAGTATCTCTGTTTTAAGCCAAAAAAATCACTATTTCTTTTTAATCCCTTTAAACACTCTTTACTTGGAGAAGAAGGGGGGGGGGAAAGAATACCACCAAACCCAAAAACACTAAATGTAGTTTCATTCAAATTCCTGAAGCTCAGATTTCAAGCAGAAGTCTGTAAGTAAAGTATATTATCACAAATAGGCACTGAGTTGCCATCTACGCTAAGAAAATAGACAATCTGGGTAATCACATCTACATTTAAAATGTTGCTTGTCTGATTCAGTGACTTGATAGCGACTTTAGAATGCAGCTGTAAGTATAAATGCAGCTTCTTTGAATGGATTCAGCACCATTACTGGAAGCAGAAAGAGTTTTAAATTCAAATTTTTCTACCAGTGAAAAATCTGTGATGTCCATAGACCCCTATCTTTGTGCAGTAACAAACAGCAGTGATGCTCCTACAAGCTATTTCAAACTTCCTTAAGTTTTGTACAGAGATTAACTACAGAACACTAATTCCTCACCACCATATGAATGCAGAATACACAACAATTAGAGCTTATTAACACATTTATTCCAGTGTTGAAGGAATTAATATACAAAGATTGGGACTACTCCATCTACTGAAAATAAGAGACGTCTTTAACCAGTCAAAAAAAAAAAAATCCTGTATTTATAATGCATTTGAGGCTTGTCACTGCCCCATCCTACATTTTAGAAGTATAAGTTTAATTCAAAGAAGGAAAAAGAGAGCATGAAGTCATACTTCAGATATTAATCTTAAATCGTACGTGTTGTACTGAAGTAAACATATGTAGATCATGGCTGAATTCCTAACATAAGTCAAGTAATTCCTATGCTCTATCAAACATGTTTTAAGATCAAGCAGAATCTTTCTTACTTCTTAGTCTTCTGACAGAGTTCTGAAAGATTTTTCATACTTCTTTTCATAATCCAGCGTATGGTGAGTATACATCTGGAGTGATAGCTGAAGCTTGACAGTTTATCAGCAGCAACCTTAAGGGTGTATGCTATCTGCAGGAATTCAAGCTTTCAGAAGGAGTATAATAATGATCTTTTTGAGAACTTCAGAGAAGCCAACTGATAGCCACAGAAAAAAGCAAAAACATCTTAGAAAAAAGTTCTTGTGCAACAAAAACACTGCACCAGAATGTCAGATTAACATATCCTAAATTTCGTTTGAAAGACTCGCTAACGATCAACATTAAATAATGAGTGTTCAAGATTCGTATTTAAGACCAGATGAAGTATTTCCTGAAGTGAAATTGGTAAGATGACAGTGACTCATATGCTTGCTTCTGAAGTATATGAACATCAAATGAGATTAAATAAATGTCACCGCTTCTAAATAGATGTGTCAATATTTTAGGAACCAGTGTAAGTCCAAACTCACCTAGGGCAGAAATCACACACACAAAAAAAAGTAATCTTTGAACTAATCCTTTTGCCATCGCTGAAGAGGCTAGACCAGTGTTCCAGATCTTTTCTGTGGGCTACTGTTAGGACTCGGTTCCCTTCAACTCACCTCCCCCAGCCTTTCAAAAGAAAAACCCTACAGCCTTTCCCCTAGTATTTGCACAGTCTGCTTGTGAAATCCTGTGTTGCTTTTACTCATGAGATCTGCTGTGTATAAAACAAACACCAAAGCTTGTTTTGAATCTGTTCTTGCTGCCTTACTTGCAATCCAACAAAAGAACTAAAAAATTATCAAGGCAGTCTACTCCTTTCTACCTGAAAGGAGGTTGTAGAGAGGTGGGGGTCTGTCTCTTCTCCCAAGTAACAAGCGATAGGACAAGAGGAAATGGCCTCAAGTTGATCCAGGGGAGATTTAGATTGGATATTAGGAAGAATTTCTTTACTGAAAGGGTCACTAGGCATTGGAACAGGTTGCCCAAGGCAGTGGGGAGGCCCCATCCCTGCATGTTTTTAAAGGTCGTGTAGATGTAGTGCTCAGGGACGTGGTTTAGTGGGGGACTTCTCAGTGCCAGGTTATATGATTGGACTAGATGATCTTATAGGTCTTTTCCAACCTAGGCAATTCTATGATTCTACCCACCCTCAGCATGCCCTGATGATTTTGTAAGCCTCTTTCATATCCCTTATAAGCCATTTAGTACTTTTGGTCACCCCTGTTGATGTCTTCTAAACTTTTTCCAGTTTGCCCATATCCTTTTTGAATTTGTTCCTAATCATCTCTTATCCTCACTGCCCTGAACAACTTAGTATCAGCAGCAAACTTTCTTACTTAAGTCTCTACCTTCTCTTTTGGGAACAGACTGAAAAGCAAACATTATCGCAGTCTTCAGAAATCTAGCCATTTTAGTACTAGCAGTAAGAAATCTGAAGCCCACAGAGCGTTTAACAGATTAAAAGATTCACCAAATGAAAAATGAAACAAAAACAGAGAAGTAAAATAATGTTACTATCATAAGGATGCTACAGAAACTACTTAAAAGTAAAAAGCTTACATATGAAGCAACCTTTATTACAGAAATATTCTACAGAAGTCATAGCATATAGGAGTACGTGCTACATTCCTGAGGATTCCTAGTAAAATGCAGTTTGTCATAATGATTGAGTGTATCATCGTAGAGAAAGCGATTTAATGTAAAATGTACAAGAAGCTCAGGATGCAAAGAAAATATAAAATGAAGTTTGTCATAGGGAAGTTTTTAGTCTTTTATTTAGATTTACCAGCTTAGATTTAGGAAAATGAAGTAATTGAAGTTAACATAAAAATGAAAATACAACTGAAGCTTATTTGACATCCAGTGTGGTGCATTCACCGCCCAGTACTTTGTCCCACGCAAGAGTCCAATTGAACTTTTTAGAAGCCAAAGATGAATAATGCCTCCAGCCTTCTAAATTCAGCACAAAGCCGTTAATCTCACAGTGCCACTTCACAAAACAAAAGATAGTGGCGGAGGCACCAAACAAAGCAATTCTAGTCCATTTGAATCAAGCCCTCCTCGGGCTTGTTAAAGCTATGGCTAGTGACAGCTAGGAAGGGGTTATAAAATGGTATCAAGCACAGCGCAAGCCAGATGGTTGGATTTTTTTTCGCACACAAAACAGCAAGCTGCTCTGAAACACAAAGCACATGGCTTGAGAACAGCAAGGACACTGGAAGCAGAGAGCATGCAGAGGCCACCTAGCCAAAGAACTATGTAGTCAGCAAGTCAACAAATTTGGTGCCAAACTAGAATGGCATCAGCATGTCAGATTTTCCAGCTCACACTGTCAATATCAGATCTAATGAATAATCTAAGCTTTGAACTTTGATTTTTGCCACTAGTATTTCCTTTAGTTCACCATTCATGTTTCCTCTCTTCCCACCACTGAAGTCACCATCCTGGCACTTGGCCATCTCTTTTCTCCTTGATATAGTCACCCCTTACCTTCACTCCAGTATTTCCTTTGCTTTGCTTTTCCCTTTTCTCTTACTGTCTCCAATATTCTGTTCAGGAATTAAAAACTAATAAACCGCAAATATGATAACCACCAAGGCTAAGTAAACTAGCAGCCAGCCAGCTGTTCACATCCCCATTCCTTTGCTCTCCTAGCAGTTGAAAAAAATAATTTAAGATCAGTCTTAGACAGGAAGTTCCTTAGATCACAAAGGATTTCCTGAAGAGTTCTCTCACATTCTTAGATTAGTCTTAAATATTTTAAAACATTTTTACAGTTAAGGCCTGAGAGCACCTCCGAAACTGATTGTGGAACTTGCATTCACTAACAACCAGTCACAGAACACTAAACTTCACAGCTGGGAAGTAGAGGTATAGAAAATATTCTAATATAATCCCCTCTTCTATGATCTAAAAGTAATTAGGTTCCATGCAGAATACATTTTGCCTCTATACCAGAAGAAACTGAAACAGTTTATTGAGTAACTCAAAGGGTCACAGCCAACACCTAGCCAAGCCATTAGGAAAAATCATTCAGTGCCTGATGCAGGACATCATGACACGCCAACAAGCAACTGATGGAAAAATTACAGTAAGAGGGGAGAAAAAGTAATTTCTAATTTAGGATGGCTGTTATCTTGATCCGTGTTAAAAATGTACAATTTGCATAACAGCCTTAACCATCAGGGAAAGACAAAGAGATAACTTACAACTTTCTACTTCAACTACTGTTGTATGCCTGTGTTCCACACATATTTGGGAAAAAGGTATCATTTAATTTAGTGTGAGGAAATAAAGATAGCAAGTGATGATAAAAAAGGAGGGAGTCCAATGCATCTGGGCATGCCCGTGTCAGACACAGAAATGGGAAGAACAGTTCATATATTCTACTGTTTCAAGTTTACCTGCACCAGGCTTTAAAAAAAAATCCAAAAAGAAAAATGTAATTAACAAAGTTGGTGGTAAACAATCTACATAAAAGGCAGGTAAGGGACAAGAATCCGAAGTTTTAGTTTAGGAAAACAGCATATTGGGAGATTACAGCTTTGACATAGGTAGCTTTCACTACCTCCAAATGCATTATCAAATGTTTTAGACATAGCTCTTTGTGAAGAATCAGATACTTTGTCTCTGTTGTTTCATGCACAGCTTAGGTAAGACACTCATTTCTCAGTGATGTTAATAGGTTTTCAACATATAAACCAAAGACCTCTCTCATTTAGCAAGTCAATCCTTTCACTCAACTCATCATGTAAGTGTTTAAAAGGGCAATTTTAAAATCATTCAGTAGAACTCACATTTGAGATCAACTATAAATCATTTGGTTACAAGATATATTATTTAAATGATTATAGCTACTTAGCTGCTATTGTAATGTTCATCAGGTATATAGAAAGTTTGCTTATAAAATGTTATTCTCCAGACACAGAATACTAAAATGTTTTCTGGTAAGCTTACTCCTTTAAATAATGTGTATTTCTCAGCTTCTTTGATCTTGAGCTCAACACCCAATCTGCCCAAAACTTAAAATTTATCCATGTAGAAGTATTTCCCCCCAAGAAAAAAAAAAAAAAGTATCAACCCAGCATGAGGATTTGAAACCCAAAAACATCAAAGCATTACCTTGTTAGAGATAAAGTTTACAACAGATAAAATTTAAAAAAAAAAAAAAAAAAAAATCAATAAAGTGACCAAGTACACAGCTGTTTGATCTGAAAATCAACTGATCTAGCAATAAACCAGAAAGCAAAAATCTTTAACTGCAGTCATCATAGAGTAATTATTGTGACTACCATATCATGTAACAGCATCTTGTAGGCATACTAAAACTCTTTCCCCTCCTGCCCCGCAGTTCAAATTAGCCTTTATTAAAGAATTCTGTGAAAGACTACACAAAATGCTCAGAATATTTGGTTTTTTGAACGTAAGATCTTTTTTGAATTTTTCTGGTCTCAGAAGCAGCTTATTGAAGCGAGATCATCTGTGCTAGAGGGTGCCACCTGAACTAACAAGGAGGTCATGTGGCAGTGCCCTTCTGACACCGCTGATAGTGATGGGGTTCACCTTCTCTATTCAGGAGTCCCACTGTTGAGGGTTTTTTTTCCTATTAGCTTTTTAATATTTTTGACCTGGTAACTGGCAGGACTTCAGCCCTACTGAAGGCAATCTACTAGTGCCTAGCTCAGAAGTGTTCTGTAGAAGGAATCACATGAAAATTGTTTGAAATCTTCTGGCTCCTTTACCATACAGATATAGTGAATCCTGGAGGACATATTCAAGAGTCATGAATGGCAACAATGCTTTAATGTCACTGAGCTCTATTACAGCAATGAAAGGGCTGAAGTTAACAAGGTAGGAACTGAGATTGGTAAGGCCCATATATACCAAATAAAATATAGGAAAATAACTGTCCCCACTCTAACCTGTTTAACACCACTGAAGTGACCATAAGATAAGAAAGAAGACAGAAAAAGAAGTATTTTACACTATTTGTAGGCATCTAGTTATACTGCCCAAATTAGAATATTTGAGTATCTTGGTAAGTAACTGTTTTCAGAAGGCAACTCAGAGAAAGTCACTTGGATACCCTAGTCCTTTCCTGAAGATTGTCCCTGACTAAAGGAGAAATCTACTTTTTTAATCCATCATCTAAATTAGGTGTCTGAAATTGAACACCATTCACATACTACATTGTCCACTACAATAGGTACAAAACTAATGTGGTAAATTTAAAATAAAAAGGTTAGCTGACAAAACTTTAGGCAGCATTTGGATGATAATTCTAGCAAAAGTACTGTCTCACTTTTCATTTCAGTAAATAAATCTCACTACATTTTCCCCCCTCAGAAAAAGAAACACTATAATTTTTCACAAACACGCTCTGAATTTATTTGTATTGTATACAGCACACTGGAGAACTGAAATTAGCCCCATGAATTTAAAAATTTTAGTGGTTTTACTGTCATTTGTTCTATCAGAGTACTGCATCATCAAAAGCTTTTAAAAAGATTGTGATTGTTAAGACAAAAGACAGAAGCATTCATGTTTTGCTATTGTACAAACCATTCCCTACAAGCCTCATATGCTATACTCCTAAAATCAAATTTTAATTTTCCACTACCTCAGAAAACACGCTACTTAAAGTCTATATATTATGATGATATATCAATTTTATACAGCACCCACATTTAGTTTTAAACAAATTTAAACCTTCACTATTACTTACAAGTGCATTTCCCATTATAATATTTCCACACACACCCCCTTTAATCTACTAACTCCTGTCCCTTAACATATTTTGATGAAGTTGCTGAGCTTAACATGTCTGTTGAAGGAGGCAAAGGAGGAAAGGCACTTCACCTTGGCAGTCACCCCATTTACTCAGCAAGAAACAATTATATAAAGCCCAGCTGTGCAAGCACTGTATTTTTTTCTTTAATTAAGTTCTTGAGAAAAGAATTTTCGGTGGGTTCCCCCTGCTCCTCCCCCTTGCAATTATTCTACTGCAAAACCCTTCATAATAATAAAGATACTGGTATTTCTGCATGACCCAGGATGTTTGGATTTGGTAAAAAAAGCCCAGCTTTTCATTTAAAGGACAATTCCTCAACCATAAACATAGTGAAAAATTCAACTTTGAAAATTTTAAAATTGGTTCCATTTGAGCAACCTTATACTAGAATAAAATTTTAATCAGAATTTTCAAGATTGAAGTGGAATATTGTAATTTAAATGAATATTCCCTACAAAGGTGAACTTCATTTAACAGAAGTATTTTAGTAGACTTTTTTCTGTGGTGGTAGTAGTTATTATTTGCTATTACTGAGAATGCAACTATATCTACAACATGTAATAATGTTAACAAAAACAGGACAGTCTTTAAAAAGAATATGAATTAATTCAATCTCTAGGTAGACTCATTAAAAATGGCCTTATTTAAAACCATTCCCCCCCCCCGCCCCAAAGCCATCTGCCTGTTTTAACCAGTCAAAACATGCTGCAAATCTGTCAAAGTACTCATAAACATGCTTAATCAAGGTCTGTATTGGCAGAGTTCCAGAAACCTGCAAGGTGTGCTCAAATTACGTAAAAAAAAAAAAAAAGTTGCAATTGTTGACATATTCAGTATAAGACGCTTAACGTAAGGTATATCTCTCAGCATTCAGGCTGGCATCTCTCAGCATTCAGAAGATTAAAAAGCAGCTAAACTTGCATGCTTTGGTAAATATGCAAGTAAACTCTGCATTGTCCAAACTCAAAGCAAGGAAAACCCATGTAGCCATGAACAAGCTGCTGGTCTATCAACTTCAACACCAAATGGAAGCATAGGTCCTGCAGCCTTACAAACCCCCTCTGAAATCCTAAATTCTGTTTTTCCTGTAATAAAGATTAATATCCTTTGGGCTTTGGGACTCTAAGTACATTCAGATGAATGAGGTCAGCAGCCACATTTCTAAGACAAGCTGCTGTGGATTAAGTTCCAAGAGACAACTGGTTTATCCAGGTTAAAAAGGAGCGATTGCCCAGAGCACCGAGTACAAACAAAAAGAAAAAAAAAAATCCATATAATCTCTCTGGAGTGAGATACTTACTGTAGTAACTTTTAAAGTCATTTATTCACTGTACACTCAGTGCAGCCTCTATAAAGTTTTAACTGAACTGCTCGAAAACACATACCTGATAGCAATATTCCAGATATTGTTCAGAGGCACTTACCTTTGAAGAAGCAATCTTCATTGTGTACAATGGTGACCTTTTGCTTTTTCAGACAGGCAGCCCTGTGCACTTCACAATGGTTTTCATAGAATTCTCCATCAGAACCACACACAGGCTTGTAATGCGGCTTGCAGTGCTCCATACACAGACACTCAGCTTGGCCAGTCTCCCCATTCACAACACAGTGTCTACCCAGACCGCAGTACTTGTTTTCGCATGGTCTGAAATGGCCATCTTGACCCATATACCCTAAAAAAAAAAATCCATATAATCTCTCTGGAGTGAGATACTTACTGTAGTAACTTTTAAAGTCATTTATTCAATGTACACTCAGTGCAGCCTCTATAAAGT